>CM055062.1:51732720-51925094 GCA_029204045.2 Tillandsia leiboldiana | reverse complement strand
ATTATGGATTTGTATCAAATGCGCGCTCATAATGTGCCTATATCAGATACGAATTTGACACAAATATATATATGAATATGCAAAATTTATAAAAATATTCGTGATACAAAACATATAAAGGACCTTGTTCAGTTTGTTTCCAATCGCGGATCCGACAAGCTCATCACAGTGGCCTTCCTCGAAGGCCTGTGTCAAAACTCAAAAGTGACCTTACCTGAAAATAAATAAATAAAAGATGAACAACAAATTTTATTAAATACAAATAGCACATGAATGAAAAAAACATTAGTTCAAGTTTAAATTTAAAAGGAAATTTGTAACTACTCCGACTAACAATTGCAGATGATATTACAAATTCCTCTTAATAGAATTAAAATTTTATAAAAATAAAAAATTTTACATATAAATAAAAAGAAATTAAGATTTTAAAAGAAAAAATATATATATAAATTTATACCTTATGTTTTTTTTTATATAAAAAAAAAATTAAAAACCTTATAATGAGGTTCGGGTATAAATTAGAGCTGCTAAATATAAATTCAGAAATAAGTAGAAATAAGATTAATTTTGAGTTTGAATAAAAATTAGATTGTTTTAGTGAATAAGAGACATAACATTTGAATAGTTAGATTGGAATAGTGAGAATAAGAATAATTATAATTATAAAATAAAAATATTTTATCTAATTAATGAAAAATATATATTAATTAAATACTAATTTAACCTATTTAATGAAATATTGCTAAATAATTTTAAATATTTATTGATAAAATAATTAATAATAACGAGTATGATTAATAAATAATTTAATTAACTATAAATAAAACTGTTTATTTATTTTAAAAAAATAAGAATGGTTTTTTCCGTTTATAACCTAATCGTATTTGAAAAATAAAACTGGAACAAACTTTTATTCCCGTTCTTATTTTCCAACCAAACAATACCTAAAAATTAATAAATTTCTTTTATAAAATTATAATAAAAAAATTAAATATTTGTAAAAAAAAATTTGAGAAAAAAAAAATATATTATCTGATTTATTTATTTTTAAAATAATTTTACTTAAAAATATAAAATAAAGAGTCGCGAATATTAATCACGGGTTGATAATATTTGTAAATTACTAGTCAAAAAGTTTGACGCGGTTGCTTCGAAGAATCTTCAGAAAACTGATCGAAATCTCCCTGCACCCTTCTAGAATCTTCGGCGCGCTATTTACGTCCACAGTACATGCAGATTAGTCCGGTCAAAATCCATTCCTGAACACTTCAATTCAACAGTCAAATTGACTTTGGAGTAATGTATAAATAAAGAGGGCATAGTCCAACTTTAATTGAAACCCACCAATAAAAATTCACTTTAAGTTTTTAATTAATTAATTAAACCCACCAATAAAAATTCACTTTAAGTTTTTAATTAATTTTCGTAAATTCGGTAAAGATATATTCTTAACATGATCAAACTAAAACCTCTTAAATTTTCGTTCAGGAAATTTTTTATTTTTTTTTATTATTATTTTAATTTGATGGTGGGCTCCTAACACATCATAATTAGTTATATAACTTCAAAAGAACATAATTCAAAACACTGATGATCTAAACTCATCTCATCTTTTATGAATCACGTTGCATCAATCAGTTTAGTTCGAATATGTATTTTTTTGAACTAATATTCAAAATATCAAATTATGTATTTAAATATTGATTAATTTGTATAAAAAAATATATTAATTTTGAAATTTTACAAAAAATAGACTATTATTTTGAATTTTACAGATTCTATCGAATTTTTAAAAAACTCAAAATATTTTTATTCTCTTTCTTTATTTATTTATTTTTCTCTCCGACCCTCCTCTACTGTCTGCACGACCCTCTGCGACAATAACGAGGGCAGCGCCACCTCCTCTTCCTCCGCTTTATTTTTTGCCGACGCAAGCACCGACGCCAACGTCGGAGGATAACGATGCTATTGCGAGCGCGGATAAGAGCAGAACAGATCGAGATGATGAGGTCATGATCGAAGCAGTGCTTTCCGCTGTCCGTGAGGGTGAAAACGAAGACGCATCCGCGCTTCTCTAGAAAGCGCTTTCGGAAAAACCTATGCGCATCCGCGCTTCTCTAGAAAGCGCTTTCAGAAAAATCTATGGCTGTGGTAGAAGACAAGAAAGAGACCAAACAAAATAATAATAATAATAATAATTAAAAAATATATATTTTTTTATATTAAAAGTTAAAAATCAGAAAAAATGGAAGAAAATTATAAAGTTTCATTATTAAAATAAAATTATATTATTTCAAAAAAATCTTATACTTATTTAAACGAAAGTTATATTTTTTAAAATAAAAATTATAATATTTGAAATAAAAATTATATTTTTAAAATAAAAATTATATTTTTTGGACGAAAATTTTACTATTTCTCCTCCTTCTCCTCTCTTTTTGTTTTCTCGTACATTTTCTGTATTCGTCCAAAACCAGCGACGCGCAATAAAAATGGAGGATCAATTCTGTTAATCTAAACTCATCTGTTATGAATCACGTTACATTAATCGGTTAAAATCGAATAAGTATTTTTTAAAACTAATATTTAAAATATCAAAGTATTTAAAAATTTTCAGAATAAAAAAACACACTGCACTAGACAACGATTTTTTAAATCGATCTAAATTTTATTTATTTATTTATTTATTTACTTGTTTCTTAAATTTTAAAAAATACTTTAATTTTTATTTTTCTTGGGAAAATAAAAAATATAAAAATTCAGGTCAACGCGACATATCAAAAGTCTTTTCCAAAATATAAGTAAAAAAAAAAAAAAAAAAAAAATCGAATGGCGTAGTAGTATAATGCCACTAATTTAATTTGACTTTTTAACATCGACATTTAATAAATAATAATATATATAATATGATGTTTTAAATATTGAAACCATATACAACGAAACGAAAATTTCCACAGCTCATAAATTTGTTATTTTAAATTTCTACGCGCCAATTTTGTGTTCCCATTATTTAAACTATTAATTCATTTTGTCCTACGCGCATCCATAAATTAACATCTTAATCACTCGGCAATTAATGAAAAATTCTACTCCCATTAACAACAAATTATTGATTACAAAATTAGAATTTAATTTATTAGATGATTTTTTTGGGGTATTAATTAGATGAGTTTAATGAAATTTAAAACAACATATATTAAAATTTTAAACTTTTAACTGGGCGTTTATTTCTTACAAATGAGCAAAGTTCTTTTATTTTTTCAATATATATATTTTTTAAAGGCTAAATTACAAAAAAATTCTTTGTAATATCCAGCTTTTTCACTTTGCCCCCCTGTCTTTTAAAAGCTTACATTTTGTCTCCTCGTAATTACCGAATTGTTTTTAGGGACAATGGCGTTAACGGAGGAGGTAAATTGACGAAAATACCCTTATCTTATATTGGAGGGAAAAGGTAATGGAGGAAAGAGAAATGTGTTTAGACTTATTTTTCGCTATTTTTGAAGGGTATTTTGGGTATATCCAATAATATTTTTTAAAAAACTGACGGCTCACTCACGGAATCGTGACGGCGGAGGATAAATACATATTTCGGTAATTACGAGGGAGCAAAATGTAGGCTTTTAAAAGACAGGAAGACAAAGTGAAAAAACGGAATATTACAGGAGGGTTTTATGTAATTTAGCCTTTTTTAAATTGATTTTTTAGGTGATGGTGTAAGAAAAATAACGTAATGCGTTTAACTCACATAAACGAATAAAGAGATGACACATAGTGGACTAGGAGCCAACGAATAGAGAGATGACACAGAGTGGGCCAGCCGCCAAGAAGGAGATGCCCAAAGTCGAAAAAAAATTGGATAGACATGATTGAGAATGTAGAGAAATTTTTGTGACCAGCAAATAGTGAGTTAAAATGCACTATGCGACGAAAAAGGAGTGGTAGAAATACTCTCCACGATATAAAATCGTTCAATAATCACAAACGAAAATATATGGTAGAAATACTATAAATAGTAAAAAAATATTCGCAATAAATGTTTTTTCCTGCCATAAGATTTTTTTTTTCTTTTTTTTTTTCAGCATCTAGAGTTTTCTTAGGAATAAGTTTTAGCTTGTATTTACTCTTTACTTTAGTCCATTAGTGTTCTTGTAATTTTTGCTTTAGTTTCTTTCAAGCTATACAAATTTTTATTTACTAGTGAAATATAATCAATTCAGCATGAACACTCATGCGAAACTAAAATTGACCGTGCTATAAAGTGTTTGGTAGATAAATATATATATATATATATATTTTGAAATATAGCAACAAAAAAAAAAAAAAAAAAATTCACTCTAAACAAAAGAAAAAAAATTATTATTCGTGGACTTCCTCATCTTCAAGATGTGATAAATTTTAAAATTTAAAATTTTAGAATAAATTTAAAATTTTAAAATGTAAATTTTAAATTTTAAAACTTTAAATTAAAAAATTAAAAATTAAAAATTTCAAATTTTAAATTAAAAAAAGAATAAAAATTTAAACCATTTTTCATCCAAATCTTGAGTATAGTTAAATATAAGGGATAAATTAAACTCTCATCTAATGATTTATAATTCAGATATATTTTATACGATTTTTCTAAATATTCAGTGTGGTGCACGATATATACTGATGCACCTGTTGCAGGTAATAATTTTACACAACAAATAAATAGAATGGTAACTAATGTTGATTAGTAGTTAACTCCGTAGACCGGGTCCACGCATATAGCTGTCACTGGGTGAATAAATCATTAATATTTATGGATTAATAATAGATAATATTTCTTACTAATAATATAAACAAATAATAACTATTAACTAAGTAGTCCAGCTCCTATCAAATTATATTTAGTGATCAAAATTTGAATTGATAACAGCTAGTCGGCGCCATTAAAATTAATTTACACTATTTAATTTATACTTTTTAGCAATTATTATCAAATAAATTGAATAATCTTATAAAAATAGAAATTAAATTTTTTCAATTGATAATTTAAACTATCAAACTTTATCTAAATAATATAAAAAAATTTAAGCTAATTGGGTTGTTTCATATTCTAAATAAAATTTAAAATTATATAATTTTATTTTTAAATATTTTAGATTAATTTAAACGGTTTCGATTCAAAATTTTGATCATGAAAATAATTTGAAATTACAAAATAGTCTAGATCCTCCTTAAAAAAGAGTAGTTTAAAATGTTATAATTATATTGCCAAATTATTTTTTCAGAATTCACCCATTATATTAAATTTTTTTAAGTATATATATATATATATGAGCCATGCTACATGTACACCCCCCTAAGGGGTGTACATCATACACCCCCACCCATCTAGGGTGGGGGTGTATTTTAGGGGTCACATGATGTGACCCCTCATCACACCCCCACCCTAGATGGGTGGGGGTGTGAGATGTACACCCCTTAGGGGGGTGTACATGTAGTATTTTTCTATATATATATAATCGAGTTGAGATAAATAGTATAATGTAGCTGCTGCATGGTAAACATTCTCGTGACGTGTAGACACCGCTAATTAATAAATGATCTGGGCCCGCTTTTGAGTCCGTCTTGTTTAATATGTTTTAAAAAAGAGGATTGCTACATATACACCCGAAGGGGTGTACATCCTACATCTCCATCTTTTTAATAGTGACGATGTTTTTTACGGATTACATCAAGTGACCCCTCATCACACCCCCACCCTTAGATGGATGGGGGTGTGAGATGTACACCCCTTACGGGTGTACAAGTAGCATTTTCCTTTAAAAAATAAACAAAATAAAAGGCCGCGCAGAAAAGGGCGCGGAATTAAGAAGACCAAGAGATGTCGTCGCCACCGCCGGGCTCCGGCCAATCTCCGCCGTCCAATCCTGCGACTCCGTCACCACCGACACCGCCACCATCAACTCCGCCTCCGACACCAAGTACTCCGCCGTCGACACCGCCACCGACAAGTCCGCCGCCGCCGCAATCATCCCCTTCGCCGCCGCCGCCGCCAACGCCATCACCACCACCTCCGGCGCCGGAAACCCCATCACCAACTACTCCATCTCCGACATCGCCACCACCTCCTCCAACAAGCCCAGACCCATCTCCTCCTCCTCTGCTTCCATCCTCGTCTCCACCGAAATCTCCTCCGCCGCTCCTACGGCTTTCGCAGCCGCCATCATCGAACTCGCCTACGTTACCGGTGCCCGTCGTCGCGGGGATATCGGCGGCGGCGGTGGTCGTTTCGGTGATCTTCAGCATCTGCTTCATCTTCCTGTGGAGGAGAAGGAGAGCAAGGGAACATCGTCGACCCCCATCAACGGCGCCACCCAAAGTTACAGGTATTTTCAAAAACTCTCCTCTTTTCGCATTAAAAAAGTACCAATTTGAGTTCTCTCAAAAAGTTTAGGGACTCAGATGCAACTTAAACCATAAACTCCCTTTACTTCATGAGATTTTCTTTTTTTTTATCACCAGGGCAGATAAGAACTAAATTTAAATTTACGGAAAGTACAGGGACCTAGCTGCAAATTTCTTCCAAGCGTTCGCATTTACCTTTTCTTTTTGTTCACTCCTCTGCTCTCTCTATATATATCACATCCTCTTCCCCTCAACCTCAGTCGAATCACACACCCCTCTTCCTCCACCTCCGATCATCTCCTCCGCCTCCGGTGGAGGCTCCGACGAGCGAGGGGCTCCCTCGGGTCCGGCAATCGCCATCGACGTCCCGCGCGGCGCCTACGCGTATGCGGAGATCGCAGCGGCGACGGGAGGGTTCTCCGCGGTGAACCTGCTGGGGGAAGGAGGATTCGGGCACGTGTACAAGGGCGAGCTCGGCGGGGTGGAGGTGGCGGTGAAGAGGCTGCGGCCCGGGAGTCGGCAGGGAGAGCGCGAGTTCAAGGCCGAGCTCGACATCATCGACCGCGTCCACCACCGCCACCTCGTCTCCCTCCTCGGCTCCTGCGTCGACGCCGACCAGCGCATCCTCGTCTACGAGTTCGTCCCCAACAAAACCCTACGGTTCCACCTCCATGGTAAAACCCTTTTCTCCTCACTCCTGTTTTTTTTTTTTTTTTTTTACCATTAAAAATATATTCTGATAAAATTAGAATATTACATATTGAAAAATGCTACATTTATACCTGTAGAGTAAATTTTACTGATCACTTTGTAGAAAAAGTCTCTATAGTAGAATGAGTGGAATGAATATCAGACATCCGAAATCGGATGTACGGTAGCATTGATAGGTTTTTCCTTTTTTTGGTTGTAAAAATGCATTGAGACCCTCTCAACTAGGCCATTCTGAGATAGGCTTCTCAACCTTTTGTTTTTTCATCAAATTCTTCTACTAAGTATAAAAACTGAGAGGGTGTCAATCAAACTAAAAATAGCCAAGTCTATTTCAAAGTGGCCTATAGGTGAGGGGGTCTTCATAACTTTTTTACTTTTTTCTTTTAGGAAAATACTACTTGCACATCTTATTTGGGTGTACACCTTATACCCCACTTCAGAATAGATAGGATAAATTTTACTAGTCATTTGATTATTTGGGTGTATATCTTACACCTCACTCTACTAATTACTTGGAAGTGACTAGTGGAGGAGATCCCACCCTTGTTTCAATGGTGGGGTGTACACCATACACACCATTTGGGGTGTATAGGTAGCATTGCTTTTTTTTTTTTTTTTAGAAAATTGTGGAAATATTTCCTTAACTGTAGGCCATTTTGAAATATGCCCCTCAATAGCATTAAATTTATCTAGTTAATTTAATTTTTTTTTTGTTAAATTTATTGGTCCTATTAGCTATTAGTCACTAATTTGTGTGGTTTTATTTGCCAAAAATTGATCAAAGCTATTAAATTTGATGGAATCACCTATGTATTTGACAAAAATTTCTAATTTTATGGACTAAAATTACTCAATAGCATGTAGCTTGAGAGGGTCTCCACACACATTACCTGCTTTACCTTCCTTTTTTTTGGTTTATTACTAATTTGTACCTTGAATTTTGACCCGCGTTCGGTTTTGTCCTCGTTAAAGTAAGTTATCAGCTTAAATTTTGAAGTCAAAGTATCGTTGGCTAACTCACATCAAACAAATTGAAAGACTAGATGGTAAAATCAAAATTTTGAAAGGTTAGCCAGCCAATTCAAAATAATTACTTTCAACCTAGGAGTTTTGCCTTCAACCCATTGCAGTATCCTCCCCAGTCATCTATTTAATTTACTGTCTGAGACATGGGTGCTACGCCAGCACCATAATTTGATTTCTATTTTCTTTGTTAATATTGTTGATGTTTATGCATATTTTGATGTGATTTCAATAACATATTTGTTACTTGTGTACTAAGAATCTTGCTGTTAGGGTTGTAATATGGTTGGATTCAGATAAATGTAGAATTTGGAATGAAATTGAATCAATCAAATAGAATTTGCTTTTTGGGACTCGCATTCTTTTGTTCTAAATTCTAACCTGATGATCTATATCCGGCCATTTTGTAGTTGAATCAATCAAATGGGAAATAATTACCAGGCAAGTTAACCCTAGTAATTGTTGTGTAAATACGACAATTGTTCGACCAACGTGTGAATTTAGAATGGAAATTTTAGTATATTCTAAGTTAAATTTGAAAATGATCAAATCCAGTTCATATAGGTTGAAGAAAAGAAACGGTGAGTATATGCATAGGTCTATATACCCATGCATACTTTACATGACCTAATATCAGATATAATCAGAGCTCCATTTGATCATCTATCATTTGACAATTTTTGAATAATATAACAATATTGAAATTTTATAGCATGATCGCTTGCTTATCTGACTCATTTAATTATTTAGATGTAATCTTTGATATCCGATCGGACAATGAATCAGATTATCCATGGATAATCCGAATAATCCATCGAATTATTTTTATGCTGTGTGTCTGATTTTTCCTCTTTTTCGTCCACAGTGTATTGTTCTTGGTCTCACATAAATGAAAATTGTCCTATTTAAGTACTAACATGTCATACTTTTGGTTTTTCCTGTGCTAAGAAAACTTACTAGTTGCAATTATTATATTTTTAACTGTTAACAGTCAAATCCATTTTTTAAACGGTATATTTGCTATTATCTTTTGCAACTGAAGGACACTGTCCGATTCTATATCTGATATTGACTAATTACCATTATGTTTCCTCGGTGAGTTTTTCCTTATTTATTGTTCGTTGAAATCTGCGTCTTTTATTTTCTCTGTCAGACTATAAATCTTCTCTCGAGTTGGTATCCATCTATTTTGCTAGCTAGTCATGATGTTTGATTATATCAAAGTCAAAATGTACAAGTCTAAGCAGCAATTTTTACCAAGATAAAGCAACCCTCGAGCTTTTTTTGTGCTAGTAATCTTAAAACATAATTATTTATAACACTGATACACAAAAATCTAAGATCTCTCTCTTTTCCGATTAAGATGATAAGTAGCTCCTACATGTTTTAACCTCAACTTGCTCTAGGCATTGGTCGGCCGACTTTGGAATGGGCCAGAAGATGGAAGGTTGCTTTGGGTTCTGCAAAGGGCTTGGCTTATCTTCATGAGGACTGTTAGTTCCTACTCCTCATTTCTTGTTTCTCTCAATTTATAGTTTTAGTTGAGCTTCTTGCTTTGATTTTTAAGTTTCGAGTTTTAATTTTACTACTGTTATTAAGCCTGACGGGTAATGCTGCTGATCGACTTTTCACTTATTTTTTTAGGTCATCCGAAAATTATCCATCGCGATATTAAGGCGGCAAATATTCTTCTTGATTTTAGCTTTGAGCCAAAGGTAGGTTATGTTTGCTTGCTTTCTTTCTTTCTTTCTTTCTTTTCCTTCAAGCTCACAGGTTGCAATTCTTTCGCAGGTTGCAGATTTCGGATTAGCAAAATTTCAACCGCCAGATGATACCCATGTTTCCACACGCGTCATGGGAACCATAGGGTGAAAACCATTTTCCCAACTTCATTGATATATCTTAGAATTTATTCAGTTGTCGAAGACAACTTGTTACTTTAAAATTGAATTGACCTATATTACTAGTCTATCTGACCCTGCTAGAGCTTCCGCATAAATGCTATTTTAGTAGAGTTCCTCGGAAAAGCAAATATTTTTTGTCAACCATCATTCTAATAGCTTCTAGTTTTAGCAGAAGTATTGGGCCTTTTGCTTTAATTTCGGACTTAGAAGCTACCGACCGTCCCTGGCGCGAGTGATAAAGGGCTTGATGGCTATTACCCCTCGAGGTCCCATGTTTGAAGCCTGATTGCTTCATATTTCCAACTTAGTTCATTATTAAAAAATATGAACGAAGCGGATTGCATGCTACCTTTTTCTCTCTCAAAAAAAGAAAAAAAAAAGAAGGGGGGGGGGGATAGAGGCTTATTTAAGCTTGCCTCACTACTAAAGCTCTGGATTTTCATTAGCCAAACACTTGGCAAACTTAATTCTCATATTCTCTTACTTCTATGATCTTCCGCCTCAGGTACTTGGCCCCAGAATATGTGATTTCAGGCAAACTTACAGACAGATCAGATGTTTTCTCCTTTGGGGTTGTGCTATTGGAGCTAATTACAGGAAGGCGACCTATTCATTCATCACAGACTTACATGGATGAGACATTGGTTGGTTGGGTTAGTGGCTCAAACCTTGGGTTCCGAAAAGTTTTTTTTACTGAGTATCTATAACTATATATTATTCTTCCTATTTTTTGCTACGTGGCAACACTTTCTTCATTTGGAATCATGAACCGGCTCAAGTTCTCCACATGTTACCCTCTTTCTTCATTGAACCGGTTCAAGTCCTCCGCATGTTTTCCTTTTTCTTTGCTTGAACTGAATTGCATGCCGTGTATTTCCTTCTTTGTTTGATTGAACTGAATCGGGTTACACACCGAACCGGCTCAAGTTCTGCACATATTTTTTTCTTTCTTTGCTTGAACCGAACCGGGTTAAACGTCGAATCGGCTCTAGTCCTTCTCATGTTTTTCTATTTCTTTACTTGAACCAAATCGGATCACACCTGTTGTATCCTTCTTTCTTTGCTTGAGCCGAATCGGGTTACATCTATAGACCATATTTCTATGTTTCTTTATTTGAACTAAATGGGCCCAACTGAGTCCAATTAAGAGCATCTTTCTGTGCTAGTATGAGTTGGTACAAATCGTTTGCTAATTTTCTAGCAGATTTATTATAAGAAAATTGTCTCTCTCACTGTCAAGTGAAACTAGTTATACTGAAAGGGGTTTTTCATACTGTAAAAATATTATGCAGATGATTAGTTAAAAATGACGAATCCTTGTTCGGCACAGTAGCATAAGTTTAAATCAAGTCGTCATTAAGATTCAACCTTCTCAATTTAAATAGTTACTCTCAGGAGAGAATTTCTTAGCTGTTCCTCTTTACAGATATTAGAATGTGCAGATTTATCAATTTACATACATAACTTTGTAAAATCTGAATTTTTCGTCAATGTCAAAAACACAATTTGATACAATGCCGCACCCTTCTATTGAGAAAAATCCCCATTGTTAAAAACTTTTTCTAGAGCAAAATCAAAATTCGCCCCCATGAATTGAAATTATGCAAGAAACTGCATTCTTCTCACTGCGGTATTTATGTAAAATTCCTTTGCTGTCTTTTAACACCTCAGATCTTTCCAATTGCAGGCGAGGCCATTATTGGCGCGAGCCCTCGAGGAAGGCAACTACGACGACCTCATTGATCCGCAGCTGGGCACAAACTACGATCCGTACCAAATGACACGCTTGATGGAATGTGCCGCGGCCGCTGCGCGCCAGTCTGCGCGGCATCGTCCGCGAATGAGCCAGGTAACTTGGCTCGATTTTCTGCTCCTTAACTTTATGAAGCATTTCATCTCTGTTGCTTTAATTTACAAGCTTATACTTTGCCTTAATTCACAAGTTTATAATGCATCAAAATAATTTGATTGTAACCATCTCCTTCAAAAGCCCAATTACTGATACGGCGCACAATTTCTGAAGTTCGAGGTGCGTGGCATCATATTCTTTTGATTGTTTTATGCATACATGTATTTTTTCTGGCCTGCATAATCTGTTGAAACCTCTTTTGGTTCAATATGGAGAATTTGCACTGTGCATCTTTTCCGACGAGCTTTTTTTTTTTCTTTTCGTTTACTCGTAAAAACTATCTAAACAATGATCAAATCGAATTAACAACAATTTGAGCTTGTTATTTGAGCAGATTGTGCGGTACCTCGAAGGAGAAATTTCTACTGAGGATCTAAATGCGGGAATCAAACCGGGCCAAAGCTCTCTCCACGATAAGGATTCGGGCCAAGAAAGTGAAATCAGAAGGCTCAGGAGGATGGCATTCGGAAGCCGAGGCTACGCGAGTAGCGAATGCAGCGAATCGGTTAGCGAATCGGCGGGAAACCCCGCCTCTTCGAACCGCGGCGCGGACACAGCTGAATCGGAAGAGAGGGGACTGAGGAGAGAGAGCCGAGGACGGATCAGCGGATAATAAAACTCAGTATATTGTAACTTTATTAGTGAATTCTAAAGATTGTGATCCTTACATTTGATTCAATTGTCATTATGCACTACATAAATTCATTGGTGAACACATCTTAAATGTATTTGTTTATTTCTTTATTTTCGGTTTCAAAGAAGGATGATATGAGTGGATGTAAATTAATGATGAGGGATAAATGTGATGAATGTATATAACACAGTTTCTTATTTTTATGATTCTTTTATAAATGTTTGTAGCTTTTATTCTAATGAAAAAGCTAAAATAAAATTTTGAGGCTTAAAAATAAAATCTTCTAACACATATTTCAAATGTTTGATAACTCAAATCAGGGTTCTTTTAGGATTGAGGGCAATTTACACTTTTAGCCTAAAAGAAGTGCAATTTGGGACAAAAGCATTTACAAATATATATATATATATATATATATATATATATATATATATATATATATATATATATATATATATATATATATATATATTCCTGATGAGACTGCAGAATTTATGTTTTAACTAATACATTATAAAAACTAATATTTTTTTATTAATATTTTTAAAATTTCAGTATTTGTAGAGTTAAAGTAGTTTAATAGCTTCACTTACAATTTAGTCAAACTTAATAGTTTTAGTAGCAATTCTATAAATAATTTTTTAGTTAAAAAGTTAAAATTGTAGGACTTATTTTAAATTGCTAAATATTTGAGAGTGTTTTTATCTTGTTAAAATTGATTGGAGAAAAAAATTTATTATATTTATCTGGTGTATATTAATACATCATACACGACAACTTATATTAGAGTACTAATTTCTAATATCAAAAGATAATTAAATTTATTTTATCTACAAAGTCTAATAATTTAAATATGTTTACTGAATTAAATTTTAATATTTTTATTAAAAAGTTTAAATATGTGGTGTACGTGCTTATATGCATCTGGTGTAGAGAATGCTCACTCATAAGTTATAATTTTTTTAAAAAAAGAATAAATTTTTACTTGCATTTAGTATATATTAATATTTCATACACCGTAAAATATTTTAGATGATTGATAAAATATCTAATAATTATTATTATAAAATAAAATTCTCCTAGTAGTCACTTGAGGTAACCATTCCTAGTTACTTGAAAGTGGCCAGTGAATAAGTTTTCATTCTGAAATCGATAGGATGAACACCCAATTTTGAATGTACGAATAGTATTATCTAAAAAAATATTTTTTATACACCTCAAATGAGATGTACATTTTACACCCATCTATTTCAGGATTGAATAAATTTTACTAGTCAATTAAAAGTGACTAGAAAATAAGTCCCCACCTGAGATGGATGAAATGCATATCGTATACCCAAATTTGGATATACTAATAATATGTAAATAATTTATTATCTTATATAAAACAATCGTTTGCCAAAAATTTAGCTTAAACTATTTAAGAATAATAACTTTAATAATTATATTCAAGACTCTCCTTCATTAGGAGATTGAGACATTTTGATACTAGAAGTTTGATGAGATTCTTATTCGAAATTATTTTGATTTAATATTATACTACATATGCTAAGTAAAATATCTATTTATTTTTAAAAAATTAAGCTATTAGGGAACTTTATTTCAAATTTGTTTGGGGAGACTTCTTTTTGAAGTCTACTTGAAATCAAAATTCTCTTCCCACGTCTCAAGATTCAGAGTTGTTCGAGTCCATACCATTTATTTGATTTTCTTCTTTTTTTTTCTTTTTTTTTTTTTTTTTTTTTAAGATTACTGTAGCAAGTTCACTGAAAAGTTTCTTCCACAAATTAATAAAATGTGTTGAATAAAATGTGTTGATATATATATATATATATATATATATATATATATATATATATATATATATATATATATATATATATATATATGAATTGAGCTCCTTGTAAAAGTACATCGATGCTAGTAGATTTTTAGTTATTGGATGAAAGATTGTGTAGTTAGGATGATAATGGGCCTCTTGAATTTAGTGGGTAGTTGGTGGAATAGAATGATTTAGTAAATAAAATTAGTCAAAGAGATAGATTTAACAGTAAAAAACTTACAAGTATCAATTGCTTGGTGCTTGTACAAGCATAGTAACCGAACTATATATATATATATATATATATATATATATATATATATATATATATATAGAGAGAGAGAGAGAGAGAGAGAGAGAGAGAGAGAGAGAGAAAGAGAGAGAGAGAGAGAATTCTGCTACTGTTTTGTAAGGCCCCGTTTGGAAACAGAATAAATACAGAATAAAGCATTTTATTCTTTATAATTCTCCAAACAAGATTAAAATTAAGCAGAATTACTTATTCCGGTCAAAACGGGTAATTCTCTCTTATTCCCGAATTACCCGTTAACAATTATTCCTCTATACCTTAGGAATTGAGTTTTGGTTGCCATTTATTCCGAGGGCAAAGGAAAATAAAGGCCTCGTTACAGGCGCCGACCTACCCCATCTTCATCAGCTCTTCTCAAAGCTTCCTCTCTCTCACTCCCTCCACTCCCTCCTCTTTACTTCCATTTCTTACCTAACCCTATCTTCAAAGCTTCCTCTCTCTCACTCCCTCCACTCGCTCCTCTTTACTCCGAGCACTCTTCAAACCCTACTACCTCTGTAGGCAGGAAGGTGGTGGTTTCTCTCGCTTCTTTACTCGGTCGCTCTTCAAACCCTACTACCTCTGTAGGCAGGAAGGTGGTGGTTTCTCTCGCTTCTTTACTCGGTCGCTCTTCAAACCCTACTACCTCTGTAGGCAGGGAGGTGTGCTACTTGGAGATTTTTGGTGAGTCTCCATTACCTTCGTATCTTATCTACTTTGGTTGCCTCGTCGCCCTGGTAATCAAAACCTCCATTAATTGAGGTGTGCTATTTGGTGATTTTATTGCGTTTCTATCTCAACTACATTTGCCAAAGAGCAGATCCTGCTGTAGATCTGTCGTTACTCGAGGTGAGATCTCTTGGCTGGAGAGCGGCATTACTAATTTTTTTTTTCCCCCATCTTGTTCAATCTCCTATCGCCTCTAATGTGTAGTCGCATCCATTAACTCCCATTATCTACTCCAATCGGGTGAAGTAATTTCATTGTTTTCTTCTATTTATATACGACACAGTAAGGGCCAATGCAATCCCTTCACCAAAAGAGGGGATTCGAGGGACATTTGCGGTTGTGTACTCAGACTAAGAACAATTTCAGTACATCTCCTTTTTATCTTTCAGAGGTGAGGTTTCCTTATGTAAGATGTACTCTACATTGCTGGTATTTCGAGGATTTGGTTTTTTTTTAGCTGTGATGCATGTTGCAAGTCAGATGTATTAATGGCTTGGAGGCATGGAAGCAGTTCTATGCAGCTGCCATAGAGATACACATGACGACACCATCATGCTGAGCCAAGCGCCTTCTTTATGATAATCCATTGTAGTTTTGTTATGTTTCCCTTTTTTCTCTTTCTATCTGTGCTAAACTTTTTTCCTCTACGACAGAGTCCAAATTTAAAATTGATTTTTGACAATTTAATGCTGATTCCTTTGTACATAATCCAGTTTTATGCTTTAAAAATGATTTCTTATATTCTTGTGCCATGGCTGTTTTTTTCTGTTTATATCTGTGGTAAACTTCTTTTTTGCCGTGGAATTGTTTGAGATGTAAAAGTGTTGATTGTCTTTTTAAAATATGGATCTAATTTCTTGATGAAGCACAAGAGTGAAGTTTGATTTCTATGGTTGGGTGGTAAGTTTAAATACATGCAGCCACCATAGAATCATCTTGTACTTCTTTGGAATAGATATAACAAATGCAAGAATAATGTATACTTCATCCTAACATATAAAGTGGTTTCCATCTTGATTTTCATATTTAATTAGTTTCGATGGCCCCTCCAAACAAGAGCGCACAACGTGTAGTAAAAAAAAATCCTAACACCATCGATTTGGTCTCAACTGACATCGTCAGTATAGAAAGTTCGGGCCAGGAATCCTCAAAAAGCAGAGTTCGCTCTGGTAATTGGACGGAGGTCATGGATTCGGCAATGTTGAACTTGATGACCGAGGAACATGTTCTTGGTAATTTCGTTAATGGAAGTTTTACTACACTGTCTTGGACTAGAATTGTCCATGATTTTAATGCCCGAACAAAACTGAACTTCGTGAAATACCACTTACAAAATCGACTCAAAGTTTTGAAGCGCCAATTTGTCATGTACCAAACATTAGCGAATAAGAGCGGGTGGGGGTGGGACTATGATCGCAACATTCCTACCGCGGGCGATCCAAGTGATTGGGACACTATAATATCTGTAAGTCACTATTATTTAATTCTTTCAATTTTGACATAATATAATAACCATTTGTTAACTTGTTCCTAAATCTATATTGTGTAGGAAAATCCATCTTATGCAAGATGCAGGGATAAACCCTTTCCTGCATATCACGACATAGAGTTCTTATCTGGGAATACTACTGCCAAGGGTAGGCATGGTTTTACAACGGGGATGCATATTGACGAAGTTCAAAGCAGCTCCTCGTCTTCCCCGATCAGAACTGCACTGTTAGAAGATATACGAAAATCAATGATGGGTGTTTGTGCAGGTGGCCAAACTTCTAATGCTCAATCACAACCTATGCCACCGGCAGCACAACATGTAGATGTCAATGACACTACTTCATGCTCCCCTACTCCTACTCCTGTCAAGAGGGGAAATCCATATAATAGCAGTGCCTCAGGTCATACATCTTCTGGCAAGAGGCGTCGCTCCTCCCCTCCCTCACGCAAGGCAACACCAACATCAAGCCGCAAGGGAAAACTTGATGTCACCTCTGATAGTATCCAAGAGCTTGTTGAACTCGGCAAGAAGAGATTGAACATAGCCGAGTGTATGCTGCAACGTGAGCTTGATGCTCGTCCAAAGGTTCATTCTATCGAGGATTGTATGGCAAGATTAAATGATTTTCCTGGACTATCTCTTGAAGCCATTCTCTCTGCATGTGAAGCACTCAAAGATGAGCGCAACAGATCCATATTCATGTCCTTAAGTGGTGACATCCTACATATGTGGATTAAGCGTCAAATGAGCATGCAACGGATGGCCACTGGACAAAAGCCTGATGCACCTTCCTTCCCTCCTTTCTAGATACCACATTCTCACCTCAACCTGCAGTTTTTGTGGTCTTGCTAACAAACTTGCTTTTTTTTGGGTTTTGCGAACAATTAGCAAGACCAATTGCTGTTTGCGTTTATGTTATATTTCTTATGCATCTATCTGAACTTCTATATATGTTTCTATAATGCTATCGCTTATGTTGTATTTCCTATCATGTAATGTATTGCCATGACGTATGTCGTACCTATGTAGAAGTTATGGCCTACTATTCTACTACTTTTATCCTGCCTTCATGATGGTTTTAATTTGAATTATCTGCTGTCTTTCTGGTTTAATGCAGTATTTGTGCCTTTGTTGCTACTACTATGGTTGCTCTCATATAATTGCTTATGAATCTTTTCACGTTTCGTTTCTACTACACATAATCTGTTGGTTTTTACTCAAGCCTTTTTCCTGTTATTAAGGTTATATCCTTTCCTTGTCTTTAAATTTTTTAAACTTCTTCATTGGTTGGTTTTCATACTTCAGGCATGCTGGTATGTGTGCCTCCTTCTATGCAGTTTTTTAACAGTGTACATATGGATTGCTTACCACTTTGTTTACCTGTCAAGTATTTTTGCCGAAATTGTATGTGCTGTGTGAATGGTATGGAGGCATTGAATACTTCACAACTCTGCAGCCACCATTCTAACATCAACATTTGAGACTTGACCATAACATTAAGCTACTTTCTATTGATTCTATTCTATTCTACTTGGTTCTGTTCTGTTATGTTCTGCAGTTTGGCAAGTTTGTACCAGTTTTCCAGTTTTACAAGCAGGTTTGCAGTTTTTCAGTTTTGCTGTTTTGCAACTTTTGAACTATGCAAGTAGTTTTGGAGTTTTCCAACTTTGCACCAGTTTTGCATGTTTCAATCAACCAGTTTTGCAGTTTCGCAATTTTGCAACTTTACAACTATGCAAGCACCAAACACGACGATGCAATTTAAGACATAATTGTGGCGATGATGCATAAATGAATTTGGATTGAGGCGATGATGCACAAAAGGGGTTATGGGTGTAAATGGTAGGGTGGCAGTGAGACTCTCCACTGCAGCAATCATTTGTTCCTCGACCCTTTTTAACCTGAGCCAATCTTGTATCATAAAAGATACATATTACTATTGTGCCTTCTCAGATGTGAGGTAATGTGGGGTATTTCGCCTAGTTTCATCTCTGATTGTGGCGATGATGCATAAATGAACTTGGATTGAGGCGATGATGCATAAATGAAATTAGATTGAGGCGATGATGCACAAAAGGGGTTATAGGTGTAAATGGTAGGGTGGCAGTGAGACTCTCCACTGCAGCAATCATTTGTTCCTCGACCCTTTTTAACCTGAGCCAAATATGTATCATAAAAGATACATATTTCTATTGTGATGAAGTTCTTGGTGAGCTTATGTTGTTCTGTTTACATGGTGCAGTGAGTAGTAATATTTTGCCCTGTGCTGCAGTATTCAATCACTTATGCAGTTTTCAGTTTTGCAGTTTTCTCTTTACTTGGTGAGCTGCAGTTTTCAATCACTTATGCAGTTTTCAGTTTTTCACTTGTGCAGTTTTCAATCACTTATGCAGTTTTCAGTTCTCTTTACTTGGTGAGCTTATGTTGTGAAAGAAAGACTTATGCAGTTTGCAGTTTTGCATTTTATCAACTTTACAACTATGCATTTGGTTCTGATATGTACAGATTTCTAGTTGGTTCTGTTCTGTTAATAGTGTCTCCTTCAAATTGATTTCTAGTTGGTTCAGTTCTCTTGACTCGGTGGCGATGATGCATAAATGAAATTGAATTGAGGCGATGATGTACAAAGGGGTTATAGGTGTAAATGGTAGGGTGGCAGTGACACTCTCCACTGCAGCAATCATTTGTTCCTCGACCCTTTTTAACCTGAGCCAAATATGTATCATAAAAGATACATATTTCTATTGTGATGAAGTTCTTGGTGAGCTTATGTTGTTCTGTTTACATGGTGCAGTGAGTAGTAATATTTTGCCCTGTGCTGCAGTATTCAATCACTTATGCAGTTTTCAGTTTTGCAGTTTTCTCTTTACTTGGTGAGCTGCAGTTTTCAATCACTTATGCAGTTTTCAGTTTTTCACTTGTGCAGTTTTCAATCACTTATGCAGTTTTCAGTTCTCTTTACTTGGTGAGCTTATGTTGTGAAAGAAAGACTTATGCAGTTTGCAGTTTTGCATTTTATCAACTTTACAACTATGCATTTGGTTCTGATATGTACAGATTTCTAGTTGGTTCTGTTCTGTTAATAGTGTCTCCTTCAAATTGATTTCTAGTTGGTTCAGTTCTCTTGACTCGGTGGCGATGATGCATAAATGAAATTGAATTGAGGCGATGATGTACAAAGGGGTTATAGGTGTAAATGGTAGGGTGGCAGTGACACTCTCCACTGCAGCAATCATTTGTTCCTCGACCCTTTTTAACCTGAGCCAAATATGTATCATAAAAGATACATATTTCTATTGTGATGAAGTTCTTGGTGAGCTTATGTTGTTCTGTTTACATGGTGCAGTGAGTAGTAATATTTTGCCCTGTGCTGCAGTATTCAATCACTTATGCAGTTTTCAGTTTTGCAGTTTTCTCTTTACTTGGTGAGCTGCAGTTTTCAATCACTTATGCAGTTTTCAGTTTTTCACTTGTGCAGTTTTCAATCACTTATGCAGTTTTCAGTTCTCTTTACTTGGTGAGCTTATGTTGTGAAAGAAAGACTTATGCAGTTTGCAGTTTTGCATTTTATCAACTTTACAACTATGCATTTGGTTCTGATATGTACAGATTTCTAGTTGGTTCTGTTCTGTTAATAGTGTCTCCTTCAAATTGATTTCTAGTTGGTTCAGTTCTCTTGACTCGGTGGCGATGATGCATAAATGAAATTGAATTGAGGCGATGATGTACAAAGGGGTTATAGGTGTAAATGGTAGGGTGGCAGTGACACTCTCCACTGCAGCAATCATTTGTTCCTCGACCCTTTTTAACCTGAGCCAATCTTGTATCATAAAACATACACATTACTATTGTGCCTTTCTCAGATGTGAGGTAATGTTGTTCTCAACTTGAATGTTCCAGTGTGTACTAATAATGTGCCCTTTGTTGCAATGTTGCTCTTTCATACATGATGGTCCTTATACTGTTATCTTTATGACATATGTTTAAGGCAGCCTTTCTATTCTTTGACCTATTTCTTTCCAGCCTTAATTTCTTCCTTTCACTTAATATTGTTCTCTTGACATGTTGCAGTGATGGCAGCTTTGATCAATCGGCAATTTTTTTCATCATCAACTGCAGCCCAACTTATGACATTTCTAGATGAGGAAGATGATTATTGGGATGAAGTGGTTACTATTGTGATCAATGAAGCTGTGATTCAATTTCACAACACACTGTACAAGCGACCTTGTCGCACAAGACCATTCACTGGTCATCAAGTAATTATGGATATTCTACGAGGGCATCCAGATAAAGGGTACCAACATTTCCGTATGTCCAACACCATATTTATCAGACTTCGAGATGAATTGGTCGAGAAAGGATTGATACAGGGTAGTCGAAATTTGACTACCGACGAACAGCTAGGCATTTTTCTATTTGCTATAGGCCATGGAGTAACGAATAGAGTTTTAGCCGAAACCTTTCAGCACTCGGGGGAGACAATAAGCAGATATTTTAATAGTGTGTTGCGAGGTGTAATAGAACTTAGGCATGATTACATCAAAATGCCTGCAGGTAATGTAGGGATACATGAAAAAATTAGAGGCAACCCATTATTCCACCCCTTTAAGGTGATATTAATAGTCAAATTTGTTCGTAAGTTGGTATTTTATAGATTATTGAATGAACTGTTTCTTCTCTATTTATATTGCAGAATGCAGTTGGCGCCATTGATGGAACGCATATACCGGTTGTTGTAAGAAAAAGTAAGCAACCGCGCTATCGTTGTCGAAAAGGATTTACATCCCAGAATATGATGGTCGCATGCTCGTTTGACCACCAAATATTATTTGTTTGTACTGGGTGGGAGGGTTCTGCGGCAGATATGCGGGTTTTGCGTTGGTGCTGTGAAAGTGGAGGCTTCAAAGTTCCTGAAGGTTAAATTATTAAAAATTGTTTACAAATTGATGACTTATATATGCTTGATTAATTTATTAATCTTTGGTTTTTATTTTATTGTGTAGGGAAATTCTTTTTGGTTGACTCAGGATATGCAAATACTGAGCTATTTCTTGCGCCTCATAGAGGAGAGCGTTACCACTTGAGCCAATTTGATGGCAATGCACGAGCGCGGACACATCGAGGACCAAAAGATTTATACAATCATAGGCATGCTCAATTGAGGAATGTCGTCGAGAAGACGTTCGGCATTTTGAAGAGGCGTTTCAAGGTACTTCGGCAAGCGACACCTTTCCCTTATAAAGTGCAGTGTCGCATCGCACTTGCTTGTTGTGTGATCCATAACTTCATCAAGAGGCACTAAGGGACCGATATGTATTTCAACATGACATTAGAACCATTTTCTCAAAATGATCAAGACGATGATCCTACACCTTTGATTGGGGCAGATGAATCGCGACGGGCTGACACCCTACGGACAATGATAACGGATCAGCTATGGAATAATAGATAGTTGTATGTACTATTTTAATTATCTTTGTGAAAGTGAGCGTATTTAATTTAGTTACATATTCCACTGTGGCGAACTTATAACATTGCTGCTTCTCTGACTGTGGCGATGTTGCCTAGTTTTTATTTCGTTTCGCTACTTTGCTTCTCTGACAGTGGCGATGTTGCCTTTTTTTTTTTTTTTTTTCTGTTTCGCTACTTTGCTTATCTGACTGTGGCGATGTTGCCTACTTTATTCTGTTTCGCTTGGTTCTTCTCTGACTGATGCGATGTTGCCTTATCAATCTAAATTTAAGTTGGATATTGATTTATGTTTAACTTCATAAGTGTTTGCTTACAATTTGATATTAGGTACATGTTTCTGTATATAAAAGAGCAATTGTGAATTGAAATTTATAAAAATTTTGCAATACTGAAATGCAAAGCTGTGTATGTGCAGAATTTGTTAGTAAATTTGATAAATAATTAAAACCACTATTTTAAAATTAAATTAACATAGGATAATATATAGTTCAAATTAATAATAAATTATTTTATGTAAATAAAATATAGTACGAATTATAAATTTTATTTACTAACTTTTGTATTTTTATGAAATCATAGTTATAATATAAAATATTAAATAAATATTTTATTTACTTAATTTAATGAATTTACATTAAAATTTAAAAATTAAAATTAAATTCTAAAATGTATTTTTAAAATTAATATTTCAAATTAAAATTTCAAAATAAAATTTAAAATTTAAAATTGAAATTTTAAATTTAAATTATAATTTTAAATTTCATACTTTAATTTAAAATTTTAATTTAAATTTTCAACTGTAAATATTAAATTTTAAATTTTAATTTTAATTTTAATTTTGAAATTTAATTTTAAATTTCATACTATAATTTTAAATATTAATTTTAAATTGTTATTTTAAATTTAAAATTTAAAATTTAAAATAACAATTTAAAATTAATATTTAAAATTATAGTATGAAATTTAAAATTAAATTTCAAAATTAAAATTAAAATTAAAATTTAAAATTTAATATTTACAGTTGAAAATTTAAATTAAAATTTTAAATTAAAGTATGAAATTTAAAATTATAATTTAAATTTAAAATTTCAATTTTAAATTTTAAATTTTATTTTATTATTAAAATTAAAATTATCAAATTTAAAATGAAAATATAAAATAAGAAAACTGTAGAAGGGCAATGTTGGTATTTTGGAAAATATGTACCTATGTAACAACCCTGACCCTTCGCAACCGCCTATGATGACGGTGTTCTGAGGCCGGTACGGCGTCGGGGATGATGGTGCCTCAACTAAGAGGTAAATGGTGGGTTATGCGATAAATTTAGAGGAGTTGGGAGAAGTGGGGAGGATGGAGAGGGGGATTGGAGATAGAGAAGAAGAGTTTGGGAGAGAAGATAGTTGGGAAAGAAGATGAGAATTGAGGGATTGAGGAGAGGGAGAGAGAAACTTGAGGAAGAAGGTAAGATCTTGGATTAATTTCTTGATGACCCTGTTACATTCTACTTCTCTGATATATATAGTCTCTCACTAATTACTTACTTGTAGCTAACTAATCTACTATAGCAATTATCTTAGTAATAGTAATAAGTCTCTAAGTCTGTTGGTTGCTACTATGGCCCTCGGATGGGCCCCTTTCGGTTGGACTCCAGATATTGGGCCTTCTCTGGGTGGGCTTTCCTAAGTTGGGCCCTTGCAGTTGAGCCCTCTTCCATGGCTTTTTCAGTGGCTCTTCTTTAGCTGGGCTTGAGTGGTTATTCTTCAGTGGCCCTTTATGGGAGCCCACAAGGAATGGGTCCGAAGCAATTTATGGGGATCCCTTTAGTTGGGCTTCCTTCTCCTTCTCTGGACCGCTACGCTCCACCCCTCCTCTGCTTCACCTCTCCACTGGCCGAGTGTATCCTGTCGCCTCCCTCCTCAGTGCCCTAATCCGCGAGCTGGGATTGCGCAAGAGGCTTCTATCCTGCTCCTTCTTCTCCACCTCCGGTCCCACCTCGGTTCCTTCCCGTCTCTCCTCACCTCGGAGTCGCTCTTGTTGGCGTGGGACGTTACAATCCATCCCCCTTAAAACCATCCTTGTCCTCAAGGATGGGTCTGGCCCGCGTGATCTTCTCCTCGGCAGCTTTCCTTTCCTCCGAGTTGCTACCTTAAGCATAACATTGAGCCTCCGGTGGTTTTCTGGACTGACCCGAGTGTTTTCGAGTTGTGCTCTCAGTCTCTTTCCTCCCTCGGCTTGCGGCATGGACGGCGATATCCGTTGGGGACCAGGGCTCACTTTTGGGCCTTCGGAAAGTCGCGACCTGCGCGCCATCTGCTCTGTTTGCCCCGCAGTCTGGTATGGTCCATGGCGACCCATGGTGAGTTCCAATCTCTTCTCATCACCTTGCTTGCATGCTCGTAGGCGCCTGTTTCTGAGTAAAATTGCTCTCTTTTCTCCAAAAGCTCTGTCGCTTCTCCTTATACCAGTATGGTGCTTTGCCTTTAACTGTTTTGTAATTACCTGCTCCTTAAGGTGGCCCCTGACCGACCCTCTTTGCTCGCACCAGCCCAATTTTGAACTCATCACAATATTTTCAAATACAAATGAGGCAGGGGTTGGAGAGTGAGGGTTACCTACACCTTGTAAAGTTGACAACACGGGGAGTCCACTGTGGAACCTCCCTCCTGCAAGCCTCAACCATCGGTATCCATCTTTAGATCTCTTTCCCCCTTTAGCTTTTAAGAAGATTTCACAACCTAGCTCCTTTTGCTGTAGTCCTCTTCCCAGTCCTAGCTCTAGTGGTTCTTCAGTAACTCCTTTGGCTTGAGGGTCTCCTTCGCAATGGCTGTGCACTGCTCGCTCCCACCTTGGCATCACAACAGAGAGTGCTTTGCATTTAGTTTCGAGGTGTAATGTAGCATTCCAGTCACTATTAGTCTCCTTCAGCTTAACCTGTTCGTAGGTCAGTGCTAGAGAACAGGGGTGAGGCCTTCGATATATTGACCCTAGCTCCTTAAACCCATCTTCAGAGAAGCACACCCAGCCAGTTTCAACTAGATTTGGCTTAAGGATGAACCATAAGTCTTCCATTCTTGCTGGATTATCTTCCATTTGTCCCTTGTACCTTGTGAACTCCTCGCTTCCTGTGAGAATCAGTGGAGTGAAGCTAGCTGTCGTGCCGATTAAATTTCCCTTACCAACACCTTTAGTAGCCCCACTTAGCCTAGGCACCTTGTCGGCCTCAATTACCTTTAATCTGACTCCAACATCTCCATACTCAGAATAGGGAGATACACCAATCCTGTCTTTCTCCTCAATTGCATGAACATCCTTGTATGCAGACTCGGCGAATTGGTCTTGTTTGTCCAAAGAGAGCAATTTTGAAAATGTGGGATCTCGTTCTTTGCTTATTGGGAACTCTTTGCCTTCTGTCGGAACCAGTAGAGTGGAGCTATCTCCTGACTTGATGGGTCCTTGGCCTTCACTCTCTATGCTGGTTGTTCCCCCCAAGTGTGCAGACTGGGGTGGAGCTGGGTGATTGGTCAGTGCCTCTTGTTGCCCCCCTAGCTTTCTAAGCCTCTTCTGCAACCCCATTTCAATACTCCTATTGATCTTCAGTTGTAGGCAATCAAGGTGCCCATGCATCTTCTGATTCTCTTCTCCTGTTGCTGTAGCAGTGCGCGTGCCGAGGGTAATGCGGGCAGGCGCGGGTAGAGGTGGCTGTGGTGTGAACCCTTTCAGCAGCTCCCCCAGTTTGCTAGCACTGTTACCCAGTTCCATGGCATGCTTCTGGTTGAGCTTCATCTGCTGAGGCTCTAAGTGCTGCTGCTCTACTTCTCTCCCTGCAATCGGTTGGCCAGTATTGGAGTTAATTAGTGAGATGCCTCTTTGCTCTAAGGGGGTGGTTATGCGCATTGGCTCCTTCTCCTTAGTTAGAGCTTGCACTGTAGTTCCTTGTTCTCCAGCATATGCAACTCGACACTTAATCAACTCTAAGAGTTGTTCATGCCTGCGGTTGCCCTCCTGCATCATGATCTCGTACCTTCTTGCTTCCTCCTGCATCATGATCTCGTATCTCCTTGCTTCTTCCTTTCGTAGAGCTTCAATCCGCTGTGCCACGACATCCAACTTCTGATGGAAATCCTTGGTAACGCGTAGTACCCCTTCAAAGCTTTCGCTACTTTTAGCGGTAAGTTGATGCCACTTGGTTTCCGTTACCATCTTCTTCTGCAGGGTTACCTTGTATCCAGATTGGTTGATGAGAGCCCAGTTACTTTGCCTTCCGCAGTTGCTTTGGAATGGTTCCCAATCGACTTGCCGCCTGCGAGCTAGTTGTAACGTGGTCTGGTGCTGCTTGTGTGCTGGTTGCCTCAGATCTTGATGCTTAGGACCTTCCTTGTGAATTTACAACTCAGATTGTTGCTTTTTCTTCCAATTTCTGCTTGTTTGTGCTCCCTGACTCCTTGCCTTGGACAGGAATCGAAGCCTGCTATAGTGATCTGCCGAGGTGCCGATGATGTTCCCCTGAGGCACTGCAGAATTTTGCCAAACGGTTGACGGCTTCCGTGCCTCTCCCAATAAATGGGTGGTTGTTGCCTTCCTATATGTTGGCGCCTATGATGCTATGCTGAGGCGAGTTGCGGCCGACGGAATTTCATCAAACAGTTGGCGGCTTCCGTGCCTTCCCCCGATTCCACCGGTTTGTATCCTGTTGCGATGCTAGAGATTGCCTCCGATTTTCTTGTGGCTTGTTGCCTTCAAATTGTTGTTGCCTTGGGTTTTTCTGGTTGTCGCTTGCTGCCTTCGGTCTGGTTGCCTGATTGTCTTTGATTTCTTGTTGCCTTCGGAAGGAAATATAGCCGTGAGCTGGTGGCTATATTGCAGGTTGCCCGTGTCTGCTTGTTGCCTGCGGAAATGTTGCTTGTAAGCTGGTTGTTATATTGCTTGTTGCCTTGTTGTGCCTCGGTGCCGATGATGCTAGGCTGAGGCAAGCTGCGGAGTTTTATCGAATGGTTGGCGGGCTTTTCTCGTCTTCCCCAAGTGCCTGGTTGTAACTGGTTGTGTTGCCCTCCGTTTCTGGTTGCCTTCGATGACGGTTTGTGTGCTTGCTAGATTGCTGCTTGTTGCCTCGACCGGTAGATGATGTGCGCGTCGATCCCTGGGATCGTGCCGCTCTGATACCAATTTGTAACAACCCTGACCCTTCGCAACCGCCTATGATGACGGTGTTCTGAGGCCGGTACGGCGTCGGGGATGATGGTGCCTCAACTAAGAGGTAAATGGTGGGTTATGCGATAAATTTAGAGGAGTTGGGAGAAGTGGGGAGGATGGAGAGGGGGATTGGAGATAGAGAAGAAGAGTTTGGGAGAGAAGATAGTTGGGAAAGAAGATGAGAATTGAGGGATTGAGGAGAGGGAGAGAGAAGCTTGAGGAAGAAGGTAAGATCTTGGATTAATTTCTTGATGACCCTGTTACATTCTACTTCTCTGATATATATAGTCTCTCACTAATTACTTACTTGTAGCTAACTAATCTACTATAGCAATTATCTTAGTAATAGTAATAAGTCTCTAAGTCTGTTGGTTGCTACTATGGCCCTCGGATGGGCCCCTTTCGGTTGGACTCCAGATATTGGGCCTTCTCTGGGTGGGCTTTCCTAAGTTGGGCCCTTGCAGTTGAGCCCTCTTCCATGGCTTCTTCAGTGGCTCTTCTTTAGCTGGGCTTGAGTGGTTATTCTTCAGTGGCCCTTTATGGGAGCCCACAAGGAATGGGTCCGAAGCAATTTATGGGGATCCCTTTAGTTGGGCTTCCTTCTCCTTCTCTGGACCGCTACGCTCCACCCCTCCTCTGCTTCACCTCTCCACTGGCCGAGTGTATCCTGTCGCCTCCCTCCTCAGTGCCCTAATCCGCGAGCTGGGATTGCGCAAGAGGCTTCTATCCTGCTCCTTCTTCTCCACCTCCGGTCCCACCTCGGTTCCTTCCCGTCTCTCCTCACCTCGGAGTCGCTCTTGTTGGCGTCGGACGTTACAACCTACTTTTTTCCTCAATTCCCAATTATTCTCGTAATACAACCAAACAAAAAAAGAGTTATTCTATGGAATAACACATTTACATACCAAACAAAAATTTATAGTTACTCTTAATTATTCTAGAATATATCTTTGTTCTAAGTATAAAAAATTTAATTCTTATAAAGACAATTCTATTTCCAAACGGGGCCTAAAAGTACCAAATAAATAGTACTTGTAAGTTTTCTACCCTTAGATCTATTCTTTTCACTAATTTTAACTCTTAGACCATATTATTTCACCAACCATCAACTAAATTCAAGTAGCTCACTATCATCTTAACCATACATTCTTTCATCCAAGAATTAAAAACCTATAAATACTAATAACTTGATACTTTTAAAAACATAGAAGCTCAAGTTTTCTACCGTTGGATGAAAAAATATGCGGTTGGGATTATAGTGGTCCCCTAAAATCTTTACTATTCAACCAACCACCTAGTAAACCCTAGGGGACCACTATCATCTTAACCACACATTTTTTAATCCAAATGCTAAAAACTTGATAGCACCAATGACTTGGTGCTATCGATAGTATCCTAGCCTAATTTTATATATATATATATATATATATATATATATATATATATATATATATATATATATATATATATATATATATGATAGAGAGAGAGAAAGAGAGAGAGAATTAGGTTGGAATACTATCAATAGCATCAAGCCATTGGTGCTATCAAGTTTTTAGCCTTTTGATTAAAGGATGTGTGGTTAAGATGATAGTGGTCTTCTAGGATTACTAGGTGGTTGGTTGAATAGTAAAAATTTTAGCGAACCACTATAATCCCAATCGCATATTTTTTCATCCAACAACTAAAAATTTGATAGCACAAATTGCTTGATGCTATTGTTAGTATTCTAGCAACCCTATATATATATTATAAAAAAAATTAATTATTCAATATTTATAATTTTAAATATTTAAAAATTATATTATTTTTATATATTATTAACGTGATATAAAATAAAATTGAGCAATGCTACGTGTATATCCTGAAAGGAATGTATATCTTATACCACATTCATTTTAGAATGGGGGCTCTTTCATTCGTTGCTTCGAAGTTACGAATAAAATTCACTCCACCTTAATTGATAAAATGTAAGATCTATACCTTTGGTTCGGATGTACGACTAGTATTTTTTAATAAAGATATATAATCATCATTTCAAGCACAATAAAAACATGATGTGAAATGATTGGTTGCAACAATATCAACAACATAGAAGATAATCATCAAATATATATATATATATATATATATATATATATATATATATATATATATATATATATATATATATTTATTTATATATATTGTACTGGGACCCATTTTGCCAACAAAGTCAAAAGCTAAAGGGCCCAATCGGCTGCCTTTTTAATGTAACGTTAAACACCTGCATGTTTCTGAATCGTCACATTCATGCTCACCACATTTTGTGGGACTCCCCCCATAAAAAACAGTGTTCCCAAAATTTAAAAATTATATATTTTTACACCCATTTAATCAAAAAATTATTAATTTTTTATTTTTATTAAAAATTATTTAAAATTTTATAAATTTTGAAATAATATATATATATATATATATATATATATATATATATATATATATATATATATATATATATATATAAAATTGCCTGTGTATTCCTGAAATCTGAAGAAATATCTGATTTACCCCTCTTATTTTTTCTTTCCAATATACCCTTCATACGTTCCACCGTTATTAAAAATATCTCTATCGTTTCCTTTTGTTAAGTTAACTAGGGTTAAACTAGAGTTAAATAATAATCGGAGTTGAAAACTATCATATATATACCTATTTTGTTTCTATCTATCAAAACTATTGAAAATTTTAAGGGTACATAAAAAAAAAAGTTGATTATGATAGAATGGTATATTTGAAAGGGCAAAATGATAATTTCACACAGATAACGGCAGCTCCAAACGGTACACTAACAGAGTTTAACTTCAGGAATATTTTAGAAAGAAGTTGGAACGTAAGAAGGATAGTTTTAATATTAGTCTTCTAAGAGAGATAAATTTAAAAACAGAACAATTTTTAGGGGTATATAGAAAATTACCTCATATATATATATATATATATATATATATATATATAGAGAGAGAGAGAGAGAGAGAGAGAGAGAGATAGAGAGTAGAGTTTATATATTTTTAAAAACACAAGTCCAAATGTACTTATGAATTTTTTATTATTGAATTTGCATTGAAATGTATACTATTTACTTTTTCTTTCTCTCTCTTTAGCTGACTTTACAAAAATACTAATTTCAATACAAATTCAATAGTAAAAAATTTACAAACACATTTGGACTTGTACTTTTAAGAATATATAAGCTTTATTATATTATATTATATATATATATATATATATATATATATATATATAGAGAGAGAGAGAGAGAGAGAGAGAGAGAGAGAGAGAGAGTGTTTACAAATTGAATTTCTCTCTTCCTTCTTTTTTCCTTAGAACTGGTCAAAAGGAAAGATACCAGTAAGCTAGTTAGCTAGGGTTTCTTCATTGTAATTTAGTGTCCTTTTTATCCATTTGCCAGCTTAGATTGCTTATTGATTTTTGCTGATGTGGATACAACAACCAGAGAGAGACCTAATGTGACCAATTTGCCCCCAGCATTAATAACTTATGGGTTCTAAAATTATCGGTACAAAATATTTAAATTCACATGATAAGGAAGAGAAAGAGAGAGAGAGAAAGAGAGATTCAAGTCATATTTTTAGTAAAATTTTGTTTGGTGCTATAATTCTATTTAAGAAGTACAGTGTAATAAGGGTTCACACTATTATATTTATAATAAAAGTATTTATAAGTTTTTTATTTTTTTTATCTAATTTTATCTTTCCAACTATTTGGAATTCACTATCATCCTATATATTTTTTTATCCAAAATTTATAAATCTATAAACATCAATAATAGTACTATAAAATAAAATTTACAATCAAATAACTTGATAGTTTTGATATATAGCATAATTAGAAATAGGTTTGGTTGTTACTAGGTTTAAGTTTTTAGTTTGAAAAATACTTCTAGTACATTTCGAATGAGATGTACCATTTATATTTTATCTATTTTAAATTAAAATAAATTTTATTAATTATTTTAAAATAAATAATATATATATTATATATTTAATTTTGAATGTACTAATGCTGTTTTAGAATCTTATTTGTGACAAATTACTGATGTTGAAAACATCACCAAAAAGTAGTAGTCACAGTTTTTTTTGAGAAAAAGATAGCGATCTATCTGCTTCACTCATAACAAAAATAAACTAAGCAACAAAAGTGTGACAACAGAGTCTCTCGAAGCAACAGGATTACAAAACAAAAAAAAAAAGAAAAAAAAGAAAAAAAAAAGTAACTGTAACAAAAACTACTACAGAATTCGACATATTCCTCATCTCAAATCTGGCCACATTCTTATCTCTATGCTAACCTATCTTACAACACAAAGTAGGTATCTTATTCATAATCTTTCAAATCGCTACACAAAAGTAGTAGTCACATTTGACACAAATTCCCACGTGGAGGCAAATCATTCAAAGCAATAAATTTGGGACAATAAAGATGGTTGGTGTCAATTCTAAAAAAACAAAAGATAATAATAAAAGGTACATTAATATAGTAGCAGACAATTCCATAAACTGTACAAGAAAAAATTGGGCCACATATTTTACTTAGGGATGTCAGTGACACGGATATCCGAAAATTTATTCGAATTTGATGAAATAAATTTATCTGATATTAAACAAATATGAATTCGGATATGGATATAAAAAATAAAAATTCGACGGATTTAGATATGAATTTTGATTGTATCCGATCCGAATCCGAATCCGACCCGAACCCGAATTAATTTTACGTTATATAATATATATGTATATAAATATTTGATATTATATTTAAATTTATATTTTAAAAATTTAAATTTAATATAACATATTTTGAAATATTATAATAAAACAAATTTTATTTCAGGTTCGGGTTCGGGTTCGGATTTTGGATTTTTGGTCGGGTTCGGATTTGGATATGGATTTTTAAAATCCGTCGGATTCGGATTCGGATTCGGATTTGGTAGTCGGGTTTGGATTCGGGTTCGAGTTTGGGTTCGAATTTTTTAAAATCCACCTCGAATCCGATCCGTTGACATTCCTATATTTTACCCCTAAAAAATAAATAAATAAATAAATATATATATATATATATATATATATATATATATATATATATATATATATATATATATATATATATATATATATACATTTTAAAACATTTAACAAAAAAGTGATAAGATTAATAAGTTGATTCTAATCATACAATGCTTAGAATGTATGTCGTATATCTAATTTGCATATGCACGTAACATTACTTATTTCTAATAAAAAAATTTATTTATATATTTTTAAAAAAGTGATATACATTTTACATATTTTATTCTAAAATTTATAAAAAGTAAAATAATATTTAGTTAAAAAAATAAAAATTTTTACTTGTACATCTAAAATAAATTTGAAAAATATTTAGTAACAAAAAAATTGATGCGATAAATTAAAAATAATAACTCGTGAATAAAAAAAATTATAAAATACACATCTCACTTATTTTTATAAGAACAATGCTACCTGTACACCCCGAAGGGGTGTACATCATACACCTCCACCATTTTAATGGTGACGATACTTTTTACGGGTCACATCAAGTGACCCATCATCACACCCCCACCCTTAGATGGGTGGGGTGTATGATGTACACCCCGAAAGGGGTGTACACATAGCATTTTCCTTTTTATAATGAGTATGAGGATGATTTATTTTTATTTTTATTTTTTACTAATCCAGTAACATAAACTGACGTGCTATATATAATGCACTAACTGTCATAGCTTAGTTTAAAATATATATTTATAATTATTTTATTTGTTGAGATATGATTGATAACGACGTAATAATAAATTTAAAAAAAAAATTATAAACATCGATTAATTGAGCTCATGATCTATCCAAAAGACGAAATCAATCTTAGTCAACGAATGTGACTATTTTTTTTTTATTATTATTATTATAAAGATAGAAAAAAAATAACAAAATATTAGTTTCATTTATTTTTAAAATATAAATTTAATGAAAAATAAAAAATAATTTAAACAATAATTATTAAATTCAGCTAACTGTGCGTGGATTTGCTAATCAATTTCTATATACTGGAGCACGTTATCTTTAATGCGTGGACGAAGAACAGCGAGACATGCACACATGCATGGTACTGCATAAAAGCGTATGATCCAAATAATTAAGCCAAAAAAAATTCATAACTATTCAAAAAAAAAAAAAAAAAAAAAATTTAAAAAAAACTTCAATGGAGAGCTATTCAATAACGTTTTATTAAGGAGCTTATAATTTGCTTTGACGTCGCGTATTAACTTTTATATATATTTTAAAAAATTAATTTTGAATTTACATATATATATATATATATATATATATATATATATATATATATATATATATATATATATATATATATATATATATATATATATATATATATATATATATATATATAGTAGAGTTTATATGCTTTTAAAAACATAAGGTATGAATTTTTTACCATTAAATTTTTATTGAGATTTGCATAATTATAAAGTCAACAAAAAAAAAAAAAATATATAATTGCACAAATCTCAATAAAAATTTATTAGTAAAAAATTTACAAGTATAGTTTAGTTTGTGCTTTTGAAAATATACAAGGTTTATTCTCTCTCAATCTCTCTCTCTCTCTCTCTCTCTCTCTCTCTCTCTATATATATATATATATATATATATATATATATATATATATATATATATATATATATATATATATATATATATATATATATATATCAATAGCCAACAGACTCTATTGCTACATATTTATTTTCGATCATGGAGCTTTCAAATCAACAATTAGTATCGTTGAACATGATCTATACGATTTGAAGTATTTAAAAATTAAATTTTAATTTTTTTTTATATCATTAACCTAATAATTAAAAAATTACAAATTTTACAATTTTAATGGTTGATATGATGCATTTTTTTGCTTAACGATGTTAAAAAATCTAAATAAAGTCAAAAAAAAAAGTACAATTGCACGAATCTCAATAAAAATTTATTAGTAAAAAATTTACAAGTATAGTTTAGTTTGTGCTTTTGAAAATATACAAGGTTTATTCTCTCTCAATCTCTCTCTCTCTCTCTCTCTCTCTCTCTCTATATATATATATATATATATATATATATATATATATATATATATATATATATATATATATATATATATATATATATATATATATATCAATAGCGAACAGACTCTATTGCTACATATTTATTTTTGATCATGAAGCTTTCAAATCAACAATTAGTATCGTTGAACATGATCTATATGATTTGAAGTTTTTAAAAATTAAATTTTAATTTTTTTTTATATCATTAACCTAATAATTCAAAAATTACAAATTTTGCAATTTTAATGGTTGATATGATGCGTTTTTTTGCTTAACGATGTTAAAAAATCTAAATAAAGTCAACAAAAAAAAAGAGTACAATTGCACGAATCTCAATAAAAATTTATTAGTAAAAAATTTACAAGTATAGTTTAGTTTGTGCTTTTGAAAATATACAAGATTTATTCTCTCTCAATCTCTCTCTCTCTCTCTCTCTCTCTCTCTCTCTCTATATATATATATATATATATATATATATATATATATATATATATATATATATATATATATATATCAATAGCGAACAGACTCTATTGCTACCTATTTGTTTTCGATCATGGAGCTTTCAAATCAACAATTAGTATCGTTGAACATGATCTATACGATTTGAAGTATTTAAAAATTAAATTTTAAATTTTTTCGATATCATTAACCTAATAATCAAAAAATTATAAAATTTGCAATTTTAATGGTTGATATGATGCATTTTTTTACTTAACGATGTAAAAAAATTTAAATCAATTAAATTTTGATTAGATAATTTTTTACACCATTTGAAATAAGATCTATACTCTTGAACTAATTGATTACAATATTTCTATTATCATTTTTTTTAAATTATTTATTTTCAGCTGGTTATTTTTATATTCGCTTGATAATCAAGAAAATAATATTTTAAAAAATATAAAATATAATTTTCATACAATTTAAATAATTTAAATCACATTCCATTTAAAAAAAGTTCATCATTGCCGTTTGCTACCCAACTCTATTTTAAACATCTGAATGGAATTTATAAATTAAAAAAAAAAATAGTCTAATTTTACATAAACGCAAAATCAATAAATACATAGTTTTTAATACAAAAAAAATCCTCTTTTTAATAATTTAGAAAATTTTTATTATTATTGTTATTATATTTTGCCTTTGTGAATTTTTTTTTTTAAGAGCCAACCCATCCATTCATTGCATCCCAAAGCTAACATGTAACACGTGGTTGACTTTAAAAAATCATTCCAATAATAATAATAATAATAATAATAATAATAATAATAATAATAATAATAATAATAATAATAATGTTCTATTTTTTATTTATTTTTAAATATTTTAAAAATATTTTTTAAAAATAAATCATAAAATTAATGTTAATGATGTGACAGTTTGTATATACTTTTCTTTTCTTATAAAATACTCAAATTAAAATACTTAATTTATCCTTAATTAATGGATTGGTTGGTATGAAAATTGATGCCAATTACATTTTATCTAATATTTTAATAATAAGAGCTATCAATTTGCACATGTACTCTTTTAAATTATATTCACAGCCAATTTGATATTAAAAAATATTTTTATAAAAAAAAATCTAATTTTATAAAATTAAAATAAATTAATACAGAAGACCATAAAATTAAAAATTATATCTTAGTGGAGCTAGTGTTACCTGTATTAATTATAAAAATAAATACTTGCTATTATTTAATATTGGAGGTAAATTGTTATTTTTTAAGAAAAATAAGAAAAATTTGAGGGACCTATTTGTAATATCGGAAGGATGAGGTGCTAAAAAGCCAAAATACCCTCACAAGTCACAATTACTCAGCAATTAATTCAACCCGATCCGATCTCTGATACGCCGTTAGATCGACTGATCACTTATCACCACGTACCCGTACCCGTACCCGTACCCGCATGCGCACCACCGCATACTCCTCTGTCACAAAATCGCACATACCGGAACGATAAAGGGCATTTTCGTAAATCGATACCAAGATATATATATATATATATATATATATATATATATATATATATATAAATAAAGCAACGATCCCGCTTCCAATATTCCACATTCTTTCGTTTTTGTTGAGATCCCAATCGCGTTCCGAGTTTCGAAACGTATCGCCCGATAAATCGCAGAATATCGGCCGACACATCGCCGATACGATATTTTCCCCTTCGTCGTCGTCGTCGTCGTCGTCGTCGTTCCTTTTCCCTGCGAGCTCGGGTTCGGGATCTTGGCGGAGAATGGCGAGGAAATGGTGTCGGAGATCGGGTTCCTCGGCGGCGGTGGCGGCGGTGGGGGTGGGGATGAGCCTCCTCTTCGCGTCGGCGATCGTGTCCGCGGATCGCCGATCCGAAGACGAGGTCTCGGGAGAAGCTTCTAGAAGCGGCTCGAACGTCCCCGATTATCTCCTCCGCCTCGCCGATTTCTTGTGGCGTGCCGATGGATCCTCGTACCAGCACGTTTGGCCGGTATTTTTTATTATTTATTTATTTATTTTGTGGGTGGTGAGGGTGAAAATTGGAATCGATTTGGATTTGAGTTTGATTTTTTTTTTGGTGAATTTGTTTGCGTTTGATTTGAATTCGAAAAAAAAAGCCGATGGAATTTGGGTGGAGGATCGTGTTAGGATCCGTGATCGGATTCATGGGAGCGGCGTTTGGGAGCGTGGGAGGAGTCGGCGGTGGAGGGATTTTCGTTCCCATGCTCACTTTGATCATCGGATTCGATCCCAAATCCTCTACGGCTTTATCAAAATGTAAGTTTCTTTTTTTCAATCTCTCCTAGTTTTTTTTTTTTTTTTTTTTTTTTTTTTTTTTTTTTTTTTTGGTTGCAGTAAAATGTAAAAATTATTTTCTGATAATTTTTTTTTTTTGAAAATTTGTTTTTATGGATTTGAGACAAATAAATCGATCGAAAACTCAAGCTCCAAAAAAAATTTCTTATTTATTTTTTTCCGTCGAACCAAATAAATATAAATTTTAATATATATATATTTTTTTAGAAACCAACACTGTAAAATATAAAATATTTATTTTACGAAAAATTATTTTTCACAGTTTTTGCGTATTTTTATTTGACCAGTAGTTCAAAAAATAAATTGGTAATTAATCATCTCGTGGTTTTATTTTTGTTTTTGTTTTGCTGTGATATTTTTTGCAAACTAGTGCAGATCTAAAGGTATTATCACAGAATAATAAAGTGAAATTTGTTTAAGAAAGGTTGCAAAATATATATATATATATATATATATATATATATATATATATATATATATATATATATATATATTTATAGAGAGAGAGATACTATACCGTCGATAGCACTGCTATCAAATTTTCAACCGTTAAATCAGCCCATTTGATCATTTCCAATCTTAGATCTTACTAATTATATCAAAATTATATATATATAATGATATAATTATTAATAAAATATATCTGTTTGATATAATATTTAGTTAAGCTGAAGTAACTTTAGTATTTGAAAGCTGTATCAATCTCAACAATTTTGTTGAAAGTTATAAAGTGCCATACCTTTTAATGAAAAGTTTACCTAACTTCTCTTTAGAGATTTATTACAAATTTGACCCTCTTTTTAACCTATTAATTTCCTGCATTTATTAATTATTGCAATCTCCTGAATTTGATGGGATTAAAGTTTGTTTAGGGGATATGGTTAGATTTATAACTTAATATAAATCAAACACTGGGTCATGGTTATGTATAGATATTTCTGGAACTATTGCATATTTTGAAATGGATATTTGAAGTTTACAATTTTGTGAAATGGATATTTGAAGTTTACAATTTTGATTTTCCTATTTAACTGTACTGTTGTTTTCATTTAACTATCTTTGTGGCATCCCAATAGTCCCACACAGATGGATATGAGGTTGTGATTAAATTTATAAGATATATGGACAGTAGTAATAATAATTAGGTTTAAGTATTTTGGATTGTGATTTGGGTCCAACGAGTTATTATTGCTAGTAGGTCGGGTCGTTACATTTGGTATCAATGTCAGTCACCCGCCGAAAGTGTGTGGTGAGTCTCGGCTGAGTCAGGATCTGAAAGCCAAGGTGACGGACTATATCATGATCTGAATGACGAAACTAGCGAGACAAGTCTCACATCGCCAGGTGATCTTGGGCTGACGAGGCCGTCATAGTCCCATATCGAATGGAAATGATATTATGATTGAATTTATAAGAGATATAGACACTAATAATAATAATTGAACTTAAGCATTTTGGACTGAATCCGACGAATTATTATTACTAGTGGGTCAGATCATTACAATCTTATCTCTACAAAATATGTCATAATTATCTAAAAGGGAATACTCCATATGTTTTGCTGTTCAACTGAAAATGTTGAGTTCTGTTAGTAGTACCTGGAAAATTCTGACAGCAAAGTAACTGCAAGGTAACTTTTTTTTTAACATTTTTCTTATTTCTTGAGATCATGTACTGTTAGTTATGTTCTTTATTCCTTTTTTTCATGTTTAGTTGTGTTGATTTAAACATTCAAACAGAAGAAAAAGTGTACAATTTAATAGCCGAGATCATCCTGATCTTGCACTCTTTGGGCAGGTATGATCATGGGTGCCGCCGCTTCGACTGTTTACTACAATCTCAAGCTGAGGCATCCGACTTTGGATATGCCGATTATCGATTACGACTTGGCATTACTCATCCAACCCATGCTTATGCTCGGAATCAGCCTCGGTGTCATATTTAATGTAATATTTCCCGACTGGATGGTCACCGTGCTTCTGATCATCCTCTTCTTAGGTACTCGGTCATTTGAAAATGTGATATTTCTCATCTTGTTACGATTAAATAAACTCTCTTTACTTAATGTACTAACACATTGTAGGTACATCAATTAAGGCATTTATGAAGGGTGTCGAGAGTTGGAAGAGAGAGACAATTATCAAGAAGGTAATGTTCTTCTTGCTCTGATCTTCACCTCATCATCTCGTCATCGTCCGACTCCTTAACTCTAATTTGATTCTAATTTTACTACGCGTCGGTTGCTCATCTCAGGAGGTCGCCAAGCGCGTAGAATCGAGTGGTAAGCATGCTAAAAATAATCAAATTATACCAATTATCATTTCCTCTCAGTAACAGAAATAATTGATCATTTTTATGATACTTGTTTTGTAGGTCGGGCGAGTGAAGTGGAATACCAGCCACTTCCTTCTGGCCCTGGCACTGGTGCCCCAAATGTGGCTAAGACGAATGACGACCGAGAGGTAACATGACGGAATATCTATGCATTTTACTAGACTGCTGAAACAGCTTCTCTACTCTCAAAAAGTTTTGGCAAACCAGAAAGGTCGGGTGCTTTTGCTGCAGCAAGAAGCTTAAGTGAGGAGATTCTAGGTCCTAGAAGCTCTAGAAACTTCAATGCTAATGTTTTTTTCAAAAAGTTCTACTCAAAGAATACTTCTGCACAAGTCTAGCTGTGCCAGACAGGCCTTAAATTAAATTGCCATGACTCAGAAGATTGGAAGGCTAATACTTTTAAGTATCACAGGTCCCAATACTGGAGAATGTGTGCTGGAAGGAGTTTGGTCTTCTTGTGTTTGTGTGGATGGCATTCCTTGTATTGCAGGTCACAAAGGTAATAAGTTAGTTTTGTGGTGATTTTTAAAATAATTTCTTCGACTAGTAAGATTATAATAGAGGATATTGACATGGGTTATATAATACATGCAGAACTACACATCAACATGCTCCACATGGTATTGGGTTCTTAACTTGCTCCAGGTACTACAATTGGCCATTCCTTGTTTAAAGTTTTAACACCTGTTTGCTGTGGCTTCTGGAGCAACAAACTTAGCTTCGAGAAGCAGTAAGAATATGATTTTGCGGAGGTGGTAGGAAGCCGCAGTGAGCTTCTGGACCCAAAAACAAAAGCTCTAAGTTCGGAGTTTCTGCTTTGGCCTTAGTTGGAAGTTGTCGAGGATGATTTTAGTGTAAAGGCTATAAGGGCACGTTTGGTTTAGAAGATGAATCGAGAAATCAGAATAGGAATGGAAATAGAGCGGAATCGAAAACGGAAACGATGAAAACATTAATTTGTTTGGTTCACTACAGAAATCAGAATTGAAATTGGAATCTTATCCAAATTGAAATTCAAATAAATTAATTTTTTATTAAAAATTTAAATTTGTTATTCAAATTTTAAATCAAATTTTGAACCTAAATTTGAACTTACAATTTGAACTTAAAATTTATATTTACAATTCAAATTCTTGGTCAAAATCAAAATTTAAATTTAGAACCATTAAATTGAAATTTTAAAAAATTAAAATTAAAATTTTAAATTTATATTTTAAAATTATGATTTAATTTAATGAATTTATATAATTTATATTTAAATTCAAATAATTATTAGTGGGAAAACCAAAATTTTCTTAATCGCTCCGGAATCAAAGTTGACTCCCACCCCAGCGGTGTGAGTCATTTTTGAGAAATTCGAATTCCTCCAGAATATGAATTGGAATGTTAATAATGACTTATTTCGATTTTCATTCCAAGTCTCAATTACTTCAAACCAAATAAGCTGTATGTGTCTTTTCGAATAGCTCTTATCAAAGAGCACTTCTATACCATCCGCGATGGTTAGACCCTTAAAAGTGATTCATGGCTTTGGAAAATTGAGTTTTATTGATCGATATGCTATTTTCAACAGGTCCCAGTCTCCCTGGGAGTATCTTTATACGAAGCAATAAGCTTATATCAAGGAAGGAGAGTAATAGCATCTAAAGGGAATGAAGGGACAAACTTGAAAGTTCATCAACTGTTTATTTATTGTCTATGTGGTGTGGCTGCTGGTGTTGTTGGGGGTCTTCTTGGTTTAGGGGGAGGATTTATTATGGGTCCACTCTTTTTGGAGCTGGGTATCCCCCCACAGGTAATTAATTATTAATTGGTAACCAACTCTTTGCTGTTAAAAACACAAAAATAATTGTTCTTTTTTCTTGTGTTTTCCCTTTTACTGTTGTCTGTTTCCTTATGAACTTAGTAATATGAACTAGTTATCTAAATGGTAAGAGAATGTAAACTAAATTTTGTATTCAGCCTATGTGTATTGATGATCTCGCTAGCTGAGATTTGAAACTGCAAAAATTTCCTGCAGGTATCGAGTGCCACAGCAACCTTTGCCATGACATTTTCCTCGTCGATGTCCGTCGTGGAATACTACCTCCTACACCGTTTTCCCGTCCCATACGGTATTATACTCTGTTTTTTTCTTAGTTTTTACCCTGTGATATTGAACTCAGTCCAAAAATTTACTAGTTTTCAGCACTTTGCTGCAACTTAACTACAAGCAGACTCATCAATTACAATAAAACATTTCCTCTTTTGCTCTCTTATTGACTTTGATCATTTAATTGAGCCAAATGGTTGTTCTTGGATGGCTCTTTCATTTTATGTAAAAGAATGTAAATTAGGATGATTTTCTTTTGGTTGCAGCAATTTACTTGATCGGCGTGGCGACCGTCGCTGCCTTTATTGGCCAGCATGTGGTCCGAAAACTGATCATTTTGATGGGGAGGGCATCACTCATCATCTTCATATTGGCTTCCACAATCTTTGTCAGTGCAATTTCACTTGGTAACTCTCTATCTTTCTCTCTCTGTCTATCTATCTCTCTCTCTCTAGAGTTGTTGCTTTGTGATATTCTACTACCATAACTCTTTTAACTCTTTAATCAACAGGTGGAGTTGGTATCTCTAACATGATTAAGAAGATCGAGCACAACGAGTACATGGGGTTCGAAAACCTCTGCAAGTATCAAGTGTAGACCGACCTCGTCAGTAGAGAAAACCAACCGGTTTGATTTACGGAACTTTGCATTGCTCAACTCCTTAAAACTCATCCTCTTCCTCCAACTGAAGGTGCATGCAATCGCACAATCGCCTCACCTCTAGGGTTTTCTACATTTGATTAGGTTGTAGGATCGGAAAAAATTATTTTGTAGGAATGAAACACGAGATTCTCGTTGTATTTCCCTTTTGTCGCACTCTTTTTTCTTCTTTTTTTTCTCGCTCTTCACACACTCCGATATCGATATCTTATTATGACTTCCACTGCTGCCAATTTCACATTCAGTCATTTGTATGTACGGCCGATTGTTTAAGGTAATCAGTATGAAGATCTTTATTGTTGTATCTAATTTCAAAATTTGTTTGATTTTGCCCTGGCTACTTTGTCCTGAAGAAACTGTTGGTGGATGATAATTGCATAGTGCTAAATTAAATGGCAAAATGTAGGATATGTATTGTCATGTTACCATACTTTTCCATTTCTGTTTTCATGCTTTTGATCTACTCTAGCTAAGATTCGGAACGAAATGGCGCGTCAGAATAGAAACATTGAACCTGATTATCATTCATGCAAATAGATTTGACTAGTTTAACATACCTTTTTCGTCGATAGCAGCACAGCACTTCTTCATAGCACGATCTCGCATCAGAACAAATCTAAATCCAATGTATTAGTTGGGCCGCACTTAAACCGAATAGGATCCCTCAAAGACCACCATCGAAAGCAGAATCCTTTCTTTTTTTTCTCTCTGCATCATTATTCTGTCTTCAAGCGTCCCTCCATAGCATCTGATCTGATCTGATCTGATCTTTTGTGTTGAAGCATCTGCTACTCTGTCAAAAGCAGATTCTATGTTCCAAGGATAAAAACAACTTCAGTGGAACATAAGCTCTTTATATAGTAACTCTCCATTGCCTAGATTTCATCAGTTGAAGCTCCGGCGCGAACGATGAGCTCGAACAACCTCGTCTTGGGCTGCCCGGAGAGCCGGAGGTCTGGAATGATGAGCTCGAGCAGCTTCATCTTGGCCCGTCCAGAGAGCCAGAGGCCCGGCGACGAGCACCGACCTCCCTCGCATAACCATCAGGGCTACCAAAACTGGGGAGTAAGAGTTCCAAGGAGTCTCTACCACACAATGGTGAAGCCTCTATAACTCTTCATTTTCCTTTTTAAAAAAAAAAAACTTTTTTTAGGCTCGTAGTCACGAAAAATAATATACCCCGCAAAGTTTATTACACAACTAGGATTTGTATATGCAATGCATCATAAACAGGAATGGAATTCAAAAAAAATAAAGAATTGGTGGTTGCTTTTGATGTGTTATTCAGGAAGAAAATGATGGAGGTTTATCCCCGTACAGATTATTCGAGGAGAGAGTGAGGAGTGGGCCTTATGAACTAGCAAGGTATGATCTACTGCACATGAGATCATTGTTGATCCATTACTGATGTTTAAGTAGTGTTCACAAAAAAAAAAAAAAGGGAAATTCTTTTTTATAGAAATAGTATCCAAACAACATTATCTGAGGAATCTCCAGACGGATGCCGCTCTGCTTCTTTCTTTTAAACTGCGTTTGATTCGGATATAAACGAAAATTAATTATTCTTAAGATAAGTATAAATGTAAAAATTAACTTGAATTATTGTAAACATATGTTTGATTGGATATTAAATTAGTACGAGATATAAGAGAATTTATATTTGGTATGATAATGAAAAATAAGAGAAATAGAAAATAATAGTTGTATGAAATGAGGAATTTAAAAATTTTGTATATAAAAATTAGCATAAATTTTAAAAATTTAAAAATTTAAAAATTTAAAAATTTAATATAAATTTATTAAAAATTAAAATTAAAAATTTATAAATGTTAAAAATTTTAATTTTAATTATCTTAAAAAATTATAAAAGTAGGAGAAAAAGTTTTAATTTTTAAATTTGTATAAATTTTAAAAAATGTATAAAAAAATTTGTATAAATTTTAAAATTTTAAAATTAATAAATTAAAAAAAAAATAAAAAAATTATATTTTTAAATTTATTTAAAAATAAAGCTAAAAAAATTAAAATTTATAAAATAAAAAAAAATAAATTTTAAATTTTATAAATTTAAATATTTTAAAATTTTAAAATTTTAATTAAAAGAAAAAAGAAAAAAAAAAGAAAAAAAAAAAAAAAGGTTTTGAACAAGATTGGGAACGCAACATTGTTCCACCATGGAAAACAGCTGTTCTTGTGCTGTTCCTAGAGATGTCATTGGATATGGATATCAAAATTTTATTCAAATCTGAATTCGAACAGAATGAATTTATCTATGTTAAATGAATATGAATATAAAAAATAAAAATTCGACGGATTTGAATTTAGATATGAATTTTGATTGTACTCAATTCGAATCCGAATCCGAACTAAACCCGAATTAATTTTACGTTATATAATATATATATATATATATATATATATAATATTATAATTAAATTTATATTTTAAAATTTTAAATTTAATATAATATATTTTAAAATATTGTAAAGAAAAAAAATAATTATTTCGGATTCGAATTTTCGAATTCAGATTCGAATTTTCGAATTCGGATTCGAATTTGAATTTTGGAGTTTTGGTTGGATTCGAATTTGGATATAAATTTTTAAAATTCGTCAGATTCGAATTCGGTAGTCAGATTCAAGTTAAAATCTGTCTCGAATTTGATCCGTTGACATCCCTATTCCCAGCAATCCCCTATTTATTTATTTATTTATTTATTTATTTATTTTGAAAATAAGTTGAAAAATATCCCCTTATCCTCTTTATTTCCGTATCCCAACAATATCTTAGAAAAAGAAAAGGATGGTGAGATGGGGACACGGTGCCCCCACCGAACTAGTCATTAAATAATGTTGTTTGAACATTATGACATTATGTCCATCAAATTTTTGCCTTGTTTCTAAGCAAATCAATTTTCAAAGAAATGATAAATTTTTTTAAAAAAAATTATTGATATATTTATGGTTTGGATATTATTAGTTCTACTTGGAACAACTATTATAGAAAAAAAAAAAAAAAAAAAAAAAAAAATCTTAAATACAAAATGAATACGATCATGAAAGATTAGAGATTTAAATTCAGATTCTAGTACATGTTATATTAAAGAGATGATTAATACCATTAATTTATGCCTCCGTATGGAAAGTTGAAATAATATTTAATGGGGTGACAATTTGACATGAGTGAAGTGAAAGAGTTAAATTTTAAGGAGTTAAATAATAGAGCAATGCTACATGTACACCCCGAAGGGGTGTATATCATACACCTCTATCATTTTAATGGTGGCGATATTTTTTACGGGTCACATCGATTAACCCATCATCACACCCCACCCATCGGATGGGTGGGGTGTGTGATATACACCCCGAAATGGGTGTACAAGTATCATTTCCCTAAATAATATTACAAGTTTTTGGATAGAAATAAAAAAAACATTCAATAAAAAATTAGGATTTCTTAATAAGGAGTTGTTGGAGAGCTCCACATTTAAATTTCTTCCTCCAAAAGACTATTAAATTTATTATTTATAAATTATTATTTTTTAAAAAAGGTATATTTTCGTAGTTTTTCATTTGTTGAATAAAAAAATCTGAGAAAAAAAAGTTAAAAAATTAAAGACATGGTGAGAAAATAATTTTGGGGGAAACCAAAGCAAAGCAAGTACCGGAGTTGTTAATATAAAAAGGTGTGGAAATGGATTCAGTGAGAACAAATATCGAACAGGTTCCCGGCACGACCGTACTCACCAGCACGGATCCTCGACATCCACGGCAATGGCGGCGGGGTAAACCCTGGGCTTCGGGACTTCCTCGCCAACTCGCCGCCGCGGATCCGCCGCGAGTGGAACCTGCCGGGGGAGGAGCCGGGGCTCACGGAGGAGGAGTTCAAAACGGCGATGAGGAAGCTCAAGAAAGAAGCGTACAATTCTAAAAAGAAGATGAAGACGAAGACGAAGACGAAGACCCGCGAGGGAAGAGGCGGGGCGTCGTCGTCGGGGGGTAGTAATGGGGGTAAAGGGGAGGAGGGAGAAGGGAAGTGTACGATATGCTTGGAGGCGTTCGCGGCGGGGGAGAGCGTGCTCGTCACGCCCTGCGATCACGTGTTCCACGGCGATTGCGTCTCCCCCTGGGTGAGGAGCCATGGGAGGTGCCCGCTCTGTAGGTTCGAGTTGTGCGAGAGGAGGAGGAGCGGCGGAGGCGGCGGCGGAGGAGGGGAATATGGGGAGGAGGAGGAGGACGACGATGTAGAGTTAGGGTTAGCGCTGGAGCTCGTGGCGCTTCTGAGGGCCATGGAGGAGGCGCTCAATTGGGTGGGGTTCTCTACTGATGCATATAGAGATGTCACGATTACTTGAGATGAGATATGGGTGCTGTTTTGTTTAATAGGGGCAGGGTCTCTACAATCAATAAGTAAAATAAAATAAAAATAAAAGATCTATTGTACTTTTGGTACTCAATATTAATTCCTATTGTGATATAATTTTAAAAATAATTTTATAAATTTTTATAATTATAAAAATAATTCTATAATTTTTTATTTTTTATAAAAATAGTCTTAAACGGTGAATGATTCACGACTTGTAAAAACAGTTCTATAAATGCGGTAAACCATTCACCGCATTCATAAGTTTTTAACAGATTTTAAGTCCTATGAAAACGGTAAACTATTCACCGCTTTTAAAAACGGTGAATGATTCACCGCTTTTATTCACTTAAACCATAGCGCTCCGAGCCCGCAGCCGCACCCTCTTCTTTTCTTCTTCTCTTCTTCTTCTTCTCCCCGCACACGAGCCGCCACCTTCTTCTTCTTCTTCTTCTTCTTCTTCTTCTTCTTCTCTCCGCACCCACGAGCTCTCTCTCTCTCTCTCTCTCTCTCTCTCTCGCACTGAACACACACACACACACACTCTCTCTCTCTCACGCACACTGCACGCACACATACACACTCTCTCTCTCTCTTTCTCTCTCTCTCTCACCGTTTTTAAAAGTGGTGAACCATTCACCACTTTTAAAAGCGAAAGCGGTGAATAGTTCACCGCTTTTATAGGACTATAGCAAAAATTTATGAATACGGTGAACCATTCACCGCTTTTCAAGAAAGCGGTGAATGGCTCACTACATTTAGATTCCCAGACGTCCGCGAGACTATTTTTACAAATATTTTTTTAGAAGACCTATTTTTATAAAAATGATGATTAGTAGGGTTAGATCTGTAAATAACCCTCCTATCGACTCCTTTTACTACTTTTACTAACAAATTTTCTATTAGAGGTTCAAAAATTTTGAGTATCAAAAATGCAATTTAGCCAAGCCTCAATGTTCTTGAATTCAAAATCTCATTAACTGAGAGTTACTGAATAGTCATACCACATGACAAAACTCTTTAGCCCATGATATTGATATTGATATTGATATTGGTATGTTCCTATTAATCATAAATCAATAAGAATTTCAAAACTTCACGAAAACTCTTTACAATTTTCAAACATTTGCTAACACAACTGAACTGTGAGCTACTTTTGGACTACTGCAGGGCATCCGAAGTACTTTTGGACTATTCGGAAGTATCCGAAGACATAATTTATTTAGATTATGCAGTTCTATATATATATTATAATTATTACGAAAAAATAATTTGAATGCCGAATATAGTCATCATTGTAAACTTTAAAATATGAAAAATGCTTGATGTACACTCAAATTTGGGTGTACATCATACACCCCATCCATCCTAGGGTGGGATGAATTTCACCCATCACTTCGAAGTGATGGGTGAAAAGATCCCCACCCTTGGATGGGTGGGGTGTACCCTCTACACCCACTTTTGGGTGTAGAGGTAGCATTGCCCTTAAAACATACTTCTCAACTATCAATTATTTGTTCTCATGATTTTAAGCTAACACTAATTTTAGTTCATCAAAATACCATTATAAACCTGATTTTTTTAAAAGATAATATATTCTTTTTTTTTCTTTTTTTTTTTTAGAAGGAGAAAGGTAGCATGCTATCGCATCATTCATTATACATATGAATTAAACTAAAAATCGAGATAATATGGCCTCCAAAAAAAAAAAAAAAAAAGATTCCACCTAGGCATTAAATAGGTTCCACATGGATCTGAGCGAGCGCATCTCTACCATCATGAGTCCTAAAGGGCGATTCTTATTCTCGAAGATTCTTTTATTGTGTTCCAGCCAGATGGCCCACCAAGTTGCTGCAATGCACATTAATTCCTTCCTCCCTAAAGATCTTTCTTTAGTTCTATTCATACCCCACGTTCCTCCCTACATACCTCCTTTAGTTCTACTCATACCCCAAAGATCAAGTACCGATTTGCAGCTAATTAAGGATAGTTTATCTGCTAACTGCCCTGCTAGCAGGGATCTGGCCACTTCGCAGTCTACAAATAAATGGTCAACCGTCTCACATTCATTTTTACACATGCTACATCCCTCCTCGCCCCTCCATCCTTTTTTTAATAGGTTGTCTACAATAAGCACCTTTCGTTTTAGTGCCAGTCAGACGAAAATTTTGACTTTAAGCGGAGCTTTTATCTCCCATAGTCGCGTAAATCCTCTATCTCGTACCCCACCATCCTGTAGAAAGTTGTAGAGGGAGTTAATCGAAAACATCTCAGATTGAGTCCATCTCCATCTGACTCCATCTTTGTTATTGGAGAGCGAAAAGGTCGCCAAAGACTCCTTGAGCTGCAAGACCAAATCCCTCTCAACTTGTGAGCTTGGAATGAATCTGGCCAGAATTTTGCGCCATTTCTACCCGTTGCCACCGAAATAATCCCTTACTCTGCATTGTTTGTTTTGAACCTCGTTGTTTATCGTAGGGAAGCCTGCATGCAGAGAGATCATCCCGGTCCAGATCTCCGACCAGAAGCTCACTCTATGTCCGTCCCCGATCAAGTAGGAAACCCCACACTTAAATATAGCTCTAGTCACTAGGATATTCCGCCACCATTGTGAATAAGGCCTGAAAGAGGCCCCTTCTCCCAGAGGTCTTCTCCGGGAGTAGTATAGTCCTTCAATGAGGGTGCCCCACATCTGTATTGTATCCGACAGAAGCTTCCACCACCATTTCGCCACTAGCGCCAAATTCATATTATCTAAATCTAAAACACCTAGTCCTCCATCCTTTCTACTTCTACAGACCACTTTCCAACGCACTAAACAGTGCCCTTCTCTAGCTTCAGTCCTTTCTTTCCAAAAGAACGCCCTCCTGAGAGCTTCCATGAGTCAGATAACCCATTTGGGCACCCTAAAAATTGAGAAGTAATAGATTGGTAGGTTCGCAATGACGGAGTTAACCAGGATGAGTTTACCACCTTGAGAGAGCAGTTTAGCTTAACCGAGGTACCGCATAATGGGACACCAATCTTCATTTTCTCGATTCAGTCTATAATGTGCCACCAATCTTCCTTTCTCAAGTGTCTGTCAATAAGTGGTAGACCGAGGTACCGCATAAGTAAGGTACCCAATTTGTACCCGAGAATCTCTACCACCCTTTCCCCGTGGAGTGCTCTTCTACCCAAGTAAAGTATCTCGAACTTGTTTCTATTTACCTTCAGTCCGGACGCCCTTTCAAAGATTTGTCACAGGAAGAGTAGGTTTCTCACTTGCTTTTTCTTCGTCTCGCAGAAAAAGATTGTGTCATGGGGCATATTGAATGATAGAAATCTTACAATGCTCCTTAGGCCCTATCCCACTTAATAGGGAGTTGCTAACTGCTTGTTCCATCAGTCTCGCCAAATCTTCAGCTATCTCGCCAAACCTTCAGCTATGAGGAGAAAGAGGTAGGGGAAGAGGGGGTCACCCTGTCGGTGACCCCATTTTGTTTTGATCCATTTGGTAGGGACTTCGTTAACCAGGATTGCCACTTTGGCATTGGCAAAGCATTGTTCCATCCACCCATACCATTTGTTGCTCCTTCCAAGCCACTTTAGCACATCTCTTAGGCCGCGTTTGGTTCGGGGATAAGAAAAATTTAGTTACACCGGGGATAGGTATAAGTTATGGGATAAGCAAGAACTAATGTAAATTTGCGTTTGGTTGGGTAGTTGAGTTATACCGGGGATAAAGAAAATTGTCTTTGGTAAATTATATAGGAATAAGAAAAATAAGAAGAATAAGAAAATATTGTGTTTGGTTGGATATAGAGGAATAAGAAGAATTGAGAGGGGATAAATATGTGTATTGACTATTTTGCCATTTAAATTAAAGTTTAAGTGGGAGTAAAAATTTTAATTTTTAAATTTATATAAATTTTAAAAAATTTATAAAATAATTGTATAAATTTTAAAATTTTAAAATTAATAATTTTTTTTTACAAAACTGAAATAAAATAAAATTTTTAGATTTATTAAAAAAATAAGTTAAAAAAATAATATTTATTAAATAAAAAATTTTAAATTTTAAAATTTATAAATTTAAATATCTTTTAAAATTTTAAAATTTTAATTTAAAAATTTTAAAAAACTAATTTTTATTAGTGTATGGAAAAGAAAGGAAAAAAAAAAAAAAAAAAAAAAAAAAAAAAAAGGTGCTGTGGAGAGAGAGAGAGAGAGAAGAAAGAGAGAGAAAGAGAGAGAGAGAGAGAGGAGGTGCAGAGAGAGAGAAGAAAAAGGACCCACGTGATGCTGCCCCCCCTCCCCTTGGCTTTGATTCCCGTGCCAAAAAGGTAAGTTCCCTGTATTCCATGTGGGAGTGGGAACACCAATTCCCACCCCCATCCTCACTATTCTCCAAATATGAGAATAACTATTCTCATCAATTTAATTCCCGTTTGGGTATTAAATTGGGGATAGGGGGGTTATAAGGGGGTTATTCCCCCCTTATCCCCGTTACCAAATGGTACCTTAGGAAACCCCAGCTCACTTTATCATAGGCTTTCTCGAAATCAGCTTTGACTCCAATGCATTCTGCTCCTATTCTTGATCCCCAACTAACTAACTCGCTGGCCATGACGAAAGAATCCAGTATCACCCTCTCTTTAAGGAACACAACCTGTGAAGAAGAGATGATCTCCTTGATCACACCTTCAATTCTGTTAGCTAGGACATTTGAAATTATCTTCTATACACCGTTGATAAGGCTGATAGATCTGAAGTCGTTGATCGATTTAGCTCTTTCTTTCTTAGGAATCATGCAAATGTACGAGTAGTCCAGAGGTCTAGAGTGTAAAGTTTCATCAAACAGCTCCCCAAAGATGTTAAATAGATCGTCTTTCACCACCTCCCAGAAACGCTGAAAAAATTTTAAGTTAAAATTGTTCGACCCTGGAGCTTTGTCCCCACCCAATTGGAAGGTGGACTTCTTAATTTCTTCCAAAGAGAAAGGTGTCGTGAGTTGTCCGTGAGATAGTAACGCTCTCTCCCCAAAAATACTACTCCAGTCGCCTATGTCCGAGTGTCTATTACTACCTGGGTTGAAAACTTCCTTGAATTTTCGGTAGAAGTACTCCCTTTTATCTTCTTCCCTATTAAAACATCTACCTTCATCTGCAACTGTCGCTATGGCATTTGTGCGTCGCTTACCGTTTGCTACTACGTGGAAGTATTTAGTATTCTCATCCCCTTTCTTTAACCAATGTTGTCTAGCGCGGGTCTTCCACATTATCTCCTCATCCGTAATTACTTTAGTCAGTCGGCTCTTGATTTGCTTACCGTATTCAAACTGCTGGGGAGAGAGAGCCTGTCCTTCCTCCAAAATATCCAACTTTTGGATCTCTTCAGAAATGACCTTCTTAGTTTTCAAAATACTATAAAAACTTTGAGTACACCACTCTTTAATCATTTGTCTACAGTGTCCGAGCTTAGCAGCGAAGGTAAGCACACTTGTTTTTTTCCTAAGCATTTCGTTCCACCAAATCGGTACAGGTTTACAAAAATCATCACGAGACAACCAAACATCTTCAAATCTAAATACTCGTGACGGTAATTAATCACTAGTGGATAATAAAAGTGGTGTGTGATCGGATGTAACTCTTGGTAATGCTAGACATTTAGTTAGATGGTGGATTTGGTCCCATTCTGTGGATATAAGGAATCGGTTCAGTTTGGCCAAAGTAGGCGAGCTCTGTAAATTAGACCAAGTGAAGTTCTGATTCCCCAGCGATAAATCAATCATCTCAATTCCATTTATATGATCCGTGAACATATTCATAAGCCTTGCGCCCTAGATCCTTCCTCTTCTTTTCTGTGGATTTCTAATTAGATTGAAATCTCCACACATCACCCATGGACCACGACAACATTCTTTAAGGGCCGTCAGTTCCTCACAAAATTCTTCCTTACCGTCCCAAGTAGGCGGTCCGTATACATTGGAAAGATAAAACTGAGCACCACTAACGTTATGTTTTAGTCTGATAGTGAGGGAGAAGTTACGAACTAACACCTCAGAACAATAGAAGTCTCTAGAAGACCAGCAGGTCAGGATACTCCCGATGCTCCGACGAATTTATGAAGTGATATTTATCAACAAAAATTCCCACGCATGATCTAGGGAAAGACTTGGAAACGACATCTACCTTAGTTTCTTGAAAGCAAAAAACGCTCGCCTTAAGTTTCGAGACCGTACACTTCACTAGTTCCCTTTTGCGAGGGTCATTCAGTTCCCTAACATTCAAGCCACAGAATTGAAATATTTTTTAAAACACAGTAACACCCAAACATCTAAAAAAGCTTAAACCAGCAAAGTCCCTAAGCGGTGGCCCACAGAAACTCCATGAAGCTACACACGCCATTGTCGTTCATTACGACCCCGCACAGAGCACTTTCATTCATAATTTTTCTACTCGCTGTTACGCTTGGGTTCAATCCAATTTGCCAGTTTGTTGTTTCCCCTTGGATTCTTTGATCTCTTCGTCGAATGTTCTAAGTTGACCCCTTCACGTAGGAGTGCTTTACGCGCTTTAGCCCTCCATCCTTGGTCCCACTTCCCGGATCAGGTCAGACTCCGTCTCGCCTCCGCATCCCAGATAATCTGGTATCAATCCAGATTGGTTAACATTGCAGTCTTCATTACCACTCTGGTTGTGTCGAGCCCGGGATCCGCCCGCATTGGTGCGAGTCCAGTAGTAAGCAAGAAATCTAAGAGATGATTTATTATATTCTACAGAAAATTACTTGTCATTCGCATATATTATCTATATGCAGTCGTAACAACTTCATCCCTGATGGGTGATCTGGTTTGGTGTACCTGGAAAGAAAAAATGTTAGAGAGAGAGAGAGAGAGAGAGAAAGAGCGAGAGAGGAAGAGAGTGGGAGAGGGAGGGCGGAGCCTCGCAGGACCTAGAAGCAGCGCGCGGGGAGGCTCTACGCCCTGTGCCGAGGGGGGGACCTGGCCAGGCCTCCCAATCGCTGCGCGCGGGAGATCGCCTGGTCGACAGGGCGCGGACGCCTAACTACTGGTACGACCAAGGACTGGATGCGCTCGAAGCATCTTCACCCTTTGAAGCCTACCTTGTGTAGAGGTGTAGGGGTCATTCGCCCGGGGAACAGCATCAAGCCGGTGGCAGATGACCGAGTGCATCGGAAGGGTTCGGAGAGCGGAGGGGATAGGATTCGCGCCCTTGACTTGACTGATTCCGGTGGACAGGCTGCTTCGGACGCCGGGCCACCTCCCTCACCAAGGCAGAAGGACAACATCAGGCGGCCCTGTTCCATCACTCACCGGACTCACCTCAATGTTTCTTGGGCGGACAAACATGGAGGCCCGCTCTGCTCCGGTCAAGCAACTACTACCGATGAGATTCCCACCTCCCGTGTCTCTCACTCCACCCTGAGGGGTAATGATGCTCACCTTGGCTCGAAGTGTGACCCCGAAGGGCCGCTAACCTTTAAGATGCCCTACTGAGGAACCCACACTCTCCAAGCCACCCCAGACTCGGCCCGCGCACCAGAAACTTCACCCCACCTCGCCCCGCGTCCAGAGCTAAGAAGTGCTTCAGGTGTTTAGCCTCGGACCACCTGGTGCGCAACTGCCGGGACCCGGTGCGTTGTGTGGCCTGTCTCCGTTCCGGCCATCGCTCAAGATTTTGTCCTCAGCGCCGACTTCGACCAAGTTTGCAGCATGAGCGCGCTTTCAGACCAGAGTCGCAGAAAATTTTCATCCCCCTCTCAGATGACTTCCGCTGCCGCCAGGCTCAGCGTCGATGTGCGGTCCAGGCTGACGTGGTCGGGCGCTCCGAACTGGGGCACTTCCCCTAGGGAACCATTGCGGCGGACCTTGCGTCCAGGTTCGGTGGATTCCCCTCCAACTTCCTCGTCGCCAGCCATCATGAAAGGGACTACGCAATCCTACTTCCGGAGTGGGTCCAGCCAACCGACCTCATCGGCAACAGGCTTATCCGTCTTCTCCACTGCAGGTTGCAGTGCTACGCCTGGGAGCCATACAGCGACGCCGTGCCTGCCAGGCTGACCTACAAAGCATGGGTGAAGATCCGCAACCTCCCTTTCGAATGCTGGTCCTCCAGCTGCGTGAGCAGCATCGTGGGTTGCTTTGGTCGCTTCATCCGAGCTAGCGACAACAGTGTCAACATCACCGACTTATCCGGTTCCGTTGCGAGGTCGCAGTCGACGACCTCGCCGACATCCCTGTTACGCTCGCCATCTCGATGGGGAACCTAGTTGTCTCCGCCTCGGTTCGGATCGAGAGCACGGCCCCCTTCGGAGGTGACGACCGGGGTATTCCTTTCGTGGGAGGGGGTCCGGACGAAGGAGGCGACCAGACCGACCCGCAAGGGCTGAGGCTCGCTAGGAGGATTGCCGTCGTCGGGCTCAGCGAGGGAAGCAGCGGCTCCAGGGAAGCCCACAGAACCGACCACTCCGACTCCTGGGACTCTTCGGAGATCAGAGACAGGCGGCGCAGGCCGGCCGCTCCAGCTGTGACGCCCTCGGTTTCGCCGGTCGTCGCCCAGGAGAGGAGTACTGGGAAGGCAACCGGTCAGGCTGCCTGCCTCGGTCCGCTGGTCTCTGCCCGCGTTGGACCACCCCTTTACCCAGAGGGTGGGGCCCGACGCGCCGCCGCTCGGTCATCCGCTTCTGCCAAGTCTGGGTACGAGGAACTGTTACCGTTGACGACTGCTGTTGGAAGGAGGGACCCATCTTCTTTGGGTATTTTTTCGAAAAGCTTTGCTGTTTTGGGGGGGGGGGGGGGGGGGGTGAGGTGATCTGCCTGGGAAGGGGGTTGGCGAGGGGGGCCGCCGCATCCAGTGGATTCGATCTCGGTGCGTATCCCATTGGGGCGCCGCGCCCTATGCCCGCTTCGTTCGACGCCTTATTTGCGGGGTCACCTTGGGCCCACCCACGCGACCCCCCTTCAACCGTTGTATTTGCTGCTTGCTGTGGGGGGCCTGAAGCATCTGCTGGCCACTGGGGGCCCTCTACCACCGGGCCTCTCTTGGTCGCTTCTCTGCTGCCGGGCTCCAGCTCGGGGGCCCACCGAGGGGGACTTCTGTTCTGTCGGGCCCGCGGGCCTGCTCTCTTCCTCGCGGGGGGCCCACTTTGGAGTACTGCGCCGCCCTGGGCCCAGTTTGCTGGGGCCCAGGCGCAATCGCTCTTGCTGCCTGGGGCCAAGCCTTTGGAGCCCCCCTGGCCCACGGCCTGCCGGCCAACCGGGGCCCCATCGCGAGCCGCCTGCTCTCCCCTGGACCCGTCTGGGGGCCCGCATCCCCCAGCCCTCGCGTGCGTCATTGCCGCCTCCACCTTGGTCGGACGCCCGGACCACCTCTCCTCTGCAGGGTCTGGCGGGCCCGGCGGCAATGCCCTCACCCTGCCTGTGGAGCCGCCGATTGGAGTGCCGTGGAACTGGGCCGCAGGTGCGGCAGCGCCGCCTGTTTCCTGGGGGCCACCTGGGTTTGAGTGCTGGGTGGCTCCATTTGCAGTTCCACCGCCTCTGCCCGCCCGCCCCGGCGCTGCCGTGTGCTTCCACGCCCTGGGGCCCCCTTGGCCCGCGGCCTGCCGGCCAACCGGGGCCCCAGCGCGAGCCGCCTGCTCTTCCTTGGACCCGTCTGGGGGCCTGCATCCCCCAGGCCTCGCGCGTGGCAATGCCGCCTCCACCTCGGTTGGACGCCCGGACCACCTCTCCTCTGCTGGGCCTGGCGAGCCCGGCGGCAACGCCTCCACCCTGCCTATTGAGCCGCCGCCCGGGGGACCAGCGGCAAGGGCCGCTCAGTCTGGAGCGCCGGGGGACTGGGCCGCAGGCGCGGTTGCGCCGCCTATTTCCTGGGGGCCACCTGGGTTTGCAGTCCCATCGCCTTCGCCCGTCTGCCCCGGCGCTAATGATTGCTACCTTGCCCCGGCGGTCCGCCGGCATCCGTTGGGTGCGTCTGGGGGCCCGCCCGTCACCGGCGTGGCAAGCTTGGCACGCATCGACCCGGTCCTGCAGCTCCTTCCCTGCTCCGACCACTTTGCGGCGCCCAACCACCTGGTGGCCTTGGTCGTTCCGCCGGTACCCAGAAGGAGCCCGAGGCTCGCGAAGAGGGAGGGGGAGCTTGCTTTGGCCCGTGCTATGGCGAGGAAATCAGCTCTCTTTGATCCTAGGCCAGACTCCGCGGAAAGCTCGGTCGGTGCGGCTGGGGATCTGGAGACGATCATCCGCAAATGTGCCTGCCTCGGTATCCAGCTGAGCAACGGGGACGCCGCTTCGCTGTTGGGGTTCGCTGAGCCAGTGGCCTAGGCTCAGGGCTTTTGTTTGTAGTTTAGCCGTCGGTGTTCCCTTTTTTCTATGGTTAAGGTCTGCTCCTGGAACGTTAGAGGTCTTAACGATTTGTCCAAGCGTGGTCTGGTCAAATCGGTTGTCAAGGGTCTTAGTGGGTCTGTACTTTGCTTTCAAGAAACGAAGCTGAGCCACATCTCTCGCTCCTTCCTCCTCTCCTTTGCTGGGCCGAGTTTTGATTGTAGTCATTTCATCCCCTCTTCTGGGGCCTCCGGAGGCTTAGCGACATGCTGGAGCTCCAAGTTCTTCTCTTGCTCGGAGGTCCTCGTGCGCGACCACTCCCTCACGTTGCGTCTTAAGTGCGTGCGCAGCGGCAACTCCTTCTATCTTACGAATGTTTACGGCCCCCCCTCCTGGGACGGAAAGACCGCCTTTTGCCAGGAGTTGGCTGCGCTCAAATTTGCTTGTCCCGGGCCGTGGTGTGTGTGTGGGGACTTCAATCTCACTCGGTACCCCAGCGAGAGGCTTAGAAGCAACTGGTGCAACCGCTTAATGTCCCTGTTTTCTAAGACGATTGACGATCTCGACTTGGTAGATCTCCCCATGCTCAACCAGAGCTTTACTTGGTCTAACTTGCAGAGTTCCCCCATCCTCGCAAAGCTTGACCGCTTCCTGATCTCGACCGACTGGGAAACAGCTTTCCCCTTTTCATCGATCGCGGCACTCGCTCGAATCACCTCGGACCACTCTCCCCTCCTCCTCAAAACGCAACGGCCCCCCAGGCCAGCTACCTTCAGGTTTGAAAAAGTTTGGCTAGCTCGGAATGACTTCGTGTCGCTGGTGCCTATCTGGTGGAATGAAATCGAAGCTAGACAAGGAAATCAAGGGAGCATCCTCACCTTTAACGCGAAACTCCGCCACTGCCGCAAACGGATCAAGGAGTGGTGTTCCTCCAGCTACCACAGCATCATCAAGACCAAGCGGGTGTTATCGGAGGAGATCCAACGGCTGGATACCCTAGAGGAACAACGGTGTTTGGCCACCACTGAATTGGAATCGAGAAGGGAACTCAAGAACCAGCTGAAAGGAGCCATTAGCGAGGAAGAGATCCTTTGGAAGGCCAGAGCTAAGCAACACTGGCTCAAGGAGGGGGATGGCAACACCAAATTCTTTCATGCCATGGCAAATGGGAGAAACAGAGCCAACCGGATCGGTCTCATTGTGGACGACGGCCGCACTCTAGATAAGGAAGAGGATAAGGGGGATTACTTCTTCCGCAAGTTCAAAGACCGCTTCGCGCCATCTACTCAGAACCACTCCTCGTTTGGTGACTGGCAGGACCTCTTTCCTGACAACACTGCGCTTAGCAAGGACCACCTTACATCCCCGTTCACGCTAGAGGAAATTAAGCTTGCCACCTTCCAGATGAGTGGGGATAAAGCGCCGGGTCCCGATGGCTTCAGCTTGGCCTTCCACCAAAGGTTCTGGGATGTGATCAAGGAAGATCTAGCTAATATCTTTGCGGACCTCTTCAACGGATCATTGAACACCGGCCCTATTGATTACTCCCACATCTGCCTCATTCCAAAATCTGAGGGAGCCAACTCTTCAAACGACTTCCGGCCTATCAGCCTACTCAACTGCATTCAGAAAATCATCTCAAAGGTGCTAACGAACAGACTGGTCAAAGAGCTGGACAAGATTATCTCCCCTGCGCAGTCTGCTTTTGTCAAAGGCAGATACATCCTGGACTCCTTCGTCACCGCGAGTGAGCTTATTAGCTGGGGCGTACGCAAGCATATCGACTACGTCGGAGTTAAAGCGGACTTCGAGAAAGCCTTCGACCACGTGAACTGGGGATTCCTGCATCATATCTTGCGCTGTCTAGGCGCGAACCAGAAATGGTGTGGTTGGATTGACCAGTGCATCTCCAACGGCAAAGTGGCCATCCTCGTCAACGGCACACCTAGCAAGTGGTTCAAAATGAAGAGAGGTCTTCGTCAGGGAGACCCCCCGTCGCCGTTTCTGTATCTCTTGGTTGCAGAGGGGCTGGCGCGGATGACCAATCGGGCGGTCCAAAATAACCTTATACATGGGATAGGGCCTTCGGTGGACGCGAAAACTTCACTCATCCAATTTGCCGATGACACAATCTTCTTCTGCGAGGCGAAAGTCAGGGAAATCCGTAATCTCCGCTTCCTTTGGCAGACTTTTGAGTGGGCTTCCGGTTTGAAAATCAACAGGGCCAAGTCGGAATTGTTCTACTTGGGCTGCGACACCAACAAAGGGGAGAGACTAGCGGCAGTGCTGGACTGCAAGTTGGGAACGCTACCTATCAAATATCTGGGACTACCTCTAAAGCAGGGTCCCATCCCGAAGGAGGACTGGCACCTAATCGTCAACAGAATTGAGCAGAGAATCAAAGGGTGGCAGGCGAAGCTACTGTGGCAAGGAGGACGGCTAATTATGGTTAATGCTGTGATATCAAATCTTCCACTTTACTTCTTCTCTGTCTTCCGAGCACCGGTATAGGTCCTTAAAAAAATCGACTCGCTTCGAAGAGCCTTCTTCTGGAAAGGACAGAGCGCTACCTCTGGGGGAAGCTGCCTCGTGGATTGGAAAACCGTCTGCAGAAGCAAAAGGGACGGGGGCCTAGGTGTCCTGAACCTGGAGAACATGAACATCGCTCTGCTCGCGAAGTGGTGGTGGAGGTACTTCACCACCGACTGGACTCCCTGGGGAACACTTGTGAAGGGCCTCTACTATCGCCGCAGATGCCCGTTGACAGAAGGACCCTCCTTCAAACCGTACTCGCTTTGGTGGAAAAGCGTGGTCGGAACGAGGGAGCTCTTCAGGTGTGGCACGACTCGGACGGTGGGAAACGGCGAATTGACGGGTTTCTGGTCGGACATTTGGCTAGGGAACTCTAGCCTATCAACCCAATTTCCGGGCATCTACCAACTGGTCCACACCAAGAACCTCCGGGTAAAGGATTGCCTACTGCACAACGGATAGGACTGGGCGAAGATCTTGGAAGGCCTAATCCCGGGTTCGCCAGGCCTTGAAGTGCCAACTACGCAGCTCAAATCACTCTTGGAAGACTACAGCCTAGCCAGCAATAGAGACGAGTTCCATTGGCGTTGGGCGAAGTCTGGGCTTTACTCTGTTAAATCGGCGTACCGCTTCCTTCAAGATAGCGGGATAGTTGACCCCCGTTTCAACCAACTGTGGAAGATTAAGTCGCCTTTGAAAGTCAAAATCTTCATTTGGCTCGTCCTCAAAAGGAGGATTTTGACCAGAGATATGCTTCTCCATAGAAATTGGACCGGGCCTACCACTTGCGTTCTCTGCCACGGAAGCAACGAAACTGCGGACCACCTGTTTGCCTCATGCTCTACCACACAATCGCTACTGGGGGCTCTAATGCCAAACAAACTGGAGATCCGCAACATCCTTTCTGTCGAGGGTTTATGGGAGGCGCATGCTCTCAAGGTCGGGGGTTTGGGCAAGAAAGCACTCATCACTATTGCAGCCACGTGGTGGCTCTGTTGGTTGGAGCGGAACAAAAGGATCTTCGAGAACCAAAGCCGACCCCTCCGCCAGATCCTCGGCGACATCCGGCGGTTTCGATCGCACTGGACCTGTTTCTGTGCTTAGCCGACCTGTTTCGTTTTTTTTTTTTTTTTTTTTTTTTTTTTTGGGGACACGGCTGCGACCGCAGCCTTGTTGCCCCTCCCTCTGCTAAATTCATCCACGTATTGAATGAAGCGGCAGCATGCTGCCTTTCTCTCAAAAAAAACAACTTCATCCCTGCTCCCAAAAGAGAAGCTGAACAAGAAACTCAATGCAGAAAAAAAACAGAGAAATGGTTTTGAAGCAAAGAAACATAACACTTTTCAGGTCCAACCAAAAGAAACTTATATTCAAGCATGGGCAAAGATAAAAGGAATCTCCAAATATTGGAATCCAGGGCTAAGAGCAATGAATGATCTTTATTCTTATAAAAACAGAAGGTTTACTAAAAAAATTTCACTAAAACTCTTTGGAGAAATAAATGGTAACCTAAATAGAGAACCAAAAATATGTTATGAATAGTGCTTCACATAATTTACACTAATGTCAAACTAACTATGCTCTTACTCTTTTCATTTTCCATCAACTGTCGCCAGTTAAATTGGTCGGCTCACTCAAAACGAACTTAGGCAGTTCATACTTGGCACCTGCGGTAGAATTATTATGAAAAAATTTCTCGCGCTAGACCCAGAGAAAAGGGAATTTTTTGGAAAAATTAAGAAATAAAAACATAAATAAATTCTCACCTAGTTCATCGTAGCAGAGCGACATGTCAGCATTTGAAACAATAATACCGGCGCTGTCGATTATTGTTTGCGCAAAGGTTAGATCGGCCTCCGCTGCAGCTCGGAGTGCGTCCCAAATCTCTGCACAGATGAATTAAATCTCAGTATGTGATGGTTAAATGCATACACGCATGTTTCATTTTAAAAAATGGTCCTCAAGATTTGGTTGCTTTACCCCTCAGCTAGCATGTGGTTTGATTTGGAAAATAGTCATTATTTTCCAAAAGTTACAGGATATTCATGAAATTTTAATCCTATATGATGCACAACACAAATAAAATAAATAGAAAGAACTACAAAAAAAGTATTAATCCCAATGATTTCAATATCAAGGAGGCAGTAAGAAATTAGAAAGAATGAATGTGAACAAAAGAATTAGGAAGAATTGAAGTCAACAAAAGGGAGTAGTATAGAATTTATTTCAGCAGTAGAATATATATATATAATGAGCGAGGACGAAAGCTATCGAATATTACGATAAAGTGACAGTTCCATTCAGTTAAAAGGTGAGCAAATACCTTTCTGGCCACCATAGAAAGAAGCTGTGTCCCAGAACTCTTCGCGCATCTGTTTGAGTTGCGTCATGGTTATTGGTTGATCATGCTTCCAAGGCTTTGGCTTTTCGAGTTTCTTATTTATCTCTGCACCCAAGAAATCATGCATGTAAGGAGACCAACATGTCTAACTGATAATGAATAAGAGAGGGCCATTTAACAACAGCAGTGAAAGAAATGAGATAGATGTTGTATAGAATATGTTAACAAATGAGAAAAGTAACCTGTGGAGAGTAAGGCAGACAGCAGAGAATGAGTTTGGAAATGGAAAAGAAACCACATGAGATTTAAAGGGCACAAGGCGAACTAGTGTTTAACAAGATGAATATAGTATGTCTAATGAATGAAGCGGCTGTTAGATTTTATTGTTTTCTTTTGATTTAAAACTTGATTTTGGCCTATGGGTTTTCTGGATGGCCCAATGTCAATAGGCTTTACCTGGGAGCCCAATGCCTTATTCACCACATATGATGTTTAGTTTCATATTGGAAACTCATTACATGTGGTAGTTATATTTATACTTCTTCTTCCTTTAGTGTATTGATTAGAAGAAAGTGAGAGTAATGACTTCTCCTAAAGACGCGTGCGCACGGCATGAGCCGGGTTGGGCGGGCAGCGGCGCTCGCGATCTTGATCCGGTTCATTTTTTATTTGCTATTTTATTTTTGACTTAACCTTACCTTGGGAAAAGCTTTCTCAAGCTACCCAAGAGACTTGCCTTGGGAAGAGTCTGGTGGGCTACCCAAGGGCCTAAGGTCCAACGGCTAATCCGAGATTTAACCGTTGGACCCTACCTAGAGGTGGGCTGCAAGAGGGTTCTCTCTTTGGCTCTATATATATGGAGCAAGAGATTGGTTAAGTCACAATTTTCTGATATACAGTATAGCATATACATTTTACACTGAGCTTTACTTTTTGCTGGATCTCTGACAGTCGATGGGTTCGTTCTGCGCCATTCCGAAGTCATGCCGACGGGATGGACAGTGGTCGTTGTATCGTTAAGAGTGATTGCTGGAGCCTCGCACGTGGAGGAGCAATCTTGCTTCTAGAACAGTGCATCGCACGCCTCGACCCACAGGCTTCATCTAATCTTTACTGTCTATTTATTTACAGTATACTAGTAATTTGCATGCAAACATATATTTGAATATTTCGGATTTAAATTATTTCAAAGTGATATTTTACTAAAAGAAATTATAAAAGATATTTTTCCAACAACGGGCAGCTAGCTATCTTTCTCTCTCTCAACATAAAAAAAGAAAAAAAAAGAAAAAAAAGAAAAGAATACGGTATGTAGCAAACTCCACAGAAACGAACAAAGAAACAAAGGGAAGAAACAAATTAAATATTCAACATAGGACATTATTCTTCGAGTGATGTAGTTAATTCAAAACACCATTTAGAATTGAGGCCACAATAGTTTCAATGCAAAAAGAAGTATACTTCCCTTTTGGAAGAGCAAAAAATTGGACAAGTTGGTGTAGTTTCTTCTAACCTCATTCAAAAGCACTCTGCTTAGACAAAAGCCACACATAACTAATACCCAAATAGAAAAAACAGAAGGCCAGACGAGCTAATACTCGTAGAAACATGTAACTTGCTCTGACTAAGCAGTCAAGAAATGCAGATAGCTGCCCCCCAATTTGAGAAAGTACTAAATAAACCAATATAATCTTGTAGACACCGTCCATGAAGAACCATAGTGTGTTTCATCAGTTAAAGTCACAATTAAGAGAGCATCTATTAAGCTGTTTCTTATCTGCGATACAGTTATATATTCACAAACAACTTACCTGAGATTGCTTTTGTTCTACTTTACCAATACAGTAGAAGGCTGGACGACGACAATGGCCAATTTGGTCGCATATCTAGATGCAGAAAGATTCATAATTGAGGATTTAAGCAAAATCTAGATAAAATATAAAGGTTCCCCATAGATATAGTACTTTTTGCCTCACTATTTTAATTTCATTACAAGGCTTCAGCTTTAGTATAGATAGAAATGACTAATAGGTTACCAAGTTTAGGTTAAGATTTAATTACTTCGTCCATAAAGGAAATTACACAGATCCTTAGTCAGTAGACATGTAATTCACTTTCTGGCACTATATGCCTTTTCATTTAAGTTTAAAAGTAGTCGATAGAGTCTTAGTTGGTTTCTTGCTATGTATAAGTTTCATTTCAGTGTTCTACTTTCTTCAATCATCAAGAGCTTGCCCTTATATATATGCACCTGCCCATTCTTATCCTCTCAAAGAACCTTTATCTACATGTTTCCACAATCTCTCCATCATCTTATCCGGACTAATAATTGCTCATTTCCTATATTTATATCTCTGTCTTTTAAGACCTAGAGCAAAGATTTAAGTATCGTGGAACGGGGTTGCGCCAAAAATTTACCGGCATGGTGCGTACCGGGATGTATCGATACGTGCCGATCACAAAAAATACATGCGTGCCGACAAATAATGATATAAAATATATATTTTCTTTAGCAATAAAATATTTTAAGTATTTATTATGTATCATTATCAAATCTTTTTTTTTTAAAAAAAAAAGAGAATTTTGAGTTATGCTATCTGCACGGAAACTGTATCATGTCGATATCTTATTGGCACGATAGATACGGCGCGTACCAATGAACACTTAAATCCTTGACCTAAATGGTTTATGACTTGCTGGACAACAGTCTTAAAGCAACCATACTTATGGGATAGTTGAAACATTGACGGAGGGAATCAAATGTAAAAAGCTAGGATTCCTATAAATAATTGTAGCAAAAGCAACTGTGAACTTGGAACTAGATAAAAAAATCTCATTATTCGGAGACCTAATCTAATGACAAAGAAGTGAACGCACGCTGCTCCTCTGTTCCTTCGCTAGACATCAACACACTGATAGTTAATTAAATAATAAATTACAAGTTCAAAACTCACAAAAGTGACTTTATTATTAATGAACATCAAATCCACGTTCGTCGATCATCTTTCTACGTCGAAAACCAAACAATCGCTAGTACGTAAAACACTTCATTGGCGCATACTACTGGAACCCTAACATAAGTCGACAAAATCGATCATGATAACGCCAATATATATATATATATATATATATATATATATATATATATATATATATATATACTCGAAAATTCAAAATTCAGATCCTAATCGATCAAAACGACTCAAAAACAGATGATGATACCGTAGTAGGATCAAAACGATTCAATTACGATTCTAACGGCAACATCATGGAACAGGGATGATCATCATCTGAACTAAACGTAGAAGAAGAAGTAGCAGCAGCAGTGGAGATCGATCGAAGAGAAGGGCTCACCTTCTCCTCTCTGAGCGGATCCGGAGCATCCCATGGCGCCACTCTCGCTCCACGCTTCGTACCGATCCCGATCGAAGACGAAGGAGTTGGAGGGGGAGAGCGGAGGGAATCGAAGGGGTTTTACGAGCGAGGATAAAGGGTTTCGGGGTGTTTGTTCTTTTTGTATATATATCTAAATAAATTAAAATGGTGAAGGTGTATGATGTAGATTCCTTCGGGGTGTACATGTAGTATTGCTCTTCCCTTTAGGAAAATGCTATGTGTACACCTCTTTTGGATTGTACATCATACATTTCACCCATCTAAGAGTAGGGGTGTGATGATGGGTCACTCGATGTGACCCGTAAAAAATATCGGTACTATTAAAATGATGGAGATGTATGATGTACACCCCTTCGGTCCTTCGGGGTGTACATGTAGCATTGCTCATTCCTTTTATTATTATTATTATTACTTATGTATATGAACATATACACTTTTCCAAATGATTCGCCACTGCGGAATTGACCCATGGGAGTATGACACGTGGATTCACAATTCGAAAACTCTTTTCATTCAATTTTTCTCGACTGATCTCCATTGTACTCTCTTTTAACTGCCTCCGTAGGTCATTATCTTTTGATTAATTTCCAATAAATAAAATAAACACTTCTATTAATGTTCATAATAATCGTCAATCAAATCTAATCCTACTAACGTACCAGTCAACCAATAAGCCTGGGAAAACACATGCAAAATCACAATACAGTTAAATTTTTTCCAAACACTTTAAAATGCTTGAGCTTTGAATTAAAGCGTAAACTTACACCTAAACAGATAAGCAATAAAACGGCATACAATTACACTATTACAGCATTGCCTATTAGCAGCCACTTGCTAATTATATATGACAGTTGGTAGAGAGAGAGAGAGAGAGAGAGAGAGAGAGAGAGAGAGAGAGAGCGGAATCACAGTAAACAGAAGCCTCTTACAGCCATTGTGAAGCTTTAGTCTATGTACATTTAAGGTTCAGCTCCATAACAAGTAGTCACAACATTTTAACACACAAATACAGAGCCCATTTGTCACCCGGGATTGAATTGAACAGAATAAAACGAGGCAGAGGTGGCGAAGATGAAGGGAAAGCGAGGGATCGGCGTGTCAAAAGTGTCTAGCATTGACGCATGTCGGAGTGGTCTTTTCAAATCTAATACTGTTCAAACTGACAAGAATTATGTGAACGATCAGATTTAATGATGCCAACCTTTGCCCACCTCTACCGCCTCTGAGTCCCTGCACCCTCCCCTAAATATTGCTCTCTCGTGTCTTAAGCTTGTTCAATCCAACCTTGGACGCCAACCGAGCCCAAAATGTAAGCGTCACAAGACCCTGAGCTGCGCGAGGAAGGATGCGCACACGTTGAGGAAGAGGAGCTGCGGCCCATTAACCCTCTGTAAGTCGAGCAGATACTTCTCTTCCTTTGTCTTGTAAAGCTGCGGCAAGACAAGTTCATATCAGCAGGATTCCCAGCCATAATCAGGAAAAATTAAGAGCGAAAAAAAAAGAAGGAAATTGAAGATGGTAAAAAATTGCTTCGTGTTCAAACCAGTTAAAAGATGTTACAATCTAATGTTAGCTAAAAATCTAGTCTCTGAAGTTTTGACCCAGGTCTGCGTTTCATCCTAGGAGTTCCCATTGTAAAAATTTAGTTCCCACCGTTCGCCCCCCCCCCCAAAGACGAGATTGACATCTGGATCACATTTAGCAAATTTGTCATTAAAACTACAATTTAGGAAAAGCATCTAATATAAGTGTTCTTGCAATTTCACAATCCAAGTGTCACTCCATCTTGCATCCAATCAAGTTGCCTAACCAGATTATTCTTTTTTCCCTCACTTAAAATTGAAACTGACAATAAAGGTGTTATCTCAATGCAAATTTAAGTGCCTTCGGACATCGAGCTGAGAGAAATACTCTAGTGGATTAACAGGAAAAACTAAAAGCCAAAAAAAAAAAGGAAACAGAATAACAAAAACAAGAACAAAAACAAAAACAGACAAACAGACAAACCCTAATAATATGAACTTTCAGTTCCCCAGCCAAATGAAACAAATTATAGGAAAAATCGATTTCTTTTCTGATACTGCTGTATGAAAGTAAAAAAGCATGCAAATTATGATACAAAGTACTCTAAAGCAGATTTTGATTTGATGGAGGTACCAGGCTGCTAAAAAGATTTATAAGTTAATTTAAAAATTCTAGCCTCTGAGGTTAGAACCCAATTATAATACATCCCCAAAGTTTTACTTCAACAATGCCTCTGAATTTTGTCCCTGTAACAACTGAGTCCTTCTATCTATGGTCTGAAAGAAAAACGGTAAAAAAACAGTCAAGAGGAGTTAGAAAAAGATACCTGAATTTCAAACTTGACTACATTAGATAAATTGCCAACGACATCATCATCAGCTTCCACAATGGCTGATTCCTCACCAAAGCCATGATTGGCATGAAGCATGCTACTTTCGGAATGGCCTTGAGGAAAGCGGGGTGACCATCTGCATTTCATGTTGTAGTGCCCAATCTTTTTCCAGCAAACATTAATTTCTTGTAGCGCTTTAAGTACTTCCGTCATTATTTCTCGTGGATGAGCTCGCGACTGATAAATTAATGAAGCAATATAACTAACTAGCAAGGATTTTAAAACAGAAAATAAGACGAAGAACAACTTAAAAGTAGGGGCTTTAACAGATACATACATGTACCTCTGTAAAATCTGAATTTTCATATATACCCCTAGAAAGTGCATTTCTTACAAAGAATACCCTTGTAAAATGTTGGAGTCATAGAGTTACATAGGGAGAAGTTGGTTCCTGTTGAATATAAATATTAAAAACACCGTTCTCTGGGAGCTTAAGCTTCTGGAAAAAAAAGGTTCTTTAATATAATTTAATATAGTATCAGAGCATGAGGTCTTGAGTTCGAGTTCCGCCGGCTCCTAGCGCTATTTAATTTCCTCCTATTTAAAAGTCCACGTCTTGAGCCTATCAAAAAATCTTGAGCTCAGACGTGAGAGGAAGTGTTGAATATAAATAATAAAAAGACCATTCTCTAGGAGCTAAAGCTTTTGGAGATAAATGGTTGTTTAATATAATTTAACAGTTCCATATTAGAGAAAGTTCTTTTAAAGATAGACTAGTTAATATTACGATGTTATCTGTGTACAAATTTAAATTTTTTACGATTTATAGATATATTCACATTATCACATATATGTACAACCATACAATTTCATAAGGTTTTATATATGTAAATATCTCCCAAGAATGGAATAACCTGAAGTCCAAGAACCCATTTTCTTTCTGCAGGAAAATGTTGCCTCATCGCAATTCCCTGAGGATCCATATATCCTGGTAGACGGTGTGCAGAAGTTGGTGTATCGTACGAAGTTATGTGAGATAATCCAGAATCCTAGAAAAAAAAAACAAAGCCATTTAGACATTCATATATCGCATTCAGATGGCTTTGAGCGTAAATTTAGCATATTTGGACAGTTTTTTGAAACTCAGATAAACAGCAATTAACTAGAATAAACATATGTAAAACCCACCGTAGCTTCTTTGTACTCAGCACCAAGATAGCCACTAGTAGCACGAAACCTATTGTCCAAAAGTAAGAAATATGTAACAGTAGCCTGCCCAAATTTTTCAATGCAATTAGTTATAGTTCCAGCAAGAAACGAGTTAATTAATAGTGTCCGACACAAATACCTCATTTTGCATTCTGTTTTGGATAGATTCAATCAATTGGTTCTTGGCAAAACCCATTTTAATTACTTCCTGAAGTATATCTTCATCGATCTACAATAAAAGTAGAACACCAAAAACATAAGAACCACTTCACAAAATCAACAATTAAGTACAAGTAAAAAAAGATACTATTAAGATCATCCGTCTGGAAAAGAACACAGAATGATTAAATTGGTTATACTCAAGAAAAAGAAAATGACATGATCTGTGAAATTACGAAAACAATATTTGGAGTGGGAGTACAAGTCTTACAAACCACAACGAAAATCAAGAACGGGAAGTTGGAGTGCATAGTTGTTCACAAAAATATAGCATGATGGTTTATGAGAAAATGGTTCATGGTAATCCATGATCATCAAATAGTTACTGGATGCCTTGCTCCATTGGTATAGAAAAGAAAAACAGTAACAGTCAAAAAGAACAAACAACCTATAATTTCAGCAAAGAGAAATGGAGTGCACTCCACTTACTTGACATATCCAAAGAAAAACAGTGCAGATCACCTTTGGATAAATCGAGTAAGTGGAGTGCACAAAGAGAAATATAATAAAGATAAGATATCCAAAATATCAAGTTGCAGAATGCAGATCACCTTCTGATGAGTAAATAGGGTGGAGAAGCAAAAAAGAAGAAAATAGTCTAAGAGGAAATAAAGCAAATCCATGATGAAGCTAGAAAGGTATCTATTATACACACAATGTTATTCAACGTGAAACAACTACTATTCCACCACTATGATAGCAGGACACGAAAAAGAACTTCAGGAATTCATCTGAAATTGACAAAATGTACAGAGGATAATTAGACAAACAGAAGTAACAGATCAGAACAGCTGCAGGTGCGTATATTAGTAAAATCCTATATAGGACTTCTGCTAAGTACTGAATCCTTCTACCAAAAATGAGGAGAAAAGCTATGAGTGGCAATGATGCTGATGCAAGCCAAAAAAAACAATTGAAATCAGTATCACAAAATTAGTTTTCTATGCATTCGTTTATATCCAGGTCATTCAACCAAAACGATGGTTAACAAATTTTGCAAAACCTATATTCTATCTCAAACAGAGGATCTTCTCTTCACAAAATCGATTGTCCATATGACAGGATGAACTAGACATCCTACACCGAAGAAGTTACTATAAACAGAAGCAATGTACCTTTTTAGCTTGTTGCGTTGTATCAGGCGGCGGCACGGCCAAGTAAGGAGGAAGTCGAGTTTGGAACCACGAATGTTCGCGGATTTCACGAATTGTCATTCGCTTCATGGGGTCAACGACTAGCATTCTAGGTATCAAGTTCCTTGCTGAAGCTGACAAATGGCTAGGAAGAGTATATATACCACCCTAAAAACGATTTAACAAAGAAAACAGATCACAATTCATGACAAATTTCAATCGACACAAGTAAAGCAATATATACAACTTGAGGGTAAAACGTATCGATACTTTATATACTATCTCAATAATGAGACATAGGCCCTGAACTGTTCGTCTAAATACTTAAGTCCCTGAATTTTCTCATGTATTACAATTCCATCCTTGGCAGCTGAAAAAAAAAACACTAGCAACACAAAATTTTCTATAAAATGACCCTTTTAACTAATTTTAAGTACAATGAAAAAGGTGATTTTACAATGCATGGGGTAAAATGGACATTTACAGTGCTTTTCTTTTAATGAAAAAGGTCAGAGACTAGAGTGATTGAGTGAAAAGTTCAGGGAAAAAGTTGCAATATCAGTAGAGTCAGAGAATTTTGTACATTTTACCCTACGCCAAAAGACGCTCTTTAGAGGATTTCTTGCCTTAATTTTTTTAAACAGGTTGGGGATGTTCTCATCATCGAAAGGAAGAGTACCACAAAGAAGAGCATAAAGGATCACACCACAGCTCCAGACATCAACCTCCGGGCCAGCATATAATTTACCAGAAATTACCTACACCAATGGAAAATGGAAAAAGGAATATTTATTCTTTAATACACCATATAATTGAAGATGACATTTTCCATGATGAAGATGCTATATGCATACCTCAGGAGCAGCATAGTTTGGGCTCCCACAACTAGTCTTCAGAAAATGGCCATCACGCATTACATTACTCAAGCCAAAATCGGCAATTTTAACATTAGATTTTGAATCCAATAGTAAGTTCTCTGGCTTTAGATCACGGTGAGCGACCATGTTTCTGTGGCAGTACTCAACACCAGATATGATCTGTTTCAAGCAAAAGTGTAGTGATAGCAAAAGCAACGAGAACATATAAGTAATTCTACATTTCACATTTCTTAGATTACGTGAGTGATATTCTTTCTATTTGCCAATACATGACAGGGAATCCAAAATTCCAGGTAAAAAAGCAAAATTGTGTGGACATCCAACAACTGGTAATAAGAGATAGGCCCCCCCTGAAGTTCTCTTTGCAGTTAGGAACTCATTTATAGGGAGCAGGCTACCTCTACAATAGAAAATTCTCAAACCAAACACTATGTTGGTTACGAGATTCAGATGAAAAAAGAAAAAAGTGAACTTCAAGGAAGCACATGTTTTGAAACAACCTAAACTTTAAGGGGTGCCTGAACAATTAGCATTTCTCGTTAATTAGCACATTTTTCAAGACAAGAACCCTCAAATTGTTAAATTTATATCAACTAACAAACAATTTAGAGAATATTTGTCTCTCCTCTTAACAGTAAATAAACTTAAGTAGATCGTTCAGAAGAAGGAAATGTACAATACTACCAATTTAAGGCAATCACTGGAGAAAAAAAAGATCGAAAGTGCAGAAAACTTAGCGGCAGAAGAGAAGAAAATGAAGCAACAAATGTACCTGCTGAAAGAAACGACGAGCCTCATCTTCTTGTAGCCTCCCTTTCTCCACAATGTAATCAAACAGCTCACCGGACTTAACGTACTCCATGACAACATAGATGTCTGTTTGTGTCTCTATGACCTCATAAAGGTGTATAATATGGGGGTGCATGAATAATCGTAATATCTTGATCTCTCTCTTCACTGCAATAGGACAAAATCAGAAAGATCACATTCTACATGTCAACCATCGGAGTACCATGCAACCAGATAAGCACAACGTCATTGTCACATGTTAATATTAAAACAAAAAATAAATAATGCCTGAACATATTAAACAATAAATAATGCTTGAATTTATTGTTTAATACACACCAACATAGTTTCAATTAAGGAGTAATCTAAAGTTTGGTCTCTTATCAGAGGCAATTTGGTCTCTCTTTGATAATTAAGAGCATATTCTAGTGTTTGACTGTATGGGTGACTAAACCATATAAGTTATCAAAGCACTACGCTAACAAAAGAGTTTTACTTAAATATAACTACATAAATAAGAATAAAGTCCAAACTAAAACACAGATTTTGAAGAAATTAATAGAAATTACCTTTCTCCTCCATTTCCATGCTTTTTATTTTCCGGCGGTTAAGGATCTTGATAGCAACCTTGTGGCCCGTCAATATATGCTCAGCAATTTTCACTTTTCCAAATGAACCAATGCCCAGTGTTTTCCCGAGCTTGTAATTTCGTACCCGCTCACCACCCCCACCTCCTTTGCCAGATCCCTCCATTTCTCACTCTAGCATGTAAGATAAATGGCAATTTAAACACAGCTCCACCTAAATTGCATGCATGTCATGTGAGATCATGAAAGAATTAAGTCAAAGCACATTTTATTGGCATAATGACACCATTTCCAAATTTTCAAAAGCCTACAAAGACATTCTACAACAGAGCCATAGAATCTATGATATTCAACTTATTTTCCATATCACTAATTAGAGATTATACAACATTTTAGGAATACTTGCCAACAACATCCTCAGAAAATGTCTGATCACTATTAAAATCCTCTTCAAAACCTAATTCTCCTAGAAAACTAAATAGCACAAACAAAATAAATATATCATTTCGATTCAGTAACTCAATTTTCATGAATACCAAGACAAAAACCAAAAAAAAAGAAATTGGAGAATAGCCACTAGTAGTAATAAAATCACTTTCCCGCATATGTAAGGTGAATTCTCAGCGAGAAATAAACTATTTAAGGATGAATCAAGAGAAGAAATGTACCAATTCCCTTATCGTAAGCCCCGCACATAACCTAAACATACGTAGACCATGGGGAGAGAATAGGGCATCTAAAGAACACAGAGAAAAGGGGCGGCTCAACGGGAGGGTTAGTGGTGGAGCTTAAGCATCCGGAGTGTTGAGTTAGGGTTAGGGTAAGGGGGCGGCGTCGCCGGATTAGGGTTAGGGTTAGGGTTTCGGCGAAGCCGATCCGAGGGAGGATGAAGGAGAGGGTGACGGGAAACCTCACCTGAGCTCCGGCGATCGGCGGAGTACGGCGGCGGAGGAGGTGAGAGAGAGAGAGAGAGAGAGAGAGAGAGAGAGAGAAAAAAATGGGAGGAGGAGGAGGAGGAGGAGGAAGGAGAGAGGAAGAGGCGAAGTGGGCGAGGAGATCGAGAATAATTGGAGTTCGTTAGGAAACCATTCCCTAGATCTGGTTCACCACGTCTCTCGTAAACCGTAAAAATCAATCACCGTCCATATATCATATTCTCTTAAAATCAACGCCACATCGAGTCGCAGTTCACCGATGACGTGGTGCACCTGGTTCAGGGAATAAATTCTTCGCCGTCGCCGCGGTGAACCATGGGATACGGCCACGCGGGCCCCACGTACGGGAGTCGTGCATTACGGCACGCGCCCTCTCGCGCCTTCAGCCAATGGGAGGTCGACACGTCGTTCTCGTGGGGTTACATGGCGCAGTCGTTTAACTGACGCGCGGGACCCACGTGACGTTACGTGTCGGCCTCGTGACCGTCGATTGTTTGTGTACGAGACGAAACCGTGGGCTGACTCTCGTGCAAGTCCACTGCGAACCGTCCGATGCACCTCGGAAATCACGTGGGCCCTGTATTACCGGTGCAAATTTTATGATGAGCGGGCTCCCCCATCACCATTATTTTTTTAAAAAAAACATTATTACTTTGAGTTTAAATTTAAATTCGTTTCAATTTTGAAATGACTTTAATTGAACTGAAGTTTAAATAAAATTTATTTTTTCATCCTTGCTCGGTTGAGAAAAAATTAATAACTTAGAAACTGTAGTTTTTTTTTTCCATATATTTTACCTAAAAACTTTACATTAATATAAAAAGTGGAAGCATTAAATTTTTATTAGTTTGATTTTTTATATTTTGTAATTGCCTTCGTCCTTCTGTTTTAAAATTAATGAGATTATTGATGAATTTAATTTAATTTAGGGCAAAATAAACAACAAAAATAAGCCAAAAAAACAATTTTGTTTGAGGACTAAGAATACAGCTCGTTGTTCGTGAGCTAATACTTGTTCGAGTCAAAAATGGGCTCCAAATTGATTGCTCACTTAATAAATGAGCTGAATTTTTTAATTTGAAATCTTAACGAGCTAAAATGTGTGTGTGTGTTTCAACTCGACTATATATATATATATATATATATATATATATATATATATATATATATATATAAAAGAGAGAGAGAGAGAGAGAGAGATTTGTGTGTTTTTAGAAGTATGAAAGTTTTCATGTTCTGAAATTATTTTTAATGTTGGGACTTCCGAATGGATAATCGACTCTGTTAAATTTGATCTACAGTATTTAGAATGCGCGCCTATAAAATAAATTTCATAATTTTTTTGATATCATTTACCTAGTGATTAAAGAGGCTCAAAATCAACAATTATAATGTTTGTGGTGAGCCGTTTGTAAGTTTAACGGTGTAGAAATATTCAAATCACGTAAAATTTTGATAGAAAATTTTTTATAATATTTAAAACAAGATCAATATTTTTGATCTAAAATTTTAGTATCATACAATCATATTTTATGAGATTTTTATTTCCAGCCATTAATTTTGAGCCCTTTTGATTACTAGATAAATGATATAAAAAAATCGCATAATTTATTTTCTAGATACTTCAAATATTCTAAATCAAGTCTGACGGAGCCGATCGTCCATTCGAAAGTTCCAAGCACTAAGGCCTCCATACTTTTAAAAGCACACAAGTCCTTCTCTCTCTCATATTTTAAAGATTATTCAATTTTCACCGTTCATTTTGACATAATTTACTTACTAAGTAAACGATATCGAAAAAATTTAAAATTTTATTTCTAAAAACTTCATAAATTCTAAATCATATTTAATGGTGTGGATCGTTGATTTGAATACTCTAAGATAAAAAATAAGACTATAGTATTAAAGCTTCGATACTATTGATAGTATAGAAGCCTATAACTCTCTCTCTCTCTCTCTCTCTCTCTCTCTATATATATATATATATATATATATATATATATATATATATATATATATATATATATATATATATATATTATCAATAGCACCAAACACTTGGTGCTACCAAGTTTTCTAGCGTTAGATTTACCCTTTTGATCAATCATGTTATTTTTCCAACCACCCACTAAACCCAAGAGACCTACTATCATTCTAACCACACATTCCTTAATTTAAGAGTTCAAAACTTAATAGCATCAATGACTTAGATGCTATTAATAGTATAGTAGCATACGTTTATATATATATATATATATATATATATATATATATATATATATATATATATATATATATATATATATATATATAGTAGAGCTTATATACTTTTATAAACACAAATCCAAATATACTTGTGATTTTTTTATTATTGAATTTGTATTGAGATTTGTGTTATTGTAAAGTCAACTAAAAAAAGAGAAAGAGAAGTCTAACTATATATACTAGTGAAAGAGTCCGCACTTCGCAGCAGATAGAAAATATAAAAATAATTAATAATAATAACATATAAAATATTTTTTTATGTATCTTATTTGTCATATCCATCAAAAGTCTCTTATTATTGGCGGTGGGAATAAGACCGATGATATCTTCACCGGCGAAGGTGATAGTAAAGGTGATGGCAATCCCTTCGACCGCGGCGTAGGGGAAAAGAGATGAAAGAAAACGTATTATGATAAATTAATTTGAGATAAAAATCACGGGCTTAAACTTTTCGCCTAGTAAAAGCTTGTGCGACGCCCGCCTTCCGCCTTCCTGCTTGAAGAGGGCAAGACTTGCTCTCCGTTTGCTAGCTCGGACCTTCGCGCCCTATGACTAAGTGCAAAAATAGAGAAAAGAGTAGAGGTTCCGTAGAAAAACTAAGTATTCATGATCTCTTACTTAGAAAATAATAACTATAAGATACAACTCACTCTTGTTACTTTGGCCTTAACCAACCCTACTATTTATAAGCTCGATCACGTACATAACTCACCCACTAAGCCTACACTTAAGATACCCACTAATTTCTAAATTAAATACCCACTAAACACACTATAAACTTATGGGTTATTCATGATACTTGACATTTCTTATCATTGATGGCATTGATGAATGAGTTCATGACTCTTGGCATCACTTGTCATTGATGACATTGATGAAGGAGGAATAAAAAATTTGATAGTAAAAAAGTAAAGAATTATATTGGTGAGGGTGAAGCAAATTTTGCCACGTGACTAAAATGATTGAGAATTCATATATGTTAATAATGAATTCATATATGTTAATGATATATATATATATAGGGTCCGGCTACTATACTCTTGTGAGTAAAATTTTTTTGTACTCATAACTTTTTCATCCTTGGATGAAGGAATGTGTGATTAGGATTATAGTAGTTTCTAAGATTTTTACTATTTCCCCAACAAACTAGTAAACCCTAGGGGGACCACTATCATCCTAACCGCACATTCCTTCATCTAAGGGTGAAAAAGTTATGAGTACAAAGGGGTTTATACTCATAAGAGTATAGTAGCCCTACGCTATATATATATACGTATGTTCAAAAGGACAAGTCCAAATATGCTTGTAAATTTTTTACCATTGAATTTGGATTAAGATTCATGCTATTGTATTTTTTCTTTCTCTCTGTTTAGTTGACTTTATAATATTACAAATCTCAATACAAATTCAATGATAAATAATTTACAAGTATATTTGGACTTGTACTTTTGAAAATATATAAAGTCTACTATATATATATATATATATATATATATATATAGTTAAGCTACTATGCTATCAATAGCACAAAATACTTGGTGCTATCAAGTTTTTTACCATTATATCTACCCTTCAATTATTTTCACTCCGTAAATCATATTATTTTTGTATTCACCCACTAAGTCTAAAAGGATCACTATCATTTTAACGACACATCTTCTCTTCAAACTTAATAGCATAAAAAAAATTAGTACTATTATAATAATATAGTATTCTAATTCGTGTGTATGTATATATATATATATATATATATAGAGCAATGCTACATGTACACCCCGAAGGGGTGTACATCATACACCTCCACCATTTTAATGGTGCCGATATTTTTTACGGGTCACATCGAGTGACCCATCATCACACCCCCACCCTTAGATGGATGGGGTGTATGATGTACACCCCGAAAGGGGTGTACACATAGCATTTTCCATATATATATATATATATATATATATATATATATATATATATATATATATATATATATATATATATATATAATTAAAAAAATTAGCTTTGAAATATATTTTTTTAGTTATTGGATCGAAAATTCAATAATTGCCGTGTCATCTCATCTATTCTTCCTTTGAGGTGGTCTTCTATCTAGCAATGATATTATTATGTTATTATATAGTATTTTCCTATTATATATATATCTCAAGCTAATTATTTTTTTTAAAAAAATTATAATAACTTTTTTTGTAAAAAATTATGATAGAATAAATGAATCCAAAAACAAATTTAATTGATTGAAAATATAGATGGTGTGGTAGCCCACTCAAAATTTAAAAATTATGACATATATGGCCCACTCGCTTTTCTTCGTGAATAATTTTATTATGCTTTTCAAAATTTTAAAAATAATTTATTTAATTATGGAGGCTAAATTACAGAAAACCCCCCTCTAATATCCCGCTTTTCCACTTTACCCCCTGTCATTTAAAAGTCGACAATCTGCCCCCTCGTAATTTCAGAAATGTCTTTAGGGGGCAACACCGTTAACGGAGGGGGTAAAATGACCATTATGCCCTCCTCTTTTCTTTTTCCTTTTTTTTTCTTTTCTATTCCGAAGTTTTTTTTTTTTTTTTTTTTTTTTTTTTTTTCTATTCCGAAGTTTTTTTTTTTTTTTTTTTTTTTTTTTAAGGGATATTTTTCAAGGGTATTTTGGGTATATGAAATTATATTTTTAAAAAAACTGACGGTCAACTGACGGTCAACTGACGGCGGGGGGTTATTGCACATTTCTGAAATTACGAGGGGGCAGATTGTCGACTTTTAAATGACAGGGGGGTAAAGTGGAAAAGCGGGATATTAGAGGAGGGTTTTCTGTAATTTAGCCAATTATGGATGATCAAAATATTTGTATGAAATCTAAAATTTCTCTTCCAATATCCAATTTTCCTCTAGGATACGATTTACTATTGATATTTCATTTTAGCAAAGTATTTTCGGTATTGTGGGATAAATTTAAAATTTGTATAGAAATAGTATTTGTTATATATTTTTCAAAATTTTAAAAATATCTTATTTATTTTTAAAAACTCAAAATATTTTTATAATTTTAAAAAATTCTTTCAAATATTTTTATTAATAAGATTGAATTTTTTAAGAATATTTTAATAATTTCATAATAAAATTAAAAATTATAAATAGTAGTAAAGATTAAATAAAGAAAAGAACAATGATATTAAGCCCACTCATATCAGTGTTGTGTCTTACTTCATTGGTAAAGTAGCATTATAATGTGATGTATATTAATATATATATATATATATATATATATATATATATAAAAGTTGTAATTTTTGAGTCCAGCTATTATGTTATTAATAGCACTAAGTATTTAGTGCTATCAAATTTTTTATTATTAGATTTAATTTTTTGATCATTTTTATCTCTTAGATTATGCTATTTTACCAATCACCCACTAAATTCTAAAAAAATATTATAATACTAATAACATATATTTTAATAATATTAATAATTTAATATTATTAATAGTATGATAGTCATAATATAGTAGTCAAGCTTAGTATTTTTCTAAAAAAAATGTACAATAATAATATTATTATTATTATTATTATTATTATTATTATTATTATTATTATGTAAAGTCATATTTTCCGCGCCAAGCTATTATCTTATTAGTAGCACTAAATATTTAGTCCTATTAAATTTTTTATAATTAAATTTATTATTTTAATTTTTTTTTATTTTAAAATAAAAAATTTAATGGTACCACATTTTTCTAAAGAAAAAGCAAGGCTCCATTTTTTTTTTTTAGTGGTAAAACGTACAATAGCAAAAGTTTTTTTTTTTTTTTTTTTTTTTTTTTTAAAAAAAAAAAAAAAAAAAAAAAAAAAAAAAAAAAAAAAAAAACCAACACTAGCGACTCCGAGAAAACGAAGAACACGGCGCCACATTTGCTCTCTCTTTTATTGTCTCTCTCTCTCTCTAGAAAGGTTAAAAAGGGAAATCCCAACCCTAAACCCTAATCTCTCTCTATATTTATCTCGAAGATTTCATTTTTAGACCTAAAATTTTTTCCATTTCCATCTCTATCTAATATTTTGTACATTCTCCTGTAAAACCCTTCCCGATTCCGAAAGATTCAGATACGAAACCTTTGAATCGAGTGAGGATAAAGTGATTTAAATCACTCCTGAAGCTGTTTCTTTCACGATCTCTGCTTAATTTTATGGTTATTTTCTTATTATTATTATTATTATTATTATTATTATTATTATTATTGTTATTATTAATTTGGTGTTCATGTTTAGTGTGAGATCTTAGAAATGTATGGAAACTCCCTGAATTGATGATCCCTCAAATATTTTTCTTTTTCTTTCTGATATTTTCTGTTAATTGAATTAAGGATTTTTGAAATTTAGTAGAAAAATTAAAGTTGAGCTCGTGTTAATCAGAAAAAAAAAAAAGAAAAAAAGTTGAGGTGTTTTGTGATTGTTGAACGCATGGTGATTTTCCATGTGGTTTATTGTATGATCATTTTTTTTTTCTAAATAAAATCTTGTTATATTGTAGCTTTTTAGTTTTTAGTTCGGTGTTCCTGGATTGAAGAGTGTGAATTGGATAATCGGTTCCCATTTCGGCGTAATTTGCCGCACTGCTTGTTGTTGAATTGATTCGTGAGAACGATTCGATATGAATCATTTGGGTCGATTTTGGCTTGTTTTTCTTGTATTTTTTATACTAGTTGGAGCTGTTGTTGGTGTTGTTGGTTTTACTCTGTTTGTGCGTGTCTTTTTAACGCTCTTGTTGGCGTGTCGCTGATGTTGCAGACCTCGCTGCTGCAGTGGTGCGTTGCGGTGACTACGGCAGTTGCAGTGGTCTCCATCTGTTGAGGTAGCTAGAGTTCGGACATTTCATCTGTGTTCGCATGGGTTGTACCTCCTTGTATCCCTCTACTTTTAATTTCAAGGGATAATTGCCTGTGTACCCTTGAAATATGAAGAAATATCTGATTTACCCCTTTTATTTTTTTCTTTCCAATATACCCGTTCCACCGTTATTAAAAATACCCCTACCGTTTCCCTTTGTTAAGTTAATTAGGGTTAAACTAGAGTTAAATAATAATCGGAGTTGAAAACTATCAGATATACCTATTTTGCCCGGGTTTAGGGTTAGGATTTTTTTAGAGTTTTAGAGTTTAGGGTTTAGGGTTTTTTAGGGTTCTAGGGTTTAGGGTTTAGGGTTTAGGGTTTAGGATTTTAGGGTTTAGGGTTTAGGGTTTTTTAGGGTTTTAGGGTTTAGGGTTTAGGGGTTTTTAGGGTTTTAGGGTTTAGGGTTTTAGAGTTTAGGGTTTAGGATTTTAGGGTTTAGGGGTTTAGGGTTTTAGGGTTTAGGGGTTTATTTGAAAGGGCAAAATAGTAATTACATACCGATAACGGCAGTTCCAAACGGTACACTAACAGAGTTTAACTTCAGGGGTATTTTGGAAAGAAGTTGGAACGTAAGAAGGGTAGTTTTAATATTAGCCTTCTAAGAAGGGTAGTTTTAATATTAGCCTTCTAAGAGGGGTAAATCTGAAAACAGGAAAATTTTTAGGGATATGTAGGAAATTGCCCCTAATTTCAAACAGGGTATATCCCTGTTTAATCAAAAAAAAAAAAAAAAAAAAGAAGAAGAAGAAAAGAGACACATTTATGAGTAGTTATAGACTAAATTATGTCGGCTATCGTTATTCGCACGGTTTGGTTTGCTTGTTCCAATTACTAATTTGACCATGTTTCTTGGTTACATAGAAATTGCTTCTCTTTGTGCTTCGCGTTTCGTTGTTGTTATTCGTTAACTCTTTTTGCGCCTTTTTTAGAATCCATGCACGGAAATGGAGGTTCCCGGAGCTGATAATGAAGAAATCAATCTTTTGCCTGCTATGGAAAGCAAAGTCGATCCTAAACCAGTACCGGGGCATGAGGAGTTGGTCGAATTAGGTTTTGTCAATGCTAAAGATGGAACAAAAGGAAAGATAAAAGAAGTGGATGATGCGGCGAATGCCAATATCCCGAAGAATGCCATGGATGAGTGGCCTGCTCCTAAACAGATCCGTTCCTTTTATTTTGTCAAATTCCGGCTGTATGAGGACCCTAAACTGAAGGCGAAAATTGAACAAGCCGACAAAGAGATTCAGAAGAAGAACCAAGCTCGTTATCAGATAACCGAAGCCCTAAAAGCAAAGAGGGTAAGCGATTATCCCGCATAGATACTTCAACAAATCATGTTTGTCCTTAGCACATACCATATCAGATAAATTGCTAGTTAGATACTTCATTATACACGCGTTTCATATATTTGTTTTTTTGTGTAGCTGAATTATTGAGATAAGGGTAAAAGATAGTGAATTTGGATTAGATACTTGTGCTTGTAAAGTTGTATAACATGTAGGGGAGGGATTTAAGACGTTCGTTAATGATGAAAGTCCTAAACTCTAATACAAATGGAAGACAATTTTTTAACAAATGTCTAGTTATCGGAGTTGAATGGATAGAAGATTCTTGATTCTATTTATGCTGTATAGGCTAAGATATATTTTCTCAATATTTGTCACGGTCGCTTTGCACCTCTGTGCACTCCTCCTTTGATAACTGAGGGTGAACCAAAGCGGCTCTTACTACGCTTTTCATAATATTGAGCCTGACGATATACATAAGAATAGAAAGGAATGGATGCTATATTAACGTAAGCGCATAGTATTAAATATTGCTTTTCCTGTGTGCATACATATATGTGTATACATGTATTTATGTAATATGTATATCCATTTTGTTGTTGAGTCAGCTATATATCTATGTAGTGTTCATCTATTTGATACTGAACGTTTTATTTTCCACAGTCCGAGCGAGTCAGTATAATTTCGCTGTTGAAGCCTTTGACAGCAGAAAAGAGACAATACAGTGAAGCCATGAATGAGAAGATGAAGGAAATGGAGCCTCTTCAGAATGCTTTAGGAAAGCTTCGCAATGAAAATAATGTTGCGAGGGAGAAGGGCATGGGTTTGTGCTCTTCTGAGGAAGAACTTAACAATAGGGTGAGCATGAACCAGTTAATATTTTATTATCGACTTCTACATAAATGTCCCTGCAGATAATCTATTTATACTTATACACCTGTAGAATGTGATTTTTTTTTATTTACCTAGAAAATACATTTTATTACATAGATACCTGTATTTGTCATTGGAAATGTTCCAATTCAGAGGGGGGTGGGGTGTTATTTTTGTATAATGAAAGTGTGTATATACAAATGGTTTTAGAGAGGAGCATTTCTGTGAGCGTGCGCATAGTAAAGAAATGAAGTATTTTGAAGGCTATATATGCGAAATACCATTTTGCAGGTGTATATATGTGAATTGATAATTGTTTAAGGGTACATATGTGGATTCTCTTCATTTATTTGCTGCTTTGGACTATGGGCGTTTTATGTGTATGTGACACTTTACCTTTTGGTGGTGATTAGATTAAGAGCATACACTATCGTATCAGTCATGAAAGCATATCCCTTGATGAGGAAAAACGATTGTTGAAGGAAATCAAACAGCTTGAAGGAACAAGGGCAAAAGTTATTGCAAATGCTGCTATGAGGGCGAGAATTCAGGATTCAATCGGTCAGAAGGGAGCAATTCAAGACCAAGTTAAAGTATGTATATCGCACTAGAGTGATCTTTTTCCTTCTCTATAGACTCTTTGGTGCCTGTTTGGTCTAGCTTCTGCTTCTACTTATAACTGTGTTCATTTCTAGTAGAGCATCGGCCAAACAAAATTTTGGAGCTTCTATTGTGGATGGAAGCAGATTTTGACGTCCAAAAGCAGAAGCTCAGATTTGGAGCTTCTGATTTTGCTGCTGAGAGAAGCTGTTGGAAAGGATTTTAGTGCAAGAGCTATTCATGCTTTTGAGGCACTAAATCAGCAGAAGCGGTTTCAAGAAGCACTAACAACTTTATGTTGTTAAAATCATTTCAACCGACTTATGCTGCACCATGTGAAGAAGATTTAAGCTAGAGCTTTGGCACCCTGATGTTCATTTCATCTTCCTTCTGTAGCAAAAGCTCCGGATATTTTGTTTGCCAAACAAACAGTTTCTGGAATCTTTTGCTTTTAGGAGTAGAAAAGTTGCTCCAAAAGCCAAGCCAAATAGCCATTTACTCCTGAATCAATACATTTTGTCGTAAAGATGTGCGACCGTGGTAATTTTGTACATCTTCTCGCAGCTAATTGGAGCTGATATTAATGAAGTTAAAAGGGAGCGAGAAGCAGTCAGGGCACAAATTAAGGAATTAGAGGAAAAGCTAAAGGCTATCGATGGCGAGATTAGTTCTTTGAGGGAGCAACTTGCATCCATGAATGATAAGAAGGATAAGGCATTTAGCACCATAAATGAACTGAAAAAAGCACGAGAAGCTGCAGTAAGTGAGAACTTCCTGCACTTATTTTATATCGTGATAGAATTGTATATGTTGATATGCATTATGATGCTTTCTCCATCTCTTTTTCTTGTTAGATTAGTTTTAATTGATCAACGTTACATTGAGGAGAATAATCAGCTCAGAAAATGTACTTGATTTTCATACAAAGGAAATGATTTGCTTGTAAAATTCAAGATATTAAGATGGGTAAAAGCTGCCATCCATTTGAGGACTGTTCTGTCATAAATTTCATTTAATTCTGAATTATGTGATCAATCGCCCAACTCCTGTTAAGTCGAATGAAGATGGATTAAAGATGGTAGAGTAAATGTATTTGATGATGCATTATTTTCGCAAATATTGCCATTTATACTCTCTTTTGCTTTAATCTCGACACAGAATGCATGCTATTACCAAAATCGCTCGCTCCTGAACAATGCCAAAGAACTTGCTGCAAGGAAGGTTGTAGCAACCCTAGAAGGGCTCTCCCACAATGAGGTGTGCATTTAATATGATAACATCAACACTATGAAATCAATCGAGCCATTACGGCCTTAAAGTTCTCATTTCTGTTTTCCCTTGATAGGTAGAGAAGTTCATGTGCCAGTGGAGCAATAGCAAATCCTTCAGAGAGGACTACGAAAAGAGGATATTGCCCTCGCTTGATAGCCGGCAATTGTGCAGGGACGGCCGGATGAGAAATCCTAACGAAAAGCCCATAATTCTAGAAGTACAGCAAGCAACACCGCAAGATACTACGCCAGCAAAAAAGACAATAAATCAAGCAAAAAAGGATCCCCAACCTATTCCGAGAGTTGATACTGCTTTTAATGAAAAGGTTGCCGACAAAGAGACTACTAAACTGGTGGAACCAGAGGTGAAAATAAAGATGACTAGTCCAGAGGTTAATGTAGATAGTCATGATAATGAGAAATCTAGAAAAGAGTCGTTAAAAGTTAGCGAGATGGATGCTGAGAAGCTGAGAGAGTCGAAACGTGAGGAGGAGATTGCGAAGGCCAAGTTGGCGATAGAAAGAAAGAAGAAGCTTGCTGACAAGTCGGCAGCAAAAGCAGTGGCGCGAGCTCAGAAGGAAGCTGATAAGAAGTTCAAGGTATTTATCCTTCTCCATAAATGGATACATTGCACCAGGGACTCAAAATCTTTTTATGAGGTTTTCATTCGGTCCTCAACCCTTCAGTTTTGGCAATTCCGCCCTTTGCATTTTATTCCAAGTATACCCTATTCATCTAATCTCTTGATTATATCGCATGAAAATGGCCACATAATTTCCGGTTGAGAAATTCAAAAAATAATTTTGTACGATTGGGAACTAAACTGAAACAAAGCTAAAATGTCGAAGGCCCCTGTTGCAACCTATCGAAAACGAAGAAAAAGAAAAAAAGAAAACTTTTTTTTTTTCTTTCACTCTAATAATTTGGTTTGACTAAACTGTAATCTCTGAAGAAAACAAAATTTCAGGAGAAAGAGAAGAGAGCTAAAAGGAAAGCTGCAGCATCGGCACCTGCAACACCTGATGATCGGATCGAAGTCGAGACGAAGGTTGAGGGTGTGCTAGAAGATGAAGCAAAAGAAGCAGCAGCAGCTCCTCCTCCTGTCGAAGCTAAAGAACAAAAGGAAAATACTAGGCGCAGGAACTCACAGAAGAACCAGAAAAACCTTCCGAAGGTCGTGCTGAAAAGAAAAAGGTCTCACTCATATTGGTCGTGGGCCACTCCTGCAGCGATAGTCGCATCACTACTCGCCCTCGTGCTTGTTATTGTATCAGGGTACTACTACTTTTCGGCGTGAAATTGAAGATCACTAAACTTAATGGTAGCGAAGCAGTTTAGGGCGGTCTCTGTACTTGTAATCTGAGTTTCAGTAGCTGTGTAGATTGCTGAAAGGGATTGCAGTTCTTTTGCCTGATACTGATATATCTGAAGATTTTGATAGTCACAGAGGTGAATAGATAGTATGTTCACTAGATTTGTACTCTTTGATCTGTTATTTGTTGTAACAAAATTTTGGTTTTCTTAATGTACAATTATATGTTGTGACAGTTGTATTGATATGTGTTTTAAGTTTATATCTGATGACTAAGAATAGTTAGATATACTGCAATTTAGTCCCTGACAGTAAAAGAAAAAGAACTGATCTCTGATCACTCCAAATATCTGCACTCGCAGATCGATGAGATGAGCGACCTCTGCACTAAAGATCCAGTGAAACAAACAAGTTCTAAACCTTTTCATTTGACACTACGGAGTTGTCAAATAAATATTCTGCTTTTGGGTAACAATAAAAAAAGGAAAAAATTCCGTTCGAGCGAAACAAAGATTATCATGAGAATTTCCTAGTCACGATGCCGTGGATTTTCTTTCACTAGAATTGATAGAATCACTAATGAATTTAAAATCATAGAATCACTAATGAACGTGGATTTGATCATTTATTTTACCCCTATCGGCCAATATTTTCATGTCTCCATATCAAGGTTTTAAGTATCCATCAGCACGGGCCGTATCTACCGTGCCGTATCGTGCCAACAAGATACCGACACGATACAGCTCCCGTACCGATGACACAATTCAAAATTCTTTTTTTTTAAAATTACTAAAGAATTTTCTTAATAAAGTTCAAAATATTTGATAAAGATACATAATAAACAATTAAAAAAATTTATTGCTAAAAAAATTAAATATTTCATGCCATTATGTGTCGGCACGCACCGTGCCGGCAAGTTTTCGGCACGGCTCGACACGCACCGTGTCGTACCGTACCGGCAAGTTTTCGGCACGATCCCGTACCACGGCACTTAAATCCTTGCTCCAGATTATACACCAGAACATGCCACTTTTCTTCCAATAATAAATCTCAGTTCATTACAGTTGACGCAAACACTCTTTGGTGGGGAAATGTTAAAAACAAAAAAGGGCTAAATTACAAAAAAATCTTCCAGTAAATATCTGCTTTTTCACTTTTCTCTTTAATTTTTAAAAATTTATATTTTATCCTCTCAAAAATTTAAATTGATACATTTAGCCCTACTCCGTCAATTAGAATTTCGTCCATTTCTTATAATTTATACAAAAAAATATTCTTAAAATGACATAAATATATTAAAAATTTACTTGTAACATAGTAAGAATAAGAAACATAAACAGAGAAGAAGAAGACTCAATCATCCCATATTTCAAAGTTGCAAAAGAAGAGGCAAATAGGGGGTAAAAAGAAAAAAGAGCGAAATTGCGAGTAATAGAATGAAGAAGGAAAACGTACAACATTATGTGTGATGCCGGAGAGAAAGAACAAAGATTTCAAAAGGGAGTAGCTACAACAACATCGCCCAAGATGTCGAAGAAATGAGTAATGTTGATTTTCTCTTCTCCAGAGTAAATTGCTTGCGCGCTTCCTCCGTTCGATCCTTGCGCGGCCATCTCCACGAGCATGTATAGCTTCTTAATAGGCATCTGTCGCAAATCCCCCCCGAAAAAAAAGGAAAACAATTAAATAAAATGCGATTTCAAAATTTCACCTCATCATTCTAAAGCTACATTAAGATAAAAATGATCGCGGAGTCACAGAATCTGAAGTATTAATTTTATACACTGTGTTAATAGTGAAATATGTTCTCAGTTTCGACAGAGTTTAGAACTAGCTTTCGAAAGAGAATTCGGCCATAGTAATTTGCGAAACAAAAGATAAGAGGAGAAATTCAGAATGAGATTTCTTCATTTTGGAATTTAAAGTTGTATGGCATATACGAGAGATTAGAGAGGCGCTTACATCATGGAGTGCTTCGGCACCCGAATCAATATCGTACTCGTTGAATACATTGAGATGTTGCAACACCTGCATGGATAAGGTGTACAAGCCAAATATATAATAACTAGCAACTCAGTTCTCTTAGAAAGTGATATCTAATAAGAGAAATTTAAGGGCTGATTTTATATTTACCCGATAAGAACAGATTCTAAAAGTTTTTCTTTATAAACATTTCTGTACTAGCAGAAAACTAACAAATAATAAATAATTGATACAGAAAATGACGATAACTAAGAAAAATGAGCTTTATTAATTGTGGGGATCTTTTGACGATGATTCATGGATAGGCTAACCAGAAAGCTCGGAAATATAGAAGAATTTTACAAGAAGGGCGAATAAACATCCTAATCTGGGTTTCTAATGTTGCTAGTTTAATCACAAATCAAATAATCTTCAGTATGGCTTTTTTTTTATTTGCATGAAAATCAAGCATTTCTACGTAAATCTTATTACAATGTTTTGAAATTTGTTTTGTCCTGTGTTCCTAACCTTTTTCGCATCTTCCTTTCGCAGTTTTGGAACATGGTATGTGACAGCGAATACGTCACATATTCCAAGAGACTCTAGAAAGCCCACCTCGCTAGTTGTTCCAATAACCAGCAAGTTCTTTCCCTGAAAAAGTTTTTTTTATGGATGAACGACAACAAATTATTCTACTCTTCCATGGATATATGAAGTACGAATATAAATAAGAGTTATAGAAATGTTTATGTTGTTAAAAATAAGGTGCAATTACAAAATGAAATTCTAGGTAAAAAAAAAAAAGAAAAACCAACGGCTAATGACACCTGTGTTTGATTTATGTTGTGTAGAACTTGGATATTTCATTAATTCCAGTGAGATGAAAAAGAATAGAAGTATGAACCTTGGGTGGGAGCCTTTTAAGAAGGACCAATAATGTTTGCGAAATCAAATTTGAAAAACGTGGGCCTATAGCAACATATTCCAGCAACCTGAGGATTATAGTATCAGGAAAGAAACTGTTAAGATGAACAACACTGCTAGTACATGCAATTAAACTTGCTTAAAATATTCTTTAAATAGAAAAATACTATAAATTACCAAACAAGCTGCTTATTTATTATAATTTATACAACAAAAAGCTGAAGTTGCAATTAGTTGAGAATTACCTTTCGATGTCATCGAGTATTATGATGCTTAATTGAGATTTGTAAGCATCTTCAAAAACCTGTGCCAAGGACACAATGAATTACAACAAAATGATAAAAAGTATGAAATGTGCTATGTCTTCATTGAAAGAAACAAGCAGAGAAATAGAAGGTTTTCTAAAGGTTCCAGTTTCATTACTGATTATGCAGACGCATTGTAACAAAAATGATAAATGTACAGAATGTTCTCTAGTTTAGGTGCAAAAAACAAGGAAAAAGAAAATTATCTTTTCCCAAAAAAGAAGAAAAGGAAAGAAATTTGTGCCTTTTAACATATGCATACGACAGCATGGCGTCTCTTCATCTAGCGAATTCCCTCAAGTTTTACAATGAATTAGCAAAAGTTGTAAAGGAAAATTTCTGAAAACCTTGACAATTTGTACACATTTGCTGCTTTCACTAAGGCCAATCATTGTTTCTGCTGATATCTGTGGTCATTAAAAAAAAAGGGTGTCACTAATAAATCAGATGTAGAACCTAGAGAGAAGCTGCATCAACTAAAAAGACTAAGAAGAAACTTACTATCTTCACATAGGGAAAATCACTATCAATGCCTATTGTAGCGGCCATTGCAGTCTTACCACTAATGACAAATAAGAGTTAGAGAATTTACTCACCACATATAAAGAAAGGAAAAGAAAAAGATGTTTTGCAGAATGTACCTCCCAGATGGACCTTCTAAAAGGCAAGTAACAAGCGGGCTACCCTTGCTTACTTTAACTTGCTCCACAAGAAGCATTGCTCTTTGATATATGTGTTTGTGTCTCTCGCCACAGTCAACTATACCATTAAGCCTACAAAATTTTTGCATTTCGACAAATTATTGCGTGGTGCCATTGTTCAAATAATCAAGATAGGAACATCTCATTCAATAGTTCACAGTTATAAGCAATGAATATGGTGAGGACGTTAGGGGAAGGTATTCAAAAAATCTTTATTATCACCAAAACTACACTTCAATCCTCAATGTAACTAGTACGAAGACTCTGTAAAATAACTAAATATGCTTGGTTATGCTCAATTCTAAGAAGAAACGGCATGGACAAATGCTGATTCAAAATAAATTTATATAGCTGGTCAAGTTTGGAGCAGTCTGTCCCTTAAGAAATATCAGCTATAAACTACAGAGAGAACCTTCAGGTTGGCATTAATAGTTCTAGTTCTCCACAGTTCTTTTGATTTTACTAACTTATTCTTTTGATTAATCACAAAGGTATTTCTTAGTATCATACAGAGCAAGGCTATGCCACCTCTAGACAAGTATGTCCAATGAAAGGTAATGAATTTGGCGCCCAGCTCACTGTTTGTGTTAAGAGACTTCTACACAAAGACAAAATCATGAAGAGCTAAGCTTCAGCTTTAAAAGACAAGTATGAAGCACGAACCTTCACAGCTATAAGGGCAATTAGAAATCTAGTCCTTGAAGTCTGACCTTCATTTCAATTGTCTTTATAACAATTTAGTCTATGAAGTTTATGCTACATAACAATGAAGTTATTCTGTTTCAATCTTTCACCAAAAAGGATGCCAACATTTAGATTTGGGTGGAACTTTAGAGATTGAATCAAGGATTTAAGTGTCGTGGCACGGGGTCGTGCCGAAAACTTGCTGGCACGGTATGGCATGGTGTGTGCAGGATCGTGCTGATGCGTGCCAGTCATGAAAATACATGTATTACGTATCTTTATCAAATAATGATAAAATATTTACTTTATCATGTATCTTTATCATGTATCATGTACAAGGATTTAAGTATCCATCGGCACGGGCCGTATCTACCGTGCCGTACCGTGCCAACAAGATACCGGCACGATACAGCTCCCGTGCCGATGGCACAGTTCAAAACTTTTTTTTCTTAAAATTATTAAGTAATTTTCTTAATAAAGTTCAAAATATTTGATAAAGATACATAATAAGCAATTAAAAAATTTTGTTGCTAAAGAAATTAAATATTTCATGCCATTATGTGTCGGCACGCATGTATTTTTTGTGACCGGCACTCATCGGCACGGCTTGGCACGCACCGTGCCGTACCGTGCCGGCAAGTTTTCGGCACGACCCCGTGCCACGGCACTTAAATCCTTGATCATGTATTATGTGCCAGTACAACACATAATAATATAAAATATTTACTTTCTTTAGCAACAAAATATTTTAATTATTTATTATATCACTTTATCAAATATTTTGAACTTTATAGAAAAAATTACTCAATAATTAAATAAAAAAAGAATTTTGAGTTGGATCATCGGCACGGGGGTTGTATCATGCAGATATCTTGTTGGCACGATATGGGACGGTAGATACGGCCCGTACCGATGGATACTTAAATTCTTGGATTGAATTGCTAAATTAAGGCTTCAGGACTAACTTGAAATCAAATCAAACTTGAGAGAAGAAATTGTTACAATAGAAACTACATGAATGAAACTGCAGGGTAAACTTCAGGGACTGAATATGTAATTAATCATTGCCATAATATATGCTGAAGAACATTAAATATACCTGCACCGTTGAAGATCATCCGTTGATGCACCAAATGCAGGAGTAATTTCTTGAAGGGCATGCACAAAGTCATCCATTGTAACTTTAATGCTCTCTTCATCCAAAGGTTTAGTAAGATCATCCATGCTTATTTGCCGATTTAAAGCAAATGAGACCGCACTTTTAACAACACCTTCAAGTTCGGCTCCACTGTAATTCTTTGTACGCGCAGCTACATTCACAATAAGAATACATAAATTATAAAGAACTCTTATGGTCTGGAAAGTACAACATTCGACAGTTTTTGAAAGTCATATGAAAGGATATCAAAATGCAAGAATATTATGCCTAATGGGAAGGGGTGCTTCCAACAGCCAATGCTTTACAGAGATACAAAGCCTAAATGTCATACACAATATATATTGTAAAAAAGTATTTCCTCTGCCCATCTATATTTACTAATCCTCTATAAAACAAATAGCAGATATTTCATGTAACTGCTTAAATCAGAATATCTTGAAGTTTTAACATTTCAAGCAAACATTGTAACAGTATAACAAATTGAATGTAATGGGAGCACTTGAAGCACGTAAAGACAAGGAAAAAAAACAGGCGCATACCAAGCTCTTGAAGGCTTACATCTGGAGCAAGAAAAGAGTTCTCCTTCATCTTATTTGTGTGTATTTGAAGAATTTGCAAACGCCCATTTTCATCAGGCAGGTTTATCTCCACATGAACCTCAAGGCGCCCCGGTCTAGAAAACGAACATGCCAAAGAATAAATAATCAGACAGATGCATTTAGAAAAAAAAAAAAAAAAATTGAACTCAGGGAACTGAAAAGAAGTAAGGCGAGAGACTTATGAAATTCACAATACTCTTTTAAAAGAGTCTTTTAACATCTCTCACTATATACTCAGAGCAATTTTATGAGAGAGAGAGAGAGAGAGAGAGAGAGAGAGAGAGAGAGAGAGAGAGAGTTGAATCCAAATAAATCGGCAAGTACGTCTCCTACTCTCCTTTATCCCAGACCCGACCTACCCAGCTTTCTTCTTCTTTTTGCACCATTTGTCTCACAAAATCAATTTACCTATCTACAAGATCTATCAAAAAGGAAAATAGAAAGAAATTCTAAAAAAAAAACTGAACTAATATTTCCATTATTAATTAATTCTCTACCTTGAAGTATCACAAAAGGTGTCTATAAGGAATTGCATAATGTAATTAAATCCAATTTTCAAGTCTAATGTTCAAATATTAGATGGTTATTTATAGTTTTGCGCTAATATAAATATCATACAGTATCACAATTTAAATTGATCTAGCAAGGTGATAAACTAACCTTAGCAGAGCTTCATCCAGTAAATCCTTTCGATTAGTCATCCCAATAAGCAATACATTATTTAAAGACTCAACACCATCTATCTAAAATGCGAAAATTTGGTTAGTATTCTATAAAATCCACTTGAAAAAGAACATAAAATTCAAAATTACTTGCCTTTGTAAGGAGCTGATTCACAATGCTGTCATGTACTCCTGTTCCATCCCTTGTTGACCCTCTGGCCTGAATTCAGATGAGTGTTTAGAATATGATAACAAACACCAAAGTCTACGAAATCAGACATTATTTGCTGCACATCGCATGCCACTAGAATCAATGTCCAAAGGCTAAAAAAGTCAAAGTGCTCTCAACATACATTTATCCATTATTTTGAAACCACGCAACTTACTATGCAACTGTTTGGCCTGGAAATTAAAACAGTTCTCTATCCGAGAAGCAAAAGCCAAGAATTTGGCCAAAAAGAAAAAAACTTGTGTATCTAATACGGAAGGTAAAAAGAGCTTCTGGACTGAGGCCTGTATTCAGCAAGAAGCTTCTGAACAAATTTCATGAAAAACAGTCGGAGCATATTTAACAGTTCTACTTAGAAAGCACTGCCGCAAAATCATCAGGAGGGGTGAACAAGGTCTATATTTAAAAGGTTGTTTCTAGCTTCACATAAAAAATCACTAGAAAAAGTATCATTATCATCACTTTGGGGATGTCGACTCAAGCAACACAGAGGAAAGAATTTCATGAGAAGTATACACAAAAATATAGAAGAGCTAGAATCAGGATCACTATAATTGCCCAGTTAAAAAACAAATTGACGAATAAGTAATGGCAAGAAGCAGGGCACAAGATTTAAACCTTACAAATAGCGTCAATTTCATCAAATATGATTACATGGAGATCGCTCTGATCACCTGACAATAAATAGTATGCATGAAATACAAGAACAACAAGAATAATAACTGCAGAAAGATATAGAAGAGGATCAACAAATCTGCATACCTCGAGTCCTCTGGTCATTTTCAGCATCTGCAAATAAATCTCTTACATTTTTCTCTGTTTCCCCGACATATTTGCTTAATACTTCAGGTCCATTTACAATCTACAGTTTAAGACGGTAAATTTAGGGTTACATAGCCATAAAGAATGAAAAAGATAGGTTAAATAGAAAATCCAACCTTAGGTTCTTTGCCATTCAATAATTTCCCTATTTGGCGGGCCATAAGGGTCTTCCCAGTACCAGGAGGTCCATAGAGTAGCATTCCCTTAACATGCTTGATACCTAGCCTGAAAAGCATAATCATCATCATACATTGAACAATATACTCGACTGCATAAGTAGAGGTCAAACTGCCAACTTGATACCAAGAGCATTACTTATTAACAACATGAGGAGGAAAAACTCGAGAAGCAAATGCTCTTCGAAAGATGTCTGTGAACTCGGCACTTAATCCTCCAATCCCCAATTTTTCCAAGTTAAACTCTTTCTGTTTGAAAAGGTTGCTACTGGCAGCTTCACGTTGGTTGATTATCTGTACATGAATTCAAACACACACACAAATACATCAAGAAGTAATGTGACAATTAATGTTGTGCACAAGAAGAATTTCACAAAAATCAAGAAAAAGGACCTTAATTCCCGAGTTTGAAGAAGCTTCAAATACAATATATGTGTCCTTGGATATCATTCCTCTATCCAATGGGGTAGAAATTTCCTGTCCCTCCAGCATAGCCTGATTGACTGTAAAGATGTAGTTTATCCCATAGAATTCAAATGACACTCTTTGACCAGTTGTCATAACCTGCAACCCATAGATATGTTTAACTATATGATTTAAATTTCAAAATAGCCAATAGGAACGTGATACACTTATATATTAGGGAAGCTAAAAAGAGTTTATGGGTTCTGAGAACAGAAGCTGAAATCAGAGCTTTTACTTCTAGTTGCAATAGGAAGCTGTTGGCTATCTACACAATAAAGCTGTTAGGGCTTTCTTTGAATACTTCCATTCAAAAAGCGCTTGCGCAAAAGCTAACTGAATAGGCTCTTAGGCTATATAAGAATTCGGTCAGAAAATTATTTAAGGCATGGCGCATTCAGCCCATGACAAAAAACATGATAAACTAAAGAGAGGCAATTTTTTACACATATAACACTGAATCAAAGACAAGATTTATTATGGTGATTGTCCCCAAACCCAAATAAACATCAAATTAGGCCAAACAGTAGTGATTTGAACAGAAACTTGCGCAGATTATGAAAGCTATAGATGCACATTCCATGCATATAAAGTACATTCATCAACGGAACAAAAACATAACAATCGATGACAAGGAAAATGGACACCTTACCTGGTCAGTAAATCTTTTTCGAAGCTGCTGAGCGAGAAGAACAGCATCTAACTGCAAAAAAAACAAAGGTTCAAATGTCAAAACACCAATTAACCTAGCTAGTGTTACTTTCTCAACAAGAACTTCTTAAAAATTGTTTTACTTGCTCAGTTCGATTAGCCCTTCCTTTAACAAACTCCAGCTCCAATGTAAGAAATGCCAGATTAAAATTATCAGGAGGAACAAAACTGAAAAGAAGTGTAATGAAAAGAAAAGCTTATAAGAAAAGTACATGGATGATTTGATTCAACAGAAATAATGAACCAGAGTTCTTGTACCTCGTAACAGATAATGAATCACCAGCAGAAACTTTAGTCTGCCTACGATGGATCGAATTTAGGGCTATATGACCATCAGGAACTCCAGGATGAGCAGTGTGATTTTGTTAAGGATCATCAAGAAATTTAAGCAAATCAAGAAATTCAAATGTTGAGGAGCTCTCAATCAAAAGCAAAAACACTAATTTGTGCGTCCCATTCCAAAATGGACTACAGTTGAGGGGGTCCCCGAACATTTTTTATCTCACAAGTTTTGCATTCAGGTCCCTTCCATTTTCTCCTATTGCAATATGAGAGCTTTCGTTAAGTTCCTCAATTTGATCTAAATTACCATCTAAGCAAATTTTGGAATCCTTTGATTACTTCATAGCTTTGACAACAATTCCATCGATTCAAATGAAGGAATCGTGCATCAGATCAACCAAAAAAACCCTAAAAATACAACGAATTAAAGGGAAAAGGAAAGAAATTGGGATCAGAGAGCAATGTGAGGGTCGTGAAAGGATATCGTAGAGTGAGAACGTTGGAATCGCCCACCATTGCTAGGGATTGGCTCGATCCGGAGAGCGAGAACCTCCTCAGGTCCGCGGCGGAGCAGTAGGCGAGGTTGGTGAGGGCGAGCTCCTGGCTCGGCGTGCTCGCCACGATCATCATCTCCGCGCCTCCGCCGTAGCCGTGCCTCCCCGCCATTTTCGAGGAGGAGAGATAGATGTAGGAGACAATGGATCGATCGATCGATCGATCGAGAGATTGAGATCGAGATCGAGATCGAGAGAGAGAGAGAGAGAGAGAGAGAGAGAGAGAGAGAGAGAGGAGGAGGAAGAAGAGGAAGAATGAGAGAGAGAGAGAGAGAGAGAGAGAGAGAGAGAGAGAGAGAGAGCCTTCGATTCGAAGGTTTCTTCTCCAGTTAATTACAATAACATTAACGTCCGGTGATAGTCGCTGACGAAACAGAAGGATCGTAGATTTCACGTGTAGTCGGCGCCGAAAATGCCTTTGGCGCCGACTTCTATGTGTTTACCCTCAAAACGTATTCGAGGTACTACTACCTGCATAAGTCGGTGGCGTAGCACTTCCAATCACCGACTTTAACTGAATGCCGAAGAGTAAATTCGTTAACGAAACACCAGCTATTGCCGAATTCAAACTAACGTACTTGGTCTCGACCCCGCTAGAGTACGAGGCTTTTGTTCTTATAACACATATTTAATGATAAAGTTTTGGAATTGATAATTGAAAATAATTAGATAGGTCCGGAATATTTGATGTATTTAGAAATAAAGTTTCATGATTTTTTATTATTCAAAGAGTTTTAAAATCGAGGACTTTAACGACTAATACGAAGTATTTGCTTATTAAACGATGAAGAATGACTTAATTTTGTTAAATTCTTTATAACAAAATTTATTTACCATCTACACCAAGATTAATAATTCTGATCTTGCATTAAAATATTTAATCCTTTATTTTTAGAAATTTTTGTAGTTGTGGTCCTCCACTTAGTTGCTACTTAACACATTAGAAAACAAATTTTAATTGTATAGTTGCTTTTGCAAATTGTTAATTGCTACTGCTTTATTTTTCTTTTTTGGCCATTTAATCCAACAAATATCTATTCTAAAATTATGTTTCATGATCCAAATTACTGTTTAACATGGAAAAAAAAAAAAGCCCAATCAAAGATAAGTAGTATAGCATTGTTATGCAAATTATAAACATATACAAAAAGAAAATGAAAAAAGAAATATTGAAGCTTATTTCCATCTCTATGCTTGTACAAGGAACTTTTTTTTTAAAAAAAAAAAGATGTAGTTACCTTTTTACAAAAAGAAACTTCACAAAATTTATACTTGTTGTAACGACCCGGCCTGCTAGCTTTAATAACTTGTTGAGCCCAAACCATCGGCCCAAAATGATTAAGTCCAGTTATTATTACTAATTCGATGTGTCGTTTAGACTTTGACGGTCTTATCTCAAGCAGAATTTTTTTTTTTATTCGATGTGGAATTATGCGGCAGACTCTAACTCCCACTCTTTAGACTTTGGCATCCTCAATCAGAATTTTTTTTTCATCTGATGATGTGGGACTATTCGTCATCCTGTTTGGATTCCAACGTTTTCGTTAGATCCAAATCCGATCACAGATATAGATCAGAATTTCTTTTCCATTCGATAATATGGGATTTTAAGGTGTTACAAACATAGATCAGAATCATCCAAAATCTCTTTCCATCTGATGATGTGGGACTATGAGGCGTTACAAACATAGATTCTAAATCTCTTTTCCATTGCAAACTCCCCTAGTCCTTCCGTTTAAATAAGTCCAAGCCTACTATCCCTTTCCATCCGATGATATGGGACTATGAGGCCTTTTAGACATAGATTACGAATCTCTTTCCCATTACAAAATATTCTCGTCCTCTCGTCCTCCCGTTTAGACTCTAATATTCTCGTCATGTCCAAACCCGATCACAGGTCTAGCATTTGTCCCGGATAATACTTATCTCTCACACTTTCGGCTGATGTTTGGATCTGATGTAACTATTCGATCCGCTATCAACAATAACTTGATAGGTTCAAACAACCGATTCAAAATATTTAAGTTCAGTTACTATTACTAGTGTGTGTGACCTTTATATTTCCATTCATAATTTTTTTCCCATAGAGTGTGAAACTATAAGGCGTTACACTTGTTCTAACTTGTATCAAAATATTTTTTATATTCGAAAACAAACAAAGTCATCACAAAAGTAGATGATCAGACTTAGTATGTCATTTTAAAACACACTAGATATTTAGTAATGAATTTCTCGTGTCCCAACATTTAGAGGAAAGAAAAGATAACCTTTTCATTTTATTTTATTTTATTTTATTTTATTGAGATCTGATACTATTGATTCAATTTTTACTAGTCCCAAGATGAATTCTTTAAAAAAATTTCGCTTGGAAAAATAAGGGAATTTACATTACTTCAATTAGATGAGAAGCTGTTAATATCAATTCCCTTTCCTTTGAAGGCAAGTTGCAATGCTTTCACATGTTTGTTTCCACCAAATCTTAACTTTATATCTTCAAAAAGAAAAAAAAGATTCTCCATTAATAAAAAAGAAACTTGTCTACATCCAACTTAGTTCTCTAGGGCTAGTAGTAAAGAACTTAATAATATTTTTTTTAAAATAAAAAAATATATAGAAATTGTGTAAAAAGTTCTGATATCAACAATACCGATTATGTAATCAAAATTTACAATTCTAAAATAAAATAATATAAAAAAAATATTAGAGAAGGAGTAATATTTTAGCAATAAAAAATATTCAATTACACCCTCAACAACTTTTTTAATCTTATGCGGCCATTCTACTGTGGCCGTTCATCTAATTACTTCATGTCTAACTATATATATATATATATAACTATCAAGTCATAACAGATGATAAATCTAACTTTTATTTTAAATAATTACAAATAAACTTTTTAATATAATTTAGATAAACTTTATTTCTAGCTAAATTTTAGATTAAGTTTAAATTATTATTTCCAACAATATCGCATTCTATCTGTTTCGTTTATTTTTTTAAAAAATAAATTTAGTTAGAAATACGAAACAATTATATTTTGAACTCGAAACTTTACCACTTGTGCTAGAGACGGTCGGTCAAAGAGATTGTTTGGTATCGGAGATTTTTTATTTGAAGCATTAATTATTTTATATTTTCAGCTAAAGAATTGTTTAATTTGGTTCCTTGAAAAAGCGTGAAATTTTTTTTCCTGAGAAAACAATTTTTGATCGAGAACTTCTTTTTCAGTTTTTTCGTTAGTTCGGTTTTAAGAAAAATTAGTTTTTTTGAAAAACTTCTTTTCAAATTTTATAAAAAACTAGTATTTTTATTTTAAAAAAATTTTAAAATTAAAAATATTAATTTGTCATGAAATTTGGGAAACAAACTATTAAAAAAATTAGTTTTTTTTAAAAAAAAAATTAAACAGACAAAAAAAACTAAAATAAAGGTTTTCCTGAAAAACTTTTTTCTCCCAATTTTTTTTTTTTTCCATGCTTTTCCCACAAACCAAACATTCTTAAGTTCATATCTTATAAAAAAAAGAAAATAAAAAACAAGACCGAAGATATGATACCTTTTTGTCTTAAAAAAAAAAAAAAAATCCACTATGAATTTTATTTCTGCAGTTAAAATATAACATGCCTCTGTTTAATTATTAATTATAATTTATTTTTTTTTCTACTTTCAGCGGCAACAATCTCCTACGAAGAGTTTGACTAAAAATTTGATACGTGAGATTCTAAATTTAAAATTTAGCTGCTTTATATTTCTAGATGAATTTATTTTTAAACAATAAAACGAAATAAGTAGCTTACTATTTTTAATCCGTGCTTAAATTGATGCTTGCAAAATAATGATAATAATAATAATAATAATAAAAAGCTGTGGAGAGAAAACTTCATGTCATATAGACTTATTAAAAAAGAAATGAAAAACAAAATGAAATAATAAACATGAATAAATATTCTCGCACATATCTATACAAATATATGAATCCTCAATATTTTTTGTCACGTGATAATTTTTTCTTCACCTAATTAATTCTTATTTGATGAAACGTTATTATTTTTTCTCTTCCCTCCTCTCTATTCAACGGATACGATTTTTTTTTTTTCCATTCTCTTTATTCAACTAATACGATTTTTCCTCTCTCATCCTCTTTAATTATCTTATAATTTTTTTTTTTCTTCACCCTTATTAATGTCATAACTTTTCCCTCCCCTCCCCTCCTCTCATCTCCCTCCCCTCCCCTCCTCTCATCTTTTTATTCAATGAAGGTGAAGTCCACCTAATAATTGTATTCCTCTCAAATATTTAGAAAAAGAGCAAATAAAATTTTCAAATCTTAATCCATGCCAATCCGATTCAATCCGACCCTTCTCGCTTTAGAACGGAACGCGTTGAGAGTGCAGTGTAAGAGATTGTTCCACCGCCTCCATAACTCGCGTTTTATATTTCGTCCCCTCTTTCTCTCTCAATAACAAAAATATGTAATATTTTTATTTATTTTTGAACAGTTAAGTTTAAACATATATATTGGTTATATATTTAGATTAATTTATTATTAATTTGATATAAAAAATTTCACTCTTATATATTTAAAAATTTATAAAAATATATATCTTATTAATATTTTTTATTTTTTTTTTATTATCTATCCGCCGAGCCGTACGCGTGTCGGGCATGGGCCGGAGGCCTATTTTTCTATGGATGTGCGCCCCTAAAAAAACGTACCCCTCGATGAGCACCTTTGTACCCGGAGTGCCAAAGGGGTGGATGTCCATATAAGGTAGTACGGGAGCCAAAGGGGTGGATGCCAAAGGGGTGGATGTCCATACCCGGAGTGCCAAAGGGGTGGATGTCCATATAAGGTAGTACGGGAGCCAAAGGGGTGGATGCCAAAGGGGTGGATGTCCATATAAGGTAGTACGGGAGCCAAAGGGGTGGATGTCCATATAGGGTAGTACGGGATGGTTTGATTGATGTGCATAAAGTGAGCCGGCTCCGCTTGAAAAACGGGATGTCTTTGGTGTTCATTTTGCCTCAACGGCTGGTGCTCGACCAAGTCGAGTCGTGTCCCTCTTCGTTGTAATCCACTTTCGCTAATCAATAAAATATCGGTTGTTTGTGCATACTTACAGGACCATTGGTTGCCTTTCTCTCGCTTCTCGCTCGATCCAACTTGCGGAGTTGTGCCTCGGGACGATTTTGGCTGGCTTGTTCGTGCAGGTGACGGACGAGCGCCGCACGGGTTTCGTCAAGCAATTTTAACCCGTGACAATCGCGCGGGATACTACACTAATATATGATAAATATTAGATAAAAACATAAGAAAAAAATAATAAAATAATAGACAAAAATATATACCCACAGTCATATATATATATATATATATATATATATATATATATATATATATATATATATATATATATATATATATATATATACCCCTATTTTTAATAAATAAAATAAAAATAATTAATATTTAATGGCTAATAGAATTATTAATTTAATAAAATAAAATTCTTAACGAAAATTACTATAATTGTTCAATTCCAAAAAGGCAATAAAATGAATGGAGATGGACCCAGTAGTAAACGCACGAGTCCAATTAAGATATGTTAACAATGTAGAAAGTTTAAATCAAGCCCGGATCATCCCACTATTTTTAAGAATCAAATTTAATTTAAATTCGAAACTGCCAGGCTTTCAAAAAGTAAAGTAACTAAATTTCAAAACTCCAAAATTTATTTTATATTAGAAATAATAATAATAATAATAATAATAATAATAATAATAATAAAAAAAAAAAAAAAAAAAAAAAAAAAAAAAAAAAAAAACTGAAAGGAATATGCTCTAACTATGTCCCACTTCATTGATCGTCCCTAATATAAATAATTTGATGATTGATATTCGAGATTCTAGATTTGAAATTTAGTTACTTCATATTTTCAGCTAAATTTATTTTAAATAAGTAAATAAAGCAGATAATATGTTATATTTATCTCAAAAACTAAAAAAAAAATTACGTATCACTTCAAAATAACTTATCATAATATATTTGACTCACACTATAACAAAATTAGATTATAGTAACATATTTTTATGACACTTTTGTATAAGTGTTCTATCTATATTTTATCTATATTCAAAATTAAATTATAAAGACATATTTTTGTAACATATTACAATAATGTGTCGCTATACATCCTAGCGACTTCACATATAGCGACACTAATAATAAGTATCGATATTTTTATCAATGATATTTTTTTAAAAAAAATTTAGAAATACTTAAAAATATCGCTATAGCATAATTTTATTATAGTATTATTAATTTGAAAGTCATATTATTTGATTTTACTAACATTATATGAATATATGCTACTCCCCGATGGACCGATCAACTTCGCAATATGTTCTATTATAACATATCTGGCTCAGTTAGAAGCTCATATTATTCTTTCTTACTGATACCATACCATATGAATGAACATATTTTACTCGTCACATCAATTTTGCAAATCAAATATATCAAAGGAAAAAGGCTCATCACCTCTCACATCAATACACAAGAATCACAACACCACCTTATCAAACAAATATCCTTATATCAACTCAACAATCAGATCAATAGTAACATGAGATTTGTTCCTAAAATTTTCAACTAACTACCAATATTCAAGAATTTTCCAAGAGTACAATAAAGAAACCTTTAGGCCTCGTCTGGCAACCGATATAAAGAGAAAATAAGGGGGTAAGGGGTTATCCCCCTTATACCCAAACAATATTTAAGTGTGGGGAGAACAGTTGTTCCCTTCATATCAGATTATTCCGGTATAAGGGTAGAACAGCTGTTCCACCCCACAGGTGAAACAGCTGTTCCACTTATTACTTATTATTATTATTATTATTTATTAAAATTTTTTAAATTATAAAATATTGAAATTTATAAAATTTTAAATTTTTTTATTTATTTTATAAATTTTAATCCCCTCTATTATTCTTATTCCTCTTTAACTTACCGAACACAACTTTTCTTATCCCGACACAACCCTTATACTCAACCAAACACAAAATTACTACAATTCTTGCTTGTACCTTAACTTATACCTATTCCCGGAATAACTAATTTTCGCTTATACCTGAACTAAACGCAGCCTTAGTGATCAATTTGTACCCTATTATCAATCACATAATTAATTAGTTTTTAGTTTATATATATTTTTAAGGACATGCAACAACAACTACATGTCTATGTAGGAATAAATTAATTTTATCATAAACAATTCATAAGTAGTATGTAATAATCATAAATTAATTTCTGCGAGCATCTATAGATTATTCGTAAATTTGTAGGTATAAATAATAATTTTATTTATCTAAAAAATTATGAATAAAATGAACAGATACTTATTAAATTACCAATAATTTAGACAGCTCGCGGATATCCATAAATATGTGAATATATAATTTTTTTTAGAAAGTTTAAAAATGAAAAAAAATGAATACTCACTTTATTTTACTCATATTTAAAATCCTAACACTAATTTTTTCTAGAATTATTATTTTCTTTATTTTATATGTTTTAAATAATAAATTAAGTTTTGATTTTTTAAAAATAATATATTATTTGTGCTGGGAAAGTATAAAATTAATAAGGAAAAAAAAAAAGAAGCCGGGCAAATATGGGTAAGACTGATGACTATCAAAAAATTTACGAATAAATTCTATCTATATCTGCATGATTCATAGATATAATGATCGAATCTTGAATTGAACAACCCACTCGTTTGCCAGGTCTAGTAACAAAAGAAAAAAAAAAAAAAAGGGGCAATTTCCTACATATCCTTAAAAATTTCCCTGTTTTCAGATTATATCTATGATCGAATCTTGAATTGAACAACCTACTCGTTTGCCAGGTCTAGTAACAAAAGAAAAAAAAAAAAGGGGCAATTTCCTACATATCCTTAAAAATTTCCCTGTTTTCAGATTTATCCCTCTTAGAAGGCTAATATTAAAACTACCCTTCTTACGTTCCAACTTCTTTCCAAAATACCCCTAAAGTTAAACTCTGTTAGTGTACCGTTTGGAACTGCCGTTATCTGTGTGTAATTACTATTTTGCCCTTTCAAATATACTCTAAACCCTAAACCCCTAAACCCTAAACCCTAAACCCTAAAACCCTAAACCCTAAACCCTAAATCCTAAAACCCTAAAAAATCCTAAACCCTAAACCCTAGAACCCTAAAAAACCCTAAACCCTAGAACCCTAAAAAACCCTAAACCCTAAACCCTAAAACCCTAAACCCTAAACCCTAAACCCTAAAAAATTCTAAACCCTAAACCCTAAACCCTAAACTCGGGCAAAATAGGTATATCTGATAGTTTTCAACTCCGATTATTATTTAACTCTAGTTTAACCCTAGTTAACTTAACAAAGAGAAACGGTAGGGGTATTTTTAATAACGGTGGAACGTATGAAGAGTATATTGGAAAGAAAAAAATAAGAAGGGTAAATCAGATATTTCTTCATATTTCAGGGGTACACAAGCAATTATCCCAAAAAAAAAACCTTTGAATTTACTATAAAGGCCTAGAATAAAGAGTTATTCTAGTATTGTTCTCCAAACACAATTTTTCTATTCTCATTTTTCTGATATAAGCTTGGACCGGTTGTTTTGCCACTTTTTTTAGAACAAATTTGTTCCCATTTGAAAACAAACTTAATTAAAATAAATATAATTTTAATTATTGTATTAATTTTTTAATTAATCTGACTAATTTAATTATTTTATTAAGTAAATATCTAAATATTGAATAATTAACTAATTAATTTATTAAATTATTTGTGATTAATTAAATTATTAATTAATAATAATTTATTGTTAATTATTTTCTTAATTAATATTTATAGAATTATCTTGCAGTAGTTAATTAAATAAGTTAAATTATTATTTAATTAATATTTTTATATTAATTAATTATATAAAATATTATTATTTTAAAATTATAATTATTTTTATTTTTATTATTTTACTCTAACTATTTAAAGGCTAATTTTTTTTATTTTATTCTCAAAAATAATTTAATTTTCATCCCTATTTCAAAAATTGTTTCTATACCGGACATAAACAATTCTTACTTATATCCAAACTAATTTAGTTTAAAAATATTAAATTTAAATGTTTAAATTAGAATTCGAAAAAAAACTTTTATTAAAATTACAGACATCAATCCCCCTCAAAATTTATTTAAATTTTAGATTCGAAATTCATAACCAATCAAAATCTCGAGATTTGGGTCAGGATCATTATAATACCTATATATTATACCCCAAATTAAAAAATAGTTAAAGTTGAGGGTGTTCTTTTCAAGATACCCTAAAGTTGAGGGAGTCCCCATACATTTTCATTTTTCCCCCTTTTTTTTAAAAAAAAAAATTGTTTTCGAATAAGCGAGGTTTTCTCGTTCGTGTCATCGCCTCAAACCCTCGTCGTCGCCGTACCTTACTTACCCAAGGTAATGAAGGAACCCTAACGAATCTAGGGTTTCATGTAGTTCTCTTTTCGTATAGGGCAAATATGAGGTAGTTTTTTTGTTTTTTTAAATTTTCTTTTAATGTATATTTTTGATGGATAGGGATGATGATCTTGATGGGATATTTAATTAAGGGGTTAATTGCATACATGTCCCTCCAAATATATCGAATTATAAATATATCCCTATAAAATTCAACTTTTCATATTTATCCCTTCAAAAATCCAAAGTTTTTCAAATATGCCCCTCTGGTTAATCCCCGTTTGGAATCTGTTTATTTTTTAACAGATTTGATGTGAAATTATTTTTTTGCCCCTTTACAAATATATTCCTCCAAAAGTAATATCATTATACTTGTTACAAATATATCCCTCCAAAAGTATAATATGGAAAGGATAAATATGTAAATTTATTTTTTAATTTAACCAAGGCTAAGCATTTAACCTAGGGTTAAATCAACTTTTCTAACAGAGATGGGCGGTAGGGGCATATTTGAATAACGGTGGATTTTTGAAGGGATAAATATGAAAAGTTGAATTTTGCAGGAATATATTTGCAATTCGACATATTTGTAGGGACATGTATGCAATTAACCCTTAATTAAGGGTGTTGGTTTCGAATCGGGTTTCGGTTCGCCCGCGATGAGCAAATCCGATCCAACCCATTAAGATATTGGACCACTGTACTTGCGAGCCCCTTTTCGAAATGAGTTTAATATCGGTTATTCGTTTAATAAATAAGTCGAACACGAACTTAATGTTTTGCTCCATATATCTCGAATAATAAATTTATAGTATTTAAATTTTAGGCCTAGTCAAATACAAAAAAAAATTATATTTTGTAAATTTTAATTATTAGATTTAAATTTTTATTTTTATTTCTTTACTTTTCACTTAGTAGTAGGTCGGTTTGACAATCTAACTTGTTGGTTACGAGCCGGCTCGTGTTCAGTTTATTAATAAACAAGCCGAGCATTAGCTGATCACGAGTCGGTTCCGGGTCGCCTGTGTTCGACTCGTTGATTATCAGAGAGGGAAAGGCAAATTTATACGCTGATGAAACCTCTCGAGAGAGAGATTTGACATTTGAGTTGTGAAAATTGCGCTCCCGTTGGCGCGAGTGGTTTGGTTTTGATCATATTTTATCACGTTTTTCGAATCGCAACTGAGTTAATTCTAAATACTATTCCTGCTTTCACTGAGAATATTAGCGGTATAAAAGGATTGCCGTGTCACTGGTACGTACACGCGCTATTGTGCTATCGATATGGCGCGGAGTACCGTAACAATCCTAAGGTAATTATTTCAAAAGTATTGCAAGGTTGAATAGTAAAATAGAACATTCTAAAGAACACACATACCTATTTTGACATTTCAAAATGTTCCTTGATATATATTAATTCTTTTTTGTATTTTCTCTTGATATATATTAATTCTTTTCTTTATTTATTTTTTTGACCTGCTCTTGTTTACATAAGTTTGCCATTTAATTACATTACTGAATAGTTAATTTAAGTTCCACACTTCATGATATCTGTCACTAGCATGGAACTGTTGAATATCTTTTCTATCAACCTACCTGATTACTACGATTCAAATTCAAATTTGATATAAACATCCAAATTTATCCTGTTATACTGGGGATTCTGAAGTGTTGTTGTTGTTGTTGTTGTTGTTGGAGAATCACTGCTAGTTTTTTTGTCAAAGATTCGCTCGGCAACTTTCTGTTGCAGAAGAAGTAGAAATTTCAAATTGAAGTTTCTGCTTTAGGTCCCGAAAGCTCATTTTTGTATTCTGCAGCCATAATAAAAGTTCTAGATATTTGCATGACATTTTGGGTCTTCAAATCTGTACAGGGACCTTTAACACAATGACTTCTTGTGAGCAATTTTGTGGTTGCAGAGTTTCTGCTTTTTCCTAAAGTAGAAGCATGGTTTTTTGATGAACATCGTTATTTGCTTATCATTCAATCAGACGAACGATGATCGTTGTGGAAAAATAATGGAAATGAATGAAATTTTAACCATCAAAAACTATCAATCTTTGTATCTGTTTTTTTTTTTTTTTTTTTTTTCTTTCCTTTGGTTGGATGATGGCACCAAAATTTAGGAAGAATGAACAGCCATATCAAGTGGCAACTTCTTCACATGTTATGTTTTCCCATATCTTTGCTTTCTGTCGAAAAGGCGATTCTTTGTTAGTCGAAAAGGAACTAGGATTCCTTGTATATGGTCTTTCTAAATACAACTGCGCGCTGTCTGACAGTACTGAAAACAGTATTTCTTTCAGGTATTTAATTCTGCAGTATTTCTTTCAGTTATTTGATTCTTCATATTCCTCCAACTTTTCTTTAATTCTTCGTATCCCTACAACTTTTCTATCTCCTTGTTCCTGCGTTTTATTCCCACGTTTTGAACCTGATCTTATTTGAAACTCATAAAATATTATGTATGTAGTTGGAATCATGTTGCAAATATTGTACAATGAACAAATTTCTAGCTTTTAGGACTTAACAGGGAAAATATTTACTGAATTACTGGTAATGCATAATTTTCTTCTCTTTTTTTTCGAATTTGCATTCTTCTTTTATATGTCTCGCATTTTTTAAGATGTAAAATGATCACTCAGATTGATTTCATACGATGTACATAAAAAATGCTACCAAATGCGAAAAGAATCTACAGTATAGAACATCATCTAATGCCCTACCTTACACTTAACCAGAAATCGTTATATTTCTCTTTATTATTCATGAAAGCTGAAACAATTTAGGGAAAAGAGCAGAGTGCAGAGTTTCTCGCGCACTCGCGATTAATGCTTCTTATTGAATTTTAATGGAATCCATGTGTATTGAAGTTAACTATCGAAACCGTAATGATGTATGTAAATATGGAGTGATAACTACAGATACGTATAGTTTTGTAATCTTTTCCTATTTTGATGCACAATGTCGATGTCGTTGTGATCTTGAATTACACGTTTAGTGACATGAAAGCTTATTTAACATGAAAAGGGGGTGATCTCCTTGCAGGAAATTAAAGAAGGCTTATTCATGCGCAATCTACCGAACTTAAAAAGATCGATAAGGTTAGTAACATGTTTCACAATCTAGAAAGATTCACGGCTCGTGAATAGATCACAAGGTATGATTTTGACAACCTTAAATTGCCATTTGAGCAGCAGATTCAGTTCATTTTATAGGTATTTGCTTAGATGTGTAAAAAAGATGCTTTTCTTTTTATTAAAACTCATGAAATATGGCTGCAACAGTTCCAATTTGCTCCTTCATGGTGAATCCAAACCATTTTACCAGCTATATCGATCTTTCTTTATTTGGCCTTTTATGTTGGAGTCATAGTTTTATTATGCAGATCATGAGTAATGCTTACAAATTTGTCCTATGGGCGTCTATGAACTCGTGGTTTCAAAAGTATGGATTTATTCCTTAGCTTCGCAAACATCTGCAATAAAATGTGGCCACTTAAGCAAGCTTGATAGATGTTTGTAGATCTTGTTTGTAGGCTATGTGGATGTTCTGGAGTTGCTTGATTGAGCATATGGTGGATCGATTGAGATGGAAAAGTCGATTAAACATTGTTGGTTCATTTGAATTGACCTATTAAATGTCAAGCTAAGGCAGTGGTGGATTTATTTTGGCTAGGATTCTCAAATTTTGGCCGATTTCCAATTAGAATAACATTATGCATGGGGAATAACATTATGGAATCTGGAGAAGAGAGAATACAACAATGTTGGTTCAATGCTTTTTGTGACTCGTGGGGATCCTAGAACAATATTAGTCTCGTATTGGATAAAAATTAGAATCCTGCTCTGTATATAATTGGTTCATCCCGTTCTTTCAGTATGGTTTATCTACTTCTTATCTAGCTTAAACTAGATCTTTCAAATCGGTTTTGCTCGAATCTTATATAACCGCATTGGGTTCGTGCCGTGGACTAGTAGGATCTAGCACTTGTTTTGGTCTGTATTGTATGTAAATTAAACTCTTAGGCCCTGTTTGGTTCGGGGATTAATTTCTGAGGTATAAATTTTTTTATATCTGGGATAGCTTGCTATTCCGGGATAAAGAAAGATAAAAGTTAAATTGCGTTTGGTTGAAAAGTTGGTATTCTCTGGAATAACTAAAATAGTGTTTGATTGAAATTATGGAATAGTGGAGGATAATGAAAAAAGAAGATAGAATTTTTTTCAAAATACCAACTTTGCCCTTATCTTTTTTTTTTTTGTAGGAAAATTAATTTTAAAATTATATTTAATTTGAAGCAATTTAATTATAAGTAATAAATTATATCTTACCTAAAAAAATAATAATTTTTATTTTATAGTATATTTTAGTAAATGCAAAATTCAAGTTGTAGATAGCTTTAGATTGGAAATGAAAGTGTAAATTTTAAAAATTATAAATTATAAATTATAAATTTTAATTTTAATTATAAATTATAAATTATAAATGTTAATTTTAATTTAAAACTTTAATTTTAAATTTTAATTTTAAACTTTAATTTTAAATTTTAATTTTCAAATTTTATTTTAAATTTTGAATTTTAAAAATTTAATTGTAAATTTTAAATTTAAATTTTAAAATTTAAAATTTATATTTGAAATTTTTTAATTTGAAATTTTAAATTTAAAATTTCACATTCAAATTTTAAAATTTTAAAATTCAAAATCAAATTTGAAATTTAAAATTTAAAATTTAAAATTTCACATTCAAATTTTAAAATTTTAAAATTCAAAATCAATTTTGAAATTTAAAATTTAAAATTTAAAATTTCACATTAAAATTTTAAAATTTTAAAATTCAAAATCAATTTTGAAATTTAAAATTTAAAATGTAAAATTTCACATTAAAATTCCCATCCACTGCCCCCGGGATAAACCCCTATTCCGGGGGGGTGGGGGGATAAATCTTAACGGGTTATCCTAGGATAACCCGTTAAGAAGGGGATAAAATAAAATTTTATCCCCTGTCTTTTTTGTAGATTGTTTGGCAAGAATAGGGGGATAAAGGGGGTTATTCCCCCTTTATCCCCCAACCAAACGTTGCCTTAGAGAGTATATCACATGAGGAGTTTTTTTACCCGTCATGTCATGTAATGACCCGACCCGCTAACATTAATAACTCTATTTTTTATCCGATGTGGAATTATTGGTGCGTTACAGACTCCCGCATGACCCGCTAGCAATAATAACTCCCTTTTCCATCCGATGTGGGATTATTGGGGTATTACCCTCGTGACTCGTTTAGACGCTGATGTCCTCGTAGATCAATGTGAGAATCTAGAGGCAATGTGAGATTCTAGAGAAATTACTGTTTAGATGCTGATATCCTCGTAGATCAGAATTATCAGACGATGTGAGATTCTAGAGAAATTACCAGGCAATGTGAGATTCTAGAGGTGATCTACAGGTGATGTGAGATTCTAGAGAAATTACCATTTAGACCTTGACGTCAAGAATTTAAGTATCCATCGGCACGGGCCGTATCCACTGTGCCGTATCGTGCCAACAAGATACCGGCACGATACAGCCTCGTGCCGATGGCACAGTTCAAATTTTTTTTTTCTTTAAATTACTAAGTAATTTTCTCAATAAAGTTTAAAATATTTGATAAATATACATAATAAGTAATTAGAAAATTTTGTTGTTAAAGAAAATAAATATTTCATGCCATTATGTGTCGGCATACATATATTTTTTGTGACCGGCACTCATCGATATGGCTTAGCACGCACCGTGCCATACCATCCAGCAATTTTTCGGCACTACTCCGTGCCACGACACTTAAATCCTTACTTGATGTCCTCGTAGATCAGAATTATCAGACGATGCGATATTCTAGAGAAATTGCCAGTCGATGTGAGATTCTAGAGGTGATGCATGTGCAGGTTGAAAAGATATTGCATTATGTCCCTGGCGATGTGAGATTCTAGAGGTGAGATGTAGCACTTTGTCCCAGGCGATGTAAGATTCTAAAGGTGACTCCTGTGCGGGTTCAAGAGTTGTAGCACTTTGCCACATAGTACTTAGTTCTCACTCTTCCATCCGATGTGGTACTATTGGAACGTTACATGTTAGCTTAGGCCTTTGGGGGGTAACAAATCATATCCCCTCTTTTGCTTGATAGAAACTTGCGAGATTGGGTTCTTCCCCCCTTGTATGTCTAATCTCCCTTTACCTTTTTGTAGTAAAAATATCTCATAATATCTATAAAAAGGGGAGCCAACCCCATAACCCTATTAATGTTAACAAAGAAAACAAACAAGAGGGTGATCACTAATTACAAGGAGCCATGCATTCAGAACCTTTTGGTAAAGAAGAAGAACTTGGCCATCTTCCACCTAGGGTAATCTTCATTTGTACTACTTGTGCTTAGTTACAAAAGTAGTATATTAGCATAGTTCTTGTGAATTTTTTTCTTTGTACATTTTTTTTTTTTACAAGCCCAAAAATTCACTTGTGAATAGGGTAATCTTCATTTGTACTTTTTCTTTTAAATGTTCTCTGCGAGGCCTGGTTATCTCACCCTGTAACTAAATTTTTCCTCTAAATGAATGAAGCAGTAGCATGCCGTCTTGTTCTAAAAAAAAAAAAGCAAAGTTCTTGTGAAATAAATTCACTAGTAGTTTTGTTTGGTGTGTTCTCATGCAATGAACTTTCATCAAGTGAATTTTTGGGCTTAATCTGTGCATTGCATCCCCCTCTCTCTCTCTCTCTCTCTCTCTTTCTGGGTGTTTATACGTATTTGCGTTTGCACGTGTTCCATGTGTTGCTTGTGAAAACAAGCGGAAGAGAAATTAATAGAACTGTAATATTCTTAGGCCCCGTTTGGTTGCGGGATAAAAGGGAATAATCCTCTTTATCTTCCAATTTTTGCCTAACAGTGTTACAAAATGGCATGGGATAATTTTTTTTTTTATCCCTGGCTTAACGGGTTATTCTGGGATAATCCGTTAAGCCTTATTCATCTCTCCCCATGGAATAAAGTTTTATCCCTTGGGACAGTAAATGGACAAAGTTATAATTTATTATTTATAATTAAATTATAATATAAAATAAAAAATATAAATTATAATATAAAATATAAAATATAATATAAAATATAATATAAATTATAATATAAAATATAAAAAATATAATATAAAATATAATTTATTATTTATATTCTTAAAATATAATATAAAATAAAAAATATTATTTTTTTTAACCTAAGATATAATTTATTATTTATAATTAAATTGCTTCAAATTTAATATAATAATTAAATTAATTTTTTTATAAAAAAAGCTAAGGGCAAAGTTGGTATTTTTATAAAAATTCTATCTTTTTTTTTCACTATTTTTTATTATTCTATAATTTTAACCAAACACCATTTTAACTATTTTAAAGAATACCAACTTTTCAACCAAACGCAATTTAACTTTTATACTTCATTATCCTGGAATAGCAAGCTATCTCAGGTATACAAAATTTTATACCTCTTAAATTTATCTCCGAACCAAACGGGGCGTTAGTATCTTTCCTATCCACCAAGATTGAGAATTGATGTTAAAGTGAATTGAATTTATACTCGTGTGTGTGTGTTTCCGTGCATGCATTCGCGCATAAGTGTGTTGGCTCATTTGCATGCATATTTGTATGTATTTTGCATGGCATCTTATTATATATCTTCGATAGTAGCTAACCCTCTCTCTCTCTCTCTTTTCATTCACTACTCAAAAGAAGGTTCAAGGGCTCAGAAGAGTTCAATCCGTAAATTGTCAAGAGACCGATAAAAAACATCCGCTCAACAACGGTCCAAACGCTCCGACCACCGACGTCGTGAACAACACGAAAGAGGCCATCATCGAGTGCGAATGCTGCGGCATGTCCGAGGACTGCACCCCCAAGTACGTAACCCGGATCAGAGAAGCATTCTGCGGGAAATGGGTCTGCGGGCTTTGCGCGGAAGCCGTTAGGGAGCAGCAGAAAAAAGCACTTCCGGCCATCGTCGCCGTCGACGAAGCCCTGGAGTCCCACATGTCTCTGTGCAAGAAGTTCAACAGGACTGTAAAGCTAAACCCTAAGCTCTCCTTGGCTGGTGCAATGAGAGATATAGCAAGGAAAAGCTTTGAACACAGGAACAACTCTCACTCCAGGGGCTCTTCATGTGGAGCTAGGGTTTCAAGGACCATTAGCTGTGGCCCTGTTTTTAACTGATGAGAGGTTGTTAACATTATATAGCAGTAAAATGTGTGGGCTATGTTATGACTAAGTCCTTAAACATGGTACTAAAATAATTTAATCTCTAAGGCTTTGTTTGGTTTGGGTACAAAGGGGGATATCCCCCTTTTGTACCCAAATACTATTGAACAAAGGGTGAACTATTAGGTACAGTAGTTCCAGTACAAACAGAATAAGCTGGAACAACAGTTCTTATCTATTATTTTATAAATTTTTTTTTTACCAAACTACCCTTCTCCCCTCCTTTCTCTCTTTCCAATACACTCTAATCATCACAAATCCCTCTCTCTCTCCCCTCTCTCTCTTCTTCCCAATACACTCATCATCACAAATTTATAATTTAAAATTAATATTATAAAATTTTAAATTTTAAAATTTAAATATTGAAATTTTATATTTAAAATTTTAAATTTAATTTGAGAAAAAAAATATTAAATTAAATATTATTTTAAAAAAATATAATTTGATTATGATTTTGATTTTATCTTAATTTTTTAAAAGCTTTAATTCATTAATTATCACATATTAAATCTTGAGGGTAAAAAAGTAATTTACCCAACTTAATCTCTTTATTCCTCTTATTCCTCATTATCATACCAAACACAAAATCTCTTATCCCTAGAACCATCCCAAACGCTTTTTTACCCTAGTTCCGTACTTTATACTTATACCTGGTACTACTAATTCTCACTAATTCCCGAACCAAACGATACCTAAGGTAGGGTGAATTTTACTCGTCACTTGATGTGATGAGTAAAATAATATCCACCCCAGAATAAAGTGGGGTGTAGGATGTACACTCCTAAAGAAGTGTACAACTAGGTGTAAGATGTATACTGTATATGGTTAGAATCGGAATACATTAATTATAGGAATTTATCATATTTTTCTTTTCGAAATTATCTTGATATAAGACTCTGAGATTTGATTATTATCAATTTCATGTTAAATTATCAAAACAGGAAAATTTTCATCCAAACTTCTCAATTTGAACTTGCACACTCAATTCAAATTTGCTAAATTTAAAATTAATTATTCCATTCTGGATTGTTTTCAGAAAACATGCATTACGCCAACTGTACACTCAATGTAAATTTAAAATTAATTTGTTGAATTTAAAAGGTTAAAAAGGAACAAAACGTATCAAAATTATGGACTATTTTGATTCGACTGTCTAATCTTTCAATTTGTTTGATTTGAGTCAGTTATCTATATTTCGATTTTAAAATAAAAAATTTAAAAAATTAGATAACATAATCAAAATGGTCTATATTTCAGATAAGTTCTTCACCTTTTTACCAATTTAAATTTAGCACATTGATCAAGTTAAAATTAATATTAATTTGTTAAGTTTAAAAATAAATAAGTCCATTTTGGATTGTTTTCAGAAAACACTGCACATTCAATGTAAATTTAAAATTAATTTGTATAATCTAAAACTTATTAGTCCATTTTGAATATATATATATATATATATATATATATATATATATATATATATATATATATATATAGTAGAACTTATATACTCTCAAAAGCACAAGTACAAAATGTGCTTGCGAATTTTTTACCATTGAATTTGCATTTGGATTTGTGTTTTTGTAAAGTCAACTAAAGAGAAAAAAAGAAAAAATAAATAGCAAAAATTTCAATGCAAATCTAATGGTAAAAAATTCACAAGCATGTTTGTGCTTGTGCTTTTGAGAATATATAAGCTCTACTCTATATATATATATACACCCCACCAATCCAAGGATGAGGGCTAGTCTACCGGTCACTTCGAAGTGACCGGTAAAATTCACCCACCCTTGGATGGGTGGGTGTAAGATGTACACCCCACTTGGGAGTGTACAAGTAGTATTTCCCATATATATATATATATATATTTGAGATGAATGCTATGAACAGCACCGTTGTCACCCATTTGTTTTTGATGATGGAACTTTTGAGTCGACGATAGACACCGTTGAATATGATTTAAATTATTTGAAATATTTTTAGAAGTCAAATTTCAAATCTTTCGACATTATTGACCTAATGATCAAAGAATTACAAAATTTATAATTTTAATGGTAGATATGAAGCATATGCTCGTTTAACGGTATAAAAAAAATTTAAATTAAATAAATTTTGGTTAGAAATTTTTTTAAATTATTTAAAATAAGATCTATACTTTCGATTTTGATTACAAGGCTCTATTATCACTTTTTATCATCCATTCATTTTTGTGTTCACTAATTAATGGATAAGAAAAAAATATCGAAAAATTATAAATTTTAATTTTTAAATAGTTTGAAATATATATTTAAACAGTGCCGATCTTCGTTTTGAAAGTTCCATCATTAAAAATAAATAGATACAAATATTTCAGCCTAATTGTATATATAGTAGAGCTTATATACTTTTAAAAGCATATGTCAATTTATGCTTGTAAATTTTTTACCATTGAATTTGTATTAGAATTTGTGCTATTATAAAGTCAACTAAAGAGAGAGAAAGAAAAAGTAAAAAATACAAATCTAATAATAAAAATTCAAAAGTATGGATGAACTTCTCCTCCTTTTAAAAGCATATAAGCTCTACTATATATATATATATATATATATATATATATATATATATATATATATATATTAAAAAATATATAAAAATCAAAATCAAAATTAAATCGAAAAAAATGTAAAATTAAAAATCAAAACTAAATCGCCCACCCTTGAGCTCGACCCCACGACCACATTAATAAGAGCCTTGCGCTCTACCAACTGAGATAGATGGGCCTGTTTGATGTGCGGGTCTTTCTATATTATATATCAACTTCGAGCAAGGTTAAGCTTCACAGACTAACTTGAATGGCTCAAGCTCAATGTCGCGAACATAATATTATTATTATTATTATTATTATTATTTTGATTTCTCTTTTACAAACACTCAGGGTGCGTTTGGAATCGGGTTAAGCTAGAATTGGCTAAACCGGGGATAAATATAAAGTACGGAACTAGAGCGAAAACGCGTTTGGGATGGTTCCAGGGATAAGAGAATTTGTGTTTGGTTTAATAATGAGGAATAGGAGGGATAAAGAGGATAAGATGGGTAAATTACCTTTTTGCCCTCGAGAGTTAATATGTGATAAAAGTTGTTAAAAACGAATTAGTTCGTTTTAATTAATGGATTAATGATTTATAAAAATAAAATTATAATTATAATTATAATTTAAATGTATTATTTACAAATAATACATTTAATTTAATAATTAATTTTTTCAACTTAAAATTTAAATTTAAAATATAAAATTTCAACATTTTAATTTTAAGATTTACAATTATATAAAATTAATTTTAAATAATTAATTTTTAACTTAATTTTTTTTTAAAATTTGCAAAATTCGTATATTTGCTAAATATTTGTAAATTTTTGCCCACGAGCTTTATTATGTCATTAAATTTTTCTAAACTCGTTTTTCTCGTTTTAATAATGGATTATTGGTTTAAGAAAATAAAAATAAATTTATAATCATAAGTAAAATGTATTATTGAAAATCAAAAAATATATAATTTAATAATTAATTTTTTCAACTTAAAATTGAAATTTAAAATATAAAATTTCACACGCCTTAATTTTAAGATTTACAATTATATAATATTAATTTTAAATAATTAATTTTTAACTTAAATTTTTTTAAAAATTCTCAAAATTCGTATATTTGCTAAATATTTATAAATTTAAGCCCAAGAGCTTTATTATGTCATTAAATTTTTCTAAACTTGTTTTTCTCGTTTTAATTAATGAATTATTGGTTTAAGAAAATAAAAATAAATTTATAATCATAATTAAAATATAATATTTAAAAATAATACATTTAATTTAATAATTAATTTTTTCAACTTAAAATTGAAATTTAAAATATAAAATTTCAACATTTTAATTTTAAGATTTACAATTATATAATATTAATTTTAAATAATTAATTTTTAAAAAAACGACGAGCTCGGGGGCCCGGGCGCGGGGGGCGGCCGGCCTCGGGAGGCTCGGGGGGCGGAGGGAGAAGAAGGCGACGAGCTCGTGGGGCTCGGGGGGCGGAGGAAGAAGAAGGCGGCGGCTCGGGGGCCCGGGCGCGGGGGGGCGCGGCCGGCCTCGGGGGGCTCGGGGGGCGGCGGGCTCGGGAGGCGGCCGGCCTCGGGGGGCTCGGGGGGCTCGGGGGGGGCGGAGGGAGAAGAAGGCGACGAGCTCGGGAGGCTCGGGGGGCGGAGGAAAGAAGAAGGCGGCGAGCTCGGGGGGCTCGGAGAGCGGAGGAAGAAGAAGGCGGCGGCTCGGGGGGCTCGGGGGGCCGGGATCGGGGAGGGAGGGAGGAGAGAGAGAGCGGAGAGAGAGGGGGTTTGCTAATGGAGATGGGAGGAGGGGAGGAGAAGATGGAGATGACAAGAGAGAGAGATGCAGTGCATTGATGGGTTCTCGGGAAGTGGAAAAAAAGGGGGGGAGAGGAGAGAGAGAGAGGAATATTTTTATTAATAAAAAGGAGTAAAAGTAAGGAAAAAGGGTAGTATGGTAAAAATTTTAATAGTAAAATAATAGGATGGGATTTGTTATACCAGCTATTCTCTTTGTTCTGGGTTAAGCAATACCAGATAGTTCCAGAAGCGTTTGGGAGAATAAGGGGGATAAACTCGCTATTCCCGATTCTGTACCAATACCAAACGACGCCTCAAACTCCAGAAGAGATTACTACAGAAGATTTTGCCAAAATTTTTTAGAAAAATCTCTACGAATATCGAGACGGCGGACGTGAATGCCGAAGGGCCAATAGTCTCTTAAAATTTCTAGAAATAGTAATAATTGTAGTTTTTTGGAGACCGTTTGGTTAGGGTGGTTGGGGTTGTATTCAAACACCTTTTTTTTTTTTTTTTTTTTTTTTTTTTTTTTTTTTACTCTTTTCTTTACAATTATTGCTCTCATCTTTTATTTTATTTATTTTTTATTTTTTTAATTAAAATTTTTAAATTTAAAAAATATTTAAATTTATAAAATTTAAAATTTAAAATTTTTTTATTTTATAAATTTTAAATTTTTTAACTTTACTTTTTAATAAATCTAAACAAATTTTTTTTAAAATATTAATTTTAAAAATTTAAAATTTATAGAATTTTTTTATAATTTTTTTATAATTTATATAAATTTAAAAATTAAAATTTTTGCTCCTATTTAAAATTTAAAAACTAATTTTTTTTGCTCCCACTTAAAATTTTTATAAAAATTAAAATTTGAACAAAATTTTGAAACTTTAATTTTTAAGAAAAAAACTAAAAAATAAAGAATATATTAGTCATTTTACACAAAATACAATCTCTATTCCTATTATTTTTTATTTCTTACCAAACACTATTTTTCTTATATTTGGTACTAACCAAATACCCAACCAAACATAAATTTACAATAGTTCCAGCTTGTTTCAAAAATTATACTTATCTCTGATACTACTAGTTCTCTCTTATATCTCAATCAAACAAAATCGAGCTTGTAGTTTCTTCTTTACTATATCAATTTATGGCCTCCACCCTCACCCCTATTCGGGGGACCCTTGTTAACGGGTTGTTCTGATTTTGACCAAAACAATCCGATAAGGAAGGGAACAGATATACCAACCTATTCTTCCTCCCCCTCCCTCCTTAACTTAATAATGTTTGGATACAAAAAAGACTTATTCTCTTTTTGTATCCAAACCAGACGGGATATTAGAAAATTAATTATATATTCTCGATTAATATACGAGAATATTTGAAAATTAATTGTACTTACTATTCTCAATTAATATCCGATAATATTTATCAAACTCGTACTTAGTCTTAGAACCAGGGACGAAGCCATAGTAGGATCCAAGGTGGTCATGGTCCCCCTCAATATTTTAATATTACTCAATAGTTCTTGATACTATTTTTTTTTTTTTCTCTTTTAGATAATAATGGCCCCCCTCAACTTTTTAATATTTATTTTTGTGCCAATATAATTTTTTTTATTTTTTATTTGTATACATTTTAAATAGATGAAAATATATTAGGAGTCTCGTACTTACAAGTTATTTGAAATACATATTTTAACTCCAAATTTTTTATTTCATATTTTTTAATTTCTAACTATTTTTGATAAGCTATTTTATTTAACTAAATAAAATATTATACTAAATTTAATAGATCTTTTAGCTAAAGTTATTGATCTAATTGAATTACGGTTATATTTAGTAAAATTTTTAATTATTTAAATAAACTAATTAAATATTAAATATTTTTAAATTAAAAAATTTAATATTTTTATATTAATTATTTAATTAATAATTTTTTTTAAAAAAATTAATGATGTACTAAAATTTTTATTTGAATATATTTTGGTCCCCTCGTAATTAAATTCTGGCTTCGTCCCAAGTAATGAGTAGAGAGACTAGAGTACATTTCTACATGCTGAGTGTGTATTGATAAAACACAATAAAGATGACAAATTTTAAAAGTAAAACAGAAGTTCACCAACTTTAGTTCTATCATTTGATCAAACCATAGTACCATACTTATATTTGCATAATAATTCCACTAATTAATCCAAATTACATAGACCAAAACAAAAGCAAAAAAAAAAAAAAGAAAAAGAAAAAGAAAAAAGATGTAAAGAGCCCACACCATAGCTGTGATCCCAGATAGATTTCATCATTATGTTAGAAGACACTATCATTACCCCATGCCTCTCCTCTGTCCCTTTTATCCTTTTTATTATTATTATTATTATTATTTTTTAAATTATTTGAATAATTATGATTAAAAATATATATATAAATTTTACACTGTATTATTTTTAAAATAAAATAATTGATCATATCAATATAATTAATATATATACTCTTTTTTTAAGCCCGCTATTAGATTTTGGTAACTTTAATTTATTAGAATAATATTTTCTATTTATGATATTATTTATCATATTTAGTAAAAGTAACTCTATCTCTCGTGGATCAAAAAAATGTGACGAATAAAACATTTATGCATTCAAACATAACTAAAAAAAAGAAAAAAAAAAAAAGTGCTTTGGACTGAAGTGTAACATAATTGAAGTTCAAAAATTAAAGATTTTAATGAAAAGTATTTGGACCAAATCGTAATATCATAAAAGTATAGGGATTACCATACCTTTTTAAATGAGAGAAATATATGGTCTCTCTGTTTACACTCCCCCTTCATGATCACCATCTCCTTCTCTCATGGCGAAATCTCTTTGGGCGAGCACTCCGCCGCACATTCTAGAAGAATCCCGAGCACCTCCTTCATCTCCGATCGCCCATGCTCAACCGTCCGATGACGATCCCTACAACGACGACGGCGACGGCGACGGCGACGAGATGGCACGATTCTTGCGGAGCACGCTGCGCGTCCCGAAGCTAACCCTACCCCAGACGATCCCCGCGGAGATCGACGCGCGGGGGATTCTGGATCCCGGAGTCGGCGCCAGATCCGCAGCGGAGACGATGAAGTCGGCGGCGGCGGAGCTCGGGTGCTTCCAGATAGTCGGCCACGGGGTCCCGCCGGAGCTCGTCGCCGCCGCGGCGGCGGCGGCGGCGGCGAGGGGATCGCCGGAGGAGAAGAAGAAGAAGGGGGAGGAGGGGGATGAGGACGAGGAGGGGATGGGGGAGGAGGAGGAGATATTTTGGTCGAGTAAGGGAGAGAGGAGGGGGAGGAAGGAGGAGGAAATGGCGGGAACTTGGCCTGGAGACCGTAGAAGCTTCTCGTAAGTTCTTAATTTGTTTTTATTTATTTATTTATTTATTTATTTTAGTTCCTGAGGCTGTCTTTCATTTGAGTATAAATTAAAATTATTTATTTTATAAATAAATATAAATTTAAAAATAAATAAAATTAAAATTAATTTTACAGATGAAAATTAAATTACTTCTTTTTGAAAATAAAAAAATAGCATTGTAATAATCAGCCTGTAAAATTAAAAATAATTATAATTTTAAAATAATAATATTTTATCTAATCTAATTAATTAATATAAAATATTAATCAAATAATAATTTTATTTATTTAATTAATTATCGCTAGATAATTTTAAATATTAAAAATAAAATAATTAATAATAATGAGTATTATTAATAAATAATTTAATAAAATAATAAATTAATTAATTAATTATTTAATAGTTAATTAATTAATTAAATAAATAATTTGATTAGTCAAAATATTAAATTAATTTAAAAAATTATATAATAAATAAAATTATATTTATTTTAATTAAGTTTGTTTTTAAATAGAAACGACTTAATTCATGTATAGATATAAATTGAAAAACAAGTAGGAATAAAATCAATTTTGCGTTTGAATAAAAATGAGATTATTTCTGAAAATAAAAAAAAATAATATTTGAATAATTAGATTGAAATAATGAGAATAAGAGTAATTGTAATTTTAAAATAATAATATTTTATTTAATTAATTAATATAAAAATATTAATTAAATAATAATTTAATTTATTTAATTAATTATTGTTAGATAATTTTAAATATTAAATAATAACATAATTAACAATAATGAGTAATAAATAATTTAATTAACTACAAATAATTTAATAAATTAATTAGTTAATTATCTAATAGTTAAATAATTAGTTAATAAATTAATTAAATTAATCAAAATATTAAATTAATTAAAAATTTAATAAATAATTAAAATTATATTTATTTTAATTAAATTTATTCTCAAGTGAGAATAAATTTGTTTCATTTTCAAAAAAATGAGAACTACTGTTTTCATCCAAATTAAATGCGTTTGGAAATAAGACTGAACGTAATTTTATTTCAGGCATTGTTTTCAATCCAATGCTGCTAAGTGTATAAGTATATCCGAACGGATCTAAAAAATATAGGGCCCTCGGCCACTCGATCTATTTTCTTTCTTAGTGGATCATAACATATTTAACACAAATTATCAATTTGGGGCGGATCGAAGCATAGGCTCCATTAACCCAAATCCATTTGCATTGCAAAGTATGATGTTTTTGGTGTTAATCGTATGACTGTACAATAAAACAACTTTTGTTTCGGATACAAAGGGAGGAATAATTCTCTTTATACCCAAACACGATTTGGGGAGAGGGGGCCTTATCGGGGTATATGTCCTCCCTTTACTGAGTTATACCCCGATAAGGGGGAGACAACTGCTCCCCCATCCTCCCCCCCTAGAACAAGCTTGTTCCACCGAATAAGCTTGCCCTTGCACGCTTACCAACGCACCTTCTTCCTCCTCGCCTTCATCATTCTCTTCGCTCTCACTCTCACCTTTCTCTCCCTACCTCTTTCTCGTCGTTGCGGACCTGCCTGCATCCTTGTCGGCTGAGATCGGATACCCGAACTCTGGTATTTTTGAGGCCTTTGCTTCTCGCTGCGAGATTGTCTCCTTCCCCGACCCTACACTCCCTTTCGACTTTCTCGAATCAATTCTCTTCTCCGACCTTGAATTTTCAGGAGCCTCCACTTACCTCAAATACAATTAATTATTTGACAATATAATTAATTATTTTAAATTTTAATTTTTTAAAATTTTTAATTTTTTTGACAATACAATTAATTATTTATATTATTAAATGTAATTAATTATTTACAATTAATTATTTTTAAAAATTTTAAATATATTGGATAATTTTTAAATTTTTTAATTTTAATTTTTTTGACAACACAATTAATTATTTACATTATTAAAAATTAAATATTAACTTAGATATCATCAAATTTGTTAAAAACTGTATAAAAGATTTGCTATATTTAAAAAAATTAAAAATAAAATTTTATTATAATTTTTAAAAAAAATCTAAAAGGAGGAGTATATTAGTCATTTTATACAAAATACAACTCTCTATTTCTCTTATATTCTATTCCCTATCAACACTATTTTTCTTATACCTAATACTAATCTAATACCCAACAAAATACAATTTTACAATAAATTTTTTTTTTTTTTAAATTATACTTAATTTTGAAATTACTACTTATCTCTTATACCCTAACCAAACAACCAAAAGAAGCTTTAAGTGATTGGTTGGTTTGGCTTGGCTAAACTTGTATGGTAATTTGTTATTATCTAAAATAAGTCAGTATAATTTAAAATAGTTATTAATTTTTGATGCAAATCTTTAATCAGAATGAGATGGAATGTCACATCATTTATCAAAGAGTATTGTTCGCTGCAAATCCAATTTTTTGCGTGCGAATAAATTTGATTGCACGTATCCTATCAAAGTTATTACTTATATAAAATATTTTTCATTAAAATTATTATGATTGATAATTTAATAAATAATTTATTCACTTTTTATGATTTTACTTAAGATGATGATATCTATTTGAATACACAGTAAATTTTTTTTCATGAAGTTAATAAATTGTATTTTTGGTCTAAGTAAAATAGAAAATTTTGTAATTTTAAAAAATTTTATTGTTTCAAATTTTAAAGTATTTGAATATATATGGTATAATTCTACAAAATTTTTCTCAATTTTAAATAAAAAAAATATATTAATTAATTTTAAAATTAAAAATTTCATAAGTTCAAACTAAAAGTTAAAAATTGAAAATTGAAAATTGAAAATTAAAATTGAAAATTTAAAATTTAAAATTTAAAATTTCAAACTAAAATTTTGAAAATAAAAAAATTGAAATTTTTAATTTTAAATTTTAAATTTTAAATTAAAATTTATTATTTTAAAATTAAAATATATAATCTTTAAATTAAAATTTATTATTTTAAAATTAAAATATATAATCTTAAAATTAAAGTTTATAATTTTAAAATTAAAATTTATTATTTTAAAATAATAAATTTTAATGTTTAAAATTTGAAAATCAATATTATAAAATTTAAAAATTTAAAAATTTAAAATTTGAAATTTGAAATTTGAAATTTAACATTTAAAATCTAAAATTTGAAATTTGAAATTTTTTAATTTGAAATTTAAAATTTAAAATTTAAAAATTTTAAATTCAAAATTTAAATCCTAGTTTTAAAATTTAAAATTTCTAAATTTATATTTTTAATTAAATTTTTTGATAGAAATTTTAAATTTAAAATTTTGAAATTTAAAGTTTAAAATTTGTCACATTTTGTAGGTAAGGGAGTCCAAGAATAATAATATATATATATATATATTTTGGTTAGAGTGTATTATTATTTTATTTTATTTTTTGAAGTATAGTTTAACTATACTCTAAAAAAACATGTTGCTTTTTTATATGCGAAACTCTTTATAGGATAATATTTTTGTAGGCATAGTATAATTTAACTATACTACGTTTTTATGGGTATCCAAACAGGGCTTTATTAAAAAAATTTTAAATCCTTTCACTTGTTGGTTTGCTTAATTAACCTTTCTCACACTCTCTTTTTGCAGTGACCAAATGGATGATCTATGTGAACTCATGAAGAACATAGCTATCAAAATTGAAGAAACATTAGAAGTGGCTTCAGGAGAAAAATGTGCAGGTGAATTGGTTCTTCATCTCCATAAGCATAACAAGTACAAAAATGGCAGCAGCAGCAGCAGTAGCAACAACAACAACAACAAGAAGAAGCAGCTGAAGTATGAAGCCCTCAAAATGGTGATAAAGGGCTTGATCAATTCCCATGCTTTGTGTCTGCATGTATGTCAAGGAGCTTCCGGCTTTTGCATATACACCAAGAGAGGTTGGATCAACTTTTGCCCCACTGACAAGGCCATTGTTGTCACTATTGGTGACCAGATCCAGGTATCATAAATTCATACATGAGAGTTTGGGTATGTTTGGCCTTAAAGGCCCGTTTGGAAAACCTTTTTTTTTTTGAGCAATGCTACATATACACCCCGAAGGGGTGTACATCATACACCTCCACCATTTTAATGGTGGCGATATTTTTTACGGGTCACATCAATTGACCCATCATCACACCCCCACCCTTAGATGGGTGGGGTGTATGATGTACACCCCGAAAGGGGTGTACACATAGTATTTTCTTTTTTTTTTATCACTTTACTATGTTTTTTAAAAAATCTTATTTTTTTTATTAGTCCGCCAGTTTGGATGGCGTAACAGCGTAAAAAAATAACGTCGTATTATTGAGGTTTCGGAATATTTTTGAAGGAAAAAAAAAAAAAAACTCCAATCGGGGAAACAAATTTTCCTATTTCTGCGTACGGCTTCTCTCGCCCTCTTTCGCATTTCACCTCTTTTTAAAAATTTGAAATTTTAATTTTAAAATTTAAATTTTAAAATTTAATTTTAATTTTAAATTTAATTTTAAATTTTAAATTTTAAATTTTAACTTTAATTTAAATTTTTAATTTTTAAATTTTAAATTTTAATTTTAATTTTTAATTTTATATTTTAAAATAATTTAAATTTTTAATTATAATTTTAAATTTAAATTTAAATTTAAATTTTAAATTTTATATTTGAATTTTTTTAATTTAAAATTTAAAATTTAAAATTTAACATTCAAATTTTAAAATTCAAATTGAATTTTGAAATTTAAAATTTAAAATTTCACATTCAAAATTTAAAATTTTAAAATTCAAATTCAATTTTGAAATTTTAAAATTTAAAATTTAAATCCTAATTTTAAAATTTTAAAATTAAAAATTAAAAAATTATATTTTTAAATTTAATTTTTTGTATTGAAAGTTTAAATTTAAAGCAGAATTTTTTTTTAAGTTCACAATCCAAACAGTAAAACCAGAATAATATTTTTACAGAGTATTAAATTTTTCAAGATATCAAATACGTTGTAAAAAAAAATTCTATTTTATTTTTCTATAAATGCTGTTTCTTATTGGTGCACCGTAAAACCAATAAGAAACAGCATTTATTATTGGTGCATAAGAATATGTTCAAATTATTATTGGTGCATCGTAAAACCAATCACATAGTAACATACGAAATAGGTGATATCTAGGGCGGCAAATTGGGTGGATCCAGGGGCGGAAGGTGGGGGCACATCCGCCCCGTTTTCTTGGCAAGTCGGGGCGAATTTGGAGCGGGTTGGATTTGATCCAATTTTGTGTTCCCACTTCTGGATCCGTTCCAAATAAATTGGGACATCCACTCTATTTCTTAGAAAATCAGGGCGGGATTTCACCGATCCAGATCCATTTTGCATCCCTAGTGTGTTGTTATAATAATAACTAGGCTATAATTTCCAAATAAAAGATGGATTAGAAAAAGAATTTCTTGTGCATTATAATAGTAAGTTTACTGATCATTTACATAATAACATAGCAACTGATAAAATGAGAATGAAGAAATAAAATTTCCTCAACAAATTTTTGATTTTCTCTTTCAATCACAAAAAGGAACAAATCAAAGGAATTAAATTTTTCTATTTGTCAAATGCTATACTACTGATAATTGTGACTCAACTTACTTTTTTTTTTTTTTTTTTTTTTTTTTTTTTTTTTTTTTTTTTTTTTTTTTGCTATCTCAAAAAATTCTAATCACTAAATGGGCCTATTGGGCCCAATCCAATGGACTATTCTTTTACAGGCTAAGAGTAATGGGCTCTTCAGGAGTGCAATTGGAAAGCCCATTTACGATGTCGAAGAAAATCTACGGCCGTCCATGTCCATCACCTTCATCCACTCGCATCCGACGGCTAATAGAGCTTCATATGAGAACACCATCTCACTCTATCAACAGCTTGTTATAGCAGTGTCCCTTGCTCTTTTATACAGCTTCATATCCTTCTTAATTGGATAAGAGAATTAATATGTGTTATTATATATAGTAGTATATCTTAAATTTTTTTTTTTTTTTTTTTTTTTTTGGGGGTTTCTCAATAAGTGTGTGTGGCATGATCATAACTTTATATTGTGTGAAGATATATTCTCTGAGTCTTATGTTTGATTAGAGCTGTATACACAACTAACAAGCAGCTTTTTTTTATTAAATATTTTTCGAACAATTAATTTTTGTTTGGTAGAATTAGAATATTGTGCTTTTGAGATTCAGAAGTTCGTTTTAGATTTTGAAGTAACAAAAATTATGATAATTTATATTTTTTGGAATATAGGAAGTTTGTTAATAAAATCAATTCAAATTAGCACTCAGACACTTAGCTTCAATTTATTTAATATCTATTTTTTGGTAGTTCGTATAATTTTGTGTAAATAAAATTTTCTAACCCAAGATAATGAAATTGCAGAAGCAGTTCGGTTCGGTTCGGTTCGATTCAGTTTAGAACACTAATATGTTTGCTTCAATTTTCAGAAGAAACAGAAATATAAAATATCAAACTCTGATTGGGAACTAATCTCAGAATCATTAATATTCAATCAAAACTTGTAATAATACACAATAATTTATTGATGCATATAATATGTCAAATGATTCTCTACCCTCAATCTTGGGATCATTACTCAAAAAAGAAAAAAAAGGGAAATAATTAAATCAAGTCACTAATGTTCAATTGATACTTGTACTAGGACAAAATAATTAGAATAATAAAATATCTCATAGGATTCCCAGAGTCCTAAGATTTGGAATAACAAAAGCATTTTATTTTCATTTTCATTTTTTTTTTTTTTTTTTTTTTTTTGACAAAGTTGATGCCCTAATATTTGGAATAAAGAACCACTTATGACATATTGGGAATAAATATATATTTTTTATAAAATCACATGTTTTATGTAATAATTTAGAGTTATGCAAATGGGGAGTTTTTGGTAAAAACTGGTTTGGTTGACTATTCCTATAGTTTTAATAAAGTTTCAACCTAGTTGAAGTATTTTCGACGCAAATTTGGTGCGAAAACGTAATTAAGAGAATATTAAATTTTGTTCAATAGACTGAAAACTGTTAAGAGTCGACTGTGGACAAGTTCAAATTGGGTTTTGAGAGTTACAGAATAAATAGAAAAGTGTCGGAATTTTAAGGAGAAAAATTAAAAATTTTGTGACGAGACAAAACTGGACTGAGAGAGAGTTCAGGGTCCGGATCTTGAAGGAAAGGACTGGACCCCGGCTGTGAAAACCAGACCTTGAGGGTAAGGTCCGAGCCTTCCCTGCAAACCCCGAAGGGGTAACTTTCGAAGATCGGACTTTGTGGGAGGGTTCGGTCCACCAACGCGTGGTCCTTGGGGTGACCTACAGGGACCAGACCCTAGAGGATGGTCTGGACCCTCTGCGACATAAATACCTAGTAAAAGCATTTATATCAATTCATATAAGAGAGGACGGGGGGAGGGGGGGGGGGGGGGGGGGGGGGGGGAGAATGCTCCTTCTCTCCATCTTTCTTTTGTTTCACGGCCACGGTAAGGGGTTTTGGATTTTGAATTCAGATTTTAGTAAATCCTTTAAAATTGATATTCTAACATTCCATAAATGATTCTACGCTAGTCTATCGTAGATTCTTCGTAAATTTTGGAATAATTTTTGGGTAAAAGAATATTTAGGGCACGTTTAGGGTTCTTGAGATTTTTGGGACTTTAGACTCGAATTGACTGAATTATTCTTTAATTGAAAGTTAGAAAGGAACCCTAGGCAACTTCACTTGGAAAAGCGACGAGCGTTGGTGAACAATTTCGAGGAACGATTTGTAATTGGTATTTTAGGTTCGTTAATTGCGAAAGAACACTGAACTGACCGCGGGAGCTTAATTGCAAGTGTCTACAAGCAATTGAGGGTAAGCCGAGATAGGTTGTGCTCTATCGAAGCAGTTAGCTTGCCTCTCATGTCTACAGAGAAAAGTTGATAAATTTAATATTATTTTATTAATACATGGTAGGTTAATTTGTACAATGAGTAGACATAAATATTAGGATAATTAACTATCATTAGATAACAACCCTAGGTGAGTGAAAACATATAGGTATCTATATATGTATGCCTAGGAGTGGTCATGGAGCATATGTTGGAAAACAAGTAAGCCTAGAGTCGTGAGAACGTAGGTAAGAAAAAACATTGAACCTAGTGTCATGGGACATAGGTGAAAAAATATAGTGGTAGAATATATAATCACTTGGATTCGTATGGTATTGAAACCTAAAGAGGTTGACAAATAAAGATAAAACAAGAAAAATCCTTAGTGATATGATTAAGGTGAGTTGAACCTTAAAATAATTGTGGCTCGAGAACGTGATTATGAATCTAGTGCCATCTGACATAGGTTGAGAATATATCTCAGGTGTATCGATTGAGTCGATTAGTTACATGGATGTCAGTTGGTACTAGGTGTCTCTTTGAGTATCGTGCATATGATCAAAACTTGCATAGCCAAATGAGCTCTGTTAGCATTCGCTCGTAGGGGTAGTTCCCCCAGAGCCGGGTCCTCCGGAGGTACATCACACGAGTACACTCACTTTTGCTATTTAGAGAGTCTTGGGTGATAAATGCGATGTACGACCCAGGGAGGTGATGGATGCTAGACACGACCCATGAGGCACGACACAGGCTGGACGATATCACAAGTCCCCTGGTTGATTGGGTACGTATTTGGTTGCATCTAGATAATTTGAACTAAGTGGATGCATAGTCTAAATTGAGACATAGCCTTTTTTTTTTTTACCTTGTATAGTGTATGGGTCTAATGGTTATGAATTAGTATGCGGTAAGTTTTTTTATCTTATTTGTATGAGACATGACATATAATCATGATGCATATAGTATATATTTATATTCTAGCATATTATCATTTACTATATGCTATAGCTTGTCTCCTTTGGATCTGATTGATCTAGTTTCTTACTTGGATAACCGTACCACTGGAAATTATTTTTATAGTTCGCACTCTCATATTTTACAGATTCTTCTGTGAACGATGCGGTAGCACGGGGCAAGAATGTAGCTCAGTAGATAGATCCCTATCAGGATGGGACTCAAATAGAAATACCCTTCCCCAGCCAGTGGTTTGGACTACAATTTTTTTAAAAATAAAATATAATAATATTTTGGATTGTATAAAAGAATATATATATATATATATATATATATATATATATAATATGGGTATATCTGAAACGAATACTTGTAATAACTAGTGATTTATATTTTTTTCACTTCATCTTGCAATTTTTGTATAAATTCGGTTCCGAATAAAAATATTTCAAATAATATTAGTTGTGACGTCTTGGATGGATAAAAAAAATTATCCGTTTGGCGGGTCTGAACGCATGTCTGTACCAACTGAATAAGTGGTGGCGGGGCGTAATATTTTATTCAATTGGTGGGAGTTTGGTAGTTGCAATGGTGATTTGACTAATTAATTAAGTTAGGATCCATCTTTAATTTTTTTTTTTAATTAAGTTTAAAGTAGAGTGAGGGCATTGTAAAAAATAAATAAATATAAAATTATGCAATTAGCTTAGTGGGGTTTAGTGGTCTAAAGCACTACTAGAAAAGCATTTAACTTCTTGTGCTAGCCATGACCAACAAAATTATATATCCATCAAATCAACACTTATAACTAGATGCCCTCTCAAATATATTTAAAAATAAAACAATTGGAAAAAAAAAATAGATACCCAATTTTTATATGACACAAAATTGATCTGCATGTTAAACGCCAATAGCATTTAGTTACACGTTTATATTATAAATACATATCCAAATTTTAATTTCTATTCAAAGTTATTGTTTTTAAAGCAATGCTACATGTACATCCCAAAAAAGGTGTACATCTTACACTCACCCATCTAAGGATGGGGGATCACTTCACAAATTATGATGTGATCTCTCATCACACCCCACCTATTGGATGGATCGGATATATGATATACACCTCATAAAAAATATACACTTAGTATTTTTTTTATTTTTAACAAAAAAAAAAAAAAAGGGGTATAGGAGAAACTTTTCCGATAATCTTTTTTGGCTTTTAATGGTTTAGATCCATGAGTTAAAGAGTTCGAAAATGACCATATTGTGGATATTAAAAGATGAAATATTATAGAAAGAAAAAAAAAAAAACTTAATTACTACCAAAATTGACCTAAGCCAAATTAATATTTAAAAATATTTTTTATACATTTAACGATATTTAAAAATATCACAATATAGTCTAACGTTATATTTAAAATAGTTTATAAATTTATTATTTAATTAATTAATTTGTAATAATAGAGAATGTTTTTAATTGGAAGTGTCAATAATTTTTATATTATAGAAATATTTTTTACAAATATCGTCTAAAAAAATATTCTTTTACATATATATATATATATATTTATAATTATCATGTCAACATTAGTCTTGTCACGTAATAATTTTTATCGAAGAATTAATGAACATTTTCATGACAGACACTAGGTTAAAGCACTTAATTAGCAAATATTTCAAACTCAAGTTCAATAAATTAAGATGTATTATTATAATTAAAGATATATAGTACATTCTCTTTGCTACTTTTTTAAAAGTGTTTCTTTCCAAAGAAGAAAAGATAATACAGTTTGTAGCTCCCATAAACAAATTAATTAAGTGTCTATTTCAAATTTGACATATGACTAATAATCCTATTATAAAAATTCTACTAGCTAATTAGCTAGGTTTAGCTAGGCTTAATTTAATTACACTACTACAGGTCCCTTACACGTTCAAGCCCCGTTTGGTTCGGGTATAAAGTTAAGAGGTATAAATTTTTTTATATCTGGGATAGCTTGCTATTCCGGGATAGTGAAGTATAAAAGTTAAATTGCGTTTGGTGGAAAAGTTAGTATTCTCTGTAATAGTTAAAATTATGTTTGATTAAAATTATGGAATAGTAGAAAATAGTGAAAAAAAAAGATAGAATTTTTTACAAAATGTCAATTTTGCCCTTATCTTTTTTTATAGAAAAATTAATTTAATTATTATATTAAATTTGAAGCAATTTAATTATAACTAATAAATTATATCTTACCTAGAAAAAGAATATTTTTTATTTTATAGTATATTTTAGTAAATACAAAATTCAAGTTTCAGATAGTTATAGATTGGAAATTAAAGTGCAAATTTTAAAAACCAGAGTTCACATAACAGGAAATTAGAACTAAAGCTAAATCATAGTTCACATAGTCGTATGTTCATATAGGCTGAGATTGCAAGGGAAGCTAAAGTGAAGAAAATAAGTACAGTTTGGAAGTTAAGCAGGTTACAAAAAAAAAAAAAAACAGTGTTAAAAAAAAACAGTGTTCACATAACCACAGGTTCATATAGACTCAGATTGGAAGGTAAGCTAAAGTGAAGAAAAAAAAGAAATTCCAAATTTAGATAACTTCAGTTTGGAAGTTAAGCGGGTAACAAAAAAAAAATATCAGTGTTCATATAGCCTGAGGTTCATATAGCCAAGTAAAATTGCAAACATAAAAAATATCAGTGTTCATATTGTAAGATATGCTTAAGTAAAGAAGAAAAAAATTAAATTTGGAAAGCTACAGGATGAAAAAAATCAAGTTTAATCTCATTCACTGTCCCAGGGATAAAATCCTATTCCATGGGGAAAGAGGAATAAGGCTTAACGAATTATTCCAAGATAACCCGTTAAGCCAAAAATAAAAAAAAAAATTTATTCTATGCTATTTTGTAACATTGTTTGGCACCCAACCAAACGGGGAATGAATAATACCAAACATGCATATATATATATATATATATATATATATATATATATATATATATATATATATATATATATATATATATATATATATATATATATATATATATATATATATATATATGAGCAATGCTACATGTACACCCCGAAGGGGTGTATATCATACACCTCCACCATTTTAATGGTGGCGATATCTTTTACGGGTCACATTGATTGACCCATCATCACACCCCACCCATTGGATAGGTGGGGTGTGTGATATACACCCCAAAAGGGGTGTACAAGTATCATTTCCCTATATATATATATATATATATATATATATATATATATATATATATATAGAGAGAGAGAGAGAGAGAGAGAGAGAGAGAGAGTGGCTATGTTAGGTGTTTTTTAAAGATCATAACTAAAGCTACTTTATGTGACACATATATTATTAATATCATTTTATTTATGCACGTACCACAAAGGCACAAACTACACCAGCCCCAGTAAATACATGCACACACACTCTACACGAGGAATTTAAATTAAAGTAATATTTAAAAAGTCCTCGCACAGTACACCTTAGTTTAGTATGTACGTACATATAAGAATATCAACATGTGATTTGAGTGTTCTAAGTAAAATATGCATGTAAATTAATCGTTTATAAATTTTGCAAGAGAGAGAGAGAGAGAGAGAGAGAGAGAGTTACAGTAGTGTTCATGAACCTAATTACAACTACTAACATGCATTTTATACATTTGATTAGAGAGTTGGACTAGTGTTTATGTACCTAATGCTACTAAACTTTTATAAAATGCTTAACATTTAATATTATTTGATTAATTGTATATGCAAATCAAGTCATACAACCAAAAAATAAAAAGTGGGAAGGAACCTAAACCTTGCATGAACCACATATATAACCCGCCAACCTAGTTAATTAAAATTAAAGCAATACATAATTTACATAAGGAATTAATTCTGTTGAGTTCTTTTTTTTTTTTTTTTTTTTTTGATTAAACAGGGACATATTCTATTTGAAAAAGTATAAATATAGTCTAGACCCTCCCAAAATTGAGATCTATATATAACTCAACAGTGGAAATAATATTGTTACCCAAACCATCACTTTCAGTTTGGCGGTTATGAAATATTCTTAAATTCCTTTCTTTCCAAAGTTTCCAGCATGTTGCAACAAAACAAAGATCGAAAAGGATTTTAGAAAGCTCTGATTGCGAGCTCCTGGTTCGATACCATTTAGTCGCTAAATTTTTCGATTGATCTAATAACAACTGTCTAGCGGTTGGTATGTTTTGCAAAAGTATGGCTCACAGGAACTCGGCAAATCTACAGGCAAAAAGAATATGCTCCAGATTTTCATCATTTATAGAACATAATACACATATAGATGGTCAGTGCCACCCTCGCTTAACTAGTATATATATCGTAAGGACCTTTTTCCTCGCAGCTATCTACAAGAAAATATTAATCCTGAGAGGTTCCTTATGATGGAATCTATATGGTATAAAATAAAACCGAATACATACCAATATTCAGGATCATAAATAAAACTATTTCAGGATCATAAATAAAACTATAAAATAACTTACAGAGCAAGAAATTCTTGATTAATCAGCGGAAGCAAGAAATCCGGTTGTAATACTAAACAGTATCGACCGAACTAGGTAATTTGGTTTCTCCTCATTTCTCAGGCACTCTTCCGTATGGTGTGAATTTAATGGATAATCTTACAAGAATGCACATGAGTAGGTGGCAGGACCAGTACCCCTTTATATATGGTTTCTCCTCATTTCTCAGGCACTCTTCCGTATGGTGTGAATTTAATAGATAATCTTACCAGAATGCTGCACATGAGTAGGTAGCAGGGCCATGAGTAGGTGGCAGGACCAGTACCCATTTATATAGATTCCATATCGGCTTTCCATCAAAGTCTGATTATGATTCTATTTAATTTAAATGGATATGGAAAATGGATAAGACATACCATATCAAGTAATTCTATATCTTTTAGGATTGACCTTATCTATAGTAAATTCAAATTTAAATATAATTAATTAGGCCACATAATGCTTAAGCCCAGTTATATTACTAGTGTCTATATCTCTTATATACCCAATCACAATTCCATTCCCATCCAATGTGGGACTATTGGTGTGATGTCCCGATTTTTCCGTGCGACTTTACTCGGTGGTCGGCGGTGAGAAAACACCTATTTTTGGTGTATCGAGTGCGTTGTGCGTCAAACAGACGCCAAAAACGGACTCAGTGCGCGAAAACAGTAAAAAATAGCTATTTTAGAACTTGTCGGGCTTTTGGGCCGATTCTTGGAGTGGGCCGGTCCACGACCCACTTTTACATGCACCGGGACCAGCGAGGAGGTGGGCGGGGATGCGTGGTCGGCTGCGGTTGGGCGGATGTGCGCCCCGGGGTCGAAACTGCGACCCAGGCTCGCCAACAGATCCACCACCTATACAGAAAACCCCGCATAGGCGAAGCGTCTAACCTGCAAGAATAAATCTACAGCTAAACAGATATCAGAGCAGGAAAGTAAACTGCTGTAAAACTAAAATCTAACCACTGTACAACTGGAAATAAAATACAGTATCCACCTCCCATCAATAATAATAGTACAATATCCTCTGATACAACATCTAAAACCCAAACGGGGAGGTAACTAAAATAACAATATAACAGTGTACAGGCTCACAGTACAAGTCAGATCCTCACAATACATCAATCTCTCAAAAGTAAAAATAAACAATCTAATTGACTGTACAAATAAATCTCCAATAAGGGGGTACAGCTACTCTCCAAAGACAGGTAGGGATCTAGCTCGCGACTCCCTCGCCTCAAACAGCAACAGCAGAAACAACATCTCCCGCAGATGACTCTGCAAAACAAAGGAGAGGAAAGAAAAAGGAGGGGGAGAACCCCAAATGGGTGTGAGAACTACATCAACACGTAGTTCTCAGTGGGTACCGCCACCAAGCCTGACGGTCTGTCCACCAAGTCTACTAGAGGCATAAAGTAACCAATGTTGTGCTATACAGAAAGGCTGGAAGAAATAACTCTACAACTACTATGCCTCTATCTAAATGCTCAAGGGGTTGATACAGATGAAACATGATGTATCTACTATCTCACGATAAAACAGTCACCCAATCGAACTGACTGCCACATAGGGTCCAGTCAAGCCTGCGCCTACCTGCTGCCATTACATCCACGGAGGACTAGACTTACATAGGGCGTTCGTGACTGCCAAAACTGGCCCAGCCAGAAGGACTGCGTCCGTGACTGCCTAAAAAAGGCCCAGCCAGAGGGACAGCATCGACAAGTCACGATACAAAAGTAATAGGCTCTGCTCCTGAGTGGCAATAGTAAGGTAATAGGCTCTGCTCCGGAGTGGCACTCGAGGAGCGCGACCCCATCGAGGAAAGGTATCCGCACATCTCTGTCGAGCTCAATGTGGCTTATGCAGGCTATAGTCAAAATCCATGCTCACTCTCAGAACGGAAGGACTCAAGATCCTCAAACATCTCGCACGACGGTCGGAGTACTCTCGACGACTCAACCAACAAAGCTCTCACGAAACACAAGACACTAGCGAATTCAACCAACTCGTGGCACTAAACTCACTAGCTGAAGATACTCCACAGTCGGGACCACCGTCGACCCAAACGGCTCCCAAAACGAAACACCCAACTCGCCACGCTAAACACACAGGCTGGAGGTACTCCACAGGCGGGATCGACCCACAACTCAGGGCTAGAAACACTGGTCGGACGACACTCAACGACCTGGGACCACCGTCAACCCAAACGGTTCCCAACAACACGGACCAGAAGATACTCGACGGCCTGGGACCACTCTCTACCCGAACGGCTCCCAACAACACTAGCACTGGTCTAAACTCAGCTACCAGACTCCACTCAGCCCCCAGGCACGAGTGCAACACACGTCCCACAATAACCTGACCTCTCGGCCCACTACCCGGGCGAGGAAACTCTATGTCCAGAAAAGATGCAAAGTGTGGGATGTCTAAAGCATAAAAGAACCTAGCCCAAGTGAAGATTCTCTACTAGTCTGGTTAACATGCAACATATGACGGGGTGCTAGGTCAAGTTCCAATAATCAATATATAATCCTCTAACCATGTTAAGCATAAAACTGAACCAACAACATGGACAATTCATAATATGCTTGCTTCCAATCAAAGGTAGTATATTCTAGTCATACATGTTCACAAGCTTAAACAATATAGAGCAGACATGCATCAATTATATTCTCCAACAAGTAAGTGAGCATTATCATCTAGTATGCTTTTTCACTAGTATAGGATAACCATCTTTATCTTGTAACTCTCCCTCATGTATAAGGGTAAATAAATCATGCAACGCTCAAATCCACATATCATGTACAATTTATCAATTAAGCCTCAATCCCCTCATTCAAACTATTTCCCATGCTTAGATCACAATCATTAAAATTGTACATTAAACCATGCATGCATACTAACAAATAGAGTTAGAGAACCGTCCACCGGTTCTGGAGATGAAGCAACCCACCTGAAGTGCGATGATCCGGGGTCCAAATGAGCCGAAACTGAACGTGGATACTCCTCAGGTTCCCACGATTCCAACGAGTCCAAAAACACCAGAAAACTCCTCCTGGGAACAAAGATACAGTCCAAACATCGCGGTAAGCAAAAATCCCCACGATCACAAATCTGTGAAAAGATCAGTTCGAAATAATCCAAAATATCACCTGCGATATGATCTTCAAAAATTCCAATAAAAATATGGCTGCGATCCTCACGAAGCGTAGATGTCCATCGAGTCCTCAGAGGTCGAAATCCAATAACCAAGCATGGAGATAAAAATCCGACAAGCTCCGCTATCCATGAAAATCACCAGCAAGAAAGGGGGTTCAAAAATGTTCCAAAAACTCCCATAAAAACCCAAAATTGAGAGGAGCGGAAAGCACGAAAAACGAAGATCTACCTCTCGTGAAACCGATGCCATGAAAATCGGCCAAAAATTTCCCTCCGTAAGCCCTGGGGAGCTCGCGGAAGAAGCGTCGACAGAAAAACTCGGTATCAAAGGTGCGTCGAAGCTCGCGATGTCGAGAAGAACGCAGATGGAATGACTCCCAAAAATTCCCGGGATCCCAAATATCGAAGAACACTCGTAGACGACGCTCTCTACCGAAGATGGGCTTATAAGCTCGGAGGAAAGGCCCAAAAATGAAGCCCACATGGGCATTTTATAGCCCAAGTCCACCAAAGGAGGGATCCAGATTCGGGCGTCGGATTCGGGCGCCCGAATCCGGCCCCGGCCCGCTACTGTGCGCGCCCAAAATCCCCCGGACGCACCACGTGGCCTGCTCCGCGCCCCGCGTACGCGCGCCCGCCAATCGTGGCGCGCCGCGTGGCAGCGCGGTCCACGGCGGGGAGAATGCTCCGCGGTTCACGACGGGGCAACCGGGTCGCTGCGCCCGCCAACGGGCGAGTGACACGTGGCCCGAGGCGATCCACCGTGCGCCGTGCCCGGCGCGAAACGCGCGCTGTCGCGCGTGCATTGACCGGCCTATCCCCGCGCGCCACGTGTCCACCTCGCTGCGTCCGCTGGTCCCGGTGCACGCCCAAGTCCCGTGGACTAGCCTGCTCGCGGCCGCGCCTGCGCCTACCCGCGCCCGTGCCGCCGCGCTCCGCCGCCTGCCCGCTGGCCGGAACAGTAACCAAGTGCCTCGAAATCCGTGTTTTGGCATCCGGGCTCCGAAAAAAATAAGTAAATAGTCCACTTTTATCGTTTTCGCGTGCTGAGTCCAAATTCAATGTCCGTTTTGCCAAATTCCACTTCTAAAATTTGTCGAAGGCATCCAGATAAATAATCTTAATCTAAATTTTGCGCTGGGTCCAATCCTGAGGTCCGATTTGCGCACAAGCACCTCCATCTCACCGAATAAGTCTCCAGAAGTCGTTAATCACACTACAAAAGCTCTACGAAAATCCGAGTGATCACAGGCGCCAACCGCCCCATGGAACGGGCCACGTGGCGCCATCCGGGTGTTTCGGGCACTCCTCGGATAGCCGCCACGTGCCCAGTTCGGGGGCCCGAATCGTGGGCCCGAATCTGGATTTGGGGCTTTTTCTAGATTTTCCTATATATAGGTCCCATTGTGCGGCCTTTCGGAGCTTTTTGAGATTTTCTCTTAGGGCTATTTTCTGCAGGGACCTTCTTCTACGCCTCTTCTTCGACGTTTGGGATCCTGGAGATTTTTTGGAATTCGTTTCCTCAGCTTCTTCATCGACATCGCAAGCTTCGACGTGCCATCGATACCGATCTTTCCCGTCGATGTTTCGTCCGCGGGCCCCTGTGGGCTGACCCGAGAGAGTTTTTAGCCGATTTCTGCGGCATCGTTTCCACGAGAGGTATACAATCGATTTCGTATTTACCGTTCCTTTCGGTTTTGGATTTTTATTGGGGTTTTCGGAGCATCTTTGAACCCCTTTCTTGCTGTTGGTTTTTCTGGACAGCGGAGCTTGTTTGATTTTTATCTCGGTGCTCAATTATCGGATTTCTATCCGTGAGGACTCGATCGACATCTACGCTTTGCGAGAATCGCAACTATATTTTTATTTGAATTTTTGGAGGTCATCTCAAAGGTGATATTTTGACTTCTTCTGGACTAATTTTTCGCAGAGTTGTAATTTTAGAAATTTTTGCTTACCGCGGTGTTTGGTCTTTATCTCAGTGCCCGGGGGGAGTTTTCAGGTGTTTTTGGGCTTGTTGGAATCATGGGAACCTGAGAATTATCCACGTTCAGTTTCGTCTTATTTGGACTTCGGATCGATGCGCGCATTCAGGTGGGTTGCTTTCGTCTCCAAAATCGGCGGACGGTTATCTAATTCTATATGATAATGAGCATGCGTGTTTGTGAGATGAGATAGGAAGCATGTTTGCGAGAGATGATGTTTTCTTGTGTTGATATTGATATCATGTTGGTTAATGTTCCCTATTTACGTTCAGTTAAATTAAATGCTATTATTAGAACTGTTAGGATTTGATTATATTTGTAGTTGAATCCTAGTTGGATTAAGATTAATATTTAAATCTTAAAGAGATAAGTTTGTTAAGATTTAAATATTAATTAGAATAAAAATCTATTTAGACTAGGATTTGGATAGCTTTTGATGTAAGTTATAAATATAGCATATGTGCTATTATTTGATGGAGGTGTTAACGGGGTGTTAACGTGGTCACACCAATGGAGACGGTGGTGGTAATACCCATGGAGGTGGTGGGGGCTAGGATTTAGCCACACCCATATAGTGGTATCTACACCCACGGTGGTGGTAACACCCAAGGAGGTGGTGGGGGTTAGGATTTAGCCACACCCATAGTCTTCTAGGTTTATAGAAGACGAGAGAATGGAGTCTTCTAGGTTTATAGAAGACGAGAGAAGGGTGAGAGAGATTCAGGAGGAGGGCTCGGGTTGAAGCTACTCTATTGCAGAAGAGAAGTCTGTACAATCGGTGTAATTCTTTTCTTGGTTAATGAATCTTATTTCACCCGCATATTTTCTGTTTTGGTTTTTCTTCTCCTTGCCTTGGTGGTTGTGCTAATTCCAGTTATATTAAGAGGACGGGTTTTTTGGTAAAAACCCGATTTGACGTTTCCGCTGCGGAATCCCAACTCTAGGCGGTACCAACGCGGATTGCGGTATCGAAGCGGGTTGCGGATTCAGAGAATCTGGTACCGGGGCGAGTACCGGATTTTTCCAACAAGAACTTTGACCTAGCACCCTGTCATATGTTGCATGTTTCAACCAGACTAGTAGAAAATCCAAACTTGTGCTAGTTTATTTATGCTTTAGACACTCCCACACATTTATTTGTTTTTCCTGGACTTAGAGTGTTCCTCGCCCGTGTAGTGGGCCGAGTAGTCGGGATGCATGTTACACTCGTGCCCGGGGGCCGTGGAGTTTGGCAGTTGTGGTTAGACCAGTACTAGTTTTAGGAGCCGTCTGATTCGACGGTGGGTTCTAGCTGACGAGTATTTTCCAGTCAGAGAGTTGAGATGTGATCTGGGTACTGTCGATCTTGTTGATCGTGGATTTGGATTATAACCTGCATGAGCCATATTGAGCTCGACAGAGATGCGTGGATATTTTTCTCGGTGGGGTCGCGCCCCTCGAGTGCCGCTCGGTGGGATTCCCGTATAGGTGGCGGATCTGTTGGCGAGTCCGGATCGCAGTTCGACCTCGGGACGTGACAGCTTTGGTCTTGCCCTGTTTAAAAAGCCAAATAATAATGATTAAAGTGGTGCTTCGAGAAAAAGAAGGATCGGACTGGAGTAGGCGAAAAGGTCGAATCAGAATAAATCATCTGTGTCATTTAATTTGAGTTTGCTTCTCTTTCTTTTTTTTTTTTCTTTTATTTGGTTGCACAATTTTTATCCTAGATTAAATTTACTTAAATTTTTATTTTTCAACTAATTCACCCCCTCTTAATTGCCATTAGATCCTTCACGTAAGTGTGCGCGCGCAAGAGAGAGAGAGAGAATGTTCTTAAGCATACCATGTGCTTGTTTAGAAATAAAGGCAAATGTACACGGTAATAGCTGTTGCTTTACCAAAAAGGGCGTGTGCAAAGGGGCACCTAATATCTTTACCCTTAACAAAGCAAAGCTAGCCCACAACACCATAAGGCATGCAATTAAAGTAATATTCATGCATATTTTGAAAGCTTTAATTAGTAAAATAATGTTACAAAAGATGGTCCTTTTCTTTATTGATAGTATTTTTTACTTAACTATGAGCATGAGAATGTAATGGCCATATAAAGTATTAATGAAAACTGACCCTTATGTGGTGGTTTCATCTTTAAATTAAATGCTCACTCCACATAATGGAAACATGCATGTAGGAAGATGCTCTTTTGCAAATAAAAGACAAAGTTTTCAGTATTTTCACTTCTATATGGATCATGATAAAAGAAAAGGTGCACCCATTCGAGGACCAGTATATATACAGCCATTATATATGTATACTCAAGCAGTGTCATGTTTTCATCATACTAATTAAGCCATGGAAGCTCAAAAGAAAGGAGGAGAAGAGGATCGCGAAACCAGAAACCGATGCAAGGGATCCTTGCGCGGAGTGTTTCGATTCGCGGATCGCGTCGATGTTCTTCTGATGTTTTTGGGCACCATAGGATCTGTTGGAGATGGATGTTCTACTAACTTCCTCCTCCTCTTTGCTAGCAATCTAATGAACAGCTTAGGTTCTGGGAAAGTTCATCAGGATGAGCACTTATATTTCATGCATGAGGTTGAAAAGGTAATTAGGAACTACAAGAAAAACCCTAATCGCATGTCGACACATAATTATTCACTATGATCTTCTCATATTATCTTGTATGGATTATAGTTTCATCTTTGATTGATCTATCTTTCTTCTTTTTTCTTTTTTTTTTGCAGTATTGCCTCTACTTTGTCTATGTAGGATTAGTAGTCATGGTGGTGGCTTTTATGGGTAATTTTCATGAACCAAATCACATCCTACCGCGCGTAGTTTTGATTTTTTTTCTTTTAGAAAGAAAATTGTATAACATTGTGTGAGATGACTCTTGGATATATGATTTTAATGAGGTTTATTTTATCTATGATTAATTGTAGAGGGGTATTGTTGGAGTAGAACAAGTGAGAGGCAGGTGCTGAGGATAAGATACATGTATCTTGAAGCAATTCTTAAACAGGAAGTTGGGTTCTTTGATTCACAAGAAGCAACAACTGCAGAGATCATAAATAGTATATCAAAGGATACATCTCTCATTCAAGAGGTCCTAAGTGAGAAGGTAATATATACACATCATCTTCTCTTTTCTTTCTTTTTTTTTTACCTTTTTTGTTTGGTGGAAAAGAAGCTTCAAGGGTCTATCTATCTATTATCATCATCATTAACAAATAATGTTCATTTATTAGCCTGTACTATTTTGTCTGCATGATTAGAGCATATTATATGCTCATGATAGTAATGAAATCAATGTGTTTGTCTAGTGAAAAGAAACCCTAAACACCTATCTACCTAGAGATCTAAAATATCCTATTCCTTGGAAAAAGGGAAAGGTGTTAAATTCTATATAGTAGTGTCATATATATAACCCCTGATATTTTGGTCTTAACCTTAATATGCATGATAAACATGGGATAACAAAGTTTGTTAGAATTTTGCGTGGCAATAGATCAAAGTCCTGAAATTTTCGGAATTCGGCTGATAGTATCTCAATTTAGTTTCCAGATAGAACTTGTGAAGATTATAAATACTGTACAGACGACCAGAGAAAGAACTAAAGATTCTCCAACATCTAACTATTGAGAAGATTCAAAAGTATGAGTAATTTTCATATTTCAGCCGAAAGTTGGATAGATTAGTTTTCTAATTTCCAATCCAATGTAGCAGTAGCATTAGTAGTAGTCAAAGCCTTAATACTACATCTTCCGCTCATTTCGGCGGTAGGCTTCATCTGAAGACTTTTGGCTGAGATCTCAAGTCTTTGGAATTCCTTCCATTAGAGGCAAAATGCAGCTGAACATAGCATATATATTTCGTTGAGAGGTTAATCACAACGGAGAACTCAAGCTGAATTGCCTGAGGCTCCACCAATTCAGATTCGAGATGGTCTGGCTGACACGGGCTGATTTCTGCTCCAATTTACCGTTGTGGTGGAATGAGGTTTCTCCGAAGAGCTCTGGCGTGCTCACTTTCGTGGCCAAGCTACGACACTGTCGTAAGCGCATCAAGGAATGATGCTCCTCGAGTTTCTACAGCATCCATCGCACCAAAAACTATCTATCTGGCGAGATTCACCAGCTTGACGTTATGGAGGAAAGTGCAAACCTTCCTCCACATCTGTTCGAGAAACGGGCACAGCTTAAATCCCTTCTTAGAGGGGTGGCGGCGGACGAAGAGATCCTTTGGAAATCCCGTGCTAACCTCCGTTGGTTGAGGGAAGGGGACGGTAATACGAAATTCTTCCATGCGGTAGCTAATGGAAGGAGGCGTGTGAACAACATCGGTGATGTGGTGAGCAACGGGCGGACTCTCCGGAGAGAGGAGGAAAAAAGGGGATATTTCTTCGATTACTTCAAGACTCGCTTCGCTCCGAGGGATCATACTCGGGGTTCGCTATGGGACTGGGCTGAACTCCTTGGAAGTAGAACCTTTAACCGCCCAGAAGATCTGACTGTGCCTTTCACCTTAGAGGAGATCAGAAAAGCCACTTTCCAATTGGGCAGCGATAAAGCACCCGGGCCGGACGGCTATAATCTGGGCTTCATCCAAAAGTTCTGGGACGTTCTTAAAATGGATCTGTTTACCATCTTCCAGGAGCTCTATAATGGATCACTGAACACCTCCCCCTTGGATTATTCCTACATCTGTCTGGTCCCCAAGAGAGAAGGCGCTAATTCGGCAAATGACTTTAGGCCTATTAGTCTCCTTAACGCGGTGCAGAAGATCATATCGAAAGTCCTGGCCAACAGACTTGAAGCCGTTATGAAGGAGGTCATTTCACCCGCTCAGTCGGCTTTCCTAAAGGGCAGGTCGATCCTTGACTCCTTTGCAACGGCTACTGAATTAGTCAACTGGGCTTCCAAATCAAGGCTCGAAGCAGTGGGGATTAAAGCCGACTTCGAGAAGGCGTTTGACATGGTCCTTTGGGACTTCATTTTCATGGCCCTTAATGGGATGGGCGCAAATGATAGATGGTGCGGATGGATCAAGCAATGTGTATGTAACGCCAAGGTGTCAATCCTTGTGAACGGAGTCCCAACGAACTGGATAAAGACCTATAGGGGACTGAGGCAAGGGGACCCCCTGTCCCCCTACCTATTCATTTTGGTAGCGGAATGTTTAACCAGAATGACTGAACGAGCAGTTAACAACGGCTTATTGAGGGGGGTGGGCCCCACTCCAGCCGCTAAGGTTTCTATAATACAATATGCAGATGACACCTTGTTCTTTTGCGGTGCGAAGAAGGAACAGATCAACAACCTACTCTTCATCTGGAAGCTTTTCGAATGGGCCTCCGGATTGAAGGTTAACCGGGAGAAGACAGAACTTTTTTACCTTGGTAAGCGGCCCAGCAAAGGGAGGAGACTAGCGACCATCCTGGGATGTAAGTTGGGTGCTTTTTCGATATCTTACCTTGGTCTCCCGCTATCCGACAAACCGGTAACTAAACATGATTGGTGGCGGGTTATCGGCAAATTCGAGTCGCGGATAGAAGGCTGGCAAGCCAAACTACTATCACAGGGAGGTAGGTTGGTTTTGGTGAATTCAGTTCTGTCGAACCTTCCACTCTATTTCCTCTCCATGTTTAGGGCACCCAAATGGGTCGTTAGAAGGTTGGAGGCGCTTAGACGGGCCTTCTTCTGGAAAGGGGCAATAACCACCCAAGGAGGGCAATGCCTGGTGAACTGGAAGACAGTCTGCAGGAGCACCTTGGAGGGTGGATTAGGAGTCCTGAACTTAGAGAGCATGAATGTGTCACTACTTGCCAAGTGGTGGTGGAGATTCCTCACAGATAAGAGCTTACTGTGGGGTCCCCTCATCAAAGGGCTCTATTATGGTCGGAGGAAGCCGCTGAGAGAAGGTTCCTCCTTCAGGCCGCTTTCTCAGTGGTGGCGCAACGTCTTAGCCACGAGGGATATCTTCAAATGTGGGCTGACATACTCGCTTGGAGATGGCCGTAGTGTTCAGTTTTGGTCGGACATCTGGGCCGCTCAAGCCCCCCTATGCACTCTTTTCCCAGTTATCTTCGCCGCCATTATGGGAAAGAGAAATAGAGTGTCCGAGTGTCGGGGGGCGAACAGGTGGAAGTGGGGGCATATCCTACGGGGGTTCACCCCTGGTAACCCGACGGAATTGGAGATGGTCGCCCTACTCAAGGAGACAATCGATGTGACTGCAACCTTGCCTTCGAAAGACGAAGCACGTTGGAGATGGACACAATCCGAGAGTTTTACGGTTAAATCACTCTATCTCTTCATCGAGAACGGCGGGGTCTCTGACTTCCGCTTCCGGGAGCTCTGGAAGATCAAGGTACCTCTTAAGGTCAAAATCTTCTGTTGGTTAGCCCTAAGATCTAGGATCAAGACCAAAGACAACCTGCTCAAAAGGGGGTGGACCGGGGACGACCTATGTGTCCTATGCTTAGACGAAGCGGAGACGGTGGACCACTTGTTCTTAAATTGTCAGCTTACCAGAAGCATTCTTCAAGCATCAAATCCGTACATGGCTACCCTCAATATTGATTCGACGGTTGCTTCGGTTTGGAGCCACTCCTGCCAGAGAGGTGGATCCTTACGTGCTAGAGATCTCACGGGACTAGCTGCGGTCTGGTGGACGATCTGGCTCGAACGCAATAGGAGAATCTTTGAAAAGCGAAAGAGGACGATGGGTTGTATTTTTAGGGAGGCTCGAGACTGTTGGAGCCGGTGGGCCCAACTGGCGGCACCGGCACCTCTTTTTTTTTTTTTTTTTTTTTTTTTTTTTTAGGCCCAGTTGCCTACACTTGTTGCCTAGTTCATCTTCCTTATGAATGAAGCGGTAGCATGCTACCTTCTCCTCAAAAAAAAAACTAACTTTTTATGAGTAAAGAGTAAAGGGTCTATTTACTCTTTTGGCCAAACAATAAGAAACTAAATCTAGTTAAATTTTGTAATGTTTATGATCATGTTTCTCACTTTTTGCAGCAAAGTAAAAGGGTGATTTGATGTTGATACTACTAATTAGGTGAGCTAAACTTGTTTTTAGAAAAATAAAATTTTACAAAGGGAATAAAGTGACCATGCATCTTCCCCACATGTTTCAAACATGGGGGAATATCAATCCTTTCATTTGGATTACTTGATGTTATGTGGGTATCATCTAATAATTAAAACACAAATCAATCACTATATATATATATTTCTTGAGATCTAAAATTACTTTATTTTGGGGAAAAAAGGAAGTTATTGAAATATATGGTAAATCTACTTTTTGAAAGATCAATCCTTGAATATATATATTACCGCATTTATGAATAAAATAAAATATTGATTTTTTAATATATATTTCTAAACAGACTTTCTACTGTTTCATTCATTTTGTAAAGTCGTAGATTCGACCTCTATCTTTAATTAATATTTAATAGGTTATATTATGTATGTGAGTAAGAATGTTAATATATATTTCTAGACATACGTGTTTCGTACTATATTGATCTTTTTGGTAAAAGATTTGATGTTTCTATTCCTAAAAAATGTTTGAAATTTTGAAAAAATATAATTTTTTTTAAAAAAGAGCAAAGTGACTATTTTCCTCACATGTTTGAACATGTGGGAATTAATCCTTTCTAGCTTTTGGAGAGTCCACGCACGCTATATATATTGGGGAATCATCTAAGTAAAACACTAAGTACTATTATCATCATACCCAGGAAGATTCCTAAGTACATCACATGAATTTAATTTACTAAAGAAGGTGTAATTTGGAATATATTAAAGTATATATACTTGTGATATTCTCTTGATCTCTCTAATGACTTTGTGATATTGAAAGAACAAGATACCCTTCAATTTAATTAAAGAAGTAATTCCAACAACTTGGTTTTTGCTTATCCATACAATTTGATGGAATTTATGCTGAGTGTTTTTTTTGGCATTTCCAACATATCTAGCACTAAAAATGCACCAGTTATATATTGTAGCAAAACCTTAATTATACTATCCTCTCTTTTTTTCCAAGAGAATTCCAATTTGCCACTCTCTGCTTTAGGGTATTTGTATTTTATCATTCTGTATTTTATAAAATTTTTTAATGTTATATTTATAAAATAATTTTTTTACTCTATTTAATGACAGTACGTTCTTTACGATGAACAAAAACAAAATCATATAACAACAAAAAAGTAAAAGAAACCAAAAAAGCAAAAATAAGAAAGGAAAAAAATTCTGTCACTTGATTAAAATAAGTTTAACTTCCTTCTCTATAACAATATACCCAAGAGACTAGTAAGTTAAATTGGAGTGAGTCCAGTAAATTAAGTAAAACTACAGTATACGATAAATTCAGTGGCTAACATCTATGCGAATTTAGTCGAGTCCAAATCAGTGAAGTATTGTGGCTGAGCTCTTTAATACGATGAGCGTGCTATTTTTATCGGCATGCACGTGTTTTTTGGATAGTTAATTAATGCTTACCATATATATATATATATATATATATATATATATATATATATATATATATATATATATTCTAGTTACTATATTTTTAAAAGTAGCAAGTAATTAGTGTTCGTAAGTTTTCTATAGTTAAATTTTTTTTTGACTAATTTTATTCGTTAGATCATGTTATTTTACCAGCTACCCACTAAAACCCAAGAGGCTTCTAACCGCATATCTTTTATGCAATGACTACAAATTTAAAATCATCAATAACTTGATATTTATAAAAATATAGAAGCTCATATATTCATGAATCACCTGATCACTATTTATTTATATATATATATATATATAATATATATATCCTTTCATTTTATATTTTGCTGCAGGTTCCTATATTTCTGATGCACTTATCAGTGTTCATCTCTGGCCTAGCATTCTCAACATACTTCTCGTGGAGACTCTCCTTAGTTGCATTTCCACTTCTGCTGCTGCTCATAATCCCGGGCCTGATCTACGGCAGATACCTCCTCTTCCTCTCTCGACAAATTCGCGACGAGTACGCGGTGGCGAACGCGATCGTCGCGCAGGCGCTAGGCGCCGTCAAGACGGTGTATTCGTTCACCGCGGAGCGGACGATCGTCGACACCTACGCTGCCGTTCTGGAGAAGGCCGTCGGGCTCGGCGTCCGGCAAGGGATCGCGAAGGGGCTGGCCGTCGGCTTTACGGGGCTGTCCTTCGCCATCTGGGCCTTTCTGGCATGGTATGGCAGCAGGCTGGTCATGTTCCACGGCGAGAGAGGCGGCCGGATCTACGCCGCGGGGATTGCCTTCGTCTTGGGTGGATTGTAAGTAGTTTTTTTTCTCTTTCTATATATTATTCTTTTCAAACAATCAAAATATCGATCGTTTTCTCCTGACTTCAATTTTTAAAATACAATCATTTTTTCCTAATATTTTTTTAGACTCTAATATATGGAAAATGCTATGTGTACATCCCTAAGGGGTGTACATCTCACACCCCCACCCATTTAAGGGTGGGGGTGTGATGATGGGTCACTTGATGTGACCCGTAAAAAATATCACCACCATTAAAATGATGAAGATGTATAATGTACACCCCTTCGGAATATACATGTAACATTGCTCCTAATATATATATATATATATATATATATATATATATATATATATATATATATATATATATATATATATATATAGAACATCTATTTGTAAAAACTTCTTCCTAACTTTAAAAATCCTTAATTTCGTAACTATTTTTTAAAAAATTTTCTATAATTTATATCAAAAAATATTTTTAAAAAAACAATAATATATTAAAAAATTATTTTTTTTATAAAATAAGTTAGAATAATTTGATTATTTCGTCTTCTCCATCAACATTAAGTCAAAAATAAAAAATAAAAAACACGAGTATTTAGGAAAGAATTTGTTGGTGTATATAAAGTCCAACTTGTATTTTATCTGCTTTCACATTATTTTTAATAATGTAACATTTGGTTCGAAAATTGATTTATCTATATTAAATAAAATAATATATAAGATTTTGGTAAAAGAATTAATTATAACAAAAGTAATATTTATATTAATATATTCATTTATCTATTTAAATGAGAAAATAAAAAGAGGAATAATTTTGTTCCCTATTCCATATGGAACAACTTTTAACGAGATGTAAAAAAAATAATCTGTTTTGATCCAAATAATTAATTTTAATATATTTTTTATTACCTTTGAATATAAGTTGAGGAATACTTTTTTATTCCAAAAATATTTTCCAACCATACGTGGTCTTAATTAAAGTACAAAGAGGAAGTCAAATGAAGTAATATTCTTTAATTTTTTTTGTTTTCATAAAAGTTACTGATCTAAAACTAAAATAGTGCTATCAACCTATGAGTCATCAAATATTTACTAATCTTAACAAAACATAGGCTTTGTTTGGAGAGTCCGACTACTATACTATTAATAGTATCATGTCATTAGTACTATATATTAAGTTTTCTATCCTTAGATCAATTACTTTAATTATTTTTATCCGTTAGATTTTACTATTTTTTTCGACCATCTATTAAACCCAAGGGTCCACTATCATCTCAACCACACATATTTTAATCCAAGGATTAAAAATTTAATAGCACCAATGACTTGGTACTATTAATAGTATTCCAAAATCCAGCTTAGCTCTTGTTTGGATATATATATATATATAGAGAGAGAGAGAGAGAGAGAGAGAGAGAGAGAGAGTCTGGCTATTATACTATCGAGAGTACCAAGCATTTGGTGCTACCAAGTTTTCTACCCTTAGATCAACCCTTTTAATTATTTTCATCCGTTGAATTTTACTATTTCTACAACTACCCATTAAACCCAAGAGGCACACTATCATCTTAAGGACACATCTTTTAATTCAATGGTTAAAAATTTAATAGCACAAATAACTTGATAATATTAATAATATTCCAGCCTAGCTATATATATATATTAATATATATATATATATATATATATATATATATATATATATATATATATATATATATATATATATATATATATATATATATATATATATATATATATATATATATATATATATATATATATATATATAGAGTTGTGCTGGAATGCTATTGATAGCACCAGCCCAACTTTACCATCCATTTTGTAGCTCTTGGATCACATTGAGATTCGTGCAAGTCCTTTAATTAAAAAAAAAGTTTTTTACTTTTTTTTTTCTCTTTTTTTTTTTCATTAAAGAGCCTCCACGAATCTCAATGCGATCCAAGGGCTACAAAATGGGTGGCAAAGTTGGGCTGGTGCTATCAATAGCATTCCAACCCAACTATATATATATATATATATATATATATATATATATATATATATACTTCGGCTACTATACTATTAATAGGACCAAGCTATTGGTGTTATCAAATTTTCTACCCTTAGATCAATCCCTTTGATCATTTTCATCCGTTATATTTTACTATTTTTCCAACCACCTATTAAACCCAAGGGGCACACTATCATCTCAACCACACATCTTTTAATCTAAGAGTTAAAAACTTAATAGTACCAATAACTTTATACTATTAATAGTATTTTAGCCTAACTAAGTCCAGATATATACTATTAATAGTACTAAGCTGCTGGTGCTATCAATAGAAAAAAATAATAATAAATTTTGAAATTTGATTTTACCTTTTCAAAATATTTTACTACGAATAATTGAATAGAATAACATATCTGGTACATAAAAAATAAATTTAAAAATCTAATATGATTCGACAAATTAAACACTTAATAATCCTCATTATTTATTAAATATTATAAATTTTTGGAATAAATTTTAAAACGAAAAACTGAATAATACTGAACAACATGTCTATTTTAAAATAAAATATAGTTACGGTCAGAATTATTAAATTTTATAAAATAATAATTCTATTTAAATCATAATATTCCAGCATTAATACAATATTAATAATAATTTAATTTAAAAAATTAAAATAACGTGTAATTCTGCGTAATGCAAATCAAACACTACCTAATAATAATAATAATAATAATTAATGATAACGAAGATATTCATTTCAACTAATTAATTATTTTTAAAAATATATAAATTTAAATATAAAATATTTTTATTTTTGTATTTATACAGGTCACTGGGAATGGCGCTTCCCGAGGTGAAACACTTTACGGAGGTGTCGGTTGCGGCGGCGCGAATTTTGGACCGCGTGAACCGCGTCCCAAAAATCGACTCAACGGACCGGACCGGGGTGGTGCCGGGCCGGATCCGAGGCGAGATTGAGTTCTAGTCGGTCCGGTTCGCCTACCCGGCCCGGCCCGAGTCGGCAGTGCTGAAGCGGTTCAGCCTGGTGGTCCCGGCCGGGCGGAGCGTGGCGCTGGTGGGGCCCAGCGGGAGCGGGAAGTCCACCGTGGTGGGCCTGGTGCAGCGGTTCTACGACGCGGACGAGGGCGCGGTGAGGATCGACGGCGTGGATTTGAGGAGGCTCGGGATCGGATGGATCAGGGCGCGGATGGGGCTCGTGAGCCAGGACCACGCGCTCTTCGGGGCGTCCGTACGGGAGAATATACTGCTCGGCAAGGTGGGCGCGTCCGCAGAGGAGATGTATGCGGCGGCCACGGCCGCAAACGCCCACGGCTTCATCACCCAGCTCCCCGAGGGGTACGACACAAAGGTGAGGGGCCTTTGTGTAAATTTCCCAAGTTCTTTTTTTTTTTTAATTTTTTAATTTTTTTTTTTTTCTAATTTAGGTACAGTTTCAAAATGTGTGTTTTTTTAAAATTTTAAAAAACGCAATGGTGTGAAATTAATGCTGGTATATTGGATATATATATATATATATATATATATATATATATATATATATATATATATATATATATATAATATTAAAATATCATTATCTCTAGTGGTTTTAAATTTTTATGATACTCCAATGTCCTAAGTTTAAATCTCTAAACTCTTTCTGCACTTAGCCTTCTGTTATTTTATTTTATTTACAAACGACTGCTGCAAATTTATATTTGCAAATATATATATATATATATATATATATATATATATATATATATTACCTCGCAAGTTTCATACCGAGCATAAAAGTTGAACATGTAGTTTTTTTTTTTTGTGTGCGCGCGCGCTTATTTCATGTGCTATATTAAGACAAAGAAAATACCATAATTTGTACGCTGCTAAGATAAAGAGAATATAATAATTTACTTACAAGTTGAACATGAGCAACTTGAAATTGGTAAAAAAATGGTAATTCTCACGAATATAAATTTGCAAGTACTTTTTGTAAAAAAAAAGTACATAAGAGGAGGTTAAATGCAAAAAGCTTCCAAATTTTATTATACTCCAAGCTAATTTTTACGGACAATGCTATTCATACTCTCTAAATAGTGTGTACGATATATATTCCATTCATTCAAGAATATAATTTTTTTTATTAGTCATTTCGAAATGATCAGTAAAATTTACTTTATTTTAAAATAAACAGAATGTATGATATACATCTTATTTGGTATGTACTATTAGCCTTTTTTTAATTCTCTAGCATAATCAGAAACTCTAAATTATAGCTACTGTAAATTTCAAACTCAAAAGCATATTTCAACTTTTGGCCGCAGCAGAAGATCTAGAGTTTAATATCTATCTATATATCAACCACTTTACTAGAATTGGCTGCACCTTATTAGATGTCAGAAGCTTAATAGGCCAGAATAGGCACTTGGTTGAATCCGGATTTATATGAAAAAACTACTTTGCAATAGGCCTGCTCTATGATTATTGAACTATATGTATTATGTTGTGTGTTTTGAAGTATAAAGTTTCTCAAAGAATTTTCCGATTCCGAGTTATTTCATATCAAATTGTTGTTTCATTAACATGGTATCAGAGCAGGTCTTGCTTACGTCGCTTCTGATCAATTGCGTAACATCATCTTGTGGCGATATATTTTTGCAGATAGGTGAGGGGGGCGCGCTCCTATCCGGTGGTCAGAAGCAGCGAATCGCCATCGCGAGAGCAGTCATCAGGAACCCGGCGATTCTCCTCCTCGACGAGGCCACGAGTGCCCTCGATTCGGAATCGGAGAAGCTGGTTCAAAATGCTTTAGATCAAGCATCCATGGGCCGAACAACGCTGGTATATGTATAATTATTAGGAAAACTAAATTTTCATTCAATTTGATTATGTTAGGATCCAGTACTTGTAACAGTTTGAAGGTTAGTAACAAATCAGAAACTTTGGAAAATATCGAGGATCACTCACATTCAAATTTGTTGGTTTTCGATCAGGTGGTAGCTCACAAGCTTTCGACTGTAAAGAACGCAGATCAGATCGCCGTCATCGACAGTGGCACGATCGTTGAGATCGGCACGCACGACGAACTCCTCGCCAGGAACGGTCACTACTCGCGGTTAGTCAATCTGCAGAATGTGTCAAGCTCAGTCGATCAAGATTCTGAGCCTTTCTGGCCTTCTTCGGCTGCACGGAGCAGCACGGGACGGCTTAGTGTAACCAAATCCAGCCCAATATCCATCCCGGGGTCGGCGCTCTACGACGAACGAAGGCCCGACAAGGCCGTCCCTCACTCCCCTCCTTCTTTCTATCGGCTGCTCGCAATGAACTCCCGGGAGTGGAAACAAGCTCTTATCGGTAGCACGGCGGCCGTCGTGTTCGGTTCCTTACAGCCGATATACGCCTTCACAATCGGCGGCATGATCGCCGCGTTCTTCCTCGAGAACCACGACGAGATGGCCGCGGTTATCCGGCGATACGCATTGGTATTCTCCTCACTCTCTATCATCTCCTTTGTCGTGAACCTGCTGCAGCATTACAATTTCGCGTACATGGGAGAGCACTTGACTCGAAGGATCCGAGTCCGGGTCCTCGAAAAGATCCTCACATTCGAACCGGCCTGGTTCGACGAAGAGGCCAATTCGAGTGCCGCATTGTGCTCCAGGCTAAGTAACGAGGCTTCTCTTGTTAAGACTCTTGTAGCTGATAGAATCTCTCTTCTCGTCCAAACGGCGTCCGGAGTGGCCGTTGCGGTCACGATGGGCTTAGCCGTAGCGTGGAAGCTTGCCTTAGTCATGATCGCGGTCCAACCATCTACAATCATATTTCACTATCTGAAAAAGATTGTCCTATCGAACGCGTCGCACGACCTAGCCCAAGCTCAGCATAAGAGCACTCAAATTGCGATCGAAGCGGTTCGGAACCACCGAATGGTCACATCATTTGGGTGCTCGGCGGAAGTGCTTCGGCTTTTCGAGGAAGCCCAGGAGAAGCCGCTGAAAGCCGCGAGGAGGATGGCGTGGGCGGCGGGGGTGGCCACGGGCTTCTCGCCGTGCCTGTCCTTCCTGACATGGGCTCTGGATTTCTGGTATGGGGGGAAGTTGGCCCAGTCAGGTCAGATTTCAGCTGGTGATGTGTTCAAGACATTCTTCATTCTGGTGAGCACTGGAAAGTTGATTGCCGAAGCCGGCAGCATGACCTCGGACCTTGCGAAGGGGACGAACGCGGTCGCCGCGGTCTTCGAGGTGCTAGATCGGCAAACAATGACTCCAAGATCTTCTCAAGTAAGCCTCTTATACAATGTTGTCAACTTTAGAAATGGCTGTTTCAACTGTTTACTGATGTCAAACAAATGAGAGTAAAAATGTTGTTTTCGGAAATTTCAGAGAGTGATTGAGCAAATAAACTCTTTTGCAGGGATATATATATATATATATATGAGTAATTTTGCCTGCTGCATGTGATCATTATGCAGGTGGATCATCTCAGTGAGAAAGCTACAGTGCAGAGGAGAATTCAAGGGAGAATAGAGATCAAAAGGGTCGATTTCGCGTACCCGAGCCGGCCACAGTGTCTCGTCTTGCACGAATTCACCTTAGAAGTTAAGGCCGGCACGAGCGTGGGGCTAGTCGGGCGCAGCGGTTGTGGTAAGTCGACCATCGTCAGCCTGATCCAACGTTTCTACGACGTCGACCGAGGGGTTGTTTGCATCGACGGTGTAGATGTGAGGGAACTGGACATCATTTGGTATCGCGGGCTCACCGCGCTTGTCAGCCAAGAACCAGTGATCTTTTCGGGCAGCATTCGCGACAACATCGCCTTCGGTAAGCCCGAAGCCACTGAGAACGAGATCGTTGACGCCGCGAAGGCCGCCAATGCTCACGAATTCATATCGTAAGTTTCGCATAATTCTCGTCATCATCATAACATTGTGGAATTCAAAATTCGAATTTAAATTGTATAAGAACAGAAGTTAATAAGATTCTAATGATAAAAATAATCTATGCTCGACAATTTTGCGTAGGTCCTTAAAAGATGGTTACGGTACTGATTGCGGTGAGCGAGGGATACAACTGTCGGGCGGGCAGAAGCAAAGGATTGCGATCGCGAGGGCGATCATAAGGAACCCGACGATACTGCTGCTGGACGAGGCGACGAGCGCTCTCGACGTGCAGTCGGAGCGTGCCGTGCAGGAGGCCTTGAACCGGATCATGGTCGGGAGGACGACCGTCGTGGTGGCACACCGCCTGAACACGATAAAAGGTCTCGATTCAATAGCGTTCGTCGGCGAAGGGAGCGTGGTGGAGCAGGGGACTTATTCACAGCTCATGAAGAAGCAAGGGCCCTTCTATAACTTAGCAACACTGCAAAAATGAGCTGTTTTGTATGAGGAGTGTGTGTGTGTGTGTGTTATGACCCAAAAATATGCCGTGTAATTAGATATACCACCTCAGTTGATCTCATTGTATTGTGAGCGTATGTGATATAATATATTCCGAGGTTTTCAACTTATGGAGAACCAATTCACTAACTAAGTCTCCATCCTTAAATGAATAGAATAACGATTTAGAATGATAATAAAGCAAACAGGCACTAAAGTGATCAAAGCTAAGTTTAATATAAACAGCTTTTGACTAATTTTAAGTTTTTATATAAAGATGAAAACTGAAATAATGTGAAATTTTGTTAAATTATATGCCAACATACTGAGTGCCTACTTCAATATTGAGAATATTCAAATTTTAAAAAAAATGATAATAAGTCTAGCATGAATTTCTTTCCTTCTTATGTGATTATTCTAATATTTCCATCTTCCCTGTTTATTTCTCACACTGCATAGTGCTATACTAAGCTTTATTTTTCAAAATCAATTTTTTTTTAAAAAAAAACCTCAAGAGAAAATCACACTGTTCATCTCCCTTTGCATGTAGAGTGAGTGCCCTAACCCTAGATTATTGAATTTTTCGAGAGAGGAAGAGTAACTCAGAAAAACAATATTGACAGCATCAGTAAAAAAAAATTAAATACCTAAATAAACAATATATTTCTTCAGATTTTTCTTCAGATAATGTATCAGATCATAATCTTTAGACAGTTTAAGCAAATGAGTGAGTAAGACAAAAAAATTGAACTAATGTTCTTGTGATACCACAATCAAACAAAATGTAGATTTCTCAAAATCACAAATGCTCTGTAGCTCCAATTTCTGCTTTCTTCTATAAACATTCACCCATTTAAGTTTCAAATGGTAAAATTGTATTTTCGCAAGCTATCGTGGAAAGATTTCCAAAACATGACAGACTACAGCATAAATTAAAGAAGTGGAAACAAGCATTACAATCAGTGTGATTCAAAACATTGAAGCACCTTTTTTGGGGCTAACAACAAATATCATCCGAAGTGTGAAGTTGGAATGAATGATTAACCAAGAAAGCATGGTATAATAATCGCAGTCTACCTTTTTTTTAGGCAGGAGAGTGTACTGGCTCAGTCACCGCATTTTATAATACTGAGTTCTCGAGACCTGGCAATGCTGCCCATTTAGGGAGTATTTGAGCATTATCTCGACGTCGCGAGGATTCTTCTTGTTGGGCTCGACGGTCATGCTTCCAATCAATGCTTCTCCCTTGCAGATGGGTAGAACATCCTCGAGGTAGAGAACAGTTTGCTTCCAATGAGTAGTCTTCGACCTCGGCCCTGTTGTAAAAAGAATAACCAATTTGGTCAAATCCCAAGCGAAGATTCTAATTCAATGCTTCAGAAAAATATTCCAATTGATGCAAGGTTACAGCAATATATAAGCTTTGGATCGAATTTGATTCCCATGAGATCAAGTACCAATGAAGAATAACAAGTCGAATATAATAGGCTATATTTCAAAAGAGATCGGCTTGTTTCTCAAATTTTACAACTTTGAAATCAGTATTTTTGTTGATCAAAATGACCCTGGCTGAAATCCCTGATGCATTCATTTATCATAAGGGAGCAGCAGAGGCAATTTCAGTCGATAAAGGACAAAAAAGGGGACCAAAATTGCAAATCTAAAAAAAGAGTGAATGAATTAGTCCTATAAAAAAGCTACCGACGATCAGACCACTGCATCTAAGTTGGAAAAGCAAAGGAGCGGCATCATATCATAAAATATGAATATGTAACTATATATACTGTGATAAAACCATTAGAGTGTTCAATATGCATATGTCTAACGGTTCAAGCCTTCATGCAAAATATGGAAGTCCTCGAAATAGAGCATACAACAGCTAGTCAAGAGAGATCTTTAAGATAAAAAGAGGTTTAACCATAGACAAGAATGGGTTGTCAAGAACCTGTTGAGAACCCCATCAATTTATGGCATTTGGTGAAAGAGACATCGAAGTATGCCACAAGAGCGTGGATATAATCATTGTGCTCAGCCACAAGCTTAAATGGCGCGGTGAAAGAGGCATCGCCAGTAGTCATTCTTGAAATATCCATTGTCTACAAATTTGTCAAAAAAAAGCTAGCATTAATTATAATGAAAGGAACAAATAAAGAAAAAACAAAGGAATATAGTTGATCCACCTTAAGAAGTTGACAGTTGGTGACTATTTGATTCTGGTCTACAGTGTCTACAAGTGGTTCCATCATTGCTTGTTTTCTGATGCAGCTCATGTCGAAGCCATATACATTATTCCAGACTACAAGGAGATGAATAATGTTGTCAAAAACAATGTGGAGCACAACGACATACGAACTTAGGGCCTGTTCGGCCTGGCAAAAGCTACTGTAGGACTGCTGCTCAAGTAGAGTCGTTCGTTCGTAGAAACACCGACAGCTTTTCACTGTGGAAGACCCGGTAAAAGCTTCACATTGGCTCTTCTACTTTTAGAGCTTAGATTTTATTTACCAAACGCCTAACTATTGCTTCTCCGAGTAGGAAAATTATTGCACAACTCAGGTTAAACAAACATCTAATAGGTTCTTCAGCAATAGTAAGCTAGGAGAAATATTGTCACCGTCTCCAGAAATGAAAGGAAAAATGAGTGACTAATATGCTTACACTCAATTTTGTCCTCTTTGTATTCAGCATCCTCAATTGCGGTTAGATATAGGGAAGCTTTGTCTGGTAAGACAACTCCACCATTAGCCTACAGGAGAAACAGAAAAAGAAATGCCATTTTCTTCAGAGACTGACACAAACAGTGGATTCAAATTGCATTCAGGAATCGCGCAAGACCAGTATGAACCGACAAGACACCAAGTCAATACTGGAGCAGATCAATACAATTAAAAGATCTTGAAATTCTAATTCCTATAACTAGAAAAAGAGAACTTCATATTTGCATGCTGTATACATCACTATGTAAAATAAGTGTAGTCCTTGGTCTCATATTACATTACGACTTAATGTGCACTTGGAACTTACTTTTTGAGTATACCAGACAATACGTGATATTAATCAATTTTCAATCAACCTTTTAAGGTTCTTTTTGATAATCTATTTTTAAATGTAAATAACTTATATATGGTCATCAAAATACATACAAAAACATAGAGATCACTATCTAGTTCTGGTAAAAAGGTGGTTTCAATCATTAAACTAAGCTTCAAAGCATAATTGAGCTCTTTCATGCAGGGCAACTACAGAAGTATATGTACTTCTATGAACATATCTACCTCATTTTACTCTAATGGTTGATTACTTCTAGATATATCCTTTGTAGTGTAATCATGGCACACAATAATAATAATAATAATAATAATAATAATAATAATAATAATAATAATAATAATAATACAGCTGAAGTTTACAGTTTGCACACCTGATTCTTTCCCATTTACAAATGTAAATATTAGCTCGTTAAACCTTCTAAACAAGACAACGGAGATACAAATGATAGCACTAGACAAGGAATTCCTACTTAGATGTATCCTGAAGAATAACTTACAAGCCATTTATCACGTGCATACAAAACTGTGTTCAACATATTCTCAAACAGCAGGAAATAGCCCATCCACTCGGAGATGATCACATCTACATGTGCAACCGGGAGGTCAATCTCTTCGACCTTTCCTTTCAGAACCGTTATGACTGCACAAAAAACAAAACACATTGCAAACGAATTCAACAGTACTTTAGCATTATCCTGTGAGATAAGGGTATGTAATCACCATTAGAAAACCCATTTGCTTGAACAATCTCCTTTGCCATGTCAGCCATGAGAGAGCACTCTATCTGTAGATCAGTTTTAAGTTTACTGATTAGATCTACTTGAAAGTAATAGGAACAAATTGTATAAGACCTACCACAAAAACATGTTGAAGATCTAGAAAGCAGATCACAAATCTCATGTAGATAGATTGGAAAAACCTTTGCAGTTCAGAACCGAAAGAAAAAAAGAGGACCTACCGCATAAACATGTTTTGCTCCAGCTTTTGCACAAAAAAGAGAGAGGATTCCTGTCCCTGCACCTACATCAAGAACCACCTTGTTCTTGAATAGAAAGCTATTCTGGTAGATGACATTTTGATACGTCTTTGTTCTAACAACATCTTTCAACATTTCCTGCAAGGTGGAGACAATATGCCAAGAATTTTTAGGATATAAATTCAGAATTTTCTGATAAAAGAAACTAAAAAAACCTCAACCAACGCTTTAGCAATTTTCACAAGGATCTAGTTTGAAACTTTCATGAAAGCCGATTCAGAGGCTTCCTGAATTTGGCTTCCTAAATGACAGATCTATTGAAGCAGATAACACCACATGACAGTACAAAGCTATCAAACACCTATATTCAGGTCGGATAGAAAGAGCTTATTCTCTCACAAACTGTAATTCATACTATATACAGAGATCCTGTAAAAGCATAGAATGCAGAAACATCCCCTATTGAAAAAAAAACAGATTTCTAGCAAGTTAACTTTACAAGAAAAAGCAAGCAAGCATGCATAAGAGGCCAATGGGAACAGAAGTAGCAGCTGCAATTTCAAGGATCATATACAGTTATACAATCTCTTGTTGTCAGATGCAAGAAATATTTGTTAAAGAAAGATAATGTAAGGAAAGAAAGAGCAAACTGTCATCCAATGAGCAAATTAGAGCATGCATAGCCAGTTGGAAAAATCCAGTTAATTTACATATCCATGTGAGTTAAAACTACTAACAAGCAATAAGGAAGACAAAAGAAAAGGTGAAAAGAGGAAACAAGAAAAAGCATCTTCATAACTCTACAGCTAACTCCACCAAGACCTCCTAAAAATGGTTAACTGATACTAATTCCAAAAAATCGGATCAAGTTTCAGAACCAAGTTTTGCACCAATTAACTAAGATAAGAATAGAAGCATCGACTCCCTGGTCGTATTTAACACTCCATGGAAATTCGTTCACTATTTACCAACCATAAATACCAGCTACACCTCCTGAAAGTTGATAGGAACTTACTTCATGAATGCCTGCAAATAAAAAGAAACAAACATGTAAGATTGCTTAATAACATAAACACATGAAAAACCACTAATTTACCATGCTAAAGAGAACTAGATGATAAAGGAAAATTACATGACCGTTAGCAACAAATTTGTAAAAGGAAAAGGAGACTTCAGCAAGAAGACCAAGGGCATGCAAAAGTCGCTAACAGTGATTTCTGTTTCAATTTCGAATAAATGAAAAAAGATTTCCATTTTATACCCAATTATCCAACAAAAGCACACTAGCAGCATACCAACAAACAAGATCATCCTAATAAACAACTAAGTTAGCTTATTCACAACATAATCTAAAACCAAGGATAAGACTGGGTGGAAAAGTAAAACATCACAAAATCGAATTTTTAAGCATGGCCGTGATTAGACGCACAACATAAGCAGTTCTAACGAAGGAAAATACGAGATTATACACAACACGAAGAGCTCAACCGAGCAAAACGAAGAGCACACACCGAAGTGGGAGTAGGAGTCGAAGTAGTAGTCGGCGCTGGTCTTGTCGCCGCCGATAAGGGCCGGGTACTCGGACGAGTCATCCAAGTTGGAGCTCCCCGTCCTCTCGTCCATGACCTCCTCCGCCACCTCCACCTCCACCTCCGCCTCCGCCGTCGCCACCTCCACCTCCACCTCCGCCTCCGCCGTCGCCGCCTCCGCCTCGGCGCCGGCGATGCTCATCGTCGTCGTCGTCGTTGCCTCCTCCTCCGGCGGCCCGTTGCTCGAGCTGCTCTTCTGGGCGAGCGACGCGGGGCCCTTGTTCCCGCCCTTTCGCCGCCCCATTATTCAGGCGATCTATGGTTTTGGGGAGCGGAGGTATTAGGGTTTATGCACGGAGCGAGCGAGGGGAGTGGCGGAGAGCTATAAAAGGGCGAGTAGAGAGGGATTAGGGCGCGGAGTTCGATTAATTATTAAGAATTATTACGTAAGACACCGAATTTAGAAATTTGGGTTAATTGCACTATTAGTCTCCAATTAATTCTTTTTTATTTACTTTTTTTTTTTTTGAGCAAATACATTCTAAAAGATGGTGCCAATTTTACACCATAAACTTTGGCAGTGTTTGGAATGGATTTAAATTTAGGTATGAATTTTGAGTATATCTTATCCGATTGAAACAAGTTTGGAATGAATTTTGAGTATATATATATATATATATATATATATATATATATATATATATATATATATATATATATATATATATATATATATATATATATATATATATATATATATATATATATAGTAAAAGCTTATATGTTTTTAAAAATACAAATAAAAATATACTTGTAAATTTTTTACCATTAAATTTGTATTGAGATTTATGCTATTTACTCTTTCTTTCTCTCTCTTGATTTGACTTTACAAAAGTACAAATCTCAATGCAAATCCAATAATACAAAATTCATAAATATTTTTTTACTTGTACTTTTAAAAACATATAAACTTTTATATATATATATATATATATATATATATATATATATATATATATATATATATATAATCAAATTCAAATTCAGACCGGATTTGAGTCTGAATAAGATGTACTCAAAATTCATTCTCAAATTCAAATTCATTGAATTTTTATTTTTTATATTCATATTCAAAACTATATTCGTTTAGCATCGAATATAACTAGAGGATCAATGAATTAACAATGCACACATACACTAATTTTTATTCTAACAATAATCGATGTAAAGGACTAAATTGAAGCACTTGTCAAAACTTGAGAGGTCGAATTTTCAACTTAAAAATTTGAGGAGCAAAGTAAAACCCAAATAAATGTTTCAGGAACTAATATTGCAACTAATTTAAAGGGAAACAAAGAACACTTTCACCTCAGCCTCGACCCTGCAGTTTATATTTTTGGCATAGTAAAGCAAATAAAACTGGAGCTTCGATTCTAAAGCACATAGTTATGCATCAGCTTCTCACTGCAGCAGATACTCCAGATATTTTATTTAAGAAATGCCAAAATTCTATATGAGAAACTCCAAATGTGTCCATAAAACCATACCAAACAAGTGAATAAAAATAATATGATATTATACAACAATTTTTTTCTTGGATTTATAAGTAACATTTCAACTGCACCCAGTCTCAAAAAAAAAAAAAAAAGAAAAAGAAGAAAAGGAACAAAACTGAAGAGAGAAAAAAACAAAACAAAAAAGCAAGCCAGCACTGTGAAACTAGCTGTAAACAAAAGAAGGAAAGAAGTTTACTAAACATTTTTTAAGGCAAAATTAGAGTATTTACAACACCAAATGTTTTCCTAGAATAGAATATAAAATAATAATAATAATAGAGAGAAAAGAATAGAAGAGAAAAATAATTACAATGAAAGAATAACTTGAGCAAACCAAAAAATTCATGCTCTAAGTGCATAGCCAAGCACCTAATAATATCAGAGCAACAACAGGACACACACCCGAATCATTTGATAGGTTCTTCAGTGCAACACTTATGCCACAGATTCCACAAAAGCCAATAGAACAAAAGAATGAAAGAAATCACAAGAATACCTTTCACTCGACGTTGATAATCCAATGTGTCCAGCTCCCATCAGCCCATGAGATATGTTAGGCGGTATAAGTGTTGCACTGAAGACATTCTCTCCCTGGATCTTTTCTGCTAGGTTGAATGAAAAAATTATTTGAAATGCTTTCCCGGCAGAAAAAAGAAAAAAAAAATCTTTCCTTAATTTTCTCTGTCGAGGCCAACTTTAAGCGGAGAACATGTACAAGCTATATGCAGCAGCACAGGCGATTATATTGTCAGTTGGGTGCCATGCTAAATGGAGCACCTTGGTAGAATGATCATATGAGTTTTCATACGAGTTCTCACTGGTGGTGTCGGCCACTGGGCTTTCTATTCCTGAAAAGAAGATTTCATTGCAGAAGAACATTTTCATTATTTTAACTGAGCTAAAAAAATGCAATCAACAAGCTGTTATCAAGAAATATCAACATATATAACCATGCAGAATTATCTATTTGCCTATATATTCCTGCAAAATCTGGATTCCCACATATCCCCTACAAAAGCTCTATTTCTGCTGGTATACCCTAGAACTAACAAAAATTCCCTTTGAAAAAAACTTTTTCTAATAAACTGCACAAATTGTATGACTTCCCAACTTAAGAAGATAAGAGTATATTTGCAAAAGCTGAGCTTTTGAGAGATATATATGAAATACAGATTCTACAAAAATAGATATTTAGTTAGATAACATTTAAGGGATATATATATATATGTAAAACCAAGGATTAAAGTGCCGTGGCACAAAAACGTGCTGAAAACTTGATGGTACAGTATAGCACCATATGTGCCATGCTATGCTGATGCGTGCTGATCACAAAAATTATCTGTATGCCGACACATAATGACATGAAATACTTATTTTCTTTAGTACCAATTTATTTTAATTGCTTATTATATATCTTTATTAATTTTTTAAAACTTTACTAAAGGAACTATTTGCTAATTTCAAAGAAAAAATGGGTTTGAGCCATGCCATCGGCGCAGAAGTTGTGTCATGCCAATATCTTGTAGACATGGTGAATACGACCCGTGCCGATGGGCACTTAAATCCTTGTGTAAAACCCCACAAAAAATTATAACAGGTAGATACTAACCTGGCTGAACAACATGTGTTGAATCGCTCGGCAACGTCAAAGGCCCGGGAGGGTTTCCGACTCGACTCCTATATGATGAAAACCAAAAAATAACAAGTTTATACAACTACCATAATATTTCATATAGTAATTTTTAGAGGCTAGGATAGTTTATACAATTACCATAATATTTCAGATAGTAATTTTTAGAGGCTAGAGAGAATATAAGAAGCATTATCATCATTTGCACTGAGTTATACAATGCCTAGTATCTTTTCAATTTTAGTTTGTACGCTATAAAAAATATGGTTAGACAGCAGTAAACCCCTATAATGTCGTAAACCCTGCTTTTCCATCTGAAATATTGAAACTTACCTATATTACCCTTAGTACAAGTTCTTGCATTGCCTCCTTAGTGTTCCGCAAGATAATATTTATCACTTTGCTCATGGACCAACAGGCTATATTGCAGTTTTTAAAAATTCAAAATTAAACTACAATAGCACCCTTTGCAACTTTAGCCCACGTCTCAATTACCCAACGGATAAAGCACTACATCAATTTAGCCTTGCAGATCATAACTATGTCAAATAGGATAAAAAATTTGAGATGATCATCAAATACAGGTGCAAAACTTTAATGTTGTGGTTCAGCATATCATATTAATTCTATATCTGAACATACTAAGTTGAAACTTGTATAATGTTTCTAAGAATTAAATAAAAGAGATCTTTATGAGAGCTACCAAAATTAATTGATTATTGGATATAATCACCATTATCCAACAATTCGTTTCCATGAAAGTTTTGCATTTGTTTCAACAGTCATTCCCAATTTTGGAACTGTTTGACACAGTGGTAAAGTGCAGCATTGAATTTGCCGCAAATTTTTGTGCAGGAGTAATTAAGATGTACTGAAATGCAAGAGGGCTTTTACTAATTAAGACAAAAATTTAAAGGGGGGGTGAAGCAACATGAAATATATCATGATACTTGTAGGGTGTTTCCTGCATTTTTAATAAAATTTGAAGGTAACAGAATCAAAATTTCCAAGGGATGTGCACGATAAGAAGCTGATTTTACAGTATCCAAAAGGTTTCCATCCATGGCAACTATAAACAGATGCAAAAACTTTCATAAGTTATAACAGATAAATACAAAATTTTAGACTGATTGATGTTTCATATCACTGCCAATTCTCATTGGTAATTGACTTTCTTAAAACTATCATCAATCACACCTCATTGGATTTGTACTTGCTTCCAATGTCGTCTCCTCGCAGTTTTCACCAGCACAGCTAAACACGCGGACTTGATCGCTAATAACACACAAAATTGTAAACTTATTGTTTCAAGGGTAAGAGGGATAAATTCATGAGCAGACAAGATAGAAACAAATACCAGTAAGAGCCGGTTGCAATTCTTAGTCCATCTCCGCTTATACAACAATCAAATTTGTCGAATATCAACTCACTTTCATACATTTGAGGTAGCTGGGGGAAAACATAACTATTATAGACAATTTATCTATAAAATAATAATTACAAATTTAGTTCTCGAACTTTAAGATCAATGCCATTAATTGTCCTTGTAATTATAAATTTAAGGATTCAGTCCCAGAAGCTTAGGGACTAAAAAAAAAAGCTATCAAGTCCTACTAATTACCATTGTTTACCAACTCAAAAAAAGCTACAACATCAGTATCGTAACTACAGTTTGGCAACATGGTAGCTATTTGAGGTTTGACCCAACAGCTGGTGACATAGATGTGGAATTTTCCTTGCTAACAAACAACCAAGAGTTATTACCCATGGAAACAGACTTCAGGGACTAAATTGTTGAAACATAAACTCTTGAGTACATACTTGAAATTGGGATCAAACTTGAGGGATTAAAATTTGTTATTAACCCTAATAAGTTGGCTGTTGTAGAAAATGGAAACGGGTAAACAACAGTTTACAAAAGCAACTCACCATAGGTCTTAAATACTCATTGACAGAGAAAGTAGCAACAGGGCCAGAGTCCATGTTTATGTCCCAGAGCTGGATGTATAAGAAGAAAGTTAAAAAAAAAAAGGAAAAAGTGATAAGGAAATAATTATCTAGGCAAAAACAGAAAGCTACTAATGCCATTGCACATAAATCAAACTTTCTTCAGCGCATTTCTTGCATGACTGAGAACAAAATTAATATATACTGTTGGCTCAAAGGGCCCAGCATCCACTGTGGCGGGAGGCCGAGTTAGGCCAAGTTACGTTCAAAATGGCGGGAGGCCGGGTCGGGCCGAGTCATGTTCGAAGTGACGTGAGGCTAGCTGGGCCGAATCACAATCAAGACCCGTGGGTGCTGTGTCTATACGCTTTTAGTGAATTGATTAAGTATTTCTAACAGCTCGAGCTTTTGAAATTAATGGTTAGCGCCAACGATCCGACATATATAGCTCTTAAAACTGAGATGAGTAAATGATAAATTATTAAAAGAATTGAGAATTATTAACCTTAACAGTCATGTAATCACGACTTAAGATATGCCTTCCATTCTTTCCAAACTTAATGTCTGAAATTGAAGAAATAATCTCAGTAAAAGGGGACCACAAATTTGGCGACTTTTGATCCACAAACCTGTTAGAATGTAAGATAAATTATTGCAACAATGAGCATGCAAGCAAGCAATATGAGAAAAATATATTACACGTTGGTACTCAACATGACATAAGGCAGCTTATGACATAGATATAAATCGATAAATCATCTATTTACGCATATCATGTATACCCCATAAAATCTTATATTCATCATGCAAGGGCACTTCTTTTGCAAATAGCTGTACCTTGAGTTGGGAAGTCATGCAATTTACAACAAAAAATTAGTTTTTGTATTATAAGAATTGCTTAATGCAAGGTGTTTTGGAAGCACAAGGAAATACAGGTTAGAAATCAAGTTTTTGGAGGGTATACATGAAATTTTTGCATTTATAGTGAGATATATACATAAAGAGAGAGAAAGTTGAGCTGGAATGCTATTAGTAGCAAACAGGCTATATTGTCACCCATTTATTTTCGACGGTAGAGTTTCCAAATCGACGATCAGCACTATTGAACATGATCTAGACCATTGGAAGTATCTGAAAAATTAAATTTCAAATCTTTTCAACATCATTGGCCTAATGATCAAAAGGTTGCAAATTTTGTAATTTTAATAGTAGATATGAGTCTTTTGCTCGTTTAACAGTATAAAAAATCTAAATTAATTGAATTTTAGTTAGAAAATTCTTTAAACCATTTAAAATAAGATTTATACTCTCGATCTTGATTACAAGACTCCTATCATCACTTTTTGAAGGATATTCATCTTCAACCGTTCATTTTTGTGTTCACTTGATGGACAAAAAAAATATATCGAAAAATCATAAAATTCAATTTCCAATTAGTTTAAATGGTCTAGATCATATTTAACGGAGCCCGTTAAAAGAGTGGCAATGGAGCCCATTTGATACTGATAGCATTCCAGCTCAACTCTCTCTCTCTCTCTCTCTCTCTCTCTCTCTCTATATATATATATATATATAGAGAGAGAGAGAGATAGAGAGAGAGAGAGAGAGAGAGAGAGAGAGAATTGGGCTAGAATGATTCTAATAGCATCAAGTCATTGGTGCTTGTAAGTTTTCAACCCTTGGATGAAGGATTGTGTGGTTAGTACAACCCTTGGATGAAGGATTGTGTGGTTAGTACAACCCTTGGATGAAGGACTTAGGGTTTAGTGGTGGTTGGTGAAATAGCATGATCCAAGAGATAGAAATAGTCAAAGAAGTAGATCTAATGATAGAAAAGTTGGTAACACCAAACGCTTGGTGCTATTGGAAGCACCCCGGCCACACTCTCTCTCTCTCTGGATTCTTATAGGAATTCAATACAAAATTGAGAGATTGCTTACAGTTTGGAATGCTTATCACATAAAGCTGATTGCCTCATATCAGTAAGTCGTATTGAGCCTTTTGAGCTGCTATATGCCAAAATGTTGCAATGAGTAGGATGAAACTCGGCACATGTTATCACCTCTGCATATTGTAGGAAACAATAAGCTGTGTAACTTTGGCTACTGATTCCGAACAAACATAGCTTAAAAAGAAAGAAACAAAGGCCTCGTTTGTAAAATTCTCATTTCGGTTTCTTTTTAAACTGAACTCTATTTCACGGAATTCTCTGCCGGCTGGTCTCTATTATTGTTATTGTTGGCTAACTTGCAAACTCATCTTTCAAGAAAAACAAAGAAGCGACAAAAACTTTACTAGTAGCCTTTGTTTTCCATTGCCATGCAAATCCAAGAAAGTATGATTGCAAACAATCTGCAGTCTACCTCGCATAAAATTTGAATTAAGAATAAAAAAATAGAGAGAAAGATGGGGGGAGGGCGGGGGGGTGTTGCGCGCTACTGCCGGTCACTTGTTGGCCCACTGTCCTTAATAATTTTATCACAGGAACTGAAACAGAAGAGAGACATGTACCAAAAAGATGCTCCATATTGGCAGGCTTTGTATCAACAATATTAAAACTCTGATTGTGCATTTCCAAGTTCCAAAGATTTATTCGTAAATCATCAGCTGATATAAAAGTCTCACCATCACTGCAGAATAAAAGATCATTAAGAAAATGTGATTACAAATCAACTTCTTCTTGAGAATTTAGAGAGAGAGAGAGAGAGAGAGAGAGAGAGAGAGAGAGAGAGAGAGAGAGAGAGAGAGAGATAGAGAGCATTTATAAAAAAATGAGCACGAACTTGCAATACCACAAGCAGGACATATTTATGTTCATCCAAGGGAAGTGATTTTTTAACAATAATCCACAGGAACTATACAATCAAATTAAACAAAGGATACTTTACGAGTTCAATCTGCAGATAAAAAATGCTTCTTCCTTTGACTATGAAGAAAGTGTTAATACAATTGTCATGTGAGAACTTTCCGGCCATGGCTTAAGCTTTTATACTGTTACACAGAAAATCGTCCTGTGTAAATATATCCTTTTTCTTCTCTTATGGAAATCTTTTAAGTTGCCACCATATGACAATATCGTATGGGAAAAATTAATTAACTTGCCATAGTAGAGTCTCACATAGCCTTTGCTACTACTACATGTGAGACAAACATCAAGAACATTAAAACATAGTATATGATTTTTTTTTCTCTTTGGAAAGGTAAAAGGCAGTATACAATATGTCCTTGATATTTAGGTACTTGAGTATATTAATATGTGCAAAACTATTAGTGCAAAAAAAATCTGAATTAGAAAAGATCTTCAAGTGTCAAAATAAAGGGATCTCAAAAAATAAAGAATCTGTTACAAAATAGATCGTGAAAGTTAATGCCTAAAGTAATTAGAGAATTTATGCGAGTAAAATATCAGGCTAAAGAGGCACGAAACCTGTTATTTGAAATGGAATGGATGTTATAATCATGTGAGTCAGCATATACTCTTCTGCATTGAGCAATAAAACTTTTTTGTTGGCTCCCTACCTGAATAACAAAAACAAGATTACATGGCACAGCTTAGAGAATTGAAGAAAAAGGACTAAAAAGGTAAGGGGTTTCTAAAACACTAGAACAAAAGAAAAATAGCACCAACTTGATGACCATATCACGCCAAAGGAATCGGTTGAACTAAATACAATTACCGTAGAAAAACGAAGTGACGGAAACCCTTCAGGTGGGAATGAAAAGTCATTACTTATAAAATTGTAATGCCTTTCTGAATGTCCACCATTTGGAAGATACACTGGCGGACTAGCTGTACTAGAGCTACCAACACTACAATTTCCACTAGAATATAAAGGATCTAAATTCATCTCTGAAATTATTTTAACCTTCTTCTCTTGCACCTGTCAAAATACATTTAATTTGTTAGACTTAACAGGCAGTAATTATACAAATACAAAGAGAGCATAAAATCAAGTAGGTACAGATACCAAGTGAAAACACATAGTACTATGATTAAGTATTATCAGAAGAATAAGAGGTAGAGTGAGATGTCTCAGTTTTCTATTCTTTTTTTCCTTTTTGCCTTTTTTTTTTGGTGTGAATAAGGTAAACAACTTAATTTACTAATGGATAACCCAGTTTTGTGGTTTACTTGTTTGACCCCACTGCCTTAGTTATGCATTAATAGGAGAATATTTCTAGGAAAAAAAAAAACAAAGTACTAATCATTGTTACACAATAGGACGATCTGATAGTTAACAGCCTAGAAACATACTTAACAACACCCCTCACGTGCATGATGGATTTGAAAAGCACATCGAATTAACAAGTGAGATAAGAGATGGGGATTCACCCAGTGGATTTTTTTTTACTTTACTTTTCCTATATACAAATACAAAAAAAGGTGCAGAAAAAAGTTACAGGGTACCTTCCAGAACTTTATTGTTTTGTCATTTGTGGAGAGAAGATACAATGCGCTATTGGCTGGTTGACACCATTGTATCTTGTTAACCTTCTCAGATATCTCTAAGCTTCTAAGGAAATCAAACTGATCACATAGAAATGAAGCTACGTCCAATTAAATATGGATTAAAAAAGCATCATTCTAGTTTTACCCAAGCTCTGAAAAAGTAGTACCTCCAATTTATGACTTTGGAATTGAGTTTTGTAACTGTATTTTGCATGCCTGCTAGCTGAATAATCGGCCTGCTCAAGATCCCTTCTACTAGCATGCTACAGGGCAAGAGGAAAAAAATAAAAGAGAAGAAGAGAAAAGAAAGAAAACCTGAGTGACTACGAAGGCAGACGCCAGTTATAAACATTAACATGCCTAGGACGTCTAACATACATTCTCAATATCTGTCCTTTCTGACAAAACTATCTGCCCTCCTCTATATCCAGTGGCAAGATAACTTCCCGACTTGTCAAACTCTACTGCCGAAATTTTGTCAACTGCAATAAGCAAAAGTTCATAAGGGAGTCGGCTTAGCAAGAAAGCCCTAAAAATAAGCCAAATAAGAAAACAAAAAATAATGGATGGTGTGCCACCTGGGCTGCATAAATATGGGTTCAGTGCAATCATCCCATGGCTCATGCATGTCTATTGCACGATGGCACACCTCTATGCCACAGCAAGTAAATCTACACTATAAATAACACGCAAAAATAAGAACAGTATGTTCCTAAGAACCTGAGAACATAAGGCAGTATGGGTCTACCTTCTTAATGAGTATTTAACAAATGCGACGAAAGACAGATCCTGGTGTACTAGTAATGAGTAGTCAAAGCTCAGTAAGTTGTTATCCTTTGGTTTAGTAACATTAAGAAAGTGAAAGGCAGCTGATTCAAAAAAAAAGAATAATAAAAGGAACCACGTAAAAATCAAAGTGTCAATTATCAATGAGAAAGAGTTTCTCATGTTGGACCACTACAAATTTTTGTATGTAATCGCATCCACATCATCTCATATATTTTTTTTTCTTCAAACGCTACAACACAAGTGCATTTCTAACTCTTGGAATAGGTAGCGGAAAACACAGATGATTGGAGAATTAAAAGATATCCTCGTCAAAGCCTTTGCACAAAATAGGATCAACTGACTAACTTTTACCCAATATTTATACCGTGAGATTCATTGAACCCAAGAACTGATTTTAATGATTAAATTAGAAAAGCTCATTTCTGCTTCCGACACAAGCCAGAAGCTGTGTCTCTCTGGAATAGAAGTTGCTCCAAAAACTGTGCTAAACAAGCACTTACTTACGCAGGATAAGGCAAATTAATTGCTGTAAAAACAAAAGCTGCTACACTTTTATTTCCGTAACATGACAAGCATATAAAAGTAGTGATGCCTCAAAAACTAAATTAAGGAAACAAAAGTGAGATTAAACATATTTACCAGTAACCTTTACTCGATTCTACTTGCATGGAGAGAAACAGAGAGAGTCAATTTCTTTTGTCTCCAAAAGTGGAAAGAGAAAGAGAGAAAGATATACTGGAGAAAGTTACTTTCTTTTTATTCTTTTTTCTTTCTTTTTTCTTCTTCTCTCTCAATCCAAACAAATCAGAATCACCATGAAAAGGTTAAAACAAATACAATCATTAACTAATTTCTTTCCATTTCTAAGATGGCACTTCACACATCATTTTGCATTCTAAGTTCCATATTTAGTAGGCAACAAATGGTCCTAAACAACTACTCATCTAACTATATTCATCACAAGAACACATCAAAGCTCGCAAAACAAGAAGCCACCAAAGAAACCCTAAACGATCGAACGAACCAATACCGGATTAAATGAAAACAAAAATTTCTTTGACGAGAAAAGCAGGAGACTAAGGATCGTACAATCCGATGCTTCGTCTCTGGTGACCCCTTCCGTGAAGACCTCGGAGACTCTCCACACCGGCGGCGGCGGAGGCTGCGGCGCCGCCACATCGTGGGCGGCGCCGCCGCTCATCGGCGATCGGAAGGGAGGCGGCATCCGCGGCTGAGGGTAGGAGGAGATCGCCGGCGACGGTCGCCGTTCGGTGGTTGTTCGCCGGAGCGCCGGCGAGGGTTTAGGTATTTGTGAGAAATTTTATTTATAGGGTTTCTCTTTTTTTTTTTTTTCTTTTTTTTTCTTAAATCGAAGAGTTGGTAGAGAGAAAGGGGGGATTGTTTATTTCAAATATCGACCGCATTAATAGATTAATTTAGTTAATTAGTTAAAAGTTAATTTAATTAATTAATTAATTAGATTGGATTATAACAATTAAATATTTTGAATTAATTAATTAATTAGTTTTAAAATAGTTTTAAAAAGCTCTACATTTCAAATTCTTTTATTATTATTATCTTTCAAAATAAATTTTAAAGATATGAAAAAGGAATATTTGAATTTAATTATTTAATCTTTCAGAATTTTAATTTTACTATCTAATCTTTTAATCTATTTGATTTGAATCAGTCAATAATATTTTAACTTTAAAATTTAAATATATTATTTATTTTTACAGATTTAGTTAATATATTTTATACAATTCTCCCACCTATAAGTTATTTAAAATAAATAATTAGTTTAAATTTTGTAAGCAAAATATTGTTCGCTGGTTTAAATTAAGCAAATTGAAAGGTTGGATAGTAAAAATCAAAATTTTGAAAATTTTAAACTGTATGAGGAGACCCAGTTGCTACAGTTGGAGAGTCGTGTTATATGGCACTACATGTTATTTCGACATAAAAATATATTTGAAATTTTTTAATCAAAGCCCGGTTGCACAATTCTCTCACCTCACGATCCAGAATCCGCAACGGGCGCTCTTCGTATCCAAGGTCCTCACCGAGCTCCAGTGGGGTGAAGTCAATCACGTGCGAAAGATCGAAGATATATCTCCTCATAACTGAGACGTGGAAAACGTCATGAACTCCTGCTAGGCGCGATGGAAGGGCAACACGGTAAACAACCGGGCCTACTCTCTCAAGTACCTCAAAGGGTCCAATAAAACGGGGACTGAGCTTCCCACGAACTCCAAATCTCCGGACCCCTTTCGAAGGCGAGACCTTCAGAAAGACATGATCACCAACCTGAAACTCTAGGTCTCGCCGTCGAGTATCAGCGTAGCTCCTCTGCCGACACTGGGCCGTCTCAAGATGTCGCCGAACTAATCTGACCTTTTCCTCTGCCTCCTGCAGAAGATCAGGTCCCAAAGTCCTCCTCTCACCCACGTCACTCCAATATAAGGGCGACCGACACTTGCGTCCATACAACACTTCAAACGGAGCCATCTGAATGCTCGCTTGATAGCTGTTGTTGTACGCAAACTCAACCAATGCTAAGTGTCGGTACCACCCTCATCCAAAATCCAGAACGCATGCTCTCAACATATCCTCGAGGGTTTGTATGGTGAGCTCAAACTGTCCATCGGTTTATGGGTGGAAAGCCGTACTAAACCGGAGCTGCATCCCCAAGGTTGTCTGAAGGCTCCCCCAGAAATGCGATACAAATCTCGGGTCTCTGTCTGATACAATCGAGACGGGTACACCATGTAGCCTCACCACCTCATCCAGGTACAACTGCGCAAGTCGCTCCAATGGCCAAGTCACTTGCACGGGTAGAAAGTGAGCAGACTTGGTGAGTCTATCCACAATAACCCAGATCGCATCAGCTCCACTCTGCGCCCTCGGTAGTCCCGTGACGAAATCCATGGTGATGTGATCCCACTTCTACTCGGGGATTGGAAGACTCTGTAACTTGCCAGCATGAACACGGTGCTCTGCCTTCACTTGCTGACAAGTTAAACAGTGAGCCACGAATCTCCCAATGTCCCGCTTCATTCCAATCCACCAAAAGTGTGCCTTGATGTCCTTATACATCTTATTCCCACCAGGATGAATAGTATAAGGTGTATAATGGGTCTCTCTCAAAATCTGCTCCCTGATCTCAGAATCCATAGGCACACACACTCGGTCCCTGTACCGAAGTACTCCCGAGGTATCCACTGAAAAATCCCCTATCTGCTCTGTCTGAATCTGCCCTCTGATCCTCGTCAAGTGGGGGTCTTCACTCTGTGCCTCTCTAATCCTGTCCAACAGAGTGGGCTGCACGACCATAGACATAAGTCTAGCAGAGACTCCAGGGGATACGACCTCGATCTGCAATCGCCTCATCTGCTCGACTAGCGGTGCCTGCTGTGTAATCATCATGCTCAAACTCTGCACTGGCCTCCTACTCAAAGCATCTGCCACGACGTTGGCCTTGCCGGGATCATACAGGATGCTCACATCATAATCCTTCAGTAACTCCAACCATCGGTGTTGCCTCAAGTTCAGCTCCTTCTGAGTAAACAAATACTTCAAGCTCTTATGATCAGTGTAAATCTCGCGGTGCTTCCCATAGAGGTAATGCCGCCATAACTTCAAAGCAAACACAACGGCTGCAAGCTCCAAATCATGCGTAGGGTAATTCTTCTCATAATCCTTTAACTGTCGCGAGGCATAAGCAATTACCCTACCATGCTGCATCAATACGCAACCCAATTCGTTGTGAGAGGCGTCGCTGTAGATCACAAATCCATCACCCATCACTGGCAATGCTAAAATCGGCGCTGATATCAATCTCCTCTTCAGCTCCTCAAAGCTCTGCTGGCACTGCTCAGTCCAAATGAACTTTGTCCCCTTCCTAGTCAAACTGGTCAGGGGGGTAGAGAGCTTCGCAAAGCCCTTTACGAACCGACGGTAATAACCTGCTAGGCCCAAGAAGTTCCGGACCTCAGTAACCGTCGTCGGTCTAGGCCAATCCAGAACAACATCGATCTTCGTCGAGTCTACTGCCACTCCTGCGGCTGACACTATATGGCCTAAAAATGCAACCTCCCGAAGCCAGAACTCGCACTTCTTAAACTTGGCATACAGCTTCTTCTCTCTCAGAAGCTGTAGCACTATCCTCAAGTGCTCATCATGCTCCATATCACTCTGGGAGTATATCAGAATGTCGTCGATGAATACCACAACAAAAAAGTCCAAGTACGGCTGGAATACCCGGTTCATTAAGTCCATAAATGCGACAGAGGCATTAGTCAAACCAAATGGCATCACTGTGAACTCATAATGCCCGTACCGGGATCTAAAAGCCGTCTTGGGGACGTCCTCGACCCTCACCCTCAACTGGTGGTAACCGGATTGAAGATCAATCTTCGAGAACACCGAAGCTCCCTGCAGCTGATCAAACAAGTCATCAATCCGTGGTAAGGGATACTTATTCCGAATAGTCACTTTGTTCAGCTCTCTGTAATCCACACACAATCTAAGCAACCCATCCTTCTTCTTCACAAACAACACCGGCGCTCCCTACGGAGATACACTGGGTCTAATAAAACCCCTGTCCATCAGATCCTGTAACTGTGCCTTCAGCTCCCTCAACTCAGCAGGTGCCATCCTATAAGGTGCCTTCGAGATTGGCGCGGTTCCTGGAACCACGTCAATCACAAACTCTATCTCCCTCTCCGGCGGCATAGTCGTCAACTCAGGGGGAAACACATCTGGAAACTCGCGGACGATGGGGATATCCTCGAGTCCCAGTGCCGCCGTAGGCACCTCAACAACAGTCGCCAAGAAAGCGGTACACCCTCTACTTATCATTCGCCTAGCCTTCGCCGAAGAAATGGTCGCTACGAACAGCGTGCTCTGGCAGCCTTTGTAGACGAACTCCTCCTATCCAGGCCCGCGAAAGGTCACAGTCATTTCTCTGCAGTCGATGGTGGCAAAATACCGCGACAACCAATCCATAACAAGTACAATGTCAAAATCCTGGAGCTGCCACAAGACAAACAAGTCTGCCGGCAAGATCCAAGATCCCAACTGCACTGGGCAAGCCTTACAACACTCCTCGACATACAAAATATGATCTGGAATCTGAACCTCTAATGCATGCGACAATGAATCTATCTCTATACCATATAGGGATGCAAATGCTCTACTGATGAATGAGTGTGAAGCACCAGTATCAAAAAGAGCTCAAGCACGAACTGCAGAAATCAAAATAATACCTACGACGACGTGGTCGGCCGCCGAAGCATCCTCAACCTGTGTGGCGTAAACTCGCCTGCTCGGCGCTGGTGGTCGTCGCTCTGGCTGTCGCGAAGAAGAAGCATGGTCAGGCCTACCATAGGTCGCCGAAGGTCCAGCTGTTTGTAGGGGAATGAAGGGTGCTGAGGCCGTCGAGTGTGCTGGAAAGCCTGCTCTGGGGCACGATGCCTGGAAGTGGCCAGTCTGCCCGCAACGGAAACATCGACCCTGCCTCTGAGTATACTGGCTCGGTGGGTGCGGTCCTCCACAGATAACACATCTGTCATGGCGCCGCTGCCGCTGGGACTGCTGCTGCTGCTGAGACTGCTGCGACCGAGGCGGTCGGCGCTGCTGTTGCTGAGACTGCTGCTGAGAGTGACGGGGTGCACCTGACCTCTGGCACCCCTGAAACCCATGACCCTGGGGATGGAATCGTGGAGGTCTCGAGGGTCCCTGCCAACTCGTCTGTCCCTCGTCAACCGGTGCTGGGCGCTTCGCCCCCGGAATCACTGCCGGAGCTGGAGCCACCTCATCCATCACTGCCTCCCCGCACTTTACGTAAAGTGCCTGCTCCATCGAGGCATCCAGCATCTGCAGTCTGCGCGAACGGACGAACTGATAAATGTCTCGAAGCAAACCTCGCTCGAACATGTAGATCCGATGCGCCTCGTCCCTGGCTACGTGTGGTACACTGGCCAACAACCGGTTGAAGTCTGCGATGTACGCCTGCACGGGGCGATCTCCCTGTCGGAGATTCTTAAACTCCTCCTCCAACCTCTGCCTAACACTCTTCAGGAAGAAGGCTCCAAGAAGTAAACTGCGGAACTCCGCCCAGGTAAGAAGCTGAGTCCCAGGCGGACCAACAGGTCGAACACGCCGCCACTAGGCCTCGGTGTTGTGCTCCAAGAAGTTCGTCGCCGGCAGAACCTGAAACCGCTCCTCGATGAACAAACTCTCGAAATGTCGCTCCATCGCCGTGATCCATGACTCCGCCTCCCACGGCTCCAAACTCTGTCCCGAGAAACAAGGCGGGTCAAACTGGCGGGATCTTATCAAACAATCTACCACCTCTCGCTGCTCTGCAGGGGTCAGCTGTCCCGCCGACCCAGACGGCTGCCTGCTAGTAACCGGAGCAATAGGGGCTGCCGGTGTCGTCGGTACAACAGGGGGTGCCACAACCGGCGAAGAAGATGCAGGGGAACTCTCAGGGGTGCTGCAACAGGCTGCGCCCTCTGCTCAAACATATGCATCATCCGGTCCATGGCCTCCTCCTGGCGCCGAGAAGCCTCCTCCTGACGTCGAACAGCCTCCGACATCTGGGCCATCTGAGCCCGAAGCTCCTGTACCTCACTCTGCTGGCCCTGCTCTGACTCCTCCTGCTCGGGCTCAGAGGAAGAAGGCTGCGAACGCGTCAGCATCCTGCGCCGCGGAGGCATCGCTCATCTGAGACAAAAGAAAATAATCAGAACCAGAACAACACTCGACCCAATCTAGCGAAAGTCAAAGGCATATCCCCCTTCCTGTAACACTATGTTGTCTGAGCCAACATAGCCGTTTACCGAGAGAAGACATGTTAATCACTCATCCCATCTTTGGGCGAGTTAAAAAACTCAATCAGGACTCTCGTTAAAATTCACGGCTCTCACGTGAGTCATCCTAGGGTCCAACCACAAGCCTAGGGTTTCTAAGTCCACAATGACCTACATCCTAGTCTCTGATACCATTCTAATCAGTCACGCCCAGGCGTCGAAACTGCGACCCGGGCTCGCCAATAGATCCGCCGCCCAAACGAGAAGTGTAGTAGCCCTGATCCCCGTGTTGTTTCTCCCATGACCCACGATGTGGAACACCTATTATTCATGTGTCGGACCCGCAACGCGTCAAATGGACTCGTTGGACGGACTCTGTGAGGCCTCTAGAGTGAGCCTGCACTTCGACTGTTTTTATCAGAATTTAGAAAGGGCTTTAGGCTAATCTGAGGTCATATTTGGTTTCAGCGTGGAAAAACGTCGAAAATCGGCTATTTACTTGTCTTTTTTGGAGTCCGGATGCCCAAAAACGGACCCCCGAAAGTTTTCTGCGCATTTTGGTGCATGGGGGAAGCCGTGGACCGGCCTGGTGCCACGTGGCGGCCTTGGATTGGCCGGCGCACGCGGTGCGGTCCACAGAGTGTTGGCGCTGGTGCATAGACCGGGCGCGGGGGACACGTGGCAGCCTGCGATTGGCGGGTCCACGCGACGCGGTCTACGAAAACGCACCGGCTGGTGCATGGACCAGGGCGTGCCACGTGGCGGCCTCAGAGTGGCCGGCTCATGCGCGCCCGGTCCACGCGCCCGGGGGAAGCAGGCGGGGCAGGTGGGGCAGGTGACCGGCCCGACGTGGGGGCGCCACGTGGCGCCCTGAGATTGGCGGGCGCCACCGCCCCCACGTTCGGCGGTCGGGCCACGTGGCGCACGCCTGCTGGCTCCGCACACGCTATCCGCTGTTCGGGACACGTGTCGGAGCCAGGAGGTTTCAGGCGCTGATTGTGGGCCGGGCTGGCGCACTGTTGGGCGCACTGTAGGCGCCCGAATGTTTCGGGCACCCGAATGTTTCGGGCGCCCGGAAAGTGAGCCCAAAAGCCCAATAGTGTGTTTTTTTGTGGGTTGTTGGGTGAGGCCTATAAATAGGCAGTGTTCAATGGCCTTTTTCCCCTTTCTCCCGAGCTCCTCTGCCTCTGAGCCCCTTACTGACTTTGATCTTCATCTTGTTTTACACCTTGCGAAGGAGTTTCGGATTTTTTGGAGGCCGCGGCATCGACGTCTTCGGCGTGTTAGCGCAGTGCAACGTTCTTTCGTTGGTGGCTCATTTTCGTCGCGTTTCGGTCCACGAGGTCCACAGAGCTGCCTCGACGGAATTTTTGGACGATTTTTGCTGCGTCGGATTCACGAGAGGTAAATCTACGATTTTGATATTTTCCACTCCTCCCAGATTTGAGTTTTTCTTGGGGTTTCGGGTAAATTTTTTAGCCCTATTTTTCTGGTGGTTGTTCCTGGACAGCAGCACCTTGTCGGATTTTTATCTCTGCACTCGGGTATTGGAATTAGATGTTTGAGGACTCGATTGACATCTAGGCATCGCGAGAATCGCTGTCATATTTTTATTGGAATTTTTGGAGTTGTTTTCTCAGGTGATAATTAGGCTTTTCTGGGACTGATATTCAACAAGACTGTACACTTGGGAATTTTGTGTTGGTTGTAACTTTGGACTGTATCTTTCTACCCAGGAGGAGTTTTTGAGTGTTTCTGGACCCGTTGGAATTGTGGGAATTGGAGGATTATTCCCGTGTGGTTTCAGCATTTTGGACTTTGGACAGCATTGTACTTCCAGGTGGGTTGCTTCATCTTCAAAAGTGGCGGATTGATCAGCAATTCTATATTGTAGAAATCATGCATGATTGTGAGTGTATTAGGAAGCATGCTAGAAAGGGAGAATTTATGTTACTTTTGTTGCTATGATGATCATATTGACTTATTACTTCCAAAAACTATAAATTAAATGCTATTTTTGAAACTTGACCTAGCACCCCGTCATATGCTACATGTTTAACCAGACTAGTAGAAAACTTCAACTTGGGCTAGATTATTTATGCTTTAAACATTCCCATACTGTTATCTATTATTTTACCTGGACCTAGAGTTTTCTCGCCCGGATAGTGGGCCGAGTGGTCGGGTTGTTGTGGGATGCATGTTACTGTAGAGTCCTGGCGTCCCCTTGCCCGGGTAGGCCTCCCTTTTATTTCTGACGGGACTGTTAGGAAAACTTTTAACTGCGTCTTCTGCAATGGGCTGGCCTGGACCGCGAGTATTTTTTTGCGATTGAGCTCGAAAAACGGAGGACGGCAAAGCGAACGGATTCGGTTTCCGATTTACGGATCTCCCGGAATGGGGGTCAAAGCGTTTGCTTTGAGTGGTGCATCGAAACCCGCGCTAAGTGGCTGGCACGCTTTTCGAGGAGATCGGCGGGATCCTGCGGTGATCGGACCTTTCATCTTTTTATGTCAGTGGATTATTTTATTTATTTGGTGGTACCTCGACCTTACGGTTTCCGTCTTGGGTCCTAATTGAATTATTTTTCAGTCGATTATGGAGGGGTTGAAATTCGAGAATTTTTGGGCAGACCGACGGGACGCGCGGGTATTTTTAGATGTTAGAGCTCGCGAAACGGTGAACGGTGGCGCGATCGGATTTGAATTCCGACCCCGGGATCTCCCAGAAACAATTTTTGAAGTTTGCTCTGCTTGGGTGCATCGGAATGCGTGCCGGCGATCGGCACGTTTTCCGAGGCGATCTAGACCTCTCGTTCAATTTCAAAGGCTAAGGTTGTTGACCTGGGTTTAATTTTAAAGTCTCTTCGTATAAGTTAAACCGATCGGGGTGAGGGGGGGAAACCCTAGAAACCCTTTTTTTTTTCCCTTTTTCCAAGAAACGGCGGAGGAACCGAGACTGAGAATCGGGCAGAGAAAGGAAAAATCGTCCATCCTCTGCGGGATTGATCGGGCGTGGAGGGGACGATCTTCTTCCTTCATCCTCCTCCGGCGGAATCAAGGTGAGCGGTTGGAGTTTCCCTTTTTGTCCTTTTTGCAATTTCTGTGGGGTCGAGGGGTGGTGGTCGATCGGGTGCTGCACGCCGGGTGGGTTGTGTGGGTAACGGGAAGCCGCCGCCGCCGTTGTTAAACGGGAGGCCGCCGCCGCCGTTATCATGCCCACGGGGTCGTTGCCGCAGTCGCGGTGTTCGCGAGGTCGTCACCGGAGCCGCGGGGAGACGAAACGGGAGGTTACTGTTCACCCGTACGGACCACACCCCGCGCGGTCCACCGGAGCGGCGTGCACCCGGTGCACGTCTCGCAGCCCGAAGGCGCGGAACCGGGCGCACGGTCGCGTGCGCCAGCCCGGCCCGCGCATCGCGGTGCACGCCTCCAGCGTGCACCCGGTGCGCGTCGCCGCGGCCCGTGGGGGTGAGCCCGGTGCGCGCCCTGCGCGTGCACCGGCCCGGCCCGCTTACCGCGGTGCACGCCTCCAGCGTGCACCCGGTGCGTGCCGCAGCGCCCGTGGGGGTGAGCCCGGTGCACGCCCTGCGCGTGCACCGGCCCGGCCCAAGCTGCCTGGTGCACGCGCCCGGGTGAGCCCGGTCTGCACCGCGCACCCTCTGCACTGTGGACCCGGTCCACGCCTCTGCCCGTGCACCAGCCCCCAGCCCGGAAGCCCGGTAACTCCGTTTCGGCCCCTTTTTGGCCCGTTTCGCCCCGTTGTTCAGTGTTTTTGACCACGACGAGGTTTTTAACATCATTGCTTACTGTAGCTTTTTCGGGCACAGGGTGGGAGTGTTTTAGCGGGAGTTCCGTACACCTTCTTCTTCGCGTTTCAGGTGGGTACACCCTTAGAAACCCTTTGTGTACAATCTCGTTTCAGTTATAGTTATCATATTGTGAGTACTTGTCTTGAGGGTTAGGGTCGGGCTTTGAAAACTGGAAATATATTTAAAAGTGTGGGCTTTTATTCTTAAGTCTTAGCATTTAGTTCTATCATGTTGGACGGGGTCAACCTTATGTGTACTTGGGTTAAACATGGTAGGGAGGCATCAATTGTTCGTTTATGGCTTTACGGTTCTTATGATTAGATGTACATATTGTTTCATATGGTTCTCATGCATGGATAGGTGTATGCTGTGAATATATATTGTTTCATATGGTTCTCATGCATGGATAGGTGTATGTCGTGAATATATATTGTTTCATATGTTTCTCATGCACGGATATGTACATATTAGTTCATACGGTTCTCATACATAGATATGTATATATTGTCTCACATGGTTCGCTTACATGCTCATATATATATTGTTCACGGTTACTATGCTCGGCTGCAACACGCGCACCCGCGGTTTGGCCACCGCGAAGGGTGCGCTTTTCCGGAAAAGTGGTCTATGACCCGTGTATACCCACAGGACGGCGTGGGGCCTCTTTAGTTGTGGGGCTTGGATGCGCCAAGGTGTGAGCGGTGCGACCCGTCGGTTTAGTTGTCCGACGTGGGAGCGGTGCGACCCGTCGGTTTAGTTGTCCGACTTGGGCGCGGTGCGATCCGTCGGTTTAGTTGTCCGACGGGATCGGGTATTGCAGGTTTACAGGTGTTTGATTTTACTTTTCCCTTGCGAGGGTGGTTGCTCCGGATAGACTACGGTTGGACGTTTTCTTTACCTGCTTTACTTTTATCACTTTTGTTTAGTCGCTGACTTCCCACTTTGCGACAGGGTCCTACAGGGGGGAGGGTTAGGCGACGGTGAGGCCGCGGCTAGAGATTTTGGGTCCCAGGAGACCGGAACAGTACTTTACCTCTTACTGTCGCATTCCATTCATTATTTGTAGACTGTGGATGGTTCTCGATACCCTCGTGGGGTCGGTGTGGATGTCGGTACGGTGACAATTGAATTGTTTAGTTTTCTTTACATCTCTGTGGGCCGCTTTGGAAAATAAAATAGCAAATAAAAGAACAGATTGCGAAAACTACTATTTCAAAACTCGGGTGCCGTGTGGGCACCGTTTTCAAAACCTTGTGGATTTATGGTTTGCGAAAATGGATTTCAAAACCTACGTGTCGTGTGGGCACTATTTTTCAAACCCCTGAGTTTATGTTGCTTTCGAAAAAGGGTTTTCAAAATATGGGTGTCGGGTGGGCGCCGTTTCAACAATTGTGGGTTTTATCCTTTCAAACTAATCGGCCGTGAGTTTATTCTGCTCATTGTGAATGGTTATACGTATGGATTGTTGTGATTGAATGTTTACTCGTTATTGAACATTGTACAAACCGCGACGCCGTGCATATACAGGGGAGACTCTGTCCGTTTGTAGAGTGATCCTGTATATGCGGCGGATCTGGGCACGCGCCGGGGAAGAAGGTTTTCAAAAAAAAAATAAATACATACCTTTTGAAATCCGTTTCCGCTGAATTAATCCCCCGGGGCGTGACAGATTAAGATGGTATCAGAGACTTTCTTCAATCACAACAGTTTGTGCCCGACATCCACAAAGATACCTCACTTAGCTACAAATGAATGAAATGAATGGCATAGAAGCGTAGAACGCGAGTGATCGAGGGGGGGGGGGGGGGGGGGATTATAGGTCCCTTTTCTCGATAGTTGTTTGAGTGCTATGCTAGCAGGAGGCTAAAACTGACTTGTGTTGTGTGGGTGTACGGGTTATGTTTTGTTTTCTCGGTTTAGCGTGGTTGTCGTGCATGTGTAGTCGTGTTGTTGTGGAGGCTGGGGTCGAGGCCGGCTGCCACCGGGGGTATTGATGGTTGCTAGGAATCAATGGAATTAAGCAACCAGCACGGGACACGGTGGGCCTGCTGACGTTGTTCATGCACTTGGTGCGGCTGTTATCACAGCAGATCGTTGCGCCGGCTTTTGTTTTTCGAACCCCCTTCCCCTGCCGACGTGCTGGTCGTCGTTAGTGACGGCGACTGGGGGTAGAGTAATCCGCCGGTGTTTGTTAGTGGTCGGCTGTTTGTCGGTCGTGGGTAGCTCGACAGCCGTTGGTCTAAGGTTGTTCCTTCTAGGTCTTTGGGTGTTGGGTTTTAGCGGGTAGTCGGCCGTTTCTTTTTGCACCATGGGCAAGGTATGGGTGGGAATGAGGATTCTTCCCCTATGATTGTTACCCATAGTTCGGCTTCTCACTATAGACACTGCGATGGTTGTAGAGATCGATGTGATGGGGGCCTTGGGGTTCTCCTTTGGATTGAAAAAGGAGACCCCCAGGGCTAGTGAATCTTGTCCGTTTGGGCTCGATTTGGTTAGAGAGGCCGTGTCCCGCGTTGCACAAGTGCGCGTAAGTGGCGACTTGTTATTGGGGGAATTAGCTTTTGACGCTGGGTGATGCCCGGTAGCTCTGGGTCGAGTTCCTGTGTTCTGCGCTAGAGGGCCGGTTAGGTCGTCCTATTGGTGGGTTGGCGTGTGATCCCTCGAGTGCGTTTAGTGAACCTAGGTAACTTCTGATAGGGTTCTTCTTGCTGTTTTCGTGGCTTGTCTTCTTCTGGCCCTTTTGGTTTCAGATGGATAGTCTTCGGTACCTGAGGTCACTGTTGAGCGGACCTAGAGCTTAGGTTTTCTCCTAGTTGGGAGTGTCACTTTTGGTCTGGAGGTTTACCGCTCGTTTCGATGCCCGGTACTTGGTGGGGCAACGGTTTGGGACCGAGAGTTAGGGGCAATTGAGAGCGTCACACCCCGTCGGTGCCAGGACGGAGGTAGGACCTTACCTGGCGGGTTGTGTTGCTAGCTTCCCATGACTAAGACATAGCCTTGAGGCTTAGTTTTGGGAGAGTTTTGGATTGTTGATCTTTTGGGCCAGGTGGGAGTCAAGGGGGAATCTGGCGACTACTCGGAGTTTTGGCACTGGTCACTTTCGGCTAGGAGGCCCCGTACGCAGCCCTTTTCGTGGGGTAGACCTTATGGTGAGTCCTAGAGCTGAAACCTAACGATAGCCTTGACCGTCGCCTCGGTAGGACGGACAGTCGGAACGGGTAGTCCGGGATGGTGGTTAGACTTCGAGCTTGTGATCCGTGTTGGTGACGGAGAGGAGCGGTCCGGGTGGGTGACAGGTGAGTTCGTTGTGTGCAGGGAGGAAATTTCGGGTGGTTAGTAACCCAGCCTGTTTTGTTGGTACCTCTTGTAGCCTTGTGAAGGCGTTAGTGCGGTTGTTTTCCTTATTTTCGGGTTCGTTGTTCTAGACTTTTAAGGGCTCATTGGTACTGGTTGGGTGGTACGACTGGGGTACCTCGAAGCATCGCGAGATTTTGTTGCTAACTGCTCAGCGCTGGCTGGGGTAGTTTGCGGACCGGCGGCGTTGTGACGGGGAATTCCGAGTCGGGAAGCAGGATTACTACGAGGTGCTGGGCATGGACCGGTTCACGATGGTACCAGGCGGATGTATAGGTTACATCGTTTCAGTGAGCCTAGCGACTTGACCCTCTGCTTTTCTCACTGACACCCCCGTTGTAGGGGTACTTTCGACGTCCTCCTGACTGAACTGCCGGGAATACCCCCGAGCAAGGGGGTCATCCTCTCTTTCAAGCTTCTACCGGGCACAACTAGGAGTTTTTCTGGATAAAGGGTTCATCAGACCGTGTGTGTCGCCTTGGGACGCACCCGTGCCTTTCGTGCGAAAGAAGAACGGAGGACTGCGTCTACGCATCGACTACAGGGAGATAGACAAGGTTACAGTGAAGAACAAGTCCGGAATGGATGACCACTTCGATCAACTGCGAGAGGCACTTACAGATTATTCTCCGGACTCTCAGGGACCAGGGGCTGTTTGCTAAGTTTAAGAAATGTGAGTTCAGACTTCGCAAAGTGGACTTTTTGGGGCACATTGTGTCAGCAACGGGAATCACAGGGAATGTGAGCGGAACTGCCCGGCACACGATCCGAAACTGGCAGCAGTCGTCTCCGTTTTAAAACGTTGGAGACACCACCTTTTGGAGTTCATCGGGATGTGTTTTTGGATCGCCAGAGCTTTGAGTTTTGTTCGCAGAGAAGGAATTGTTTTTGCGGCACAGGCATGGGTTGGAGTTGCTGAAGGACTCGGCTGGACCGTCCAGTATCACCTCGGGAAAAGCAAGTGTAGTACGGATGTTTTGAGCAGGAAGGGTCAAGTCGAGGAGGAAACTGACGAGCGCGAGTACTTAGCAGGACCGGTACTGTCGCGCGACTTTTATCGTTGATGGTCGAGCCAACCCTAGAAGGTCAGAAAACAGGCACACAGATACAACTTATTCGAGACAAGACCCCCGGATCACGCGAGCGACTCTTCGGCGAGTGCGAACGACGCAACACGTTTTCGAGGGCGAAATTGCTTACCGGAGCTGCCAGAGTTGAAAGAGGAGATACCGTTAGAGGCGCACTGCGCCCCCTATACGGCGCATCCGGGTGACACGAAGATATTCAAGGACGGGATGCGGTTTGAGTCACGGTAGATCGACTGACGAAGGCGACTCTTTTTCCAACCACCCGTACGACGTGGACTAGAGGCTCTCGGCTGGTGTTGAACAGTTGGCAAAGTCTAGGGCAAGCTTTAAAGACTAAACCACACTTCAGCACGGTGTTTCACCCCCAGACCGGCGGACAGTCCGAGCGAGCGATCCGGATTCTCAAAGATATGCTTCGAGCCTGCGTACTTGATTGGGATGATGGATGATCACTGCTGTGGAGCTTAGAGAGGACCTGAGCTCCGGTGAAACACCGGTGCGGACCTTAGCACGGGAGGACATAAACGATTGCGCAAACCGGACGATCCCCTATGTGAAGGTGCTGTGGAGCCACCAGGAAGCACGTGAAGCGACTTGGGAACTGGCGTCAGAGAAGAGAGAGTTTGCTACCCAGATTTACTCGTTGCAGACCAGGATTAAGTTTCGAGGACGAAACTTCTTTTAAGTGGTGAGTGATGTAGAGTCCTGGCGTCCCCTTGCCCGGGTAGGCCTCCCTTTTATTTCTGACGGGACTGTTAGGAAAACTTTTAACTGCGTCTTCTGCAATGGGCTGGCCTGGACCGCGAGTATTTTTCTGCGATTGAGCTCAAAAACGGAGGACGGCAAAGCGAACGGATCCGGTTTCTGATTTACGGATCTCCGGAATGGGGGTCAAAGCGTTTGCTTTGAGTGGTGCATCGAAACCCGCGCTAAGTGGCCTGGCACGCTTTTTGAGGAGATCGGCGGGATCCTGCGGTGATCGGACCTTTCATCTTTTTATGTCAGTGGATATTTTATTTATTTGGTGGTACCTCGACCTTACGGTTTCCGTCTTGGGTCCTAATTGAATTATTTTTCAGTCGATTATGGAGGGGTTGAAATTCGAGAATTTTTGGGCAGACCGACGGGACGCGCGGGTATTTTTAGATGTTAGAGCTCGCGAAACGGTGACGGTGTGCGCGATCGGATTTGAATTCCGACCCCGGGATCTCCCAGAAAACAATTTTTGAAGTTTGCTCTGCTTGGGTGCATCGGAATGCGTGCCGGCGATCGGCACGTTTTCCGAGGCGATCTAGACCTCTCGTTCAATTTCAAAGGCTAGGTTGTTGACCTGGGTTTAATTTTAAAGTCTCTTCGTATAAGTTAAACCGATCGGGGTGAGGGGGGGAAACCCTAGAAACCCTTTTTTTTCCCCTTTTTTCCAAGAAACGGCGGAGGAACCGAGACTGAGAATCGGGCAGAGAAAGGAAAAATCGTCCATCCTCTGCGGGATTGATCGGGCGTGGAGGGGACGATCTTCTTCCTTCATCCTCCTCCGGCGGAATCAAGGTGAGCGGTTGGAGTTTCCCTTTTTGTCCTTTTTTGCAATTTCTGTGGGGTCGATGGGTGGTGGTCGATCGGGTGCTGCACGCCGGGTGGGTTGTGTGGGTAACGGGAAGCCGCCGCCGCCGTTGTTAAACGGGAGGCCGCCGCCGCCGTTATCATGCCCACGGGGTCGTTGCCGCAGTCGCGGTGTTCGCGAGGTCGTCACCGGAGCCGCGGGAGACGAAACGGGAGGTTACTGTTCACCCGTACGGACCACACCCCGCGCGGTCCACCGGAGCGGCGTGCACCCGGTGCACGTCTCGCAGCCCGAAGGCGCGGAACCGGGCGCACGGTCGCGTGCGCCAGCCCGGCCCGCGCATCGCGGTGCACGCCTCCAGCGTGCACCCGGTGCGCGTCGCCGCGGCCCGTGGGGGTGAGCCCGGTGCGCGCCCTCTGCGCGTGCACCGGCCCGGCCCGCTTACCGCGGTGCACGCCTCCAGCGTGCACCCGGTGCGTGCCGCAGCGCCCGTGGGGGTGAGCCCGGTGCACGCCCTGCGCGTGCACCGGCCCGGCCCAAGCTGCCTGGTGCACGCGCCCGGGTGAGCCCGGTCTGCACCGCGAACCCTCTGCACTGTGGACCCGGTCCACGCCTCTGCCCGTGCACCAGCCCCCAGCCCGGAAGCCCGGGTAACTCCGTTTCGGCCCCTTTTTGGCCCGTTTCGCCCCGTTGTTCAGTGTTTTTTGACCACGACGAGGTTTTTAACATCATTGCTTACTGTAGCTTTTTCGGGCACAGGGTGGGAGTGTTTTAGCGGGAGTTCCGTACACCTTCTTCTTCGCGTTTCAGGTGGGTACACCCTTAGAACCCCTTTGTGTACAATCTCGTTTCAGTTATAGTTATCATATTGTGAGTACTTGTCTTGAGGGTTAGGGTCGGGCTTTGAAAACTGGAAATATATTTAAAAGTGTGGGCTTTTATTCTTAAGTCTTAGCATTTAGTTCTACATGTTGGACGGGGTCAACCTATGTGTACTGGGTTAAACATGGTAGGGAGGCATCAATTGTTCGTTTATGGCTTTACGTTCTTATGATTAGATGTACATATTGTTCATATGGTTCTCATGTATGGATAGGTGTATGCTGTGAATATATATTGTTTCATATGGTTCTCATGCATGGATAGGTGTATGTCGTGAATATATATTGTTTCATATGTTTCTCATGCACGGCTATGTACATATTAGTTCATACGGTTCTCATACATAGATATGTATATATTGTCTCACATGGTTCGCTTACATGCTCATATATATATTGTTCACGGTTACTATGCTCGGCTGCAACACGCGCACCCGCGGTTTGGCCACCGCGAAGGGTGCGCTTTTCCGGAAAAGTGGTCTATGACCCGTGTATACCCACAGGACGGCGTGGGGCCTCTTTAGTTGTGGGGCTTGGATGCGCCAAGGTGTGAGCGGTGCGACCCGTCGGTTTAGTTGTCCGACGTGGGAGCGGTGCGACCCGTCGGTTTAGTTGTCCGACTTGGGCGCGTGCGATCCGTCGGTTTAGTTGTCCGACGGGATCGGGTATTGCAGGTTTACAGGTGTTTGATTTTACTTTTCCTTGCGAGGGTGGTTGCTCCGGATAGACTACGGTTGGACGTTTTCTTTACCTGCTTTACTTTTATCACTTTTGTTTAGTCGCTGACTTCCCACTTTGCGACAGGGTCCTACAGGGGGGAGGGTTAGGCGACGGTGAGGCCGCGGCTAGAGATTTTGGGTCCCAGGAGACCGGAACAGTACTTTACCTCTTACTGTCGCATTCCATTTATTATTTGTAGACTGTGGATGGTTCTCGATACCCTCGTGGGGTCGGTGTGGATGTCGGTACGGTGACAATTGAATTGTTTAGTTTTCTTTACATCTCTGTGGGCCGCTTTGGAAAATAAAATAGCAAATAAAAGAACAGATTGCGAAAACTACTATTTCAAAACTCGGGTGCCGTGTGGGCACCGTTTTCAAAACCTTGTGGATTTATGGTTTGCGAAAATGGATTTCAAAACCTAACGTGTCGTGTGGGCACTATTTTCAAACCCCTGAGTTTATGTTGCTTTCGAAAAGGGTTTTCAAAATTGGGTGCCGGGTGGGCGCCGTTTCAACAATTGTGGGTTTTATCCTTTCAAACTAATCGGCCCGTGAGTTTATTCTGCTCATTGTGAATGGTTATACGTATGGATTGTTGTGATTGAATGTTTACTCGTTATTGAACATTGTACAAACCGCGACGCCGTGCATATACAAGGGAGACTCTGTCCGTTTGTAGAGTGATCCTGTATATGCGGCGGATCTGGGCACGCGCCGGGAAAGAAGGTTTTCAAAAAAAAAAATAAATACATACTTTTTGAAATCCGTTTCCCGCTGAATTAATCCCCCGGGGCGTGACAGTTACACTCGCCGCCTGGGGCCGAGTGGAGTTTGGTAGCAGTGTTAATCAGTGGGTTTTACATTTTTGGGATCCGTCTGAGTCGACGGTGGGTCCCAGCCGTGTGTTTTCCACCTGTGAGTGCGAGTTGGTGTTGTTGATTACATTGTTGGGAGCCGTCTGAGTCGCGGTGGGTCCCGTC
>CM055062.1:51648874-51732620 GCA_029204045.2 Tillandsia leiboldiana | reverse complement strand
TGTTTACACCTTGCGAAGGAGTTTCGGATTTTTGGAGCGCCGCGCATCGACGTCTTCGGCGTGTTAGCGCAGGCAACGTTTTTCGTGGTGGCTCATTTTCGTCGCGTTTCGGTCACGAGGTACACAGAGCTGCCTCGACGGAATTTTGGACGATTTTTGCTGCGTCGGATTCACGAGAGGTAAATCTACCGATTTTGTATTTTTTCCACTCCTCCCAGATTTGAGTTTTCTTGGGGTTTCGGGTAAATTTTTTAGCCCTATTTTTCTGGTGGTTGTTTCCTGGACAGCAGCACCTTGTCGGATTTTTATCTCTGCACTAGGGTATGGAATTAGATGGTGAGGACTCGATTGACATTAGGCATCGCGAGAATCGCTGTCATATTTTATGGGATTTTTGGAGTTTTTTCAGGTGATAATTAGGCTTTTCTGGGACTGATATTCAACAAGGACTGTACACTTGGGAATTTTGTGTTGGTTGTAATTTGGACTGTATCTTTCTACACAGGAGGAGTTGAGTGTTTCTGGACCCGTTGGAATTGGGGAATTGGAGGATTATTCCCGTGTGGTTTCAGCATTTTGGACTTTGGACAGCATTGTACTCCAGGTGGGTTGCTTATCTTCAAAAGTGCGGATTGATCAGCAATTCTATTGTAGAAATCATGCATGATTGTGAGTGTATTAGGACGCATGCTAGAAAGGGAGAATATGTTACTTTTGTTGCTATGATGATATATTGACTTATTACTTCCAAAAACTATAAATTAAATGCTATTTTGAAACTTGACTAGCACCCCCGTCATATGCTACATGTTTAACCAGACTAGTAGAAAATTCAACTTGGTCTAGATTATTTATGCTTTAAACATTCCCATACTGTTAGCTATATTTTACTGGACCTAGAGTTTTCTCGCCCGGATAGTGGGCCGAGTGGTCGGGTTGTTGTGGGATGCATGGTACTGTAGAGTCCTGGCGTCCCCTGCCCGGGTAGGCCTCCCTTTTATTCTGACGGGACTGTTAGGAAAACTTTAACTGCGTCTTCTGCAATGGGCTGGCCTGGACCGCGAGTAGTATTTTTCTGCGATTGAGCTCGAAAAACGGAGGACGGCAAAGCGAACGGATCGGTTTCCGATTTACGGATCTCCCGGAATGGGGGTCAAAGCGTTTGCTTTGAGTGGTGCATCGAAACCCGCGCTAAGTGGCTGGCACGCTTTTCGAGGAGATCGGCGGGATCCTGCGGTGATCGGACCTTTCATCTTTATGTCAGTGGATTATTTTATTTATTTGGTGGTACCTCGACCTTACGGTTTCCGTCTTGGGTCCTAATTGAATTAGTTTTCAGTCGATTATGGAGGGGTTGAAATTCGAGAATTTTTGGGCAGACCGACGGGACGCGCGGGTATTTTTAGATGTTAGAGCTCGCGAAACGGTGAACGGTGGCGCGATCGGATTTGGAATTCGACCCCGGGATCTCCCAGAAACAATTTTTGAAGTTTGCTCTGCTTGGGTGCATCGGAATGCGTGCCGGCGATCGGCCGTTTTCCGAGGCGATCTAGACCTCTCGTTCAATTTCAAAGGCTAAGGTTGTTGACCTGGGTTTAATTTTAAAGTCTCTTCGTATAAGTTAAACCGATCGGGGTGAGGGGGGAAACCCTAGAAACCCTTTTTTTTTTCCCTTTTTCCAAGAAACGGCGGAGGAACCGAGACTGAGAATCGGGCAGAGAAAGGAAAAATCGTCCATCCTCTGCGGGATTGATCGGGCGTGGAGGGGACGATCTTCTTCCTTCATCCTCCTCCGGCGGAAATCAAGGTGAGCGGTTGGAGTTTCCCTTTTTGTCCTTTTTGCAATTTCTGTGGGGTCGAGGGGTGGTGGTCGATCGGGTGCTGCACGCCGGGTGGGTTGTGTGGGTAACGGGAAGCCGCCGCCGCCGTTGTTAAACGGGAGGCCGCCGCCGCCGTTATCATGCCCACGGGGTCGTTGCCGCAGTCGCGGTGTTCGCGAGGTCGTCACCGGAGCCGCGGGGAGACGAAACGGGAGGTTACTGTTCACCCGTACGGACCACACCCCGCGCGGTCCACCGGAGCGGCGTGCACCCGGTGCACGTCTCGCAGCCCGAAGGCGCGGAACCGGGCGCACGGTCCGCGTGCGCCAGCCCGGCCCGCGCATCGCGGTGCACGCCTCCAGCGTGCACCCGGTGCGCGTCGCCGCGGCCCGTGGGGGTGAGCCCGGTGCGCGCCCTGCGCGTGCACCGGCCCGGCCCGCTTACCGCGGTGCACGCCTCCAGCGTGCACCCGGTGCGTGCCGCAGCGCCCGTGGGGGTGAGCCCGGTGCACGCCCTGCGCGTGCACCGGCCCGGCCCAAGCTGCCTGGTGCACGCGCCCGGGTGAGCCCGGTCTGCACCGCGCACCCTCTGCACTGTGGACCCGGTCCACGCCTCTGCCCGTGCACCAGCCCCCAGCCCGGAAGCCCGGTAACTCCGTTTCGGCCCCTTTTTGGCCCGTTTCGCCCCGTTGTTCAGTGTTTTTGACCACGACGAGGTTTTTAACATCATTGCTTACTGTAGCTTTTTCGGGCACAGGGTGGGAGTGTTTTAGCGGGAGTTCCGTACACCTTCTTCTTCGCGTTTCAGGTGGGTACACCCTTAGAAACCCTTTGTGTACAATCTCGTTTCAGTTATAGTTATCATATTGTGAGTACTTGTCTTGAGGGTTAGGGTCGGGCTTTGAAAACTGGAAATATATTTAAAAGTGTGGGCTTTTATTCTTAAGTCTTAGCATTTAGTTCTATCATGTTGGACGGGGTCAACCTTATGTGTACTTGGGTTAAACATGGTAGGGAGGCATCAATTGTTCGTTATGGCTTTACGGTTCTTATGATTAGATGTACATATTGTTTCATATGGTTCTCATGCATGGATAGGTGTATGCTGTGAATATATATTGTTTCATATGGTTTCTCATGCATGGATAGGTGTATGTCGTGAATATATATTGTTTCATATGTTTCTCATGCACGGATATGTACATATTAGTTCATACGGTTCTCATACATAGATATGTATATATTGTCTCACATGGTTCGCTTACATGCTCATATATATATTGTTCACGGTTACTATGCTCGGCTGCAACACGCGCACCCGCGGTTTGGCCACCGCGAAGGGTGCGCTTTTCCGGAAAAGTGGTCTATGACCCGTGTATACCCACAGGACGGCGTGGGGCCTCTTTAGTTGTGGGGCTTGGATGCGCCAAGGTGTGAGCGGTGCGACCCGTCGGTTTAGTTGTCCGACGTGGGAGCGGTGCGACCCGTCGGTTTAGTTGTCCGACTTGGGCGCGGTGCGATCCGTCGGTTTAGTTGTCCGACGGGATCGGGTATTGCAGGTTTACAGGTGTTTGATTTTACTTTTCCCTTGCGAGGGTGGTTGCTCCGGATAGACTACGGTTGGACGTTTTCTTTACCTGCTTTACTTTTATCACTTTTGTTTAGTCGCTGACTTCCCACTTTGCGACAGGGTCCTACAGGGGGGAGGGTTAGGCGACGGTGAGGCCGCGGCTAGAGATTTTGGGTCCCAGGAGACCGGAACAGTACTTTACCTCTTACTGTCGCATTCCATTCATTATTTGTAGACTGTGGATGGTTCTCGATACCCTCGTGGGGTCGGTGTGGATGTCGGTACGGTGACAATTGAATTGTTTAGTTTTCTTTACATCTCTGTGGGCCGCTTTGGAAAATAAAATAGCAAATAAAAGAACAGATTGCGAAAACTACTATTTCAAAACTCGGGTGCCGTGTGGGCACCGTTTTCAAAACCTTGTGGATTTATGGTTTGCGAAAATGGATTTCAAAACCTACGTGTCGTGTGGGCACTATTTTTCAAACCCCTGAGTTTATGTTGCTTTCGAAAAAGGGTTTTCAAAATATGGGTGTCGGGTGGGCGCCGTTTCAACAATTGTGGGTTTTATCCTTTCAAACTAATCGGCCGTGAGTTTATTCTGCTCATTGTGAATGGTTATACGTATGGATTGTTGTGATTGAATGTTTACTCGTTATTGAACATTGTACAAACCGCGACGCCGTGCATATACAGGGGAGACTCTGTCCGTTTGTAGAGTGATCCTGTATATGCGGCGGATCTGGGCACGCGCCGGGGAAGAAGGTTTTCAAAAAAAAAATAAATACATACCTTTTGAAATCCGTTTCCGCTGAATTAATCCCCCGGGGCGTGACAGATTAAGATGGTATCAGAGACTTTCTTCAATCACAACAGTTTGTGCCCGACATCCACAAAGATACCTCACTTAGCTACAAATGAATGAAATGAATGGCATAGAAGCGTAGAACGCGAGTGATCGAGGGGGGGGGGGGGGGGGATTTATAGGTCCCTTTTCTCGATAGTTGTTTGAGTGCTATGCTAGCAGGAGGCTAAAACTGACTTGTGTTGTGTGGGTGTACGGGTTATGTTTTGTTTCTCGGTTTAGCGTGGTTGTCGTGCATGTGTAGTCGTGTTGTTGTGGAGGCTGGGGTCGAGGCCGGCTGCCACCGGGGTATTGATGGTTGCTAGGAATCAATGGATTAAGCAACCAGCACGGGACACGGTGGGCCTGCTGACGTTGTTCATGCACTTGGTGCGGCTGTTATCACAGCAGATCGTTGCGCCGGCTTTTGTTTTTCGAACCCCCTTCCCCTGCCGACGTGCTGGTCGTCGTTAGTGACGGCGACTGGGGGTAGAGTAATCCGCCGGTGTTTGTTAGTGGTCGGCTGTTTGTCGGTCGTGGGTAGCTCGACAGCCGTTGGTCTAAGGTTGTTCCTTCTAGGTCTTTGGGTGTTGGGTTTTAGCGGGTAGTCGGCCGTTTCTTTTGCACCATGGGCAAGGTATGGGTGGGAATGAGGATTCTTCCCCTATGATTGTTACCCATAGTTCGGCTTCTCACTATAGACACTGCGATGGTTGTAGAGATCGATGTGATGGGGGCCTTGGGGTTCTCCTTTGGATTGAAAAAGGAGACCCCCAGGGCTAGTGAATCTTGTCCGTTTGGGCTCGATTTTGGTTAGAGAGGCCGTGTCCCGCGTTGCACAAGTGCGCGTAAGTGGCGACTTGTTATTGGGGGAATTAGCTTTTGACGCTGGGTGATGCCCGGTAGCTCTGGGTCGAGTTCCTGTGTTCTGCGCTAGAGGGCCGGTTAGGTCGTCCTATTGGTGGGTTGGCGTGTGATCCCCTCGAGTGCGTTTAGTGAACCTAGGTAACTTCTGATAGGGTTCTTCTTGCTGTTTTCGTGGCTTGTCTTCTTCTGGCCCTTTTGGTTTCAGATGGATAGTCTTCGGTACCTGAGGTCACTGTTGAGCGGACCTAGAGCTTAGGTTTTCTCCTAGTTGGGAGTGTCACTTTTGGTCTGGAGGTTTACCGCTCGTTTCGATGCCCGGTACTTGGTGGGGCAACGGTTTGGGACCGAGAGTTAGGGGCAATTGAGAGCGTCACACCCCGTCGGTGCCAGGACGGAGGTAGGACCTTACCTGGCGGGTTGTGTTGCTAGCTTCCCATGACTAAGACATAGCCTTGAGGCTTAGTTTTGGGAGAGTTTTGGATTGTTGATCTTTTGGGCCAGGTGGGAGTCAAGGGGGGAATCTGGCGACTACTCGGAGTTTTGGCACTGGTCACTTTCGGCTAGGAGGCCCCGTACGCAGCCCTTTTCGTGGGGTAGACCTTATGGTGAGTCCTAGAGCTGAAACCTAACGATAGCCTTGACCGTCGCCTCGGTAGGACGGACAGTCGGAACGGGTAGTCCGGGATGGTGGTTAGACTTCGAGCTTGTGATCCGTGTTGGTGACGGAGAGGAGCGGTCCGGGTGGGTGACAGGTGAGTTCGTTGTGTGCAGGGAGGAAATTTCGGGTGGTTAGTAACCCAGCCTGTTTTGTTGGTACCTCTTGTAGCCTTGTGAAGGCGTTAGTGCGGTTGTTTTCCTTATTTTCGGGTTCGTTGTTCTAGACTTTTAAGGGCTCATTGGTACTGGTTGGGTGGTACGACTGGGGTACCTCGAAGCATCGCGAGATTTTGTTGCTAACTGCTCAGCGCTGGCTGGGGTAGTTTGCGGACCGGCGGCGTTGTGACGGGGAATTCCGAGTCGGGAAGCAGGATTACTACGAGGTGCTGGGCATGGACCGGTTCACGAGGTACCAGGCGGATGTATAGTTACATCGTTTCAGTGAGCCTAGCGACTTGACCCTCTGCTTTTCTCACTGACACCCCCGTTGTAGGGGTTACTTTCGACGTCCTCCTGACTGAACTGCCGGGAATACCCCCGAGCAAGGGGGTCATCCTCTCTTTCAAGCTTCTACCGGGCACAACTAGGAGTTTTTCTGGATAAAGGGTTCATCAGACCGTGTGTGTCGCCTTGGGACGCACCCGTGCCTTTCGTGCGAAAGAAGAACGGAGGACTGCGTCTACGCATCGACTACAGGGAGATAGACAAGGTTACAGTGAAGAACAAGTCCGGAATGGATGACCACTTCGATCAACTGCGAGAGGCACTTACAGATTATTCTCCGGACTCTCAGGGACCAGGGGCTGTTTGCTAAGTTTAAGAAATGTGAGTTCAGACTTCGCAAAGTGGACTTTTTGGGGCACATTGTGTCAGCAACGGGAATCACAGGGAATGTGAGCGGAACTGCCCGGCACACGATCCGAAACTGGCAGCAGTCGTCTCCGTTTTAAAACGTTGGAGACACCACCTTTTGGAGTTCATCGGGATGTGTTTTTGGATCGCCAGAGCTTTGAGTTTTGTTCGCAGAGAAGGAATTGTTTTTGCGGCACAGGCATGGGTTGGAGTTGCTGAAGGACTCGGCTGGACCGTCCAGTATCACCTCGGGAAAAGCAAGTGTAGTAACGGATGTTTTGAGCAGGAAGGGTCAAGTCGAGGAGGAAACTGACGAGCGCGAGTACTTAGCAGGACCGGTACTGTCGCGCGACTTTTATCGTTGATGGTCGAGCCAACCCTAGAAGGTCAGAAAACAGGCACACAGATACAACTTATTCGAGACAAGACCCCCGGATCACGCGAGCGACTCTTCGGCGAGTGCGAACGACGCAACACGTTTTCGAGGGCGAAATTGCTTACCGGAGCTGCCAGAGTTGAAAGAGGAGATACCGTTAGAGGCGCACTGCGCCCCCTATACGGCGCATCCGGGTGACACGAAGATATTCAAGGACGGGATGCGGTTTGAGTCACGGTAGATCGACTGACGAAGGCGACTCTTTTTCCAACCACCCGTACGACGTGGACTAGAGGCTCTCGGCTGGTGTTGAACAGTTGGCAAAGTCTAGGGCAAGCTTTAAAGACTAAACCACACTTCAGCACGGTGTTTCACCCCCAGACCGGCGGACAGTCCGAGCGAGCGATCCGGATTCTCAAAGATATGCTTCGAGCCTGCGTACTTGATTGGGATGATGGATGATCACTGCTGTGGAGCTTAGAGAGGACCTGAGCTCCGGTGAAACACCGGTGCGGACCTTAGCACGGGAGGACATAAACGATTGCGCAACCGGACGATCCCCTATGTGAAGGTGCTGTGGAGCCACCAGGAAGCACGTGAAGCGACTTGGGAACTGGCGTCAGAGAAGAGAGAGTTGCTACCCAGATTTACTCGTTGCAGACCAGGATTAAGTTTCGAGGACGAAACTTCTTTTAAGTGGTGAGTGATGTAGAGTCCTGGCGTCCCCTTGCCCGGGTAGGCCTCCCTTTTATTTCTGACGGGACTGTTAGGAAAACTTTTAACTGCGTCTTCTGCAATGGGCTGGCCTGGACCGCGAGTATTTTTCTGCGATTGAGCTCAAAAAACGGAGGACGGCAAAGCGAACGGATCCGGTTTCTGATTTACGGATCTCCCGGAATGGGGGTCAAAGCGTTTGCTTTGAGTGGTGCATCGAAACCCGCGCTAAGTGGCTGGCACGCTTTTTGAGGAGATCGGCGGGATCCTGCGGTGATCGGACCTTTCATCTTTTTATGTCAGTGGATTATTTTATTTATTTGGTGGTACCTCGACCTTACGGTTTCCGTCTTGGGTCCTAATTGAATTATTTTTCAGTCGATTATGGAGGGGTTGAAATTCGAGAATTTTTGGGCAGACCGACGGGACGCGCGGGTATTTTTAGATGTTAGAGCTCGCGAAACGGTGAACGGTGGCGCGATCGGATTTGAATTCCGACCCCGGGATCTCCCAGAAACAATTTTTGAAGTTTGCTCTGCTTGGGTGCATCGGAATGCGTGCCGGCGATCGGCACGTTTTCCGAGGCGATCTAGACCTCTCGTTCAATTTCAAAGGCTAAGGTTGTTGACCTGGGTTTAATTTTAAAGTCTCTTCGTATAAGTTAAACCGATCGGGGTGAGGGGGGGAAACCCTAGAAACCCTTTTTTTTCCCCTTTTTCCAAGAAACGGCGGAGGAACCGAGACTGAGAATCGGGCAGAGAAAGGAAAAATCGTCCATCCTCTGCGGGATTGATCGGGCGTGGAGGGGACGATCTTCTTCCTTCATCCTCCTCCGGCGGAATCAAGGTGAGCGGTTGGAGTTTCCCTTTTTGTCCTTTTTGCAATTTCTGTGGGGTCGATGGGTGGTGGTCGATCGGGTGCTGCACGCCGGGTGGGTTGTGTGGGTAACGGGAAGCCGCCGCCGCCGTTGTTAAACGGGAGGCCGCCGCCGCCGTTATCATGCCCACGGGGTCGTTGCCGCAGTCGCGGTGTTCGCGAGGTCGTCACCGGAGCCGCGGGGAGACGAAACGGGAGGTTACTGTTCACCCGTACGGACCACACCCCGCGCGGTCCACCGGAGCGGCGTGCACCCGGTGCACGTCTCGCAGCCCGAAGGCGCGGAACCGGGCGCACGGTCGCGTGCGCCAGCCCGGCCCGCGCATCGCGGTGCACGCCTCCAGCGTGCACCCGGTGCGCGTCGCCGCGGCCCGTGGGGGTGAGCCCGGTGCGCGCCCTGCGCGTGCACCGGCCCGGCCCGCTTACCGCGGTGCACGCCTCCAGCGTGCACCCGGTGCGTGCCGCAGCGCCCGTGGGGGTGAGCCCGGTGCACGCCCTGCGCGTGCACCGGCCCGGCCCAAGCTGCCTGGTGCACGCGCCCGGGTGAGCCCGGTCTGCACCGCGCACCCTCTGCACTGTGGACCCGGTCCACGCCTCTGCCCGTGCACCAGCCCCCAGCCCGGAAGCCCGGTAACTCCGTTTCGGCCCCTTTTTGGCCCGTTTCGCCCCGTTGTTCAGTGTTTTTGACCACGACGAGGTTTTTAACATCATTGCTTACTGTAGCTTTTTCGGGCACAGGGTGGGAGTGTTTTAGCGGGAGTTCCGTACACCTTCTTCTTCGCGTTTCAGGTGGGTACACCCTTAGAAACCCTTTGTGTACAATCTCGTTTCAGTTATAGTTATCATATTGTGAGTACTTGTCTTGAGGGTTAGGGTCGGGCTTTGAAAACTGGAAATATATTTAAAAGTGTGGGCTTTTATTCTTAAGTCTTAGCATTTAGTTCTATCATGTTGGACGGGGTCAACCTTATGTGTACTTGGGTTAAACATGGTAGGGAGGCATCAATTGTTCGTTTATGGCTTTACGGTTCTTATGATTAGATGTACATATTGTTTCATATGGTTCTCATGTATGGATAGGTGTATGCTGTGAATATATATTGTTTCATATGGTTCTCATGCATGGATAGGTGTATGTCGTGAATATATATTGTTTCATATGTTTCTCATGCACGGATATGTACATATTAGTTCATACGGTTCTCATACATAGATATGTATATATTGTCTCACATGGTTCGCTTACATGCTCATATATATATTGTTCACGGTTACTATGCTCGGCTGCAACACGCGCACCCGCGGTTTGGCCACCGCGAAGGGTGCGCTTTTCCGGAAAAGTGGTCTATGACCCGTGTATACCCACAGGACGGCGTGGGGCCTCTTTAGTTGTGGGGCTTGGATGCGCCAAGGTGTGAGCGGTGCGACCCGTCGGTTTAGTTGTCCGACGTGGGAGCGGTGCGACCCGTCGGTTTAGTTGTCCGACTTGGGCGCGGTGCGATCCGTCGGTTTAGTTGTCCGACGGGATCGGGTATTGCAGGTTTACAGGTGTTTGATTTTACTTTTCCCTTGCGAGGGTGGTTGCTCCGGATAGACTACGGTTGGACGTTTTCTTTACCTGCTTTACTTTTATCACTTTTGTTTAGTCGCTGACTTCCCACTTTGCGACAGGGTCCTACAGGGGGGAGGGTTAGGCGACGGTGAGGCCGCGGCTAGAGATTTTGGGTCCCAGGAGACCGGAACAGTACTTTACCTCTTACTGTCGCATTCCATTCATTATTTGTAGACTGTGGATGGTTCTCGATACCCTCGTGGGGTCGGTGTGGATGTCGGTACGGTGACAATTGAATTGTTTAGTTTTCTTTACATCTCTGTGGGCCGCTTTGGAAAATAAAATAGCAAATAAAAGAACAGATTGCGAAAACTACTATTTCAAAACTCGGGTGCCGTGTGGGCACCGTTTTCAAAACCTTGTGGATTTATGGTTTGCGAAAATGGATTTCAAAACCTACGTGTCGTGTGGGCACTATTTTTCAAACCCCTGAGTTTATGTTGCTTTCGAAAAAGGGTTTTCAAAATATAGGTGCCGGGTGGGCGCCGTTTCAACAATTGTGGGTTTTATCCTTTCAAACTAATCGGCCGTGAGTTTATTCTGCTCATTGTGAATGGTTATACGTATGGATTGTTGTGATTGAATGTTTACTCGTTATTGAACATTGTACAAACCGCGACGCCGTGCATATACAGGGGAGACTCTGTCCGTTTGTAGAGTGATCCTGTATATGCGGCGGATCTGGGCACGCGCCGGGAAAGAAGGTTTTCAAAAAAAAAATAAATACATACCTTTTGAAATCCGTTTCCGCTGAATTAATCCCCCGGGGCGTGACAGTTACACTCGCGCCTGGGGGCCGAGTGGAGTTTGGTAGCAGTGTTAGATCAGTGTTTTACATTTTTGGGAGCCGTCTGAGTCGACGGTGGGTCCCAGCCGTGTGGTTTTCCAGCCTGTGAGTGAGAGTTGGTGTTGTTGATTACATTGTTGGGAGCCGTCTGAGTCGACGGTGGGTCCCGTCTGTGTGGTTTTCCTGTCTGTGAGTGAGAGTTGGTGTTGTTGATTACTGTCGATCTTGTTGATCGTGGATTTGGACTATAGCCTGCATGAGCCACATTTGAGCTCGACAGAGATGCGCGGATACTTTCCTCGGTGGGGTCGCGCCCCTCGAGTGCCACTCCGGAGCTGGGCTTGTTACTTGCTATCGCGACTTGTCGACGCAGTCCCTCTGGCTAGGCCAGTTTTGGCAGTCACGGACGCCCTACGTAAGTCCGGTCCTCCTTGGATGTAACGGCAGTAGGTAGGCGCAGGTTTGACTGGACCCTATGTGACAATCAGGGTAGATTGGGTGATTATGTTGAGAGATAGTAGATGCATCATGTTTTCATATGTTCCACTTATTGAGCATTTAGTTAGAGGCATAGTAACTGTAGAGTTATTTTTCCAACCTTTACTTTCAGTATTGTATTTGTTACTTTATGCCTCTAGTAAATTTGGTAGGTAGACCGTCGGGCTTGTTGGCGGTATCCACTGAGAACTACTGTGGGATGTAGTTCTCACACCCGCCGTAGTGTTTTTCCCCAGGGACCTCTACTCCAGTTCCTACTGCTCCAGTTGCTGATCCTGCTGATCGAGGTAAGGGAGTCGCGAGCTAGATCCCTACCAGTCTTCTTCCTATGAGAGTAGATGTACCCCCCTGTTGGTGATGTACTAGTACTGTCAGTGTTTTTGTGGATGTACCATGTATATTTTACTTTTGAGAGTTGTAGTTTTGGAGTGACCTTTGTTTCGTGAGGACCTAACATGTACTATTTGAGGATTTGTATATTTTTTATTTCAGCAGTTTACTTTCCAGCTCTGATATCTGTTTAGTGTAGTTGATTCTTTTGCAGGTTAGTCGCTTCGTCTATACGGGGCTTTCCGTATGGGCGGCGGATCTGTTGACGAGCCCGGGTCACAGTTTCGACCCCGGGGCGTGACAATAAGCCCCGTATAGACGAAGCGACTAACCTACAAAAGATCTACTACACTATACAAATATCAGAGCTGAAAAGTAAACTACTAAAATAAATATATACAACTCCTCAAATAGTACATGCCAGGTCTTCACAATACATAAGTCTCTCCAAAACTAAAACTCTCACAATGTAAAATGTATATCATACAATCCCAAAATCACTGACAGTACTAGTACATCACCAAAATGGTACATCTACTCTCACTGGAAGAAGATTGGTAGGGATCTAGCTCGCGACTCCCTTACCTCGATCAGCAGGATCAGCAACTGGAGCAGCAGGAATTGGAGTAGAGGTCCCTGGGAAAAAAATCACCACGGCGGGTGTGAGAACTACATCCCACAGTTGTTCTCAGTGGGTACCGCCAACAAGCCCGATGGTCTGCCCACTAAGTCTACTAGAGGCATAAAGTAATAAATGTAATACTGAAAGGAAAAGAGCTGAAACAATAACTCTACAGCTACTATGCCTCTATCTAAATGCTCAAGGAGTGCTACAGATGGAAACATGATGCATCTAATATCTCTCAAATATAATCACCCAATCTACACTGACTGCCACATAGGGTCCAGTCAAACCTGCGCCCACTTACTGCCGTTACATCCAAGGAGGATCGGACTTACGTAGGGCGTCCGTGATTGCCAAAACTGGCCCAGCCAGAGGGACTGCGTCAACAAGCCGCGATAGCAAAGTAACTGGCCAAACCCTGGAGTGGCACTCGAGGGGCGCGACCCCACCGATGAAAGTATCCGCGCATCTCTGTCGAGCTCAATGCGGCTCATGCAGGCTATAGTCCAAATCCACGATCAACAAGATCGACAGTAATCAACAATACCAACTCTCACTCACAGGCTGGAAAACCATACAGCCGGGACCCACCGTCGACTCAGACGGCTCCCAGAACAAAATACTGATCTAAACACAGCTACCAGATTCCACTCAGCCCCCAGGCGCGAGTGTAACATGCATCCCACAACAACCCGACTAATCGGCCCACTACTCGGGCGAGGAAACTCTAAGTCCAGGTGAAAGAATGAATATAAGTGTGGGAGTGTCTAAAGCATAAATAAACTAGCCCAAGTTGGAGTTTTCTACTAGTCTGGTTAAGCATGTAACATATGACGGGGTGCTAGGTCAAGTTCCAATGATAACAATAATTTAACATATTTAGGGAGCAATAAATCAACACTGATCAACATAGCAGCACAAGGAGTATCAATTTTCTCTTTCTAGCATGCTTACTAATACATCTCAAAATCATGCATGTTCCCTACTCAATAGAATTAATGAACTGTCCATCGGTTTTGAAGACGAAGCAACCCACCTGAAAGTGCAAATCAATCCAAAGTTCAAAAAGGCTGAAACTGCACGGGGACAATTCTTGAATTCCCACGATTCCAACGGGCCCAAAATCACCAAAAACACCTCCTGGGTACAAAGATATGGTCCAAACATTACAATCAACACAAAATTTCCAAGTTTACAACTGTTGAAAAATCAGTCCTGAAGATGTGAAAATACCACGTGTGAGATAACTCCAAAAATTCCAATAAAAATATGACGGCGATCCTCGCGAAGCGTAAATGTCGATCGAGTCCTTACACGTCGAAATCCAATACTCGAGTGCAGAGATAAAAATCTAACAATGCGCTGCTGTCCAAGAAAACCACCAGCAAAATAGGGGTTTAAATATGTACCAGAAACCCCCAAAAAAAACTCAAATCTGGGAGGAGTGGAAAATACGAAAATCGTAGATTTTCCTCTCGTGAATCCGACGCCGTGAAAATCGTCCAAAAATTATGTCGGAGTAGCTCTGTGGACCTCGTGGACCGAAACGTGATGGAAACAGGCCACCGAAGAAAGAACGTCGCACTGCGCTAACTCGCCGAAGACGTCGATGCCACGGCCTCCAAAAATCCGAGCCTCTTTTACAAGATGCAGAACAAAATGATCAACAAGGTTGCTTGAGGGCTCAGGAGGTTTTGAACTCGGGAAAAAGCCCAAAACAGAAGAGGAAGTGGCCTATTTATAGGCCCACACCCAAAAGAATCCAAAAACCACCTTTATTGGGCTTTCGGACCCAATTTTCGGGCGCCCGAATTCGGGCGGCTACGGTAGGCCCAGCCCGCTTCCCGGCCCGGCCCACAACCCGCGCCCGAACGCCCACATGCTGACACGTGGCCCCTCCGCGCCCCACGCGCCCCACGCACGAGCGCCCGCCAATCGCGGCGCGCCGCGTGGCCGCGTAGTCCACGGCGAGAACCGTGGACCGCGGTTTACGGCGGGCCACCCAGGTCATTGCGCCCGCCAATGAGCGGGCGACACATGGCCTAGGGCGGTCCACCGTGCGTTGCGCCTGACGCGCGCTGTCATGCGTTGACCCGCCAATCGGCGTGCGCCACGTGGCAGCTCCCTCCGTTGGTTGCTCCCGGTGCATGCCAAGTGCGTCGTGGACCGGCCCACCCGAGAAATCGGCCCGTTTGGCCCGTTTCGCCTGAAATTAGTCGATTTTCAACGTTTTCGCGCACTGAGTCCCTTTTTGGCATCCGTTTGACGCACAACAGGCTCGATACACCAATAATAGGTGTTTTTTCACCGCTAACCACCCAAACAGGTCGTACAGAAAAACCGGGACACCACAACATTCCTTTGGAAAAATAATTTTTATATACCCCAAATAGAGTGTACATCTTACACCCATTTATTTTAGAATATGATGAATTTTATGATGGAATGAATTTTACTGATCATTTCTAAATGATTAGTAAAAAAAATTTCATACTTCGATGGATAAAATGTGCATCATACAATCTATTTAAGATGTATGAGTAGTAGTGCTTATTCTTTTGATAAAATTGTATTGACAACTCAATGACTGAACATTTTGAAGTAGTCACTTTCAATTTTTAGATTTGAGTTTTTCTAATTAGTTAACTCAAAATTTTAAAATTTAATAGCTTTATTAACTATTAGTTATTAATATTTTTTTTATATTATGTAAAATTTTTAAATATGATAAATTGCTCATGAATTTAATAAAAGTTTTTATTTTATTGATAAAAATAAGTCAATTGTAATAATAGAAAGTTGAGGGGTGTCAATAAGAAAACAAAAAAAATTATTTTTGGTACAAAAAATACTACTTGTACAATCCAAATGAATATATATTTTACATCCCACCTATTCTAAAATTAGGTGAAGTGCCTAATAAAAAAAATTTATTTTTGAATGGGTAAAATGTGCATGGTACATCCTATTTAGGATGTATGGATAACATTGCTTTAAGAAAAAAAATAAAGGTTAATTTTATACATGCCAATGTAAAAGCATCAGATCATAGATAAATTCCTAAAAAACTTAAAAAATTAAATTTATTCATTCAAAAATTCTCTGATTTGCAAATATATCTCTCAAAAAATTTTAATTCATTCATATACATTTTTACTGTTTAATTCATCCTATATAAAATAATTATTTTACTCTTATAAATTTGTCCCTACAAAAAGCATTCTTTCTTTATCTCTCATGTGGTGTACCTTATTTTTTTCACAACTAAAAATCACGCCGGCATTAGAGTACAAATTATATATATAAGGAATAAAAATGTTATTTTATTTCTTAGCTAAGTCTGGTTAGTTTTTTTACTTATAGTTATCTAAATTTTAGTAATAAAAATTTTTAGAGGGATAAATTTGATATATTAATTCTTTGTAACGATATGCAATTATTTCCAAAAAAAAAAAAAAAAACCTAGAGTTGGGGGCGATTTCATAACGGCCTATAGTTGAGGGAGTCTCCACACATTTTTCGCCTCTTGTTTCCCATACTTAACGCCGTTAAACCGTGCCCTCTAACGTCCCGTTACGTTCGGGTCCACTTCCAACCGCTTGTAACGGCTCAGGCTACGGCTACGTTCCCGTTCCCCCTTCTCCGTTCCGTTTCTCTCTCTCTCTCTCTCTCTCTCTCTCTCTTTCTCTCTCTCTCTCTCTCTCTCTCCTCCTATATTTAAATCCCAACGGTCATGATTCGAAAACCTCGCATTAAAAAGCGCGCGAGCCCTCGAAAGCTCAGAGAGAGAGAGAGAGAGAGGGAGAGAGATCGGGACGCGCCGAGCCGAACCGAAACCCTAAATCGCTGCGATGGATCGTCCCCAATTTCCTATTTTTGTCGCACGATTTAAGCTCCCCCTCGTCGCCCCTCTCCTCCTCGATTCTTTGCCCTTCCGGTAAGAATCCATTCCCCCACCGCCATTTACCCCCATTTTTCATTCATTCCCTCTCTCGATCGATTTCATCGCGGAAATCCCCAATCTGTGGCCTTCGTGATCCCTTTTGAATCAAATTTTCTGGTTAAATCTTTGTTAGAGCCACCGACATTGTTGGATTAAACCCTTAGCCTCGAAAAGGTGGCTCCTTTTCGGTCTAGGGTTTGTTCCTGCTGCGTTTGATTCAAAATTTAGGGCTTTGAGGTGCTTTTGGTGCTTGATTTTGATATTTTAATCTGTTGTTTGTTTCCAAGTTGAGATTTTTTTAAAAAAATTCTGGGGAATTCTAGAAGGGATTGTAGAAATTAGGCTGGGTTAGGGGAATTTGGGCAGAATCGGAGATAGATTTTAGGGTTTGAGATCCTCGCGGCCACGCTTAGAGAATCGAGGGATTCTCTTGAATCCTAATCAGAAATTAAAGGTATGTCGTCGGCTGGAGCCACTCTCAACCCTGTTGGGGAAGGTCTTTCCCTCTTTCCCTTCAATTCGAACGGTGCGCGATCGCCGCATTTCTCTGTGGATTCAATCGTGATATACCTTTCGATTCCGGGCCTATCGGTGATTCCGATGCGGGTCTCCGAATCCGATTCGATCGCTTTGGTCAAACTTAGGGTTCAGACCTGCAAGGGCTTTGTGGTGAAGAAGCAGAAGCTGGTCTTCGATGGCCGTGAGCTGGCCCGCAATGACTGCTTAATCCGGGACTACGGCGTGTCCGACGGCAATCTCCTCCATCTCGTTATCCGCATCTCCGATCTCCGAGTAATCACTGTGAAAACCGTCTGCGGGAAGAAATTCAAGTTCCATGTTGAGCGAGGCCGAACCGTTGCTTACGTGAAGAAACAAATCACAAAGAAGAGCAAAGAGGTTCTCAATTTTGACGATCAAAAGCTCGTTTTCGATGGCAAGGAGCTTGATGATCAGCGATTGATTCACGATATATGCAAGAACAATGATGCTGTAATACACTTGCTGGTGAGAAGATCGGCGAAGGTCAGGAGTAAGCCTGTGGATAAGGACTTTGAGCTCTCGATTATAGCACCAGATGTACATGTTATTAGGAAACCACCGACTAGAGATGTTTGGATCGAGCCGTTCATTGTTAATCCGAAGGTTGAATTGCCTTCGGTAATTAAAAACCTCATTACTGCCACTCTTGCTGGGTTGGAGAATGGGAACCCACCAATCTTATCGTCAGAAGGTACAGGAGGGGCGTACTTCATGCAAGATGTATTGGGCCACAAATACATCGCCGTGTTTAAGCCGATCGATGAGGAACCGATGGCTGAGAACAACCCGCGAGGGCTGCCACTCTCAGAAAATGGCGAGGGATTGAAGAGAGGGACGCGAGTCGGCGAAGGTGCAATTCGGGAAGTCGCGGCATACATTCTTGACCATCCAATAGGTGGACAGAAGTCATTTTCTGGACCTGACTTCGGCTTTTCCGGAGTTCCTCCTACAGTTATGGTGAAATGCTTGCACGGAGCTTTTAATCATCCTCCAGAGTTTGAAGGGAATGACGCGAACGCGAAGAAGGATTTCAAGATTGGGTCTTTGCAGATGTTTGTGAAGAACAATGGGAGTTGTGAGGACATGGGGCCGAGAGTGTTTCCCGTACAGGAGGTGCACAAGATCTGCGTGTTGGATATACGGTTGGCGAATACAGATAGGCATGCTGGGAATGTATTATTTTGCAGTGAGGGAGGAGAGGAAGGAAGGCCAGTGCTTATTCCTATTGATCATGGATATTGCCTGCCTGAGAATGTGAGTTTGCTATTCTGTCCATTAAATATTTCTTCTTCTTTTTTTTCATCTCTGCAAAAAGGTGCATATCAATTATGTTATAATAATTCATGGCTAAGGCATTTATTAGTGTTTTTACATGCTCTGAGATTTTTAGACTTTTCATTAAGATAATAATTTTAGGAAATTTGCAATTTGAGATTAACCACATAGTTGAAAGAAGATAAATTATCTTGCCTTGATTTTGATTGTATGCATTTTCTCGTGATTCCAAAAGCCACCAGTGTTTATAGATCATCATAATAAACAATTTTGATCTTCGATTAGGAGATTTACAGTTGGGTTTTTATCGAACATAAAAGTGTTAAAACTTTTGCGAAAGATGTAATGTATGTATCTCTCTCTTTCTCTTTCTCTCTCTGCGAATCAAGTATTAATTGGAGATTTGTGTTTCTGATTTAGTTTGAAGATTGCACCTTTGAGTGGCTCTACTGGCCGCAGTCCCGCCAACCCTTCAACTCTGAAACCATCGACTACATAAAATCACTAAACGCCGAGGAGGACATTGAGCTTCTCAGATTTTATGGTTGGGACCTCTCTCGTGACTGTGCTCGCACTCTCCGTATAACCACCATGCTTCTTAAGAAGGGCGTCGAAAGAGGACTAACTCCCTATGATATAGGAAGCATTTTGTGCAGAGAGACCATCAAGAAAGAATCCAAAATCGAAGAGATTCTAAAAGAAGCAAACGAAGCTGCTCTTCCAGGATTCAGCGAAGCTTCATTCATGGAAACAGTTTCAGAAATCATGGATCGCCATCTTGATGAACTCGCTATATAGAAATAGTAAATAATCTTTAAAAGGACCATATATTTATATATGTATTATATAAATATATGTATGTGTATATGGAAATGTATGTATGTGGATTTGTTATGTTGACGACGAATGGGTAAATGTATTGAACTATAAAGTGACTAATGCCCCCCCTCTTAAAGAGGCGAGAGGTTCGTGAGATTTCCTAGCTTGGTTGAATCACTAGTTTTTTATTCTTCAGAGGATGAACAAAAAAAAAAAAAAAAAAAAGAAACTCAAGGTCCTTATGCTTTGTGTTACATATGAAGATCTATTGTGTACATTTGAATTTGTGGGTGGTTTACATATCATAAATCAACTCAAACTCTTGGAGTATCGTTTCGTTAGAGGAGCTAAGGTTATTGCTGCATTTTTTGTCGCGATTGAAATGTTTTGTAATATTGGTGAGAACACCGAAAGTGGAAGCTCGAATGGAGCTTCTAATTTGATGTGAAGCTGTTGAGAGGCCATTAGGACTTCACGAACAGCTTCTGTCGAACAACACTTCTGTAGAAGCTCTGACTAGGTCGAACAAAAGACTACTCTTCGCTTATTTGAATATTTTCTGTGTTGCTTTTACTTTGTATCTATGTGGTTATAAATTTGAAATGGTGAGTTTTTAGTGAAATCCCTAGTAGTTTTTGCTCTTGGTTGTGTCTTGTAGACAATACCTCAACAAGGGAACAAAAATTACATGATTGTTGAATGTAGACATACAATCCAATGTTGCTTCTGCAACTTTTGCTCCTCTCTTCTGATGCTGTCAGTAATGATACTAACACATTTTGTATTTTGGAGCATAGACATGTTTGCACAATTATTGTAAATTAACAAAGTTTCACATGCACAATTATTGTAAATTAACAAAGTTTCACAATAAATCGATGACGAAAACAACAACAATTTTCACTTCTCATTTCGGAATGGAAGTTGGTTTTGATCTTGCGTAGGGGCTCCACCACTGTTCAATACCATGTGCTACAATAAAATGGTGATTGGTTTAGTGCCCTTTTTATCGCTACATAAAATAATATTAAAAAGTTTTAAAAATTATTTTTTAAATACTTTAAATATTTTAGATCAAATCTAATAAAACTAATTGTCAATTTGAAAATCCCAGACATCAAAAATTACTTAGGAATAGCTCTCTCGGCTTCCGTATTATAATTTTATTTTCGATCTAAAAATGTTCAAATCTACGAACCACACTGTTAATTGATCTAACATATTTAAAATTTTAGAAATAAAAATTTATATTTTTTCAACATTATTTATCTAATAAGCAAATTATGTCAAAATAAGCGAAAATGATTGAATATCTTTAAAACTTAAGAATAAGACTTTTAAATTAAAGATAAAAAAAAGCTGATATTGATCTAAGATAGTTTAAAAATATATTCAAATTTTACGATTTCAAAATTGGCAAATTTCACTAGCTTCTACGGCGAATTTGTAATTTAACAGTGTAAGCAAATATAAATGTATTCAAATTTTGATTAAAATTATTTTAAACTATATAGATTAAAATCAACATTCTTGATCTTCAATTTAACTCATATGGAGCTCATTTATTAAACCTGCCATCAATCTCACGAGCTGGATTGCGAACAACAGCAAAATTAATTCGCTTATACAACTCCAGTTTCTGAAACCATTTCGAAATTACAATTGTATTTTTATTCTGTTCTCAAACAACAACGATATATAGTAAGTTAACAAGCAAATTGCAAAGTAAATAAGAAAATAGAAGTCCATATGTAAGCATGCTTAACCTCTAAGAACTTGATATGAAGATAGATATAAAAATTAAAGTAAAAAAAAAAATAAAAAAAATAAAAAAATCACATCAGGTCATTTGTTCAGCCCATATCAAACAAGATTAACTACCACACAAATTAACAAAATCAATACGAAATTTTTCCAGAGCCAGATCTGAAAATTCCTGATAGAATTTCCTGTAAACAAAAAAAAGGATAAAGAGGAAACGATAACCGAGAATACAAATCATAAATTTGAGATCCCAATTTATAGTGCAACTACTGGGAACCTGCCTCTGAACAAATAAAAATTTTCCCTACTAATTGACAGTATTGATATTTCGCTGCATGAGTAACTCCCAAGAATTTTAAGTTGTTTAGACTTTTGAAGGCAACATCCACTCCAGTGGGAAATTGAATCCAGTATCATGAAGCATTCGACCAGTTCGATACAAATACATGATGGAGTATCTTTTGGCTGTAAAAATATTCACAGTAGAGCTAAGCTCTTCCTGCCGCTTCTTCGTCAAGCATCTGTAGTGAGATAAAAACATGAATATATCAACTGGATGGTTTAGAGAGAGAGAGAGAGAGAGAGAGAGAGAGAGAGAGAGAGAGCTCTAAAAATCTAACATAAAAGTCAAGTCAATAACAATGACAAGAGAATTTTCCGACAAGCCCTTCAGTTGTAGTTGCTGTGTCCACTACACAAATGTTCTACTACAGTTCTGAAAAAGCTACTAGACTCAAGAAGCAAATGCTAGGCATTTGTCAATTAAAATGCCTAAAGGTTCTTGCTGGAGTCAAAATGAGATTCTGGATTCAAAATAGTGGAAGCTCTAATTTGAAACTTTTTCTTCCTAGCTTCAATAGGAATTTGTTCGAATTTTAATCAAAGCGGCGGTTAAAGTTTCTTCAAACAACTCTACGGATCGGCTCTCAACCTGCTCTATTCTGCCAACCATTTACTACGGGCCTGGGGGGGGGGGGGGGGGGAGAGAGGGTTTTCCAACCTTGTCCCCACCTGTTTTTTTTTTTTTTTTTTTTTAAATTAAAAAATTGTAAATTTTAAGATATTTAAATTTATAAATTTTAAAATTTTAATTTTTTAAAAAAAATTTAAATTTTAAATTTTTTTAATAATTTTTTATATATATAGTAAAATATAAATTTTAATAAATTTTTTTAATAAATATTTTAAATTAAATATTTAAAATCATATAAGTATAATTTTTATTTGTTTTAAAAAACTATTATGGTTAAGGACAATTTCGTCATTTCATACAATTACTACTTTCTTTTTCTTTTATTCTCCATTATCATACCAAACACATTTTTACAATAGTTCTAGCTAGTTCCCACATTTATACTTATCTCCGATACAACTAGTTCTCTCTTATCCCACAATCAAACGAAGCCTACAAGTTCTTGCTGTATTTGTAATTAACATCATATCGCATAAACCCTGACAAAATGTTTCATCCTGTTGAAATTGTCTCTTTTCAGTTCATGTTTCCCGGCTATCTAATTCTAACAAGAAAACACCACCCATCTGATCAATAAAACTGACTCGTATATTCAACAAAAGGGGGAAAAAGACAAGCTATAACCAATATCAAAGAAGAGAAACTAAGACCAATATAAAAGTCATAGGGAAATATTCCGACTACCGAAAAATTCCAAGCTATCAACAGATATCTAAGCCAAAGAAAAGCAAATGATTGAGTATTTTTCTACATCTGTCGTAAAGCATCAATTTTCTAATTGGTCCTGACAAAGAACAACTGTTTAGACATGGTTTTCGGATATAGGTATTCAATATGAAAAGTAACATAACTATCAGCCAAAATATTGGAAATCAGTGTTCCAACACTGTAATAAGGATGGAGGATATTAAAGTTGATTAACAACTTCAAGCAGAAATGCACAATATTATGTAAACAAAACTGTGCAATTCTGTACAAAACAACAAGCATGTACAGCTTTACAAGAATAGTCTTCAAGTCGAATAGAACAGGTAACCATGCAGGACCTATAAATTACCAGAAGATATGTGGATGTAAAAAAGCAAGAATCAAATAAGAGAAAGCAGAAAAGAAGCTTACTTGCACGAAGTCGTGTTATAGGGATTTCTCGCAATTCACGTCTAATGCAGAGCCATTCTCCAAGCAAAGACATCAAAGCCAAGCTGGAAAGACTGACAACCCACCATGTTATGGAGGACGGCCAGCCGCCATATATTATGCATATAAAGAGATGGATAATGTAAAGGGTGGCTGCAAAATCCAAGCACTTTTTGGCTCTCTCAACTAAATAGAGCAAGAATCCAGCCCTGTGTTCAACAGAAAAGGCAACATTAGAGGAATCCTGTCATGAGATAAATGTTTGCGAAGCACAAGTACTCGAACATTAAATACTGGATAAAGAAGCCCTCATTTCCAAGTAAATTGTCAGCCAAAACCTACAACTTATTATTATACAGCTGTGTTTAATCAGTTTGCTGACAGTAACAAACTATAAGGCTTGAAAAATGTTAGGACTACTATTTTGGGGCTGTCTCAGATAAGCTTTTGGGTAACATATTATTAGAGCTAGTCCTAAGCCCTCTCTACTCCAAGAGGTCATGGATTTAATCCCCACATCCGCCATATAATGGCATAAATTTCAGTTCGTTACTCTTTCGTCTCTTCCGTCGCCATCCCTGTTAGTGCACATGACATTGTTCACCTAACCTCCAATTGCTAAAACTATTTCCATATTGTTTTCTATCTGATCAATCATTTTAGGCAACAAAAATCATCAAAAGCAAGACTAGAGGAACCCAACGAGTTGGTAGTCGCAATTAAGATATTGTCTCTACTATTAAGAAGGTAGACACTACAATTGCTTCAAAGGCAGAAAAGAACATGCTATCGAATAAAAACAATGGCTCCAGGAACAAATGAGTTTATAAAAATAAGCATTTCCCCCAAAAATCTAAAAGAAAAGGCTCAGTTATAGATCAGCAAATTCTCAACCTGATTGATCCACCACCAGAGAAACAGAATCACAAATTTATATCTAATCTCAATCAATGTAATCAAGTCGAATTTCTGGTTAGATGTAGGCATACATGAACATAGAGAATCCAATCAACAAGCAACAAAAGAGAAGTAAACGAGGAGATCATTACCCCGCAATTGAGGTGAGTAGAAACGAGACGATCGCGCACCAACCGGTGACGGTGGAAGGGGTGAGCGTCGAGAAATCGAAGAAGTACACGAGGCCCAACCGCGACACGCGCGTCCCCACGAGGATCGCGAGGAACAACCCCAGGGTGAGATAGTACAAGCACTGTAGACACACGATCTGCGACACAATGAGCCATGGATCCCACACCATCGCCCCATAGAACATCTCGAATCCAAGCAAAAGACACCCCCCACCCCCCTCTCTCAAAACCCTAATTCCACTCCTACGCACCAATTTCTAAGCTCAAATTTCCAACATCCTCCCGATTCTTCGATCCAAACATCGGTCGACTCGAGCGGAACGAACAGAGGATGGAAACCTCCTAGCGAGAACCTCCCGATCTCGTCAATGGCGATTCCTCCTCTCCGCGGGGGCGAGGAAAGGGGATCGGAGTATCGATCTGAGGATCGGAGCGTTCTAGGGTTAGGGTTTCATCGGCGACGGGGCGCGAGATCGGAAGGGGATAGGGGAATGGGAAGAGGAGAAGAGATAAGAGGACAAGGGATTTGGGAGAACACAATGGTAAATGAGCCGCATAAAAATTAATATGCGATAATCAGGATCAGCCGTTGATTTTTCATCTGACGGCGATTACGTATCTCGAGTTCACTGTTAACTACTCCGATTTGTGAACTCGTGTAAGCTTTAAAATGCGTGCAATACAAAGTATATTTTCTTAAAATTATAATTATATTTACAATTTAAAAACTAATGTGGATAAATTATAATATTTAATTTTTAAAAACTTAACTAATATTAATAATATTTAATAATATCGATAGTCAATTTAAATAATTCAATACGAGAGAGAAAAAAAAAAAATCATTCTACTTTGTGTTTATAGTTATTTGTGAAGTATATATACAAATGCATGTATTTTAATGGACATATATAATATATGTTTTATAGTAATTTTTTTTAATACTCAAATCAAATATATGTTTTTTTTTTTTTTTTTTTTTTTTTTTTTTTTTGTAGATTTTAGTGAAATATAAATATGCTTGTTTCTGTTTCACAACTTTTAATCTTTATGTTGTTTAATATTTTAGTGGTGATGTATATTTATTAATAAATTTTGATATAAACAGTAAACATATATTGATTTTAACATGTAAATGCTGATCTAAAATTAGGATTCAAATTAATGAATTGATAGAAATAATATGATATGTTAATAAAGTAAAACAAAAAATGTGATACGTTAATAAAGTAAAATAAAATACATGTCTATATTTAGTATCATAAATAGAATTGTAAAATAATTTATAGAGCGGCATAGAGAAGAAATTTTTGATAAAACAGCGGAAGCAAGAAAAACAGCGGAAGTAAGAAAAACAGCGAAAGTAAGAAATTCGGTTGTAATATGTACGAAAGATACCAACCGAATTAGGTAATTTGATTTCTTCTTCTGTCTCAGACACTCTTCCGTATGGTGTGAATTTTATGAAAAATCTTACGAGAATGCACGTGAGTAGCTATCCCTTTATCCTGCTTTCATTTACTTTTTCTTTCAGTTACAGTTACCTCTATAGAATTTATAAAAATGAGATTCTAGATTCTTAGTATTTGATTGCTGGAACACTGAATATAAACAGCAAACCTGTGTTGGCCCGCTTCATGCTACAAGCATACACATAAGTAGAAACAAATGCAATCTTGAGTACTTTTCCTGTCTGTGAGGAAAATTAAAAATGAGTTTCTAAGGCATAGAGATTTTAGCTTATCTGTATCTACTAAAACAACATTTTCTCCGACAGTACTCAAACGCTTGGCAGTAAGCACCAAACAGACCACTACAGTCAAGTAGAGTTGTTTACAATTTCTCTTGACAAAAGCTAAACATTTTGCGAATATCAGTTATTTAGCTGTTACTATAATTCATCCGAAGAGCGATAAAAAGAAGTCAGCTGATGTATCTATTTGTTGCTCTCTATCTTTCTTGCAAATTTCATTTCTTTATAATTGAAGAATTTTGTGTTTTTTTTGTCTTTCCTTATTTTCTTGTATACCAAATATAACATCACTTTAATAGCAAACTCATTAATTTTTGTTTTTTCTTTTTGTACTACACTAGTTTAAAAGAAATACATAATCAAAATTTTCTCGCCTTTGAATTAATTCCAAAGTTGAGTAAATTCTTACCGATACAATCTTCTTTAATGAATTAATATACCAACTAATGCATAATTTTTTTGACTTGCTATCTTCACATTTCAAAATGATGTACTTTGTCTTTTTACGAAACAAACAGATAATCATTCTCCCTCAAAGTCCGCAAGTCTTCGTCCTCTGCACCGTCGGCAGTAAGAATCTTTTCTGCAGCTTTTTCAAAACTTTGTTCTGTGACATGAAATTAAACGTTAGACGAGTTAATAGAAACTTTGTTATTGAAGTTTGAACTTAGTTGTAAATTTGTTCTCGTAAACTATTGAGATTGAAATTCATATCAAACTTTCAAATTTACAATTATTCATATTAAGAATATGTTGGGGTTAAAAAAAAATTATAATAAAAAAAGAATAGGAAAAAAGATTATGGTTGGTCCATAATATTAATTTGTCTAATTTAATGAGTTCTAGATAAATAGATAAATTATGATAGACCTGGTATAAGCCCTAAAAATTTTTAACATATACATAATTTGGGCCCAACCAACCAACAAATTCAAGCCCCGTTAATAGGTCATTTGTAAACACAAGTTTATGGGTCTCCTCAAAGCCCCGTCGATTTTTTTAGCCTACCAAATAAGTTGGGTCTCAATTTTTTGTGCCCAGCAGGCCTTATATTATAGTCAACTTTTTGTTTCAAGATTCAATTTTAAAAATTATATTCAAATTAAATTTTGAATTTAAATTTCCAAACTAATTCCAAAATATCTTTGAACCGACTTATCTGAACTCATATTTCATTCAAAATTCAAATTTCCAACTAAATTTTAAAATATCTCTCAAACGACTAATCCAAATTCATATTTCATTTATTCAAAATTCGAATTCCCAACTAAATTCCAAAATATCTATCAATCGATAGCTGGAAGTCAATTTTGAATTTTTAATCCAAGCAAATTCCTCCTCGTTCGTTTTCCTAATTTGAACACCTATTCAATTTTAAAATTTGAATATAACCGAAACCACATTCTCTCAACCTATTCAATTTTCAAATTTAAACATAACTAACCCCACATCCCCTCAATGCATGACATCTACTCAACAAACCCCACGCGACAATCACATTCTCTTAACAAATTCCACAATCCCTCAACAAACCCCCACGTGCAAATCCCGTGCAAATCCCTCTCTTACAACTACCAATCCTACTATAAATAGAATGAATAAAAGAAAGAAAGAAAAAAAAAATACAACCTCTCCGATCCCACCACATCTCCAACTATCCCACCTTCTCATCATCTCCGATTCTCATTTTCGATCTCAGGTAAAATAATAATAATAATAATAATAATAATAATAATAATAATAATAATAATAATAAAAAAAATTATTTTCAAACGTCCTTTGTTCGTCGTCGTCGTCATCGCCATCCCCGTCGACATCGCCATCCTCATCATCCTCGCCGCTACCTCATCAGCCTCGCCACTACCACCCAATCCAATGTTGACGTCTTCGATGGAACCACCCAATCCAATGTTGACGTCTTCGATGGAACCACCCAATCCAATGTTGACGTCTTCGATGGAAGAGGGGAGGAGAATCAATGATCCTCCGTTTCTTCGTACCTCTCCACCCCATTCGAAATTCGAACGCCATCCCCGTCGACATCGCCATCCTCATCATCCTCGCCGCTACCTCATCAGCCTCGCCACTACCACCCAATCCAATGTTGACGTCTTCGATGGAACCACCCAATCCAATGTTGACGTCTTCGATGGAAGAGGGGAGGAGAATCAATGATCCTCCGTTTCTTCGTACCTCTCTACCCCATTCGAAATTCGAAGTAGTCAGGTGGTTTACACCGTAATTGCTCCGCCATCGTTTTCATCAACATCCTCGCCGCCAACCACCCAATCCTATATTAACATCTTCAATGGAAGAGGGGAGGAGGATCAATGATGCTCCGTTTCTTCGGACCTCTCCACTCTATTAGAAGTCGTCAATCAAAGGAATAGGTAGGGGAGGAGGATCAATGATGCTCCGTTTCTTCGGATCTCTCCACTCTATTAGAAGTCGTCAATCAAGGGAATAGGTAGTTCACGCGCTACATCGCCTAGCGTCTTCATCAACATCGCCAACTCTCATAATTCCATAATAATAATAATAATAATAAGGGCATCACAGAAATTTAATAAAGTCGATTCAGGTGATTTTTTCGGACATTCGGATTTAGGTTCGTTCCAAGCCGATTCGGGTGATTTTTTCGGACATCCGGATTTAGGCACGTTCCAAGCCGATTCGGATGATTTCTTTCGACATCCGGATTTAGGCTCGTTCCAAGCTGATTCAGGTGATTTCTTCAGACATCCGAATTTAGGTTCAGCCAAAAGGAAATTTCTTCGAACCCTAAATTATTTAAAAATAAAAGGAAATTTTTTCGGATCCCAAGATAAGATAAAGTAGATTTTCTTCGGACCTCAAATCAAAATAAAATAAAGAGAATATTTTCGGACCTCAAATTATTTTTTTTAAAAAAAGAAATTTTTCGAACCCCAAATTATTCAAAAAAAAAAAAATTCGGACCCCAAGATAAGATAAGGGGATTTTCTTCGGACCCAAATCAAAATAAGAAAAGAGAATTTTCTTCGGACCCCAAATCAAAATAAGAAAAGGAGATTTTCTTCGGACTCAAATCAAAATAAAATAACTAGTATTTCTTCGGACCCCAAATTATTTAAAAATAAAAAAAAATTATTCGAATCCCAAGATAAGATAAGGGGATTTTTTTCGGACCTAAATTAAAATAAAATAACGAGGATTTCTTCGGATCCCAAATCAAAATAAAATAACAAAAATTTCTTCGGACCCCAAATGTGACACCCCAATAGTTCCACATCGGATGCGAATGAAATTATAATTGGGTATATAAGAGACATGGACACTAGTAATAATAAATGGGCTTAAGCAATTTGGGTTGTGGTTTAGGCCCAACGAGTTATTATTCCTAGTAGGCCGTGTCGTTACATTTGGTATCAGAGCCAATAACGAGCCGGAAGTGTGCGGCGAGTCTTGGCTGAGTCTAGGTCTAGATGACAGCGAGATAAGTCTCACATCGCCTGGTGATTTTGGGCTCGGTTGAGCCTAGGTCTAGATGACAGGGGTAGCGAGACAAGTCTCACATCGCCTGGTGATCTTGGGTTGCTGCTGTGTGTGTGTTTGGGCTGACGAAGACTCAGACCTAAATGGGGGGAGTCTGTGACACCACAATAGTCTCATATCGGATATGAATAGGGGGAGTCTGCGACACCACAATAGCCCCATATCGGATATGAATAGGCCACATCGGATGTGAATGGGGGGAGTCTGTGACACCACAATAATCCCACAACGGATATGAATGGGATTGTAATTGGGTACATAAGAGACATGGACACTAGTAATAATAACTGGGCTTAAGCATTTTGGGTTGTAGCTTGAACACAACGAGTTATTATTGCTAGTGGGCCGGATCGTTACACACATATAATTAGAGTGAAAGATATATCAAACTCAGTCAATCCTGATACTACATTCAGGACTCAACCACCTTCTACTCTCGAGTAACATCAAATTCGACCCAAGTTTGGTCATATCTTCACTTTGGAAAGATATAATTGGACTCAAAAACATATACTTAGAGCCAATTAAACCCAATTAAACTCTAACACATATACTTAGAGTTTAATGTCGACTAGTCCTCAACACATATGCCTGGGATCTAGTCAAGTTCAAATCCAGTTGAATCCTAACACATACACTTAGGATTTGGTCAATCATTAGAATACGATTTATTCTATCATTCTCTATCTTTCTCACAAAGGTCTCTTAATCGAATGTGCCCTAATATCACGGGTCTAATTAACAATAACAATATATGCTTGCATCTATTAGAGGTCATTCTCATAAAGGTCTCTTAATCTAAGGTGCCCCAATCTGCCCTAATATCACGGGTCTAATTAACAATAACAATATATGCTTGCATCTATTGAAGGTCATTCTCACAAAGGTCTCTTAATCGAAGGTGCCCCAATCTCACGGATCTAATTAACAATAGATGCTTGCGTCTATTGGAGGTCATGAACCGACAATACCTGATACCCATTAGATGCTTACGTCTATTGGAGGTCATGAACCGACAATACCTGATACCCATATACCCACCCATATATAAATATTCATCTAAATCGTGAATACTATCCCACTGGAACTCGAAAAGATGAACTGCGCGAGATGAGTCATTCAAGATCGCAGACAATACTTAGTTGCTTTAAGATCAAATTTTTAATGAAAATCAGTATTTAATTAGAGAAAATCTGATATTGATTGAGTTCGCACACCTGCCAATTTCATGAGCTCTTCAATTGAATCAGGTAGATATGTAAGTCTCCCTAGTGAATGGCTTTTCATTTTGCGAGATTCATACGGGTGATGCCCGTGAATTATAACCCTTAAGGGTAATGTCTTTCGAAGCCCTGCGAGTTTGAAACGTTTATAATTTGATCGGACTCGTAGAAGTCTATTTAATTTCATTATCTTTACATGCGTAGAAAGTTACTACAAGCATGCCTTTGTACTCATATGATTTTTTTTTGTGGATTAGTTAAATTGTTCGTATCTTTGTAAACGAATTACCTTCGATGTCTGTGGCCTCTTTTTCACTTGAGATTGATGCATCGCAGTTTGGAAGTTCCTCAGTTGGTGTAAGATTCTGCATAATAAACATCGTCATGTTTCTATATAAGAGTACGATCAATCGTAAGCGGACAAAGCACAACAACATAAAAAGGAGAATACAATAATACCAAAAGTTGGAGGTTTCTTTTAGTAACTAGTCAATCTTATGCAGTATGTTGTAATTAAATGTATTACTTGTTATTGTTTCTCTCATCGGTATTTTACTTCTTCTTTTTGTGGAGTAAAGTATGGTTACTTCTTTCTTTGATGTATTACCTCGTTTATGCCACAAGTCAATTCTTCAATGAATGGTAATTCCTCCGCAATTTCTTCCCTTAGATCTTTGAGGAACTGAAAATGTAAGAAGAATCATAAGTTGGATCCAGCAAATTGTTAGGTGTCAAAAGTATGTTGGAAATTTCTGCTTCTAGCTGCAGCAAGAAGACTGCTTCTCAAACAGCACTTCTGCAGAAGTTCGAGCCAAGCAGAAAATGTCCTTGAGACAAATTTTCTGTTTCTTTCTTCGTGATTTTTTTAGGTTCAGCGCCAAACCTGAAGAAAATTGGAGAAGATTACTTTGGCATCTACGTTGTACGGCTGAACGATCTGCGTAAGATGATGATGGCTTATCCGAATAACCTGAGAAAGCTTTCTACTTCGTACCGTGAAAGGCTGAGGCATGTTGAAGATCACCCCAATTTCTCCTGCCATGTCTGCAGGACCTAATTTTGACAGAAACTGAAAACCCATTTGCCTTTAGTTATCTCGGTTTTCTTTGCTTTCTAATGAGCACTTGATAGAGAAAAAACATCACTTAGTGTGTTCCCTGCGTTATTTTTGAGTGATAATTGCACACAAAGTTAGAAATTCCAGTTATCACAAAACATCACATTTTTCGAAGAAAGTAACATTTGGTATTCATTCTTTTTTCGCCTATAAAAAAATGTGATGATATATTTACAGTTGGTGAAATTACTCTTGTTAGGAATGTTTAAATCTTACCTTTTCGGTTCCATTCTTGTTAGTCAGAACATCCTGCAAAATTAGGCCGATATCTCCAATTAGTACAATCGGGATGAAAAAATATCATGTGAAATGATCGAGAAAAGCTCATGTGTTACTACCACTGCCCCTGAGACTATAATATAGCAATCTGTAGGTATCTCATTCTGTAGAATTATGTCTACTTTAGGCGGAAAATATTCTGCTTTCATCTCAGAAACCTGCCAGAACAGACCAAGAAACTGGATAATGATACTATTGTTTGTTGTATTGTTAAAATTCATTTAAACTTGTGTTACAATCATGATAAGTCACATTCATGTTGATAAGCATAGATAAAGAGTGTTTAACATGCAAGATATGGTCGATTATTTCTGTTCAATAGTTTTGTTGTCTCGTATTCGAAAGTTGGTTGAGTTTAGAGCGTATGTGTAGCGATGAAAGATTCTTACCAACTGTACTATGAAGTCTTGAGAGATCCCCTTGAACAGGTAGGTTGACTCGACCGTCCTTTGGAACAGGTGCTGCGTGATGCTCAATCGCACAGCCTTGGGCAAGTCGGCGAGAACTTCCTCCTGCTGCAGCTCCATGGTCTTGAACTTGAGCTGCATGTGCGCCAGCATCTGTTCTCTCAGCCCCTCCGGGAGCTGGTTCTTGCTTGCAAATCGCGAGACTTGATGTATTGTATCCCTCTGCATTTCACATTCATTTTGGTGAAAGAATTGGTTTTCGGTACCTTTTAGGTAACGGGCTCAGAGCGAGGAGTACCATGATAAACGTTCGTGTTGCGCCGTGGACGATGAGGTTGGTCATGTTTCCGATGATGTAGGAGGTGAGGCCGATGTTGAAGAGCATGAAGAAGATGTCGAACAGCCTCTCCCCAGTATTTTCTGCATGCAGGTCCCCGTAACCGACAGTCGTGAATGTGGTGATGGACCAGTACATTGCGTAGGTGTACCCGAGCCATATGGTGCGGTCCGTGAAGTCTTGTATCTGGCTCCCGATCCATGTCTTCTGTTTTATGCGGTAATGTATTGCCAGCCAGAAATATACACAGGCTGCTGAGTGCAGCGCAAATAGTGTCACCTGTAACCAAGAAGAAGAACAATTACATTTAAGTTTCTGTTATTACAACATAGAAAAGGAGAAGAACACCTAAGTTAGCTTTTTAATATTTGTTACTTCATCAAATGGGCATTCGAGTACAAATGCCTAAGTCGAAGTTATTGATACTAATGTGCTAGTATTTTATATTCGCAAGTATGCTGTCGTTGTCTTTCAATGTGTTACTGATTAGTATAGAGTGGCAAAGAGTATCTTTTGCGATGAATTATGTACTTGAACTTACACAAATGAGCTTCACGAACCTCGTCCAAAAATAGCTGAAGCGGATGTCCTTCTCCAACCTGTAAAGTCCAAGAATTTGTCTTAGGTTTTTATGTTGAATTTCACATTAGGACTCTATTTTCTGTACATTCAACTGCATTCTTGGTTACTGATACAAGTTGTAAATCAGATGAAGAAATTAAGTTCTTTTCGGGTACGATTGATCAATGAAGCTATTGCTGATAAATATTTGATGCTTGTATAATTCCTCACGAAATGCCATTTTATGCGGAGAAGATTCTACATTTGACTGGCTTTTGGAATGGCTTCTGTACTCCCAACAGCAACGGCCACGTATTTGGCAAATTAAAAAGTCTGATCTTTCGCTATGCCAAGAAGTTGAAACAAGTTTGGAGGATCCAAAATTAGTAAAACTTTTGCTTCTTCTGCATACAAAGATCTTGCAATTGTTTTTTATAACAACTGATGTTGCTTCTTGGAACAGTTCTACTCTACTCTAGTGGCCTTTCAGCAGAAGCTGCAACAGGACCAAGTAAGCAATATGAATATGAATGCTGTGTTGCAGTCTTCTCTTGACCTTGGCTATATAAAAGAAAAAAGTAGGCAATCTCAGCTAGCAAATGAGCCCATATTGGACTATTAGTTTCTTTCCACTAGCTGCTTCTCACCAAAAGAAGGAAAAAAAAAACATAAAACAAAAAGAAAAAAGAAAAAAGAGTTTTCTGTTGCCAGAATTATGTAAAGTTAGGTCTCATCTAGGAATTTTCCTCTTGCACACTTTATAAAAACTTCATCAAAATATGATCTACAAGCACTACAACAAAATTAGGCTATAACGACACTTTTAAGTGTTTCTAAAATCTAAAAAAAGTGTCGCTGGCAAAAATACCGACACTTATTGTAAGTGTTGTTATATGTGCCGTCGCAAGAGTGTATAGCGACACATTTTTGTAATATGTCCCAAAAATGTGTCCCTATAACCTAATTTTGGATATAGCTAGAATATAGATATGACACTTATACAAAAGCGTCACAAACATATGTTCCTATAATCTAATTTTATTGTAGTGAAGTGAAGCTTTTGACAAACTTTTTGATTTTCTCTTTTAGAAAAAGTACACTACATTAATTTAAATTTCATTTGACAAGATGAAAGTTTGCATTAATGCTTCAATGGCCAGAACCAAACTTCATTCCAAAAGGTATTGATTGTTAAATTTTTATTCAACATTCGACAAAAATATTCTGATAATATCAGCAGATCTTATACTGATAATGATCGGAGATTCGGAAGATCGAATGATAGCACATGAGGTAGGAGCAGCTTCTGCTACGAAGAAAAGCTGATATGAGCTTTTAGGCTCTGAGAAGTAGAGGTTCTAAGGAGAAGCTCTTATTTCTTCTACACACAGAAGCTGCTGGGTGGAATACTGTGAAATTGCTATTAATGGCCCTTCAAATAGTTATACTAAAATAGCTCTTCTGCTGAAGCTAGCATTAGTGCTGCCTCATAAATTTCATTTTCATTTGATAACATATAATAGTGTAAAAATGATATAAATTTTGTGGCTATTTTAGAGTAAATTTATACAACCAATGAAGAGATTAACTGAATATTTTCATTAATTATTTGCTTTTCAGATTTAACTGATGGATATGAAACAAAAAAAAGTGTGATAAGATTCAAATTTCTCAGTTTTTATTCAACAGTAAATACATAATTACATCTATAATATAGAATTGAGCTCCTATACTTTTAAAAGTACTAAGTCATTGGTGCTTATAGATTTTTAGCCATTGGATAAAGAAATGTATAGTTAGGATGATAGTGGGTCCTTCGGGTTGATAGAATAGAATGATCTAAAAGATGAAATTAGTCAAATAGGCAGATCTAACGGTAGAAAACTTACCAGCACCAATTATTTGGTGCTTATACAAGCATAGTAGCCGAACTCCTATAATATATATATATATATATATATATATATATATATATATATATATATATATATATATAGTCCAGCTACCATACTTGTAAAATTACCAAGCACGTGCTTGTAAGTTTTTCACCCTTAGATCTAAGATTTTGATTAATTTCACCTCTTAAATCATACTATTTCACAAACTACCTACTAAATCCAAATGATTTATTATCATCCTAACCGCACATCTTTTTATCCAAGAATTAAAAATTTATAAGTACCAATAACTTATACTTTTAAATATATAGAAGCTCAGTATATATATATATATATATATATATATATATATATATATATATATATATATATATATATATATATATATATATATATATATATATATATTGATGTGCATGAGAAGACAAATTTTATACCCATACATAGTCAAATCCTTTAAGACACCACATGTATTGATGTGCATGACAAGACAAATTTTAACCTTGACATTTTCCTCCAATCATTTACATAAAATAAGCATCAGTACATCCGTTTCCATTCAGAAAACTTAATTTATTCTCCACAAATAGTGCTAACCAATCATTCCTATTATTTAAACCATGTCCCCAGTTATACTATATGATAATAACGTAGCCAATTATGTAGCACCATCATTCTCAAATAATTAATGAAGTATATATATTAAATAACTATTAAATGAAATTAAAAATATTTTTTAACCATTATTATAACTTGTGAAGATGCACTAAAATGTTTTTATTAAAATAATTAATTATTAACTTAGAAATAAACATAAAACCTTGTGAAGAGGCTACTGACTCGCCGGAGCCGCCACAGGCGGAGGAGATTGATGAAGCCGAAAATCGAGCCGCCATTGTTTTTACCGGTGAGGATCCGGTACATGACCTGGAACGGCAACGTCGATGCCACATCCATCGCAAACCATGGCCTCGTCACGTATCTAAAAATACATGCAGTATGTTAATATATATATATTTCAGAATCAATCGAAAACTATTTGGTTTCGTGAAGTCGTAAGTTCGATCTCTACGTTCAACAATATTTAACTGGTTATATTTTTATGTAAGTGGTGTATGTATGTATACCTCAGGGCTATTTTTTTGTGGTCGTCGACGAGGAGATAAGTTGAGCCATCTAAATAGGCGACGAAGAAGGAGACAATGATGTCGATGCCGAAGAACACGTCGACGACAAGATCGACGGCTAGGAGTGAGCTGGAGCCCACCTTCTGAAAGGCTAATTCGAACGGGAAGGCCCAAGCAGAATATATGACTAGCAAGATCAGAAATATTTGCCACCGCCTATGTAAATTGTTGAAACATATATATATATATATATATATATATATATATATATATATATATATATATATATATATATATATATATAGCAATTAGTGTTATTCACAACAACATTACAACAACAATAAAAATAATTTTATTTACTTAAATGTATTTTTTGTTACTTTGTATATATTTTGTTTTATTACTTATTTATTGTTGTTGACAACTTTATTCATTATTGGTGGCTGTTTTACTCGCACAGTTGGTGGTGACAAAAAATTGCCACTTTATTTTCAGTTAAGGTGGCCACCGTGGTAGTTGTCATTTAAAGCATATATTTGGTGGCGAAAATGTATTGTCACCTTATCTCCAAGTTGCCATTTTATCTTTAGCTAAGATGGCGATCGTTGTGGTGACTTATAATAGCCACTAAAAATCATATTTGATGGCAAAAATATATCACCACGCTATCTTTAATAAAGTAGCGACTTTTTATTCTTCGCCATAATTTTATTTAGTGACAAGACTTTTGATGGCGACTTTAAAAATCGCCGTATTTTAAAAAGGTGGCAACTTTTTATACATACAGTGACGATATTATTCGCCACCGATATACAATATTCTTGGCGATATACAATATTCTTATAGTATATATATATATATATATATATATATATATATATATATATATATATATATATATATATATATATATATATATATATATATATATATGATGCTTATATATATAAAATAAAATATTAGATCGTGTTAAGTTAAAAAGTAGAGCAATGCTACATGTACACCCCGAAGGGGTGTATATCATACACCTCCACCATTTTAATGGTGGCGATATTTTTTACGGGTCACATCGATTGACCCATCATCACACCCCACCCATTGGATGGGTGGGGTGTGTGATATACACCCCGAATGTGGTGTACGGATAGCATTTTCCTAAAAAGTAACTGCATAATAATTAGTTTGAAGTGACTTACGTATGTGGTACAAAGATTTTATCCAAATCGTGCCCTATAAAATCATGGGTGGAATTTTTATTAATTATCTCATTGTATTTTTTTATATTTATGTTTTTATTTATTTGTGAAAAAAAAGGTTGTTGGTGTTGTGTACGTGTGAACGAGTGGTACATGTACGTACGTGGCTACGTGTGTTAACATGCATGTACATATACATGCAAATGTCCTTGTGTACGTATACGTATATGCGTATATGGATGAGCACACATACACGTTTTATATGTTTAATTTATTTGTCCATTTTTTATAGTAAAAAATTGCTCAATATCACATCCCATGAGCGAATTATATATCTAATCTAATATAAACATTATCTTGAGTAATAAGAAGGCTTTTTTAATATTAAAAAAATAATTATATATATCTTTTAATAAAAAAATTAAATAGTAAAAATATTCTACAAAACTTAAGTTATCAGGTATATATATCACTCCAAATATTCTCTTTTCTACAAATATATTATTCTATTATCAAAATTTAGATATTATGAGTTAAAAAAGCTTACAATAGTTAGTTAAAAGGTAAAATAATTATTTTATATTATATATATATAATTTATATTTTAATATTAAATCTCGTAATTTTTCACATCCTCTTCTCTTTATGGCGGCGACTATGGCGAAGTCCTAGCACTCGGTCACGACAGAAATAAGATACGCTGCACATAACGCGACGAAAAAGAGAGGAAAAAAAAATAATTTCTTAAAGAAATAAATTTATAAGAATAAAATAGTAAATTTATGCATTTATTATTAAAAATCGAAATATATATATATATATATATATATATATATATATATATATATATATATATATATATATATATATATATATATATATATATATATATAAACGAATCAAAAATTTTAGAGAAATATATTTACAAACTTAATAATTTTTGAAGAAATGAACCTAATCACTTAAATTTTATAAAAAGTTAATTATTATTTAATATTTTTAAAAAGATCTGAATAAAATTAAACCTAAAAAATTAATACTCTCACTTCAATGAATGTGTATAGCTAGGCCACTTGTCTAATTTAAGATATGTAGTACATTAATGAGAGAGAGGAAAAGGAATGGATAAAAAGCAAATCTTTTCATCAAATCTTGCTTTATTATAATATTGCAACCTCAAATGAGAGATGTAGGTGTTTCTGTGAGAAAATATTAATTCCTCACTTCAATGAAATACGTTCAAAAACTCAATCTTAGAATTTCATTAATTGCTACTGAAATAGAAAGACTTGTAAATTATAGCATCAATGGCACAAAAGATCTATGAACTTGTGTAACATTCTCCTCTCCTCTCTTCCTTCTCCTTATCTTTGTTTTGTCTTTTGGTTTCTGATTATATGTTTTACCTTATCTCTTTATAATTATCTCACCTCTATCGATCGAGTTAAGTTCATGTCACTTAATGAAGGAAGCGGTAGCTCGTTATTTTTTTCTCAGAAAAGAATGGTTGAAAAAAATTATCACCATACTACAAATGAATGAGATGATCAGCGATCGATTAAGATTGAGCCTCCGATCTTTAATTTGTTGTTGCACCATGCACTGGAATTGAATGAGAGAGAAAGAGAAAAAGATATATATACCTATAGCGGTGGTCGTAAGGAGCTATGGCATGTTTTCTGAGATGAGGAAGGGTTTGATCGTTCGCAGCAACGAACGCAGTAAGAAGGCCGCTAGAAACTGCAGCTAAGTTCCTGATTTCTGCACTTGATGGCACCCTCCTTGACATGGCTTAGTCTTGAGAGAGAGAGAGAGAGAGAGAGGTTTATAGCTTCAATTGCAAAATCCTGTACAGAGATCAGAGAGGAGAGAGAGTTTTATATATAGCTAGCTCAAAATACATAATCCTGGTACATTAACTTAATACTAATAATTAATAATGTTAAAGCATTCCAAACCAATCCAAAATCTCAAAATTGGTGGTCAAAATATCTATTTTTAATATATATATATATATATATATATATATATATATATATATATATATATATATATATATATAAGCTCTACTCTATATATATATATATATATAGTAGAGTTTATATATTTTTAAAAATACAAATTAATTTATACTTGTGAATTTTTTATTATTGAATTTATATTGGGATTTGTGTTATTGTAAAGTCAACTAAAGAAAAAAAATATAAAAAAATTATAAATCAAATAGTAAAAAATTCACAAGTACGGATGGTCTTGTACTTTTATATATATATATATATATATATATATATATATATATATATATATATATATATATATATATATATATATATATATATAGAAAGAGAATACTATTAATCGTATCAAGTTATATATATTTTAAATTCTTTCGATCATTATGTAAATGATAACAAAAAATCATAAATTTTATTTTTTAAATACTCTAAATATGCTAAATCAAGTCTAACTAAGTTGATCGCCAATTCGAAAATTTAATCATCAAAAATAACTTAGAAGTGCGAAAGCTTCTGTGCTTCTAATAGCACACCAGTCCTACTCTCTCTCTCTCTCTCTCTCTCTCTCTCTCTCTATATATATATATATATATATAATTAGCTCTAATTAATACCATATTTTCTAAACGATTTATCTATAATTAGAAATGACCTAGACTCTTAAAATTGGTGGTAAAAATACAATATCTAAAGTGATTTTTCCTTTTTTTTTTTGGTAAACGAAGTTGGTGGCTAAATCACTCTATTAATAAATCACTCTATTTAGATTAAATATTACTTGACCCTATCACAGGATCAGTAGAAGCTCTGTTAATAGATCGTCACTCTAATAGAAAAACAAAAAGTCCGAAATTTCTGTTGTGGACATAAAATCATAATAAACTATTAGGCTTCAAAAGAAAAAAAAAAGTTCTGATTTCAAATTTCTAATACGTACTCAAATAACTAGCGCAATCTCACGTTAAAAATAATAATAAAAAACAAAACATCAAAAAGAAAAGGTTTAAAATTCAGAACCTAATATGGTGGGTGCTTCAAATACCAATAACACAAATAATAAAATAACTAATTCTTAATATACGTACCTATATATATTCGTTGATGTATCCTGATCTGTATTGTACAAGCTAATTTATGCGTAAAATATCAACAAACTAAGCACACAAAACACAAAAGCTTTTGAGGGAATATTAGAATGTGAGCCAGATGGAGACAAATAAAAAAAATTATTATATATCTTAAATAGAAAGTTAAGATATAATTCATATATATATATATATAGAAACAAGTGTGACATTGATAAAATTTGAAATTAATTCACCAATTAAATGAATCCATCTACTGACAACAGGTTCTTTTATAATTTTGTATTTATAACATTAAAGGATAAGCAATTAAAAACGTCCACTTCTATATTTAACTTCAGTATTATAATAATTAACTAAAACTATTGTTCCATATATGTAGTCTCTTGACTTAAATAACTTTGATATATATAAAAGAGAGAGAGAGAGAGAGAGAGAGAGAGAGAGAGGAGAGAGAGAGAGAGAGAGAGAGAGAGAGAGAGCAATATAGGTGCATTGTGTGCATTATCAAAATTATTTAAGTCAAGAGACTACATATATGGAACAATAGTTTTAGTTAATTATTATAATACTGAAGTTAAATATAGAAGTGGACGTTTTTAATTGCTTATCCTTTAATGTTATAAATACCAAATTATAAAAGAACCTGTTGTCAGTAGATGGATTCATTTAATTGGTGAATTAATTTCAAATTTTGTCAATGTCACACTTGTTTCTATATATATATATATATATATATATATATATATATATATATATATATATATATATATATATATATATATATATATATATATATATATATATATATGAATTATATCTTAACTTTCTATTTAAGAGAGAGAGAGAGAGAGAGAGAGAGAGAGCTAGCTAGATTGGAATACTATTATTTTGTTACAAAATTCTGTTGCCATTTATTTATTTTCGATAATAAAACTTACAAAACGACGATCACCATTATTAACTATAATTTAGATCATTTAAACTATTTTAAAATTAAATTTTATATTTTTTTAAATTTTTTTTTTTTGTCCATCAAGTAGACACAAATGATAAGAGTCTTAAAATCAAGATCGAGAGTATAAATTTTATTTTAAATAATTTTAAAAAAAAATTAATTAAAATTTAATAATATATATTTAATTTGAAAATATTTAATACTACCGATAATATTTCAACCGGACTATATATATATATATATATATATATATATATATATATATATATATATATATATATATATATATATATATATATATATATATATATAAAGAAAATGATTAATTACACCACATTCACTAAATTTTCACATCAAACTTTACAAAATTTATATTTATAATCCAAACTTTCCAAACTTTTCACAACCAATTAACTATCTAGATTTATATTTAATTAATCAATATAAAGTGACTAACATTAGTCAAATTGTCCAAATATAATAAGAATAATGTAAGCTAGTTAATTTTCGTTATAGAAAAACCTTTTAAACATCGCAATTCAATTTTATAGTAAAAAAAATATATTTTTTATTATTGAACTTTTAAAGGTAAAAAATAATAACTAGAGAAATTCTTAGCATCGAGAGGACCCCTCTAATTCACAAGTATTTGTTCTTTATTCTTTCTAGCTTATTTAGCTAATATTAATGACTCTAAACTGATGTAAATATTAATTTAGATGGTGATTAATTATATAGAAAACAATTAAAAGTCGATATGGCAATTTTTTAATTTTTAAAGTTTTGGTGGTGCATGTAACACAATATTAAATATTAAAAATTCTGATATTTGTTAGAATTTTGTACTCGTTTTGACATAAAATTTTATAAATTCGTAATTCGTTTCGATATTAAATGAAAGCGTCAAATCAAATTTTTATCATAAATTCACCTCCTACAAAAAAAAAAAAAAAAAAAAAAAAAAATTATACAATTATACAAAAAAATCAATCAAAAATTAAATACGAATAAATTAAAATTTATTAAACAAAAAAAATTTACATATGACTCATCTTCTACACACACTAGCTCACTAGCTCCTCTCCTAATCTATAATTCTAAAAGACAACTTTCTTTGTGCACCACTACAAAAAAAAATAATATTATCTATACTATATTTATAGATTACATCAAAATTTATTCAAATTTAATATAATTAAATTTCTACTATAATTAATCTTTAAATTTTAATAAATTTATTTTAAATAAATTTAAATATTATTTTTAATCCGAATCAATTACAAATTTAATAAAATCCTAACAAGTTTCGCCTGGTCTTGAGTCTAACAAGTTATAATATTAGACATGAAAAAAAATATTAAATATTATTTTAGGGCAGCGTAAGTTTTTAAATTGAAGTTTCAGTGACGTTCCAAGCAGTAGAAACTAAAATTAAAAATTTAAAATTTAAAAATATATATTTTTTAAAAAATATATATTTTGTATTGTGGCTGCTACAAAAGAAAAAAAAAAAATCAAGAACTACAAAAGAAAAGAAAAACAGATGAAGTTATATTATGAAGATGAAATTACACTATTTCAGAAAAATGTTGTATTGTTTAAGACGAAAATTATATTTTTTTTTACAAAATATTATAGTTTTTGAGATAAAAGTTGAATTCTTAATTTACGCAAAAATACATTGAGTAAAAATTATACTATTTGAGATAAAAATTATATTTTTCGAATAAAAATTATACCTTTTAAGAAAAAAATTATTTTCAATTTTTTTTTTTTTTGAAATTCAAATTTGCAAAGACAACACAAACATCTTTCTTTTCTTTTCTTTTCTTTTTTCGGCACCGCCGCCGCCACCCTCTCTGGACCCTTCTCGCTCGGAAGCCCTGCGTCTCTCCTGCCCCTCCGCACGATTAGGGATGTCAACGGGTCGGATTCGAAACGGATTTTCAAAAATTCGAATCCGAATCCGAACCCGACTACCAAAGGGCCTCATTGTACACAAAAATCTAAGCAAACAAATATTTGAAGGTATACCCTTCCACCGAGAAAAGCAAATGTGTCTGCGGCAATTATGCTGCTGATTGTGAAAGAATTCACTTTTGAATATGTCAGTAAATCGCAAAAAAGAAACGCTAATTTAAGTAGTTACATAATCTAACAGTTAAGCATATGCGCTCAAAGAATAAAATGCTTATTAAATGTTAAAACAGTTGTAGGGCAAAACAAATATACATGTACAAGGCATGACACTTTTTCTTTCACTGAACAAGTCAACATACTGAATACCAGTTGGCCATATATCAGAACATTTTGCACTCACTCAACAAAGCAACAGTTTGAGAACTAAGAAGATGATAAACCACAGAGAAATAGAATTAATTAGATACCAATTAAATTAAGTGATTTATGTCACGGATCCTAATGAGGTTTTTCTCGTAAGTGCATTAAAACCTGATACAATTGTGACTCCATGATATACAACTCTTCTGAAGAACTTCCACGTAAATCAACAAAGCAGATTAATCAAGCAGAATCTTAGTTCACTGACAATACTATCTAACCCTGGGAAAAAAAAAAAAAAAAAAAAAACTATACACTAAAGATCTTAAATGTAATGTTCAATTCTCTTTTTGCATTCCTGGTCCAAAAATACGATCATACCAACCATGTTATCATATGGCTAATAAGAGAGTATTGGAAATAAAGAAAAATATTAGCCAATCTTTTCTAGAGCTACACAAGAATTTATGTGTGAATTATTATTATCAATGAATAACAGAAACTCCAGTTAGGCCAAAAGGACCCATAGAGATGTCATGGCATGTTGAATAACGTATAACTAGAGAACTTGGATTCAAGAAAAGTTCTATAATAGAAAATGCTATAAAATAAGTAAACTTCTATAATAGAAGGATAAAGAACTGATATTTACATTGAGAAATTAGACAGTATATGTTTTTATCAAAAGAATTGTTGAATCAGCTTTACCTATATTAAGCAGCTTGTTAACAACAATAATGTGCCTAGTGAACAGGAAATTAAACTTGACGAATTTAAATTAACTGGCTGAGCTCAAATATGTGGGAAGTTATAAAAATCTAGCAAAGTTGGAGATGAAAATGGGAAATGTATATTATTTTTTGAGCAGATTTTTAAGAGGTTTAGTTTTGTCAAACAAAACAAGATTAATTCCTCCGCTTTAGATGATTATCCCCGAACCAAACGCAGCCTTAGAGTATACGTAGGATTGCTCGCATGACTCTTAACTGCAGAGTGAAATCCGAAGGTAGAGAGCATTCCACAAAAATAAATAAAGAAAGAATGAAACAACAAACAGGCAGCTTGAAGGAAATAAATTAGAAATCGCCGAAAGTGTGACAGGATAATGTCAAAAATTAGCACCGAAATTACAACATAGAATCAACTGAGGTGCTCTTTAATCTGTAAGATCATCTCCAACTGAGATAAGGCTTGAGATAACTAACTGCGACAGCTACCAAACTAATAATATTCTGGCACACAAAACATTGTTGAATTTCGAAAGCTGTGCTTAACAAATTACTTTTATTTCCTGCGGATCTTAATTCTCAAAGTCCATTGAAGCCTTCCCTCGGGTCGCGGAATATCCTTCGGCAAACGGAGCGGCACCTCGTACTCTCCCAGCGACGACAGCGGCGACGGTAGGTGGAGGTTATCTGGGTGGATATTGATACAAAGTTGCCTAGCCACCTGTGTGTATGAGAGAGAGAGAGAGAGAGAGAGAGAGAGAGAGAGAGAGAGAGAGAGAGGAGAAATGAGAGTTTCAACTCTAGTCAAATTTGTACAGAAAAAGAAATTAGCAGAGTGCCAACATGAAGTGTGACAGAAAAGGCATTAGATTTGAAGAAAGCATGAAACAGATGCAACCAACAGAGGCTTAAGATAAATATTTTAGTCCACAGGTTTAGCGACGAAAAACATACTGAGATGTTTAATCTCTCAGGTTTTAAAGAACAAACCATCAAAAAGAAAATCCATGATTTTTTTTTTTTTTTTTTTTCCAGATGGGATTAAAAGAAAATTTAGAAAAACGGTTGGAAATAGAAAAATACCTCTTCGACAATTTCGTCCTTCGTCACCGGGGAACGCAATTCGTTGTCTACCTTGATGAACCTCCTAAAAACCTACAACAATATTTTACAGGAGTTACAGCCGTAACTATATGTATAGAAGCCGTAAGTACATCAAGCCAAACTTCAAATATTGCTACGAAATTCTCCAATCAATGAAAGAATATAGAATTTCTCAATTCACGTTCCACTAGAACAAACATAGCCTAATATCCACCAAGCACAATAGGACTAGGAAATAATCAGAGAAACGAAAAGACCTTCAACTAATTATGTTAAAGACAAATCAATTGCACGGCAAACAAAATCAAGTCATTAACACCATTTCTTTCTTGAAATGATGCTAGCAAACATTCACAATAAATATTCTGTAGACTGAAACATAATGCATCAGAAAAGTACACAACAACCAAATTTTTACTCACCAAGAGGGCATTATCAAGACGCTTTGCTGCCATCAGATATTCTTTCATTTTAAGTTCCTGTTGCTGTTTCAGAACATACAAAAAGCACATTAGAATTTGACAAGCTACAACAACTGAGTACAAATACTTCCATTTAATGTAAGAAAAATGCAATAATATGCACACATGATGTAAATCGTACAATATGCAAAATTAGTTTTTGCATAGAGATACTACAGTTCCTTTGCATCATGTACCTAGTTTAGGCAAACACAGATATTAAAGATCTCTTCAAATATGTAACTCTGTGCTTCCACCAAGGTCATTGGTATTAGCTTAATTCTACTAAACTTGCCAATTTCTCAAATCCACCCACTAATGAGTGCAGAAACAACAATGTAACTAAATATTTGAAATCACACCCTAAGGCCCAAAGACCGGTTAATCTACTTTTCTGCACTTTTTCCTGGGTTCAACCATATTTTAAACCTCCAAAGGATTTTAATTCATACTCAGATGAACGTGCCGAGTATTTAAGAGGGTAATGCCACCAAAAGATAAGACAATAGAACAAAACTTTTTAGATAAATAGATCTTTCTTACTTAACTAGCTCATCAGCTATTTTCTGTTCAATCAAACACTTCCGTTTTCACTTACTACATTGTCTCCTTCAACTTCTCCTTACTTTCCCTGCTTATTTTACATCTAAACTTAATCCACTCTTAACAAAATTAATTGTTATACCAATTTTGGTGCATATGGCCTTAGTATCTTGGATTGGTAAAATTCCTATGAACTTTAATCTTAAACCAGATAGCAGTGATTCTGGCATTACATTAAGCATTTCAAAGATCAGCCGGAGGACTTGTCTACAGTAAGTCTTCTACGTTGTCATGTTGATATATTACTTTCCAAAGAAAGGGCGGTAATCTGACCGTCCAACACATGATCATTCTGATACCTATGCTTGCTTGCATGATAATATCATACCTCTATTCATACCTCAACTCATACCTCCATAGTTCTATTTACTTCTCTCAAGTATATGCGAATTTTTGAAGCGTGGGTAAATGGCATTGCCATTTTATGTTATTCCATGTTCTGTGAGCTAGGATAGTGAGGAACAAAAGAAAGGAAACATGATTAAATTATAGTGCAACTCTCATGGAGGAAGCGAAAGAGTATTCCTTCCAACGCAAACTGGAACATTACTAACTCTAATGGAAAATTAGAAGTAGAAAAGAGAATTCCTTCTAGAAACAAGTTATGTACTACCGCAACAAATCAGATAATCCCAGATTACAGAATTAATCGTAATTAAAACAACAGATTGTAATAAATATCCACATAAAAAAAAATGTGTCACTGATGCACTACATAAGCTCTCCTCAGATCATATCTACATGCATTATTCCATAGAGTCAAAATAGAAGAGAAAAGAAAGATGTGTAGCATTTGCCTGTGCTGATACAACTTTGACGATGGCACACAGCCTTAGCAGAATTTTGACTTTGTCATCGTGTGAATGATGAAATGGCCAAGTTTACACCAAGGCAAGGAAAACTGAAAACCTTACATAACAGAGCATACTACCATATGTAATACATGCATTTAGGAAAGGAAAAAGCCAATTCATACACCTTAAGCTGTTTTACGTTCTAGCAGATGATAGAAACAGAAATAAAAAGTGCAACTTACCAGAGTAGCATCATCGGCCATTTCAGCTTCTTTTACTGCTTCCTCTTCCTCACGTTGGTAAAGCTATTTAAACAAAGTACCATATTGTAGATGAGTGTGATGGTAATTGTGCTACTTCTATTGATTAAAATAAATAATATACATGAAGCAGGAATAGGAAGCAACTCTCTAAAAGAATGCATTTAATTATCAAAACAATTAATATCCTGCTCTAAGGATTATCATCATTAAAAGTAACGGGATATCATTTTATTAGACTTTCAATAGTTCTTCTAACAATATAACAAAGTAGACGCTGATTCAGCTACTCCATCTCTTAGGGCGCATCTGGGAATTGAAATTGGAATAGGAATGGGAATGGATTGGAATCGAAAATGAAATGATGAAAAGTCCTAATTTGTTTGGTCCATAAGAGTAATCAGAATAGGAATCACGTTCAAATTGAAATTCAAAAAATTTAAATTTAATTAAATATTAAAGTTACTATCCAATTCCGAAATCAAAATTTCAATCCAAATTTGAACTCACAATTTGAACTTAAAATTTGAATTTACAATTCAAATTCAAGTTCAATGTCAAAATTTAAATTTAGAACTAAATCAAATATCAAATATATATTAGAATTTAAAAATTAAATTGTGAATCCATAATTGAACTTCAAATTTAAAACTATAATTACTTCTAAAATTAAATATAGACTAATATTTGAATTTAAATAATTATTAGTGGAAAAAAAAAAAAGTTCTTTTCGCATTCTCTTCCGGAATCAAACTTGATTCCCACCTCCATGGTAGGAATATCAGAATACCAATCCTTCAAACCAAACACCAACAATAAGAATGGATCATTCCGATTTCCATTCCAAGCCCCAAAAGCTTCGAACCAAACATGCCTTTTGAGATGACACCCATCACATCATCTCCTTGAGATGACACTACATCTTATTCATCTAAATCATCAGTGATTGTGAATTGCTAACAAAATTTGTAATTTATCATCTTATACAACAATAAAAGCCTAACATTAAAAAAAATATATATATCTTGCACATTCCGTCGAACATCTGACGTGCGACGAGAACCGACAGAGTAAGAAGACAAAGAGGGGTGTCGCGTTCGAACCTGGCGCTGCTCCCGGATGAGGAAAGCGTACTTGTCAATGTTGGGCACCGCTAGGAGCTTAGGCATCAAATGGTTGCGGAAGTGGCCGGGCGCCACCTTCACCGTCTCCCCGGCTTTCCCCAACTTGTCGATCGTCTACAAGAATCGGATCGAAACCGATCAAAACGGGAACGAAATGGGGGAGGGAGAGATTGGCAGTGGTGGGGATCGATGGAGTGGGTCTTACCGTGGTGAGGATGACCTCGAGCTTGCGATACCTGAGGCCATGGGAGGCGAAGAGGACGGGGTTGGTGATGCGCTCCTCTGCGTCTGCGGCGGCAGAGGAGGAGGAGGCGGCGCCGCCTCGGGGGAGGCGGAGGAGGCGGCGGAGGGTGGCGCCGCCGCGGAGCGCGTGAGCCATCGATTTCGAGGGGGGTTTCGGGGAGGGGGTGCGACCACAGAAGCTTTTGTTGCCTAGACAAACTAGGTGAAATTAATGGGTCCCACTCAAGTAAATGTTTAATTTGCAAAAGAGTAATGAGTCCACGTTTCAACTTAAACATCCGGGCTTTCTTTTGCATTTAACCTTCTAAAAAAATTTATTTTTAAAAATAATTTTATAAAAATTAAATTAAAAAAAATACAATTCTATACTTGTCCCCAGCGCCACGTATTCAACATACCATCCACCTTCTAATCTAGTCCGCTCGCGTGACGCACATATGACACCCCCATGACAGATATAAAGTTATTTTTATAAATTTAATTTTTATAAAATTATTTTTAAATATAACATTTTTAAAAATAATAAATATGAAAAAAAAAAAAAAAAAAACTTAAACATCTCTTCTTTTTCGTGTGGTCATCCACTTGTTAATTTTTTTTATTTTAATTCTTATTTTGACTTTAGAGACATAGAACTCATTTATCATATATTTTCTTATTTTTTATCTATTTAAAAAATATCAATTATGTTTTCTATGGGAGTTTATATTTTTTTATTTTTTATCTACAAAAAAATATCAATTATTTTTTCTGTGGGAGTTCACGTGTCAATTTTATTCTTGTCATATATTTTTTCGTCCGTCTTGTCGTATCTCTCTCCCTCATATATCTATTCCTTACCTATTATTTTTCGTATGAGAATCCGTGTGTCTTTTATAAAGATTTAAGGCCCACGAAGTTAGAATTTTAAGACCAAAAATATATTACTTTTTAAATATTATATATAAATAATTTTTTATTTATTATCTTTCAAATTTTTAATTTTTTTTTATTTAAAAAGAATAGAAATTTTTAATATTTTTTTATTTTAAAAAAATAGATTGCAGTTATTTTTACTATTAAAATAATAACGGTTTCGATATTTATAAGAAAGTATGTCAAAAAATTAAGTATTAAGATATAGTATAATTTGCAAATCAAATATTACAATGAGTTGGAGTCAATTAAATTATCATTTCGTGATCCAAAAGGTAATATTATTTTTTTAAAAAAAAATATTTTAGTCCCTAAAATTTAGGCTATTTTAATTATTTTAATAACTTAATAATAAATTTTTATATAATTTTAAAAATATTGAAGGGTCATGGTCAGTGTGGTCTCTGTATGGCTCCGTCCAAAAAAAAAAAACATCTATTATTTCTCGAAGTTCATGTGTCAATTTTTTTTTATTTTGGCTTTAGAGATGTAGGACCCACCTATTATATATTTTCCCATAGAAAATCATTCGTCTCGCCGTATCCCTCTTCCTCATCTCTTCGTAATCTTCTCCCTCATTGTTTCTGCTTTCAATCCATCGCTCTCTCCCTCATCTCACTCTATCGTCTTTTCGTAACGGTCTCTATCATCATTTCTGCTTCCCACCCATCGTTTCTTGCACTCCTTCCATTCTGATAGGAGTCTTCACCTCCGCACCCTCACCTCTCCTGCCTCTGCCTTCGCGGCACCATCACCTCTGCACCCTACTATTACGTTCTAAGGAACAAAATTACAATGCGGCATAAGAAATATTTGCAATTCGATTCTAAATCAAAAAACAAATTGAATCAAATCAAACAAGTCAATAACAGGTAACGTGATTAATAATCAATTAGGAAATATAGCACATTAAATTTTCATCTCTCCAGATTAAAACATTTCAAAAGATCAAGCCTCTTAAACAACAAATTAAACTTTTAAGAACTAAAGCAGTAGATAAAAAAAAACAATGGTCTAATTTGCCTAATGATGCACAACCACATGTCACATTCTAATATATGGATATGGACACTAAAAATTAGGAAAAAAATTTTGGGGCCCAATTTACACAAACAGCCAAAAATATTAAACATGACAGGATTAAGTGACTAAGAAGATGAAATTTCTTCTAAATAAGAGGCAAAGAAACAAATACAAATATTTTATCATAAAATTTCAAGCAAAGAAACTAATTACACATTCAATATTTATTTTACCATTTGTTATTTTCATATATTACTAAATAACTAAAATATATATATATAAAAAAAAGAGTCCACATCATCACTGTAAAAGAAATATCATTGAAATTGATGGATTCCATAGCAATCCCCTCAAAAAAAAAAAAAAAAAAAAAAAAAAAAAAAAAGAAGAAAAGAAAAGAAGAAAAGAGTAAATTAAATTTTAAAAACTTAAGAGGCTCAATAATTTATGACCCATATATCCACCTATTTAAGAAAAGTTTATTAACACAAATAAATTATTAACAATAAAAGAAAATATAACAAAAAAAATAAATAATAATGGAAATATTAAAAAAATATTGCATTATCCATGAACCAATTATCATAATCCAAATAAGTGAGAATTTGCAAAAATGTATTAATTTACTGTTTGAAAAAAAAAATTATTAATTCACTAAAAATGCAGATAAAAATTTGAATGAAGATATTGACCATTTTATTATAAAATATATTTAAACTAAATTTAATTGTCAAATTCGTAAGGTGTAAAATGTACGTGCCAATTGGAGTGTACTAGTTGATATTTTTTTTTTTAGTTCATTGAAATGTACAAACAGATTAACTGAAAAAAAAAATAAAAAAAAAAATAAAGCAAATTAACCCATTAAACTAAATTTTGTATGACTTTATCATTAAGTTCTTAAAATCAAAATCTAAATCATTAAATACATTCGCCACATTCAAATTTTGAACACTCCACCATCCATCGAATATATACCAGCAATCATAAATTATGAACTCTTTACACCGAAAACGTCAAGAGATTTCGATCATATCCAAATTTCATATAAATCGAGAAAAGTTGATTGCAGGTCTACTTGATACTTAGTTAAAATATTTAAAATTTATAATTTTTCAATATTGCAAATCACATCTATCCGATTAAATATTTCAATTTTAAATTAATTTCATACAGCTCTTTATAAATATATCAGATATATTCTTACAAAATTTAATTTTTTATATTTATCTTTTTACAAATTCTTAAATTATTATTTAACTAGATGTTTATTTTTTAATAGAATATAAATAAAAGTCAATTATTAAGTATAATATCTAAAGAGATAAAAAAATAAATTTACTTCACTCATTAATCAAAATTAAATATTTAATTTATAATTAATTATATTTTTTAATGAATGTTAACGATAAATATATATATATATAAATAATAAAAAATAAATATAAAAAATTAAACTTTATAAAAATATATCTCTGCTGTTCATTTATAGAGAGCGAGTGGTAAGAAATTACCCCATTGATTTTATAAACTCTGAATCAAATACTGGAATGGCCGGAAGACATATACGGATACACCTGGTGCAGGCATACAAATTATGTCACCTTAATAAGAGTTGACAAGAATAAAATAATTACATAAGAATATTACAGTGCACATATTTTAGAACAGTTTATTATATATCATTAATCAATCTAATTACCAGATATTTCCAAAATTGCCATACCATTCTCAGAAATTTAACTGATTTTCATCTCTTCACCAAGCAGATTCAGTTAATAATGCATCAAAGAGGAATAACTTTATTAATAAATGCTGTTGATAAACCTTTGAAGCTCATGAAGAATTTACCAACTCGTTTCGACTTTCCGTCGCATCAGCCGGGAATCATAGTCAAATGTTTTACAAAACTCGATCGGGGCTTCGCGTTCGGCTCTGAGCTCTTAGTTTCTCCCATCCTCATCGAGGCCACGCCCGACTTATACATCGAAACCACGGAGAGAACGCAAATCCAAAAAGGAGAAAAAGAATTTAAATAAGACGAGGAACCTTATTCGACAGATGCTACAAAAATTGTTCCGAGCAGCTTTGACTTAGAGTAGCATTGAGTACGGGTTCTCGATGTAACCCTTGAATGCTTTCAACCACTCCGCGCCGATGGCACCTTAAGATAAGGAGAGGAAAAGATTCAGATTTTTATAAAAAAAAAAAAAAAAAAAAAAAAAAAAAAAAAAAGTTGAAATTTGTTAAGCAACAGAGGTTATTCATTCATCCGTAAGAATTGAGGTGCGTACCATCAATAACGCGGTGATCGCAACTCAATGTGACCGACAAGAAGGAACCGAACTCAAACTGGTCAGGGCCGGAACCAGCTATCACCCTCTTCTCAGCTGTTGCCAAAAGCCGTATTCATTCCATCAGTATATGTCACAAATACACTAGTTATTTTTCTATATCGACATCAATAACATGGAACTGTAGATGAGATTTTAAGTGCATAAAATGAAAAAACTTTAGCAGTTAAACAAAGCACTATCAGTACAAACCAATAACACAAAATGTGCATATGCCTAAACGGGGGAAAGAAAAGCAAATATGACCTGAGCCAACTGCCAAAATGCCAGATTGAGGAGGATTTACAATGGCGCAGAATTGTTTAATCCCGAAAGGACCTCCCAGATTGGACACAGTAAAAGTGCCTCCCTGAAAAATCCTAGCTCATCAAAATTATTCGAAAAGTTATAGCATATGCACGGAAATTTATGACATTTATGTTGGAATCCTACCTCATAATCTTCTGGCTTCAGACTGTTGTCCTTCGCCTTCTGAGCCAGCTGTTTCACCTCATCTGCAATTGTCGAAAGCCCCTTCTTGTCTGCATCCTACAATGTTAAAATAAATATTTATATGTATACCACTCTAAACTATCCATTTACATTTACCCTCAAAATCTAAAATTTATATAGCCCTTTGAAAGCTATAATTATCTTATGTATGTATCCTTGCAACAAAAATTCCAGAAACATTTTCTAATACAATACCAACTTTTCCCAATTTAAGATAAGATTATTCTTCTAAGAAACTGCACTTACAAAAGGTATATATGAAAACTTGGATTTTACCAGGATTACCTCATAAATAGATGATTTTGCAGGTATACGTATGGAAATACTCCATACAAAAAAACCACGAGATAGGGGACAAGCAAAGACTAGTTTCAGTAGTTACCTTGACGACCGGAACAAACAGCCCATGGTCTGTTTGAACAGCAACATTAATGTTCACATTGTTATACCTGCATTAAAACCATCAGAAAATATCAAGCTTGAATATCACATTTTTCAGTTACTTCGGAAATATATGTTCTCGTTTTATTCAATCATAGATTGAATCTTACTGGCGAATGAAATCGTTCGTCCAAGAACTGTTACACTGGGGAACTTTTCGAAGAGCCAAAGCTGCCGCCTGTGAGTTAATCCAGCAACCAATGCAAATCAGCAAGGAAAGGGAAAAAAAAAAAAAACAAAAAAAACCAATTCTAACTATCCAAAAGGCCCATAAAAAGTTAGAAACATATTCAGTTACATTTGTACACAGTGAACTATCAAGATATAACAGACAGTATGAGAAAATGATCTTATTGATTCAAAAGTATCAAAAAAATATATAAATTTGCATAGCACTGTTCACAGACATTACTGATTACAGATACCATATTATCTGTCATAAGAATAACATTACATAGGTTAAGCCATAAGAATAACATTACACAGATAAGTTAAAAGAGGATTACCTTAATGACAAGATCATTTACAGATATCCGCTTCCCACCGGAGGCTTCTTGCAAAGAATTTAGCTGTTTTCTCAACCTGAACAAAGTCGAAATCATTAGGCTTCACCACTGATGGCCGCACAACTTGTATTCAAATGAATGACCAAAATCCTAAAGAAACTTTTTACAAGAAAAGGTTAGCAATGCATGAAAAATACTCACTCCATCAGTTTGTCAACACGTGTATCAACTGTTAAATAATAATGAGGAATGGTTTGTTTAGATAGCAGCAATCGTGAAGCTGTAACCTGCAAAGAATGATAATCAAATTCTAATCAGATCTCAAAACCAAGTACTGCAAATATTGCAAGGATTTTGCACGGGCAGCGAAGTTTTACTTTTCGTATCTGTGTATTTGGAATATCCACATAATCTAATGCTTGGGATGGAATAGATTCCTTTGTCTTGGCACCCTTTGCTGCTGAGGCTTCATTACAGATAAATGTACCACAAAACAAAAGGCAATGCAATTGTCAGATTTAATGGAGTAGAGCAACTAGAAGATAGAATAATTTATTTTGACACAGTGAAAATAGAAAAGGAAGTGGAATAAAAGAGGAAAGAGGCTATGCCTTGCAAAGAACACGATAAATAGCATCACAGATACTGCAAAAGGTTGATAGATCAACACACTAACATCTAATGCAATATACTTCATGTAATGTCTGTAAGTGTTTACCTATATAGGAAGTACAAAATATGCTTGCAACTCAAAACACGGTTGCAACCCGATTATTTAACTCATTTCTTCTTCCTAAAAGATAGAATGACAAGTATTTCACATATGATCTAATATTTCCATTTTATTGTGTTAAAATGAAGCCTTTTGCAATCTGCCTCCAACCAAAGGGAAGAAGGATGCATGACTGGCGATGCTTGTGGATAGCAACTATATAAAATCAATTCTTTATCTTTTAGTTTTCCCTTTTCTAGAATCTCAAATGAATTTACTTGACACTGAGAGACGATAAGAAGTACATTTAGTGTGCTGATGGATAATCTCATACTCAAAATTGAAAAAGAAACCAAGAGTGTAATATAGGATTCGTTCACAAGGAGCTTTCATTTAATACAGAAAAATAACACACCTAAATAATCTTCAATATCAGCCTTTAGAATACGTCCATCTGGACCAGTACCTTTTATGCTTGAGAGAGGAACCTATATAGTCATCAAAAGAAATAAAAAAAAATCTTTGAGTAACATTATTTCATCAATACTCGAAGTTACATAACAAAAAGCAGTTAATGACTAACATTGTTATCTTCTGCCAGCTTTCTCGCAAGAGGGCTAGAGAAAATACGATCTCCTGGGCTAGAAGCCTCTTCAGTCTTTGCTGCTTTTGGCTCAGGAGCTTTTACAGGCTCTGGCTCCTCCTTTTTGGGTTCAAAGGGCGTGGGTGTATCCTTTTCTTCGGCGGGGGGAGCTGACGATGAAACTTGGTAATCTTTGAACTTAGCAATATCTTCCTCTTCCTCCACAGTTATGGCAATAATCTAAGGAATAAACGAAAAGGAAAACTTAACGGATAAGGTCATATCTGAAGAGTAAATCATTCTATATTCGTGAAAAACATGATCTGGAGTGTAAAATGAGCAATTCAATGAGCAACAACAAGTGCTGAAAGTTTTCCTTGGTTTGTGCCTTTTGTTCATATATTTGCAGTAGTTGACTTTCCTGGGAATAATTTCCTGATCATAAGCAGGATAGTAAGCTAACAATATGTTTGACTAAGTTGATGTCCATATGTTTTCAACTACTCTCCAAGTGAATCATAAAGTAAATGGTAAAAAATGAAGTGAATAAATTGCTGATGTGTGACAGAAATATAGCAAAAACCAACGGAATGGGCTACTTATATGACAAAAACAAAATTAAGATATCTTTGTTTGGTGTATCACAAGGCATTCTTCTGGCCAGCAAAATAGGAGCCAAGTTAAAAAGGATGAGAAATTGGTGACATCTGATTTAGATGGGACCGAAAAATTTCAATAAAAAGCCTACAGCTGGGTACAAAGCTGCAATAAATTAAACAGGTTTAGGCTACAGTTGAATATGGGAAGGTGAATGATCATACAGAGATCAACATAGGCCTAATCTTCCCTTCTTTTATACTATAAAATAGCTCTTGCAAACGCCACTGGAGAAGTATGAGGCTGGTTTTAGTAACTCTGATTAAGCATTTTAGGTTGCATAATTGAAGCAACTTGTACTAGCAGCCAGTTGGAAATTCAGAAGACGCTTTGCTTGCTAAGAATACAAGGGCTTTCATATTGGCAACACAACATAAGATCGAAACAGTATTTAAATTTCTTGGCGTGACATTTAAGCTGCTGCCTTGCAATTATCATAAATAAATTACCAATCAATCATCTCAAGTTTTTCCTATTTAAACTCCATAATAACAAATGATTGTCATAAATATTAAAACAAATGGTTGTCACAAATATAGCATAAAACAAATGATTATCATATATATTAGCTACATACTGACATTTCAAACATGCATAGACCAGAGCATAAATTATTTGCAAAAGAAAGGTCTCTAAAATAAACACCAGGTGAAAAATGTCAGGTTATTCATAAGCAATTACCCAGAGAAGGAAATTACAATTTAAAGTATTCGTTAAAGCAGATGTTTCACATAACTATGAACCACAATTTGTTAAAAACAATGCAAAGGAAATGAAATAAAGCTATTATCCAAAACATTTTACAAAGACAAGATGTTTGTTGTTTGCAAACTAAAACATTTGACATAAAAAGTATGAGTACTATGATACCCGTGGTGAACAAATAGTCGGTCAAAGTAATGTTTAAACAATAAACAAGGAATCATGACCACAGAATGGATAAACATAAATATAAACAGGAAAGGCATTCTCAATGTCCTGATCAGATACATTCAGGATGTTTTCTTATGCAGACCGGATCAGAAAAAGTAAAACAATAGGCTGTTAATGAAAATATTGAAATCTAGAGCACAAAAGCCTAATAGATGAAAGTTTATATATAAAGGCAATTTCCATAGAAAGATAGCGCAAGTAAGACGAAAACAACAAAATTAAACTGCAAAAATATCCTCAAGCTGATGAACAAGTACCTCTCCAACTTTAATCTCTTTAGCCCCATCTCCATGTATAATCTTAGCAACATAGCCTTCCTCCATGCATTCCATTTCCACAGTGGCTTTATCCTACTCATAAGTACTCAAGTTTGTTAGCGATGCAACTTGACCAGTCTGTTTTAAAGATCATCTTTGGACATAATGAGTTAACCTACAGTTTCAACTTCACAAAGAACTTCACCAGGAGAAACCTTATCTCCTTCCTTTTTCACCCATCTTGCAATATTTCCCTAAGCAGCGGAAACAAGAAGACCTTTATTACAAAATGGACATCACAAGGATTCTAATCATACGATGGTTATAAATGTTATAGTATCACCTACCTCAGTCATGGTAGGAGAAAGCGACGGCATCCCAATTAGCTGATGAGGGGGTAGGTCTGAGGCAATATGTTGAAGATGTTAATAAGACGAAAAAGAGGAATCCACTATTTGTCATAATCATTTTATAGATTGTATCAACCACTCGCAGGCAAACCAAATCAAGCAATCCAAATACTAAAGAAATTGTACAAGACAAAGACATTACTTTCAGGTCTACAAGTAGCTCATATATGTGAACACATAGGTTGCCTAGACTTTCTGCTTGACCGAGGAATTAATTTACACCTCTGAGAACTTACATAGACAAAACACTTTAATGTTGCCTTTCATGCCCTACAATAATACAGCCTACAAGAACAAGCATCTTAACAAGCTAATTTAGTAAGGCCACAAAAAGCATAAAAAGAATTTAAACAAATAAAATTTAGAAACTTTAGTATGACATATCAATATTGATAATGGTTCATATGGATTACTCCTCAATGGTTAAACAATGTCAAATAATATATAGACAATCCGTCCTACGCATCTAATCATTCTCAATATGTTACCTGTGACGCCCCACTTTCCGAGGGGTCACCCATCCTAGAACTACTCTAGGCCTAGCACGCTCAACCCTCTTAACCTCTTGGGTTTAGCTACCACCCAAAATGCTAGAGCCGGGTTAAGAGGTTTAGTCCTATTTATACTTTATATATAGGACTAATCCAAATCTTGGGAGTGTTACATTACCTTTCAATCTCGTCATTTGTACAAACACAGAAAGAATAAAGCGTAGGAACTAAAAAAAGGCAAAGAAAGAACTAAGGCAGGTTAATGACATAGGCAATCAGGTAAATTCCATTTCAGACATCGGATTCAGAGTTCATGCCTTTTACTCCATCAAAGATGATATGTTCTTGATTTAAGATAGCTGTTATAAGGTGTCACTGAAACTTGCAAAAAAGTTAACATTAGCCAACGAGGCCACAGCTAATTGAGACAATGTAACCGTCATCTTCTCCCTCATCTACATCACGCTTTGTTTGTCCCACATCAGAAGATTTGAATAGAGAAAGGGCTTACGTAGCAACAAATATACTAATTACCACTGGTTAACTCAGAACTCACGCAGTAAGGCTCAAATCAACTTAACCTAGAACGGACCAAATAATATGGCCCAAAGTGCGCATGCATTAATTATCCAATAAACAGTCACATATAAATGCAATCACTTTTCATGCATGTGGAAATAAACTTTGGAGCATGGCTCTGAGTGCATGAGCCTAAATTGCCAAAATCAAGTTGGAATTTCTCACAACCGTTCAGTGCTATAGCTGTACAGCAAATCCATCTCTTGCTTAGTTTTGCCATAGCAAAGTGCAGAGAGAGTCTTAAAGGAAAGAGAGGAGACATGCATAAGGAAGAAATATACCTGCATTTGTAGAGAAGCATCTCCCTGATGTGACCTGCATGCTGTGAAATAGCAGGAAAAATTCAAAATGTATCTATTTTACCAATGAGAAGCAATAAAAGTGTCATACAAAATCCTCACAAACCATGACAAAGAATTGGTCAAGCCCAAGCCACCCAAGCCAGCCATAGGAATACCGCTTCCAATTGCATTTCTAAAAGAGCTGGTTTTACTTACACCTGGCAAAGATACCTAGAAAATATGATAAGATTAGTACCAATCGAGTCAAATTTCTCGAAGTGATAGTAAATGGACAGATCAGCAACTATTATAACCTTAAACATGTCAACTTCTGCTTGACATCTATTTCTGAAACACTCTCTTTCAATCGAAAAACCTCCGGCAGAAAAGCTGGAGTCTCCATCTCTCTTTTCCACCTTTCCATGTCGATCACCTCTTGACATATCTGAACAGAGCCAAAAGCAGTTAACATTCAACAGTAAACTTGAAATAAAAATATAAAAAATAAAAAGATAACTTAGAAAGGGACATTAGCATAAATCTTCTGTTAAGCAGGTACATCACTCATTCTCTACAGCACAGAAATCTCCAACAGGTAGCCAAAATTTCAAGAGGGATTGACATAATAGTTGCAATTGCAAATTAAGATATTTGTGGCATTGTGGTAAACAAGAATTATAATTAAGTAAATAAACTTCTTCCATTTTACTAATCCACAAGTTCATAAATAACTTCATCATGATCTTTCTTCCATATCTCCGTAAATCATTTCTTAGCACCTGACAACATGTACTTCAGAGATTAAGTGAGAAAAGCTAGTAGGTGTGGTTGGGCTGCATATGCAGGTGCACGCACCATGTTTCAGGACATTGGTTGAGCCTGAAATGGCTTCTCAAGCTACAATGAGTACTAGAATTTTTTTTCTTCCCCCCAATCAAATGAAGACATCGATTTGGTCACATAGTTTTAAGACTAATAAGCAAAAGTTCAGCATGAGACACAAGGGACTCTGAAAGAACAGATTATTCTCCAAAAAAATATAAAAGAAAAAAAAACATAATTAGAAAAAAATAAAAAAAAAATAATAAAAAAAAAAAAACATAAGAACTGATCCGGCACAAAGCTTGAAGGAATAAAGAAAACAAATCATATTTAGGAAGAAATTTGGAGAGATGGTGCAGATCTAGAGGAGAATTGGTACAAATCAAACTTCCAAATTTATCCAAAGGTTCCAAAAATTAGAATCACTCTGAAGGTTTGACGAATTAGTTTCCACTAAAGCATCAATCCCGTCATCAACAGAAAACAAGAGCAACATCCGAAAAATTCATTCGAGCGGGCAAACATTCACTCAAACATCATTATCATGGGAGTGCGGTCCCTATAGATCTTCTAGGATTTCGATAAAATATAGATTGGAGATAAGAAACAGTTACAAAATCTATGCTCTCCGTAGAATTCATACAAGGTCTCTCATAGTTTATAAGGTAATAAATAAACGCATTTAAGAAAGATAAGCACTACAAGGAAAGACCTACAATATCATGATTCAAAGAAGAAAGCAGCTTGTAGTTGTGCATTAGAAGAAAACCACATACCTTCTCCTCTTGTAACATATGCCCTAGCATCTTTGGAGGAAAAATGAGCAAAGCTAGCAGCCTTGCATTCTAATGTATTTTGAACACTTCTCAGCTGCAAAATAAGAAAGAAAGGACAATGGTGAGAGAACAAAAATGGTAAATCACATAAAAATACGTAAAGCTCTTCAGTGCACATCTATGAAATGAGACATATAGCCAAAGGCTAAAGTCCGCCATGTAGTTGTTGAATTGCATAGAAATATTTTTGCACTCAGTCTTCCAGTAAAAGAAATGATATGATTAAGAAGGAAATCATCACTCATTCCTATTCAGACTTCAACTCTAACAAATTCAGTAAGTTTGGCAAAAATCTTGTGACAGAATTCAATTCTCAAAAAATCACAGTTTTCAATTCTCAAAAAACCGAATCAATGCAAGGCATCAAGCAGAACAGAGGACACTAAATAGATCAGACAGCAATTTCATGATCCCAAAGAGATGTTGGATATCCGTTTGCCAAGAGGAAACTAATATACATAGACAATAGACATAGCATAAACCAATAAAGTTACTAGTATTTTAATCAACTACAGTTAGAGATATGAAAATAGTAGAGCTGCTTTATAATCTCAGTGGCACACCTCGATGTCATCCAAATTAGTAACTTGCGTTTGACAAAGACCTTCATCTTGGAATCCCCTTTTGATTATGACATAAAGAGATCTCATGAGCCTCTTAGACGCCATTAGGCTCATCACGTGGCTTAAATAATCCAATTGTGAACTTGTGTTAGAAGCTATGAATCAAGAGCTCAGTGAATTTATAATGGGCCATGTGAATTGCACGTATAATGCACCACATAAATCGGAAACACACAAACACATGCTGGACAACATTAATGGCGATGAGAGATACCAACATCTTTTCCAAAATGCATTAAAACATGCAAATTGAAAATTTGAAACACCAAATACCTGGTCCAATGATTCCATATTATCTGCATATTGACACACACGTCCCACGTAGATTCACACCTCTAATTCCAATTATTTCAGGCCATTTGTCAGATTCTTATTCTTCTTATCACCTCCACTTTAAATAAGATTCTTAGTCTCTCTTTCTAGATAGATCCAAAAACATAAGTAAAACATATGGTGAGATTAAAAAACCTCAAACTACAGCCATTTCATAAATCAATCATTAATATCCGCAACAAATTTCTTGAACCAAAAGGCTTCCTTTGCAGCCTCAGATGCGGCGATATACTCTGCTTCCATAGTAGAGTCGGCGATGATTGGTTGTTTGGAACTCTTCCAACACACCGAACCACCATTGCACAAGAACACGTATCCTGATATAGACTTTCTATCGTTAACATCATACATGAAATCTGAATCAGTGTATCTTTGTACTTTCAGCTCTCCTCCTCCAAAGACCAAAAATATATCTTTAGTCCTTCTTCAGTACTTAAGTATGTTTTTCACAGCAGTCCAGTGCTCCTCACCTGGATTGGACTGATATCTGCTTGTGACACTCACAGCAAGTGTGATATCAGGTCGTGTACATAGCATGGCATACATGAGGCTCCCTATAGCTGAAGCATAAGGGATTTGGCTCATTCGTTGAATCTCTTCAGATGTATTGGGGCACATTTTCTTGGAGAGATAAATTCCATGCCTAAGGGGTAGAAGTCCTCTCTTAGAGTTTTCCATGCTGAACTTCTTCAGCACCTCCTCTATGTACATTTTCTGTGAAAGGCCTAGCATCCTCTTAGGTCTATCTCTATAGACTTTAATCCCCAAAATATAGGATGCTTCCCCTAGGTCTTTCATAGAGAATTTCTTAGATAACCACATCTTAACCGAAGTCAGCATTGGAATGTCATTTCCAATTAGGAGAATGTCGTCCACGTACAATACGAGGAATGTAACAGCACTCCCACTAACTTTCTTATAAACACATGGTTCCTCCTCATTCTTAATGAAATCAAACGATTTGATTACATCATTAAAACGAGTATTCCAAGTCCGAGATGCTTGCTTAAGCCCATATATGGACCTTTGCAGCTTGCATACTTTGTGACTTTCATCACTGGAAGTGAAACCCAAAGGCTGCTCCATATAGATATCTTCTTCAAGAAATTCAATTCGGAAGGCAGTTTTCACATCCATCTGCCAGATCTCATAATCATGGTGTGCTGCAATGGCAAGTAGTGTTCGAATGGACTTAAGCATGGCCACAGGCGAAAAGGTCTCCTGATAGTCAATTCATGTTCCACTAGAACAAACATAGCCTAATATCCACCAAGCACAATAGGACTAGGAAATAATCAGAGAAACGAAAAGACCTTCAACTAATTATGTTAAAGACAAATCAATTGCATGCCAAACAAAATCAAGTCATTAACACCATTTCTTTATTGAAATGATGCTAGAAAACATTCACAATAAATATTCTGTAGACTGAAACATAATGCATCAGAAAAGTACACAACTACCAAATTTTTACTCACCAAGAGGGCATTATCAAGACACTTTGCTGCCATCAGATATTCTTTCATTTTAAGTTCCTGTTGTTGTTTCAGAACATATAAAAAGCACACTAGAATTTGACAAGCTACAACTGAGTACAAATACTTCCATTTAATGTAAGAAAAATGCAATAATATGCACACATGATGTAAATCGTACAATATGCAAAATTAGTTTTGCATAGAGATACTACAGTTCCTTTGCATCATGTACATAGTTTAGGCAAACACAGATATTAAAGATCTCTTCAAATATGTAACTCTGTGCTTCCACCAAGGTCATTGGTATTAGTTTAATTCTACTAAACTTGCCATTTTCTCAAATCCACCCACTAATGAGTGCAGAAACAACAATGTAACTTAATATTTTGAAATCACACCCTAAGGCCCAAAGACCAGCTAATCTACTTTTCTGCACTTTTCCCTGGGTTCAACCATATTTTAAACCTCCAAAGGATTTTAATTCATACTCAGATGTACGTGCCGAGTATTTAAGAGGGTAATGCCACCAAAAGATAAGACAATAGAACAAAACTTTTTAGATAAATAGATCTTTCTCACTTAACTAGCTCATCAGCTATTTTCTGTTCAATCAAACACTTCCGTTTTCACTTACTACATTGTCTCCTTCAACTTCTCCTTACTTTCCCTGCTTATTTTACATCTACACTTAATCCACTCTCAACAAAATTAATTGTTATACCAATTTTGGTGCATATGGCCTTAGTATCTTGGATTGGTAAAATTCCTATGAACTTTAATCTTAAACCAGATAGCAGTGATTCTGGCATTACATTAAGCATTTCAAAGATCAGCCGGAGGACTTGTCTACAGTAAGTCTTCTACGTTGTCATGTTGATATATTACTTTCCAAAGAAAGGGCGGTAATCTGTCCGTCCAACAGATGATCATTCTGATACCTATGTTTGCTTGCATGATAATATCATACCTCTATTCATACCTCAACTCATACCTCCATAGTTCTATTTACTTCTCTCAAGTATATGTGAATTTTTGAAGCGTGGGTAAATGGCATTGCCATTTCATGTTATTCCATGTTCTGTGAGCTAGGATAGTGAGGAACAAAAGAAAGGAAACATGATTAAATTATAGTGCAACTCTCATGGAGGAAGCGAAAGAGTATTCCTTCCAACGTAAACTGGAACATTACTAACTCTCATGGAAAATTAGAAGTAGAAAAGAGAATTCCTTCTAGAAACAAGTTATGTACTACCGCAACAAATCATATAATCCCAGATTACAGAATTAATGGTAATTAAAACAACAGATTGTAATAAATATCCTCATAAAAAAAAATGTGTCACTGATGCACTACATAAGCTCTCCTCAGATCATATCTACATGCATTATTCTATAGAGTCAAAATAGAAGAGAAAAGAAAGACGTGTAGCATTTGCCTGTGCAGATACAACTTTGACGATGGCACACAGCCTTAGCAGAATTTTAACTTTGTCATCGTGTGAATGATGAAATGGCCAAGTTTACACCAAGGCAAGGAAAACTGAAAACCTTACATAACAGAGCATACTACCATATGTAATACATGCATTTAGGAAAGGAAGAAGCCAATTCATACACCTTAAGCTGTTTTACGTTCTAGCAGATGATAGAAACAGAAATAAAAAGTGCAACTTACCAGAGTAGCATCATCGGCCATTTCAGCTTCTTTTACTGCTTCCTCTTCTTCACGTTGGTAAAGCTATTTAAACAAAGTACCATATTGTAGATGAGTGTGATGGTAATTGTGCTACTTCTATTGATTAAAATAAATAATATACATGAAGCAGGAATAGGAAGCAACTCTCTAAAAGAATGCATTTAATTATCAAAACAATTAATATCCTGCTCTAAGGATTATCATCATTAAAAGTAGCGGGATATCATTTTATTAGACTTTGAATAGTTCTTCTAACAATATAACAAAGTAGACGCTGATTCAGCTACTCCATCATCTCTTAGGGCGCATCTGGGAATTGAAATTGGAATAGGGATGGGAATGGATTGGAATCGAAAATGAAATGATGAAAAGTCCTAATTCGTTTGGTTCATAAGAGGAATCAGAATAGGAATCACGTTCAAATTGAAATTCAAAAAATTTAAATTTAATTAAATATTAAAGTTACTATCCAATTCCGAAGTCAAAATTTCAATCCAAATTTGAACTTACAATTTGAACTTAAAATTTGAATTTACAATTCAAATTCAAGTTCAATGTCAAAATTTAAATTTAGAACTAAATCAAATATCAAATATATATTAGAATTTAAAAATTAAATTGTGAATCCATAATTGAACTTCAAATTTAAAACTATAATTACTTCTAAAATTAAATATAGACTAATATTTGAATTTAAATAATTATTAGTGGAAAAAAAAAAGTTCTTTTCGCATTCTCTTCCGGAATCAAACTTGATTCCCACCTCCATGGTAGGAATATTAGAATACCAATCCTTCAAACCAAACACCAACAATAAGAATGGATCATTCCGATTTCCATTCCAAGCCCCAAAAGCTTCGAACCAAACATGCCTTTTGAGATGACACCCATCACATCATCTCCTTGAGATGACACTACATCTTATTCATCTAAATCATCAGTGATTGTGAATTGCTAACAAAATTTGTAATTTATCATCTTATACAACAAGAAAAGACTACCATTATACACAAAAAAAAAAAAAAAAAAAAAAAAAAAAATCTTGCACATTCCGTCGAACATCTGACGTGCGACGAGAACCGACAGAGTAAGAAGACAAAGAGGGGTGTCGCGTTCGAACCTTGCGCTGCTCCCGGATGAGGAAAGCGTACTTGTCAATGTTGGGCACCGCTTGGAGCTTAGGCATCAAATGGTTGCGGAAGTGGCCCGGCGCCACCTTCACCGTCTCCCCGGCTTTCCCCAACTTGTCGATCGTCTACAAGAATCGGATCGAAACCGATCAAAACGGGAACGAAATGGGGGAGGGAGAGATTGGCAGTGGTGGGGATCGATGGAGTGGGTCTTACCGTGGTGAGGATGACCTCGTGCTTGAGATACCTGAGGCCATGGGAGGCGAAGAGGACGGGGTTGGTGATGCGCTCCTCTGCGTCTGCGGCGGCAGAGGAGGAGGAGGCGGCGCCGCCTCGGGGGAGGCGGAGGAGGCGGCGGAGGGTGGCGCCGCCGCCTCGGGAGTGGCGTAGCAATCGCGTAGCGCACGTCATAATCGGATCCCGCTCTGATCGTCGTCGTCGCCGCCGCCTCCGCCGCCGCCAATACGAGATCCTGTCAAAGAACAACAAGAGAACGAATCAGACACCAGCAAATCTCAGGATCTGGAGAGAGGTAAAGAGAGAGTACCGAGGATGTAAAAATGGCGAGGTTTAGGATTAGGGTTCGGGCTGTGGGAAAGAGTAAAGAGAGGAGGCGAGAGAGAGAGAGAGAGCAAGCGCAATTTGGATTCTGCTAAAAATGGTCAACAGGAGAAAGGTCAAAAAAATAAAAAGAGCAACGCTACATGTACACCCCAAATGGGGTGTACATCTTACACCCACCCATCTAAGGGTGGGGGGGGGGTCACTTCACAAATTGTGAAGTGACCCCTCACCACACCCCACCCATTGGATGGGTGGGGTGTGCGATGTACACCCCCAAATGGGGTGTACAAGTAGCATTTTCCAAATAAAAATTGCCGGGTCGGGTTTTGACGTCTGGTAAAGAAATAGGAAATGTCTATGTATACACCCCGTTAAGGGGGTAGATCGTACACCCGTTGATGAATGGTGTAGATTAACCTTCATATAGTCATTAAATTAAGAAAAATGCTAGATGTACACTCCCAATTGGGGTGTACATCTTACACCCACCCCATCCTGGGATGGGTGAATTCCACTCGTCCCATCGATGGGACGAGTGGAGGAATACCCACCCCAAGATGGGGTGGGTGTAGGATGTACACCCCATTTGGGGTGTACAGGTAGCACTTCTCTTAAATTAATTAGGTGATATTGTCACTCTATATTTTTTGATGGCACACTTTTTTCCTCCATTTCTTTCCCTTCTGTACAGAGCCTCTCTCTCTCTCTCCTCTCACTCCCTCTCTCTCTCTCGCTCTCTCTCTCTCTTTCTCTCTCTCTCGCTTCGACGATCTACGACGCCTTAGCGAGGGTGACGCCTCCTATCAGGCCACGATCCCTTACGTCGAGGACAAGCTCTGTGCATGCTTCCTTTCCCGCGCCCCCTCGGCCCCTCGCCCCCCCTCTCTCTCTGTTGTTTCGACGATCTACGACGCTTTCGCGAGGGCGACGCCATATGTACATTTCAATCCCCTCATTTTATTCTTTATTTTTTTCCACAGTAATGGTATGGCTTAGGGTTTAGGGTTTATTTATTCATTCTCTCTTTTTTCCCAATCTCTCTATCATAGCGAACACCTTGTTCCGGTACCCAGGATGGAGTACCGATACAAATATATTCCGGAACACCTTGTAATACTAGTGTACTATGTACTAGAGTACTGGTACATCTAGTACCGGTACACTAGTATTACAATGTGTACCGGTACCGGTACATGATGTTCCGGTACACAATCCTGCTCTATCATGGCGAACACCTTGTACCGGTACCCAGGATTGAGTACCGGTACACTAGTACACCCTTTGACAAATATAAATTATCTCTCTTATTTAATATAATTAATTATCTCTCTATCTCTCTCTCACTAGTAGTATTAAATGTAGGTTAATGCTTTTATTAACTTTACAGGTAGATTTTTCCTAGATCACTAGTGCTATGGGTACATCCATGTTGGGGGTGTACATCATACACCCCCAACATGGGTGGCTGGGATTGATCGTAAAATAGGTAGAGTTTGCCTTTCCTATATCAACACTGCTAGCTGTACGCCCTTTGACAAAGCTGTATAGCTTACACCCTTAAGATGGGACTGGGATGAAAATGCTGAAGAGGAGACCTTCTGAGTATGTACTATATTTATATATATATATTTCAAATTAAGTCAAATTGCTTGAGAAAGGGATAGGAATCTTATTGACATAAATGTATACTAATTTTGTAATGTTGGAAAAGTAAAAATGGTTGGAAAAGTAAAAATAGTGTAAAGTTGGTAGTGTTGAGTACTGTTACCTGTACACCCCGGCTTGCGATGTATAGGTTACACCCTTAACAGAGGGGACCCAGATGGACATAAGTTATCTCTATTATCTTAGTTACCTTAGTTATTATACACCCTTAACAGAGGGGCCCCCAAATGTAAAGTAATTTTCCACTCTATTCAGTGTTCAAAAAATTATTAATTGAAAAATGGGATGATAATGCTGTATAGCTTACAAAGCTGTATAGCTTACACCCTTAAGAGGGGTCTGGGATGATAATGCTGAAGACGAGACCTTCTGAGTATGTACTATGTTTATATATATATATTTCAAATTAAGTCAAATTGCTTGAGAAAGGGATAGGAAACTTATTGACCTAAATGTAAATTAATTTTGTAATGTTGGAAAACTAAAAATGCTTGCTAAAGTAAAAATAGTGTAAAGTTGGCTTCTGTACAGTCATATATACAAAAGGGTACCCTTGTAGGCAGTACAAATTTATGTAGATATGTAAAGATAGGCAAAAGTTGGCGCTGTTAATTGGTGTAGCTTTTTTAAGAGAGGGATCACATCCATATCTAGATTTGGAAATATCTCCAGTCCAAATTCAAGTAGGAGCTGCCAATTGGTTTAGGGAACAGCCTTAGATGGGTTCTGTACAGTCATATATCAAAAGGGAACTCTTGTAGGCATCATTGGTTTTGTGGTATAGTCTATATATACCTCTTATCATAGCTGTGTAGAGATTTCAAGAAAGGGGTTTAGATGTAGGAATGGTAGCTTTTTTCTGTCCTGAGTACTGTTATTTGTACACCTCTGCTTGCGATGTATAGGTTACACCCTTAACATAGGGGACTCGGATGGACATAAGTTATCTTTGTTATCATACAGCCCTGCTTGAGCTAGAATTAAAGATGAAAGATGGTTTTTTCCCTTGTACCGGGGTGTTTGGAACACACATAGTTAATTGGGTGGTTTATGGAGCCGATTATCGTAGCGGAGACGTTGGATGAGCAGGCAGTTTCGACTCTTGACGAGCTGCGCTTTGATTTTACAAAGAATGCCGTGTTGAAGCACCGGCGATTGGGATATTACAAATGTCGGTAATGTGTTTGTGGACGGGCATCTCGTTGGGATTTGGTCCTCGGAGCAGAAAATAATTGCGAAGTTTAATGCGGCTGGGGACGCCCTGCATAACTTGGGGAATCTTAAAGACGAAGAGTTTTTGTAGCAGAATATTAAAGACGAAGAGTTTTTGTAATATGGTTTGCAAACTCATAGATGCTGCATAAATCATTAAGCTTTTGCTTAACTGCTGTATACTCCCCCTTCTTGACTACCAACTTGTGCACTTGTCAACAATTCCGATTAGAGTTCCCCAAGTTATGCAGGGTGTCCCTAGCCGCATTATGTTTCGCAATCATTTTCTGCTCCGATGACCAAATCCCAACGAAATCCCCGTCCACAAACACATTACCAACATTTGTATTATCCCATTCGCCGGTCCTTCAACAAGGCATTCTTTGTTAAATCAAAGCACAGCTCGTCAAGAGTCGTCATTGCCTGCTCATCCAACGTCTCCGCTGCGATAATCGTCTCCATAAACCCCCTAATAAGCTATGTGCGTTCCAAAAACCCCGATACAAGGGAAAAAAACATTCTTTCTTTGGTCTATAAATAGAATGTCGTTGATTTGAAATAGCAGGTACAATGTAAAGTAGGGGCTAATATGTTGACTTTTGACCGATATAGGAGAGCGCCCATTTATGGTTTATTACAATGTACTATATAATATGTAATAGGATGTTTTGACAATTACATTATATATAATATTATGTTAATAGTTTATGGTTTAGGGTTTAGTAGAACATGTAGATCATATAATGCTGCTTTGTAATTTGGTTAGTATTAATGTGGAACATGTATTAGCTGTAAGGATACATTTTGAGGGTATAGTAGAATAATGCCTTTACACATAATCTGTAAAAATACTAATCCTATATATACATTATATATAATTTTTCGTAAATTCCACAAATATTTTCTTTTTTAACCACAATTTCAAGTTTGTATTAGGAGTAAATATGATGTGTTACAGGTCATAATTATTTTGAAATATCTAGACGCACTCATCATTATCAGTTGTTGAGTTTGAGATGGATGAAGAAAGAAACAATGAGGTCACAGACATATCCAATTTAGTACCAGAAGTTGGAATGCATTTTAATAATATGGAAACGGTTATGGGCTTCTATAAGAATTACGCACAACAATTAGGATTTGGGATTGTAAAGAGGTCTACTAAAATCAGTAACGGCATTCCTTTGTATGTAATCATCGCATGCTCTCGTCATGGAAAAGTAAATCGGACCGTGACTAATCTCCGGCCTCGTCCTTCGGCAGCAAAGACGGACTGTCCTGCTAGGATAAATGTGAAAATAAATTTGGATTTATCTTGTGTAATAAGTATGGTCAAACTTGACCATAATCATTGATTAAGTCCTTGCAAGTCTCGATATTTTCCGTGCAATCGAGTTATAGATTGTAGTGTTAAGAGGCGGGTTGATCTTAATGATCGTGCCGGAATCAGATTGAATAAAAGTTTTAATTCTTTGTTGTTGAGGCTGGTGGGTATGAAAATTTGACATTTGGAGAGAAGGATGCCCGTAATTATATTGATAAAATACGCCGTTTACGACTTGGTGAAGGTGATGGTGAAGCCATTTGTAATTATTTTCGAACCATGCAAGAGAGAAATGCAAACTTCTTTTATTCCATTGATCTGGACGATGATTCTCGTATTCGCAATATATTCTGGGCAGATCCTAGAAGCAGAGCAGCCTATGAATGTTTTGGAGATGTAATTACTTTCGACTCGACATATCTAACGAATAAGTATGATATGCCGTTTGCTCCATTTGTAGGTGTTAATCATCATGGTCAGTCAATCTTGTTTGGATGCGGCTTACTCTCTGGTGAAGATACAGCTTCGTTTGTATGGCTTTTTCGGAATTGGCTGTCATGTGTATGTCCGACCATGCCCCCAAAGCAATAATCACCGATCAAGACAAAGCAATGCAAAATGCTATTGAAGTGGTATTCCCTAGATGTTTATTTACTATAAATTTGTCTTTAATACACATATTCTAATATATTTATTTTGTTATATACGCAAGACACCGTGGGCCCCTCAAAACATTGACATGTCGACAGACCCTGTCAGGTACCCTCCTATATCGGATACAAGTCCAAAATAAATTAATGAGATTCGTACTGGCTTTATGCAAATGGCGCATTCTATGCAGTTCTGACAGGTAATGACAATTTATTGTTTCAATTTCTATATGTAAAATTGTATGTTGTCTTTAATTTGAGTTTATTAAATATTTAATCAGATGTACGAAGATGACATATCGCAACAACAATAAATGCAGCACAGCAAAGATGAGACGGGCAATTGAAAGCGAGATCCATACAATGGACTATGCTATTAAACCATTAAGCATTGATATGTGTTGTACACTATATATCGGGAGAGTTTATATTTAACATTAAACATTTTCATTCTGCTCTTGTAGTATTGCATATATATCATTATGATTAATTGTAATAACATACTTACATTTTTCCTATATTGAAGTATAAATTTTTATATTTCCTTTCAATGTTATAAGAGCTTTGTATATATTTGAGTTTATCTGGCAAATCTGTATTACAATATGTCATACAACGTGTAATTATGTAACTCGATATTGCTCCATCTTTCATTTTGCTTTGATATATAAATTCGCAGACTGCTACACCCATATGTTATATAAAAGAACTAATCATTGCCTGTCACGCCCCGGAACCCGGGCTCGCCAACAGATCCGCCGTGCACATGGGATTTCCCGAGTACACGAAGCGCTGGTAACCTGCTCCGATATAATATAAACAATAAAAGAGCATAATACAGAGCTGAAGTGGAAGAACCACATAGTATCTCATACTGGGACTAAAAATAAACTGTGATATGTACAATAATCTCCCAGCTCACCAAAATAATACAACCAGTCGGCGAAAGCCAGACTCAAAATAAAAGGAGAATACCACAGTCTGAGTGAAGGGTACAACGTCTATCTACAGCTCTCAGTCTCCCAGGAGATCTATCTATTCAGCGATCCCCTTACCTCGATCAGCTGCCGATGGCCTAGCAGCTCCCGCAGACGACTCTGCAAAATAAAGGAGAAGAAAGAGAAAAACAGTAATGGGGGTGAGAACTACCAGATAAACCAGTAGCCTCCCCTAGTGGGCAAAACCTCAACTCTGACGCACCCACTAGGACTACTAGAGGCCAGAAAGGAATAAGTGGTAAAGCTGTAAACAGAACTGCTGAATAAAGGGAAACCACCACTAGTATGCCTCTAAATGTCATGTAGCATGAAATGACTGTATGCAACAATACCAAACATGCCTGCCTGAAATAACTCAGTCTTGTGTCACTGGTACTGCCTACTGTGCCTTGCCAAATCGGGTATGCTGGCCAATGCATAACACCAATAGGGGATAGTGTTTGCCAAATCGGGTATGCTGGCCAACGCATGACACCGATAGGGAATAGTGGTTGCCAAATTGGGTATGCTGGTCAACGCATAACACCGATAGGGGATAGGAGTCTCAAGGACTCAAAGTCTGTCTGTAACACACTCCGGAGTGGCACTCGAGGGGAGCGACCCACACGAGTAAAATATCTCAGTAATAAGTATCAGAAGTGCCATAAAACAGCAGGACTGGATCATGACTATGATCAAAGTGGGAAAAACTATCCACTAAAGAAAACCCCGATCTGATGCCATAGTACTTAACAAGTGGGAAACCATCCACTAGGATAACCCGATCCTCAGCTGATGCAAAATAGACCAGACTCATCCCTAATCTGATGCAAGGATAAATATCTGGTCGACCGCCTACTGTCCGCGGTCACCGCAATACCCCACAAATCCATAATCTAATGCAATCTCGACTACACTATCCCAAACCCCTGCTCACACTTGAGCAACAAGCCTCTGGATGCACAGGACAATAATGAAACATGTACAATTCCCAAGATGATAGTGTAGCAATAAATAGTGGCTAACTAGATGAGCAAGAAAGCATGCCATTATTTAAAAGCTGTAGAAAAGTGTCAAATATTTATAAAAAAGATTGATTGTTATGAAAGTTATTGCATGCGAGATTATAGCCTTTGTCCCAATCACAGTGTCCCAATATAAGTCATCATATAATTGGTGGGGTTATATTAAATTTTAGGAGAGTTCGTCCCAGCGGTTCTCATCAATTGTCCTGTTAGTTGTCCTGTTAGTAGTCCTGTTAGTAGTCCTGTTAGTAGTCCTGTTAGTAGTCCCAATGGTTCTCATCATTTGTCATATTAGTTTATCCCAATTGTTTTCATCAATTGTCATATTAGTTTGTCCCAATTGTTCTTATCAATTGAATTTTAGGGGAGTTCCAGTAATCCCAGTGAGCTTGTCAAAAATGAGGTAAGCAACAACCGCCCACATCGAACAGCTCAAATCACACCCAGATAGTCTCCTGGCTGTCCACAGTCCCCTAGAACTGCTGTCTGCCGAGAACGGTGCCCTACAGCAACACACATTGCACAGGGTGTAACTATATTATTCATAAAAATACAGCTTTTGCTGTTTTTCAAATAGCACGAAAAGAGAGGAGTTTTTCACCTCTGTATAGTGCTCAGAAAAATCCAGAAAAATTACGGTTGCGTTCCTCGCGAAGAGTAGATCAAAATCGACTCCTTAAACGCCTCGATCTGATGCTCCTACGCCAAGATAAAAATCGGAGAAGTTGACACTGTCCAGAAATTTCCACAGCAAAAAGGGGGGTCAAAGAGGCCTCGGGAATCGTGCCAAAAGTACGAAATGGAGCAAAGTGATCAACACGGAAATCGAAGCCTTACCTCTTAGGAACGCGCTGTCGCAAAAATCATCCAAAAATTCCTCCTGGTTAGCCCACAGGGAATTTTCGACGGAACTGCGACGGGAAATGGGCCGAAAAAGAAAACCGTCGCAGTGCGCCGCGTCGCAGATAACTCACTAACTGTAACTCCAAAAATTCTGAGATTTGGAGGAGAGAGAGAAGAGAGAGAGAGGAAGAAATTTTGTAGAGGGCACATGCCCTGATTCTCACTCTAAGGCCCGCAAATCGAGGTGGGAATGAGAGGGGGTGGGGATTGCTATTTATAATGGGCTGGGGCTCCACACAGGATCGGATCCGAACAGGGAACACCGAAACGGGCCAACCAAAACGCGCCACGTGTCCACAAAACAGGGAACAGCCGGTGCAAGGGCCACTCAGAAGCTGCCACGTGTCCACGTGGTGCACGGGCCCGGTCCCCGCGCCGGGTCTTCCGGAAGATGTCAGCCAATAGGATCTTGCCACGTGTCACAGTCCCCGTGGGCTTCTAGAAGCCGGCCATCCAATGGGAAGCTGCCACGTGGCAGATGCAGGGTTCGGTGCTCCCGGTGCACGCCAGGCCCATGGACCGCGCACCCGAGCCCCCCGCCCGCGCCTGCGCCGCCGCCCGCCGCCGTGCGCCGCCGCCCGCCGCCGCTTGCCGGTCGCCGGAACAGTAATTCCGGCGGCCGGAGTTACTGTTCCGGCGTGAACAGTAATTTTGCGCCGAAAAAATAAAGTAAATATACCATTTCGATCGTTTTCGCGCGCTGAGTCCAAATCCGCTGTCCATTTTGCCAAATTCTCATCCAAAATTTTGCCGAAAGCTCCCGGAAAATTCCATTTGCTCCGATTTTCGCGCAGAGTCTATATTAAATGTCCAATTTCGATTCTACAAGCTCTGCTTCACCGAATAAGCTCCCTACAGTCACTGTTTAATATTGCACAGTTCCTGCGGGAGTCCGGATCATCACATCCTCCCCCACTAAAAAGAGTTTCGTCCTCGAAACGAGACTAAACAATAATCCTCAGTCCGATGTCTCGAATAAGTAGGGGTGAGCATCCCTCATCTCCGACTCGAGCTCCCATGTAGCCTCGCGCTCGTCATGATTGCCCCATTGGATCTTCACATAGGGAATGGCCCGATTGCGCAATTCTTTCACCTCTCGATCCAGAATTCGCAGTGGGCGCTCCTCATACCTCAAATCCTCGCTGATCTCAAGCGGTGTGAAGTCGATGACGTGCGACGGGTCGAAGATATACTTTCTCAAAGTAGAAACATGAAATACATCATGGACACCAGCAAGCCTTGGAGGAAGTGCGAGTCGGTAGGCAACTGGCCCGATACGCCCCAATACCTCAAAGGGTCCAATGTATCGGGGGCTAAGCTTTCCACGAATGCCGAATCTCCTGATTCCTTTGGACGGCGAGACTTTCAGGAATACATGATCTCCAACTTGAAATTCTAGGTCTCGTCGCCGAACATCGGCATAACTCCTCTGTCGGCTTTGGGCGGTCTGAAGATGCTTTCGAATCACCCGGACCTTCTCTTCTGCCTCTATCAAGACATCTGGTCCCAAGGTCCGCCTCTCGCCTACGTCACTCCAATAAAGTGGTGATCGACACTTGCGTCCATACAATGCTTCAAACGGAGCCATCTGAATGCTCGCTTGAAAGCTATTGTTGTACGTGAATTCAGCCAAAGATAAATGCCGAATCCACCCTCCGCCGAAATCCAGGACACAAGCCCTCAGCATGTCCTCCAGGATTTGTATCGTCCGTTCTGACTGTCCATCCGTCTGCGGATGAAAAGCAGTACTGAACCTAAGCTGAGTTCCCAAGGTTGTCTGCAAACTCATCCAGAAACGTGAAACAAACCTCGGGTCTCTATCTGATACAATGGAGGCGGGGACTCCATGCAATCTAACTATCTCATCTAGATATAGCTGGGCTAGTCGCTCAAGTGGCCACGTAGTCTGCATGGGCAGAAAGTGCGCCGACTTGGTAAGTCTATCAACAACTACCCAGATAGCGTCTGCTCCTCCCTGGGCCCTCGGTAGTCCGACCACAAAGTCCATTGTAATGTGGTCCCATTTCCACTCGGGGATTGGGAGACTTTGTAACTTGCCAGCTGGCACTCGATGCTCAGCTTTCACCTGCTGACAGGTTAAACACTGCGCCACAAATCTCCCAATATCCCTTTTCATGCCTTTCCACCAGAAGTGTGCCTTGAGGTCCTTATACATCTTAGTCCCACCAGGATGTAGGGTATAAGGTGTATAATGGGCCTCTCGCAATATCTGTTCTCTAATCTCCACATCTATTGGCACACATGCTCGGTTCCTGTACCTCAGTATTCCCGAGGCATCTATCGTAAAGTCCCCTGACTGATCACTCGAAATATGATCTCTAATCCTGGCCAAGTGGGGGTCCTCACTCTGTTTCTCTTTGATCCTGTCCAGCAGAGTGGGCTGCAAGACTAAAGATGTCAGTCTAGCAGTGACCCCAGGGGACACAACCTCTATCTCGAGTCGTCTCATTTCCTCTAATAGCGGTGCCTGGTCTGTGATTAACATAGACAAACTTTGCACCGCCCTCCTACTCAAGGCATCAGCGACCACATTAGCCTTGCCTGGGTGGTAGAGAATATCTACATCATAATCCTTTAATAGCTCTAACCACCTACGTTGCCTCAAATTCAACTCCTTCTGCGTGAACAGGTATTTTAGGCTCTTGTGGTCGGTGTAGATTTCACAATGCTCCCCATATAGATAATGACGCCAGAGCTTTAGTGCAAAAACCACGGCAGCGAGCTCCAAGTCATGGGTAGGGTAATTCTTCTCATAATCCTTGAGTTGCCTTGATGCATAAGCAATTACCCTCCCTTCCTGCATCAACACACAACCGAGTCCACTGTGTGATGCGTCGCTGTAGATCACATATCCCTTTCCCATCACAGGAAGGGAAAGGATAGGAGCGGTCATCAGTCTATTCTTTAGCTCCTCAAAGCTCTTTTGACAGTCCTCACTCCAGATAAACTTCACTCCCTTACGCGTCAAGCGAGTGAGGGGTGTGGAGAGCTTCGCAAAGCCTTCCACAAACCGACGGTAATACCCAGCTAAACCCATAAAGCTACGTACCTCAGAAACCGTCGTCGGTCGGGGCCAATCACGGACTGCCTCAATCTTCGCTGGGTCCACCGCCACACCTGCAGCGGAAATCACATGGCCCAAGAAGACTACCTCCTGAAGCCAAAACTCGCACTTTGCCAGCTTGGCATACAACTTCTTCTCTTGCAGAAGTTGCAGCACGATCCTTAAGTGCTCCTCATGCTCAATATCACTTCGGGAGTAAATCAAGATATCATCAATGAATACTACTACGAATCGATCCAAGTATAGTCGGAAGATCCGGTTCATTAAATCCATGAATGCGGCAGGGGCATTAGTTAGCCCAAAAGGCATAACTGTAAATTCATAATGCCCGTACCGTGATCTAAATGCCGTTTTCGGAATATCCTCGGCCTTCACCTTCAACTGGTGGTAACCAGACTGCAAATCTATCTTAGAGAAGACACAAGACCCTTGCAGCTGATCAAAAAGATCAGCGATGCGCGGCAAAGGGTACTTGTTTTTGATGGTTACTTTATTTAATTCCCTATAGTCCACACACAATCGAAGTGACCCATCCTTCTTTTTCACGAATAGCACCGGCGCTCCCCAAGGCGACACACTCGGCCTAATAAAGCCCTTGTCCATCAAATCCTGGAGTTGCGCCTTAAGCTCTCGCAGCTCAGCCGGTGCCATCCGGTACGAAGCCTTTGAGATTGGCGCAGTTCCCGGAACTACGTCAATCACAAACTCAATTTCCCTATCTGGCGGCATGCTAGTAAGCCCAGGGGGAAAAACATCCGGGAACTCGCGGGCAATAGGGATATCCCCGAGTCCCGGCGCCGCCGTAGGCCCTTCAACAACACTAGCCAAAAAGGCTACACATCCTCGATGGATCATCTGCCTCGCTCGGGAAGTCGAAACCATAGAGGCAAAGAAAGTACTCTGACATCCCCGGTATACCAACATCTCCTGGCCAGGTTCTCTAAAAGTGACCGTCCTTGCGGCACAGTCAATAGTCGCGAAATACCGAGCCAGCCAGTCCATCCCAAGGACCACATCGAAGTCCTTCAATTGTCTCAGGACCAACAGGTCAGCTGGCATAATCCAGGACTCGATTTGCATCGGGCAGGACCAACAACACTCCTCCACGTGCAAGGTGTGATCGGGAATCCGAACCTCTCGTGCACGTGGCAAAAGTCCTACCTCTATCCCATGTAATGATGCAAATGATTTACTAATAAAAGAATGCGATGCTCCAGTATCAAATAATGTACGAGTCCTAATGCCAGAAAGTAAGGTGATACCTGCCACCACGTGATCTGCTGCCGAAGAGTCCTCTACCTGTGCAGCATACACTCGCCCACTTTGAGCTGGAGGGCGATACTCCGTGGGATGGGAAGAAGATGGCCAGCTTGCTGGAGCATATGGCCGCTGAGCCGTCGACCGTTGCTGAGACGGAGAAGGAGCAGATGCTGAAGAAGGAGCCGTCGATGGTGCATATGGGCAGGCAGCTCGGAGGTGGCCAGACTGTCCACACCAATAACAGCGGCCAAACCTCAGATCACAAGCATCAGAGTTATGCTGTCCCTGGCAGAAAATGCACCTAACCGTAGCCTGGGGCTGCCTCGCCTGCTGCCTCTGTCGCGGAGGCCCTTGCTGCCGCGACTGCGATCTCTGCTGATGCGAATGCTGTTGCTGCTGATGCTGCGGTGGCCTCTGGGATCCCCCAGGCCCTCGCCGCTCAGAACGCCTACGGCCGGAAAACTGAGGCCGTGGCGGTCGTGGCAGCCTCCAAGAACTGGCCTGTCCCCCGTCGTCCTGCGCTGGTCGCTTCCTGTCTGCGCCTTTAGCGACCAGGCCCCCACGTCTGGCGACGACGTGGTCTCCCCTCTCAACCCACTGGGCATGCTCTGCTGCCTCCTCCAAGGTCTGTAGTCTCTGAGCATGCACCAGAGTATAGATTTCTGGGCGCAGGCCCGACTCAAAGAGTTCCACCTGGTGCGGTCCGTCCCTGGCGACGTAAGGTACGCAGTTGAGTAACCGCGTGAACTCCTGAAAGTAGTCCAATGCTGTCCGGTCGCCTTGCTGAAGATTCTTCAAATCATCTTCCAGCTTTTTCTTCATACTCGTGGAAAGTACGTATCCAGAATCATCTTCTTGAACTCTGACCAGGGTAGATGTCGAGTGATCTGGAACTCCAGAGGCTCTACCCGACGCCACCATGCATCAGCGTCCCCGTCTAAGCAGTGTACAGCCATATGTACCCTGTACTTCTGGTCAATGAAGAAGTCCCGGAATAACTTCTCCATTGACGAAAGCCAAGTCCCGATCTCCCACGGCTGGGTATTCCGCCCTGAAAACCTGGGCGGTCCCCGCTTACAGAACTGAGTAAGTTTGTCAGCAATCTCCTGCTCCTCCGCCGGAGTCAATGGCCGGATTGCTCCCTGAGCAACAGGGGATGCCGTGGTCACCGGTCCAACTGGGGAAGCCACAGCAGGGGAGGGTGGTACGGGAGAACTCTCAGGGGGTGCAACAACAGGCTGCGCCCTCTGTTCTAACATCTGCGTCAGCCGACCCATGGCCTCCTCCTGACGCCGCACGGCCTCTGACATCTGGGCCATCTGAGCCTGCAGCTCCTGCACCTCACTCTGCTGGCCCTGCTCGGACTCTTCCGGCTCGGGCTCAGGGGAAGAAGGCTGCGAACGCGTCAACATTCTACGTTGCGGAGGCATCCTACCACAAGAAACCACCCTTAGTATCCAACCCCCACACGACCCATTCTAGCGAAAGTCAAAGACATTCTCCTATTTCTGTGACTTTATGTTGTCTGCAGCCAACATAACAGTCTACCAGAAGTAGGCTATGTCGACCCCTCTTCCTTTATTGGAAGAGTTAAATAAGTAACACAACGACTTCCGCAAAATTGCCACGTCTCTCGCACCCTATCATCCTAGGGTATGTCAAAAGCCTAGGGTTTCCTAAGTCCCAACTGACCTATCCCTAAGCTCTGATACCAACTTAATCTGTCACGCCCCGGAACCCGGGCTCGCCAACAGATCCGCCGTGCACATGGGATTTCCCGAGTACACGAAGCGCTGGTAACCTGCTCCGATATAATATAAACAATAAAAGAGCATAATACAGAGCTGAAGTGGAAGAACCACATAGTATCTCATACTGGGACTAAAATAAACTGTGATATGTACAATAATCTCCCAGCTCACCAAAATAATACAACCAGTCGGCGAAAGCCAGACTCAAAATAAAAGGAGAATACCACAGTCTGAGTGAAGGGTACAACGTCTATCTACAGCTCTCAGTCTCCCAGGAGATCTATCTATTCAGCGATCCCCTTACCTCGATCAGCTGCCGATGGCCTAGCAGCTCCCGCAGACGACTCTGCAAAATAAAGGAGAAGAAGAGAAAACAGTAATGGGGGTGAGAACTACCAGATAAACCAGTAGCCTCCCCTAGTGGGCAAAACCTCAACTCTGACGCACCCACTAGGACTACTAGAGGCCAGAAAGGAATAAGTGGTAAAGCTGTAAACAGAACTGCTGAATAAAGGGAAACCACCACTAGTATGCCTCTAAATGTCATGTAGCATGAAATGACTGTATGCAACAATACCAAACATGCCTGCCTGAAATAACTCAGTCTTGTGTCACTGGTACTTGCCTACTGTGCCTTGCCAAATCGGGTATGCTGGCCAATGCATAACACCAATAGGGGATAGTGTTTGCCAAATCGGGTATGCTGGCCAACGCATGACACCGATAGGGAATAGTGGTTGCCAAATTGGGTATGCTGGTCAACGCATAACACCGATAGGGGATAGGAGTCTCAAGGACTCAAAGTCTGTCTGTAACACACTCCGGAGTGGCACTCGAGGGGAGCGACCCACACGAGTAAAATATCTCAGTAATAAGTATCAGAAGTGCCATAAAACAGCAGGACTGGATCATGACTATGATCAAAGTGGGAAAAACTATCCACTAAAGAAAACCCCGATCTGATGCCATAGTACTTAACAAGTGGGAAACCATCCACTAGGATAACCCGATCCTCAGCTGATGCAAAATAGACCAGACTCATCCCTAATCTGATGCAAGGATAAATATCTGGTCGACCGCCTACTGTCCGCGGTCACCGCAATACCCCACAAATCCATAATCTAATGCAATCTCGACTACACTATCCCAAACCCCTGCTCACACTTGAGCAACAAGCCTCTGGATGCACAGGACAATAATGAAACATGTACAATTCCCAAGATGATAGTGTAGCAATAAATAGTGGCTAACTAGATGAGCAAGAAAGCATGCCATTATTTAAAAGCTGTAGAAAAGTGTCAAATATTTATAAAAAAGATTGATTGTTATGAAAGTTATTGCATGCGAGATTATAGCCTTTGTCCCAATCACAGTGTCCCAATATAAGTCATCATATAATTGGTGGGGTTATATTAAATTTTAGGAGAGTTCGTCCCAGCGGTTCTCATCAATTGTCCTGTTAGTTGTCCTGTTAGTAGTCCTGTTAGTAGTCCTGTTAGTAGTCCCAATGGTTCTCATCATTTATCATATTAGTTTATCCCAATTGTTCTTCATCAATTGTCATATTAGTTTGTCCCAATTGTTCTTATCAATTGAATTTTAGGGGAGTTCCAGTAATCCCAGTGAGCTTGTCAAAAATGAGGTAAGCAACACCGCCCACATCGAACAGCTCAATCACACCCAGATAGTCTCCTGGCTGTCCACAGTCCCCTAGAACTGCTGTCTGCCGAGAACGGTGCCCTACAGCAACACACATTGCACAGGGTTGTAACTATATTATTCATAAAAATACAGCTTTTGCTGTTTTTCAAATAGCACGAAAAGAGAGGAGTTTTTCACCTCTGTATAGTGCTCAGAAAAATCCAGAAAAATTACGGTTGCGTTCCTCGCGAAGAGTAGATCAAAATCGACTCTTTAAACGCCTCGATCTGATGCTCCTACGCCAAGATAAAAATCGGAGAAGTTGACACTATCCAGAAATTTCCACAGCAAAAAGGGGGGTCAAAGAGGCCTCGGGAATCGTGCCAAAAGTACGAAATGGAGCAAAGTGATCAACACGGAAATCGAAGCCTCTACATCTTAGGAACGCGCTGTCGCAAAAATCATCCAAAAATGCCTCCTGGTTAGCCCACAGGGAATTTTCGACGGAACTGCGACGGGAAATGGGCCGAAAAAGAAAACCGTCGCAGTGCGCGCGTCGCAGATAATCACTAACTGTAACTCCCAAAATCTGAGATTTGGAGGAGAGAGAGAGAGAGAGAGAGAGGGAAGAAATTTTGTAGAGGGCACATGCCCTGATTCTCACTCTAAGGCCCGCAAATCGAGGTGGAATGAGAGGGGTGGGGATTGCTATTTATAAGGGCTGGGGCTCCACACAGGATCGGATCCGAACAGGGAACACCGAAACGGGCCAACCAAAACGCCACGTGTCCACAAAACAGGGAACAGCCGGTGCAAGGGCCAATCAGAAGCTGCCACGTGTCCACGTGGGCAACGGGCCCGGTTCCCCGCGCCGGGGACTTCCGGAAGATGTCAGCAATAGGATCTTGCACGTGTCAAACAGTCCCCAGCTCCGCGGCTCTCCCTAGAAGCTCCGGCCAGCCAATGGGAAGCTGCCACCCCCAAGGCAGTGCAGGGTTCGGTGCTCACGGTGGCACGCCAGGCCCATGGACCGCGCACACCGAGCCCCACGCACGCGCCTGCGCCGCCGCACCTCTGCCGCTGT
>CM055062.1:51553538-51648774 GCA_029204045.2 Tillandsia leiboldiana | reverse complement strand
TTCGAATCACCCGGACCTTCCTTTCTGCCCTATCAAGAACTATCGGTCCCAAGGTCGCCTCTAGACTACTCACTACCAATAAAGTGGTGATCGACACGCGTCCATACAAGCTTCAAACGGACCATCTGATGATGCTCGAGCTTGAAAGCTAGTGTTTACGTGAATTCAGCCAAAGATACAATGCCGGAATCCACCCTCGCGAAATCCAGGACACAAGCCCCAGATGTCCTCCAGGATTTGTATCGTCCGTTCTGACTAGCCCACGACGTTCGCGGATGAAAACAGTACTGAACCTAAGCTGAGTTCCCAAGGTTTGCGTGACAAACTCATCCAAGAAACGTGAAACAAACCTCGGGTCTCTATCTGATAAATGGAGGGCGGGGACTCCATGCAATTCTAACTATCTCATTAGATATGAGCGTGGGTAACTCGCTCAAGTGGCCAGTAGTCTGCATGGGCAGAAAGTGCGCCCGACTTGGTAAGTCTATCAACAACTACCCAGCTATCGCGTCTGCTCCTCCTGGGGCCTCGGTAGTCCGACCACAACGTCCATTGTAATGTGGTCCCATTTCCACTCGGGGATTGGGAGACTTTGTAACTTGCCAGCTGGCACTCGATGCTCAGCTGTCACCTCTGAACAGGTTAAACACTGCGCCACAAATCTCACCACTATCCCTTTTCATGCCTTTCCACCAGAAGTGTGCCTTGAGGTCCTTATACATCTTAGTCCCCACAGGATGTAGGGGTATAAGGTGTATAATGGGCCTCTCGCAATATCTGTTCTCTAATCTCCACATCTATTGGCACACATGCTCGGTTCCTGTACCTCAGTATTCCCGAGGCATCTATCGTAAAGTCCCCTGACTGATCACTCGAAATATGATCTCTAATCCTGGCCAAGTGGGGGTCCTCACTCTGTTTCTCTTTGATCCTGTCCAGCAGAGTGGGCTGCAAGACTAAAGATGTCAGTCTAGCAGTGACCCCAGGGGACACAACCTCTATCTCGAGTCGTCTCATTTCCTCTAATAGCGGTGCCTGGTCTGTGATTAACATAGACAAACTTTGCACCGCCCTCCTACTCAAGGCATCAGCGACCACATTAGCCTTGCCTGGGTGGTAGAGAATATCTACATCATAATCCTTTAATAGCTCTAACCACCTACGTTGCCTCAAATTCAACTCCTTCTGCGTGAACAGGTATTTTAGGCTCTTGTGGTCGGTGTAGATTTCACAATGCTCCCCATATAGATAATGACGCCAGAGCTTTAGTGCAAAAACCACGGCAGCGAGCTCCAAGTCATGGGTAGGGTAATTCTTCTCATAATCCTTGAGTTGCCTTGATGCATAAGCAATTACCCTCCCTTCCTGCATCAACACACAACCGAGTCCACTGTGTGATGCGTCGCTGTAGATCACATATCCCTTTCCCATCACAGGAAGGGAAAGGATAGGAGCGGTCATCAGTCTATTCTTTAGCTCCTCAAAGCTCTTTTGACAGTCCTCACTCCAGATAAACTTCACTCCCTTACGCGTCAAGCGAGTGAGGGGTGTGGAGAGCTTCGCAAGCCTTCACAAACCGACGGTAATACCCAGCTAAACCCATAAAGCTACGTACCTCAGAAACCGTCGTCGGTCGGGGCCAATCACGGACTGCCTCAATCTTCGCTGGGTCCAACGCCACACCTGCAGCGGAAATCACATGGCCCAAGAAGACTACCTCCTGAAGCCAAAACTCGCACTTTGCCAGCTTGGCATTACAACTTCTTCTCTGCAGAAGTTGCAGCACGATCCTTAAGTGCTCCTCATGCTCAATATCACTTCGGGAGTAAATCAAGATATCATCAATGAATACTACTACGAATCGATCCAAGTATAGTCGGAAGATCGGTTCATTAAATCCATGAATGCGGCAGGGGCATTAGTTAGCCCAAAAGGCATAACTGTAAATTCATAATGCCCGTACCGTGATCTAAATGCCGTTTTCGGAATATCCTCGGCCTTCACCTTCAACTGGTGGTAACCAGACTGCAAATCTATCTTAGAGAAGACACAAGACCCTTGCAGCTGATCAAAAAGATCAGCGATGCGCGGCAAAGGGTACTTGTTTTGATGGTTACTTTATTTAATTCCCTATAGTCCACACACAATCGAAGTGACCCATCCTTCTTTTTCACGAATAGCACCGGCGCTCCCCAAGGCGACACACTCGGCCTAATAAAGCCCTTGTCCATCAAATCCTGGAGTTGCGCCTTAAGCTCTCGCAGCTCAGCCGGTGCCATCCGGTACGAAGCCTTTGAGATTGGCGCAGTTCCCGGAACTACGTCAATCACAAACTCAATTTCCCTATCTGGCGGCATGCTAGTAAGCCCAGGGGGAAAAAACATCCGGGAACTCGCGGGCAATAGGGATATCCCCGAGTCCCGGCGCCGCCGTAGGCCCTTCAACAACACTAGCCAAAAGGCTACACATCCTCGATGGATCATCTGCCTCGCTCGGGAAGTCGAAACCATAGAGGCAAAGAAAGTACTCTGACATCCCCGGTATACCAACATCTCCTGGCCAGGTTCTCTAAAAGTGACCGTCCTTGCGGCACAGTCAATAGTCGCGAAATACCGAGCCAGCCAGTCCATCCCAAGGACCACATCGAAGTCCTTCAATTGTCTCAGGACCAACAGGTCAGCTGGCATAATCCAGGACTCGATTTTGCATCGGGCAGGACCAACAACACTCCTCCACGTGCAAGGTGTGATCGGGAATCCGAACCTCTCGTGCACGTGGCAAAAGTCCTACCTCTATCCCATGTAATGATGCAAATGATTTACTAATAAAAGAATGCGATGCTCCAGTATCAAATAATGTACGAGTCCTAATGCCAGAAAGTAAGGTGATACCTGCCACCACGTGATCTGCTGCCGAAGAGTCCTCTACCTGTGCAGCATACACTCGCCCACTTTGAGCTGGAGGGCGATACTCCGTGGGATGGGAAGAAGATGGCCAGCTTGCTGGAGCATATGGCCGCTGAGCCGTCGACCGTTGCTGAGACGGAGAAGGAGCAGATGCTGAAGAAGGAGCCGTCGATGGTGCATATGGGCAGGCAGCTCGGAGGTGGCCAGACTGTCCACACCAATAACAGCGGCCAAACCTCAGATCACAAGCATCAGAGTTATGCTGTCCCTGGCAGAAAATGCACCTAACCGTAGCCTGGGGCTGCCTCGCCTGCTGCCTCTGTCGCGGAGGCCCTTGCTGCCGCGACTGCGATCTCTGCTGATGCGAATGCTGTTGCTGCTGATGCTGCGGTGGCCTCTGGGATCCCCCAGGCCCTCGCCGCTCAGAACGCCTACGGCCGGAAAACTGAGGCCGTGGCGGTCGTGGCAGCCTCCAAGAACTGGCCTGTCCCCCGTCGTCCTGCGCTGGTCGCTTCCTGTCTGCGCCTTTAGCGACCAGGCCCCCACGTCTGGCGACGACGTGGTCTCCCCTCTCAACCCACTGGGCATGCTCTGCTGCCTCCTCCAAGGTCTGTAGTCTCTGAGCATGCACCAGAGTATAGATTTCTGGGCGCAGGCCCGACTCAAAGAGTTCCACCTGGTGCGGTCCGTCCCTGGCGACGTAAGGTACGCAGTTGAGTAACCGCGTGAACTCCTGAAAGTAGTCCAATGCTGTCCGGTCGCCTTGCTGAAGATTCTTCAAATCATCTTCCAGCTTTTTCTTCATACTCGTGGAAAAGTACGTATCCAGAATCATCTTCTTGAACTCTGACCAGGGTAGATGTCGAGTGATCTGGAACTCCAGAGGCTCTACCCGACGCCACCATGCATCAGCGTCCCCGTCTAAGCAGTGTACAGCCATATGTACCCTGTACTTCTGGTCAATGAAGAAGTCCCGGAATAACTTCTCCATTGACGAAAGCCAAGTCCCGATCTCCCACGGCTGGGTATTCCGCCCTGAAAACCTGGGCGGTCCCCGCTTACAGAACTGAGTAAGTTTGTCAGCAATCTCCTGCTCCTCCGCCGGAGTCAATGGCCGGATTGCTCCCTGAGCAACAGGGGATGCCGTGGTCACCGGTCCAACTGGGGAAGCCACAGCAGGGGAGGGTGGTACGGGAGAACTCTCAGGGGGTGCAACAACAGGCTGCGCCCTCTGTTCTAACATCTGCGTCAGCCGACCCATGGCCTCCTCCTGACGCCGCACGGCCTCTGACATCTGGGCCATCTGAGCCTGCAGCTCCTGCACCTCACTCTGCTGGCCCTGCTCGGACTCTTCCGGCTCGGGCTCAGGGGAAGAAGGCTGCGAACGCGTCAACATTCTACGTTGCGGAGGCATCCTACCACAAGAAACCACCCTTAGTATCCAACCCCCACACGACCCATTCTAGCGAAAGTCAAAGACATTCTCCTATTTCTGTGACTTTATGTTGTCTGCAGCCAACATAACAGTCTACCAGAAGTAGGCTATGTCGACCCCTCTTCCTTTATTGGAAGAGTTAAATAAGTAACACAACGACTTCCGCAAAATTGCCACGTCTCTCGCACCCTATCATCCTAGGGTATGTCAAAAGCCTAGGGTTTCCTAAGTCCCAACTGACCTATCCCTAAGCTCTGATACCAACTTAATCTGTCACGCCCCGGAACCCGGGCTCGCCAACAGATCCGCCGTGCACATGGGATTTCCCGAGTACACGAAGCGCTGGTAACCTGCTCCGATATAATATAAACAATAAAAGAGCATAATACAGAGCTGAAGTGGAAGAACCACATAGTATCTCATACTGGGACTAAAAATAAACTGTGATATGTACAATAATCTCCCAGCTCACCAAAATAATACAACCAGTCGGCGAAAGCCAGACTCAAAATAAAAGGAGAATACCACAGTCTGAGTGAAGGGTACAACGTCTATCTACAGCTCTCAGTCTCCCAGGAGATCTATCTATTCAGCGATCCCCTTACCTCGATCAGCTGCCGATGGCCTAGCAGCTCCCGCAGACGACTCTGCAAAATAAAGGAGAAGAAAGAGAAAAACAGTAATGGGGGTGAGAACTACCAGATAAACCAGTAGCCTCCCCTAGTGGGCAAAACCTCAACTCTGACGCACCCACTAGGACTACTAGAGGCCAGAAAGGAATAAGTGGTAAAGCTGTAAACAGAACTGCTGAATAAAGGGAAACCACCACTAGTATGCCTCTAAATGTCATGTAGCATGAAATGACTGTATGCAACAATACCAAACATGCCTGCCTGAAATAACTCAGTCTTGTGTCACTGGTACTGCCTACTGTGCCTTGCCAAATCGGGTATGCTGGCCAATGCATAACACCAATAGGGGATAGTGTTTGCCAAATCGGGTATGCTGGCCAACGCATGACACCGATAGGGAATAGTGGTTGCCAAATTGGGTATGCTGGTCAACGCATAACACCGATAGGGGATAGGAGTCTCAAGGACTCAAAGTCTGTCTGTAACACACTCCGGAGTGGCACTCGAGGGGAGCGACCCACACGAGTAAAATATCTCAGTAATAAGTATCAGAAGTGCCATAAAACAGCAGGACTGGATCATGACTATGATCAAAGTGGGAAAAACTATCCACTAAAGAAAACCCCGATCTGATGCCATAGTACTTAACAAGTGGGAAACCATCCACTAGGATAACCCGATCCTCAGCTGATGCAAAATAGACCAGACTCATCCCTAATCTGATGCAAGGATAAATATCTGGTCGACCGCCTACTGTCCGCGGTCACCGCAATACCCCACAAATCCATAATCTAATGCAATCTCGACTACACTATCCCAAACCCCTGCTCACACTTGAGCAACAAGCCTCTGGATGCACAGGACAATAATGAAACATGTACAATTCCCAAGATGATAGTGTAGCAATAAATAGTGGCTAACTAGATGAGCAAGAAAGCATGCCATTATTTAAAAGCTGTAGAAAAGTGTCAAATATTTATAAAAAAGATTGATTGTTATGAAAGTTATTGCATGCGAGATTATAGCCTTTGTCCCAATCACAGTGTCCCAATATAAGTCATCATATAATTGGTGGGGTTATATTAAATTTTAGGAGAGTTCGTCCCAGCGGTTCTCATCAATTGTCCTGTTAGTTGTCCTGTTAGTAGTCCTGTTAGTAGTCCTGTTAGTAGTCCCAATGGTTCTCATCATTTATCATATTAGTTTATCCCAATTGTTTTCATCAATTGTCATATTAGTTTGTCCCAATTGTTCTTATCAATTGAATTTTAGGGGAGTTCCAGTAATCCCAGTGAGCTTGTCAAAAATGAGGTAAGCAACAACCGCCCACATCGAACAGCTCAAATCACACCCAGATAGTCTCCTGGCTGTCCACAGTCCCCTAGAACTGCTGTCTGCCGAGAACGGTGCCCTACAGCAACACACATTGCACAGGGTGTAACTATATTATTCATAAAAATACAGCTTTTGCTGTTTTTCAAATAGCACGAAAAGAGAGGAGTTTTTCACCTCTGTATAGTGCTCAGAAAAATCCAGAAAAATTACGGTTGCGTTCCTCGCGAAGAGTAGATCAAAATCGACTCTTTAAACGCCTCGATCTGATGCTCCTACGCCAAGATAAAAATCGGAGAAGTTGACACTATCCAGAAATTTCCACAGCAAAAAGGGGGGTCAAAGAGGCCTCGGGAATCGTGCCAAAAGTACGAAATGGAGCAAAGTGATCAACACGGAAATCGAAGCCTTACCTCTTAGGAACGCGCTGTCGCAAAAATCATCCAAAAATTCCTCCTGGTTAGCCCACAGGGAATTTTCGACGGAACTGCGACGGGAAATGGGCCGAAAAAGAAAACCGTCGCAGTGCGCCGCGTCGCAGATAACTCACTAACTGTAACTCCAAAAATTCTGAGATTTGGAGGAGAGAGAGAAGAGAGAGAGAGGAAGAAATTTTGTAGAGGGCACATGCCCTGATTCTCACTCTAAGGCCCGCAAATCGAGGTGGGAATGAGAGGGGGTGGGGATTGCTATTTATAATGGGCTGGGGCTCCACACAGGATCGGATCCGAACAGGGAACACCGAAACGGGCCAACCAAAACGCGCCACGTGTCCACAAAACAGGGAACAGCCGGTGCAAGGGCCACTCAGAAGCTGCCACGTGTCCACGTGGTGCACGGGCCCGGTCCCCGCGCCGGGTCTTCCGGAAGATGTCAGCCAATAGGATCTTGCCACGTGTCACAGTCCCCGTGGGCTTCTAGAAGCCGGCCAGCCAATGGGAAGCTGCCACGTGGCAGATGCAGGGTTCGGTGCTCCCGGTGCACGCCAGGCCCATGGACCGCGCACCCGAGCCCCCCGCCCGCGCCTGCGCCGCCGCCCTCTGCCGCTGTTCCGCCGCTGCGCCGCCGCCCGCCGCCGTGCGCCGCCGCCCGCCGCCGCTTGCCGGTCGCCGGAACAGTAATTCCGGCGGCCGGAGTTACTGTTCCGGCGTGAACAGTAATTTTGCGCCGAAAAAATAAAGTAAATATACCATTTCGATCGTTTTCGCGCGCTGAGTCCAAATCCGCTATCCATTTTGCCAAATTCTCATCCGAAATTTTGCCGAAAGCTCCCGAAAAATTCCATTTGCTCCGATTTTCGCGCAGAGTCTATATTAAATGTCCAATTTCGATTCTACAAGCTCTGCTTCACCGAATAAGCTCCCTACAGTCACTGTTTAATGTTGCACAGTTCCTGCGGGAGTCCGGATCATCACATTGCCGCCATCCAATATATATGAATCAACCTGCAATGTTGGGTTAGTAATGTGCAGTCATATATATAAAAGGGTTAGCAATGGGTTAGCAACCTGCTAACCCATCTACTAAATTCTGCCAATTATTTTAAGGAACACCCATAGAGGGGTTCTGCACAGTCATATATATAAAAGGGAACACTTGTACTTCAGTCTAATTTCAAGTCTTCCATCTTGTATATATGAATGTTCAACACTTAGCTATACATGTTGCTTTTACACTTTTAAGGAACACCCATCTACTAAATTCTACCAATTGTTTTAAGAAATACCCATAGAGGGGTTCTGCACAGTCATATATATAAAAGGGAACACTTATACTTCAGTCTAATTTCAAGTCTTCCATCTTGTATATATGAATGTTCAACGCTTATCAATAGCTGTTGCTTTTACACTTTTAAGTAACACCCATCTACTAAATTCTACCAATTGTTTTAAGGAACACCCATAGATGGATTCTATACAGTCATATATATATAAGGGAATACTTGTATGCAGTCTAATTTCAAGTCTTCCATCTTGTATATATGAATGTTCAACGCTTATCTATAGCTGTTGCTTTTACACTTTTAAGTAACACTCATCTACTAAATTCTACCACTTGTTTTAAGGAACACCCATAGAGGGATTCTGCACAGTCATATATATATATAAGGGAACACTTGTATGCAGTATAATTTCAAGTCTTCCATCTTGTATATATATGAATGTTCAATACTTAGCTATAGCTGTTGCTTTTACACTTTTAAGGAACACCCATCTACTAAATTCTGCCAATTATTTTAAGGAATACCCATAGAGGGGTTCTGCACAGTCATATATATAAAAGCGAACACTTATACTTCAGTCTAATTTCAAGTCTTCCATCTTGTATATATGAATGTTCAACGCTTATCTATAGCTGTTGCTTTTACACTTTTAAGGAACACCTATCTACTAAATTCTGCCAATTGATTTAAGGAACACCCATAGAGGGGTTCTACACAGTCATATATATAAAAGGAAACACTTGTATGCAGTCTAATTTCAAGTCTTCCATCTTGTATATATGAATGTTCAACGCTTATCTATAGCTGTTGCTTTTACACTTTTAAGTAACACCCATCTACTAAATTCTACCAATTGTTTTGAGGAACACCCATAGAGGGATTCTGTACAGTCATATATATATAAGGGAATACTTGTATGCAGTCTAATTTCAAGTCTTCCATCTTGTATATATGAATGTTCAACGCTTATCTATAGCTGTTTGTCACGCCCCGGGGGATTATTTTAGCGGAAACGGATTACAAAAGGGTATGTATTTTTTTTTGAAAACCTTCTTCCCCGGCGCGTACCCAGATCCGCCGCATATACAGGATCACTCTACAAACGGACAGAGTCTCCCCTGTATATGCACGGCGTCGCGGTTTGTACAATGTCCATTAACGAGTGAACATTCAATCACAACAATCCAAACGTATAACCATTCACAATATACTGAATTAACTCACGGCCGATTAGTTTGAAAGGATAAAACCCACGGTTGTTGAAACGGCGCCCACCCGGCACCCATATTTTGAAAACCGTCTTTGAAAGCAACATAAACTCAGGGTTTTTGAAAACAGTGCCCACACGACACTTAGGTTTTGAAATCATAGTTTTCGCAATCCGTTCTTTTATTTGCTATTTTATTTTCCAAAGCGGCCCACAGAAAAATAAAGAAAAATAGACAATCCAAATGTCACCGTACCAACGTCCACACCGACCCCACGAGGGTATCGAGAACCATCCACAGTCTACAAATATTAAATGGAATGCGAAAGTAAGGAGTAAAACACTGTTCCGGTCTCCTGAGACCCAACACCTCTAGCCGTGGCCTCACCGTCGCCTAACTCTCCCCCCTGTAGGACCCTGTCGCAAAGTGGGAAGTCAGCGACTAAACAAAAATGATAATAATAAAGCAGGTAAAGAAACATCCAACCGTAGTCTATCCGGAGCAACCACCCCTCCCCGCAAGGGAAAAGTAGAATCAAACACCTGTAAACCTGCAATACCCGATCCCGTCGGACAACTAAACCGACGAATCGCACCGCGCCTAAGTCGGACAACTAAACCGAATGGGTCGCACCGCTCCCACGTCGGACAACTAAACCGACGGGTCGCACCGCTCACACCTTGGCGCATACATGCCCCACAACTAAAGAGGCCCCACGCCGTCCTGTGGGTATACACGGGTCATGGACCACTTTTCCGGAAAAGCACACCCTTTGCGGTGGCCAAACCGCGGGTGCGCGTGCTGCAGCCGAGCATAGTAACCGTGAACCATATATATATATCAATGTATGAAAAACGTATGAAATAACATATACATATCCGTGCATGATAACTAAATGAAACAGCATATATATATTCACAGCATACTCCTATACGTGCAAGAGAGCGACATGAAACAATATGTATATCTAATCACGAGTACCGTAAAGCCATAACGAATAAATGATGCCTCCCTACTAGGTTTAACCCAAGTACACTTAAGGATGACCCCGTCCACCAAGATAGAATTAAAAGTTAAGACTTAGGAGTAAAAACCCACCTCTACGAGCGATGAACAAAGCGCTATCCCCCGTGTGTCCCGGTGCGCTCCCCAAAACTACAAAAGTCCACCGGGGAGAAGTCAGCGACTAAACAACATAAAACAAGGGTCAAGAACAGACATTCGGGTCCCGTCGTGGAACGGGGCTCCCGGGTTCGACGGCGGCGGCGGCGGCCGAGTCGGAACCCGAGGCGGCGGCCGAGTCGGAACCCGAGGCGGCGGCGACCGTGCTGCCGCGCTGGCCGCACGCGTATCAGGCTCCGTGCGGTGTGATGCCCGCACGGCTCCCTGACAGCGGCGGCGCCCAGGTCCAGCACGGGTGCCCAGGCCGCACGCACGGGCTGCCCCGCGCGGCGCCCAGGTCCAGCACGGGTGCCCAGGCCGCACGCACGGGCTGCCCCGCGCGGCGCCCAGGTCCCGCGCGGGCGCCCAGGCCGCACGCACGGGCGGCCCCGCGCGGCGCCCAGGCTCCGCGCGGGCGCCCAGCCCGCACGCACGGGCGACCCCGCGCGGCGCCCAGGCCCGCGCGGGTGCCAGACCCGCACGCACGGGCGACCCCGCGCGGCGCCCAGGCTCCGCGCGGGCGCCCAGCCCGCACGCACGGGCGACCCCGTGCGGCGCCCAGGCCCGCGCGGGTGCCAGACCCGCATGCACGGGCGACCCCGCGCGGCGCCCAGGCCCGCGCGGGTGCCAGACCCGCACGCCCGGTGCCCTAGCCCTGCGCGTAAGGGCGCTCGCGACGGCGGTGGTGCGGCCGGCCGGGGTGTGCCGCCTCCCCCCCTTCCCGTGCGACGATCCGGAAGAAACCCTAGCTAAAAAAAACATAAAGACAAACTCACCGAACCAATGCGCCTCCGACTCGCCGATGGAGAGGGAGGGAGAGACGAGGATTATCCCGTTCTTGCGTGCCCGGTTCCGGAGGTGTGCGGTGTTCTTCCCGTTCCTCGATCGCTCCGCCGCGGTGCCTTGCGCCGATCGGTGGGAAGAGGAGGGTTTGGGTGAGAGGAACGGTAGGGGAACTCCAAAACTAAACCCAACACATACGTATTAATATTAGCCGCCTCCGTACACGGGAACTTAACCCTAAGTCCCAAAATACAAATCAATCTCGGCGAAATGAGTTTGGGTGCGAACCTGGGTCCGGTCCGCCTCGAAGAACGTGTAAGTCGCCTGAACTGCTGCCAACTTCCGGAATTTATTCTGGGAGATTTCGGGGTCAGAATCCAGATCCGATCGCGCCGCCGAAATCCATTTCGCGAGCTTTATTGTCTAAAAAAATACCCGCGAGCCCCGACAGTCTGCCCAGAGATAAAGAAAAATAATTCACCTCCGGACCCCTTAGTCGAAAAGTGGATTTACAAGAATTTTAAAAGAAGGTCTAGAAAGGCAAATAAAGCCGCGGTTATTACACCACTCACCTCTAAAAACGAGTTTCGTCCTCGAAACTCAAACCCGGGTGGTGGTGAAGAGGTCGGGGTAGCACTCCCTCATCTTAGATTCCAGCTCCCATGTTGCTTCTCGTTCTTCCTGGTTGCTCCAGAGCACCTTCACGTAGGGGATGACTCGGTTCCGCAGTGCTTTGCTTTCTCTTGCTAGGATACGCACGGGGGTTTCCTCGAAGCTTAGATCCTCCTTGAGCTCGAATGTGGAGACGTCCAACACGTGTGACGGGTCGGATAGGTATTTTCCGGAGCATGGACACGTGGAAGACGTTGTGGACCCGGTCAAGGTTAGGGGGTAGGGCAAAGCGGTACGCCACTGGGCCTATGCGCTCCAAGATCTCAAAAGGCCCCACAAACCGTGGGCTCAACTCGCCCTTCAGCCCGAAACGCTTGATCCCTCTGGATGGCGAGACCCGTAAGAACACGTGTTCCCCCACTTGAAATTCCAAATCGCGGCGCCGTCGGTCTGCGTAGCTCTTCTGTCGGCTTTGGGCGGTCAGCAACCGCCGCTTGATGAGGCGCACCTTCTCCTCAGTCTCTTCCACCAAGTCGGGTCCCAGGAATTTCCGTTTCCCCTAAGTCGTCCCAACAGATCGGGGATCGGCAGCGTCTCCCATACAAAGCTTCGTAGGGTGCCATTTGGATGCTGGCCTGGTAGCTATTGTTGTAGGCGAATTCCACGAGGGGTAGGTAGCGCGCCCAACCGACTCCCCAGTCAAGTACACAGGCGCGCAGCAGGTCCTCGAGGGTCTGAATTACTCGCTCCGACTGTCCGTCCGTCTGAGGGTGGAAAGCTGCGCTGAAGTGTAGCTTGGTCCCCAGGGCTTGCTGTAGACTTTGCCAACACTTCGAGACGAAGCGGGTGTCTCTATCCGAGGTGGTCGATGCCGGCACTCCGTGCAGTCTCACGATCTCGCTGAGGTAGACTTGAGCCAACTGCTCTCTGGTCCAGGTTGTGTGGATGGGTAGGAAATGAGCTGCCTTGGTTAGCCAGTCCACAATGACCCAGATCGGGTCGTGCCCCTGCTGTGAACGTGGGAACCCGGTGACGAAGTCCATAGTGATCTGATCCCACTTCCACATCGGCACCGGTAAGGGCTGAAATCTCCCTGCAGGCCGCTGATGCTCTGCCTTTGTCTGCTGGCATACCAGGCAGTGAGCAACGTGTCGTGTCACATCCCCCTTCAACTTGGGCCACCAAAAGGTCTGCTTGAGGTCCCTGTACATCTTCGTGCCCCCCCCCCCCCCCCCCCCCCCGGATGCGCCGCATAAGGGGCGCGGTGTACCTCTGTCAGAATCTCCTCCTTCGATTCCGGCGAATCCGGTACACAGAACCGCCCACGGAACCGCAAGACACCGTCACTCTTACAGCCTGAAGTCATACATTAAGGGAATGCTCAAAAGCTTAATCGGGGGCTACAGGTCAGTCGCAAGGTATTTACAACTCTAAGGCTACCAATTTAGACCCAATCTGATACTCCCCACTACAGGGCAGAGTACTTCCTCAGTTCTCTCGACGGTCCGTTGCCTGCAGCCAACGTGCTTACCAAAAGAACAGCGGATTACCAAAGGTTTGTCGCCAACAACAAGTTGGGGACGTAATTCTTATCGGAAGGTATATCACATACCTCCCAACACAATCTCAGTGCCAAAAACATAACCTTTATCAAGGATTACTACCGCCTCGTGGTCACAACCATCACCATGACTAACACATAGGCGAGTCCACGTCGATCCACAAAATCCGTGCAAGGGTGGGGTCAATTCGCATCCGTCCCAAAACAGGGTTACCCTCTGGTCCATGGGCCATTGAATTGCGACACGGGGACACTGAAGGATCAACAACTTGTTCAACCTCTACGCAAACTGTGAGGCCAGAGCAAGAATAGCAGTCCTCTACTGCTGTGCCATCAGCTGGACGAATCCGGCAAGAACAGTGATTTAACCTTTAACCACTGAACTAACAACGATCCCGCAAACCAGAGTGCGTACGACTAATAACCGAAACAACGAGACTCAACTGTGTGAAACCCACCCGAGCTCCAAACCACTATGCCAATACCCTGCGCTCCCTCGAGAACACAAACCGTCCTAGGGGTCGTTCCTAACCAAACACCCAGGTATCGGATCGGGAAGGCAGAAATTCGTGCATCGGAGACTGTGCAATTCACGCACCGGTATGCAAATCGCTAAGGTTAGATTTGCTTCCTCGCCCGTAAGCACACTAGACCGGAACAGTCGACGAGACGAAAGGTAGGGCTAAAGGCAGGAGGGCTCGCAAGGGTCTGGTAGGGTCGGGTTGCTCCGGCCCAAACGGTGCTTCTATGTGGGCAAGGGAAGGGAAGGCAAAAAGGGAAAAAAAAAAAAAAAAAAAAAATATATGAAATAAGTACCTGTCATTCCCTATTTCGGGACAACGCGTCGTCTGCCGGGGCGGCCGGGGGAGTCCGCCCACAACCCTTGGGCCAGCGTCGCGCCGCGTGTTGGGGTGGGGGTTTGCTGTCTAAAGAGTCCGCGCATCGTTGGTCGTCGGGCGAGTCCCTTGTCTGCACGGGGGCCGCCGCGCTCTCTGTTCCTCTTGGCGGTGGTGGCGCGGCGGCGGAGGCGGAGGTGGGCCCTTGGGGGCAGGAGAAGTAATTGTGATCTGGCAAGCCGCACCGGTTACAAAAGTGGTACCTCCAAGTGCATTCCGTCACTGGGTGCGCGCCCTTGCAGATGACGCAGGATCCCGGTTGCACGCGCGCGCTCCCCTTAAGCCCTCGTTCGTCCCCCGGTGCTTGCGTCGGGCGTGGATTTGGTCGGCCCTCTGGATCGGTGCCCCCTTGAGGGGTGGAGGCAGCAGTTCCCTTAGGCTCAGCATGTCGCGGCGCCGGGGGTCTACTGACAGCCGGCTTCAGAGGGCACTCATAACGCGTGTGGCCCGGCCTGCCACATCGGAAACAGTGTCCGTCCCGCCACGGGCAGCTCGTCATGAGGTGTGCGTTGCCGCATATGACGCACGGTTTCGGTGGCCTAGGTCTCTCCTCCGTCGTCTGCCCGAGGTTCTGCCCGGCTCTCGGGCGTTTGCTCGCCCGGCCCCTCCGATGGGGGTCCCCGGCCGACTCGGGGTAAGAGTATTCCTGCCGGGCGCGCTCTACGTTGGTGTGCACGGTCAGGTTAGTAGCCTCCTGGATGGTGGGAGGGCCCGTCGGCGGCACCCCGGGAGGGGCAACGCCTCTGCTGCCGCCCCGGAATCGGTCGACGCCCTCGAGTTCCTGTGTCAGCATGCTCAGGCGCTCCGCGAGAGTCAGCAGTTGCCCAGCCACGTCGCGCAGCTGGTTGCGGAGCAGGCGATTGGCTTCGTCGGCGATGTCCATTTCCGTCGTCGGTTGCTTGCTGAGTCGGCCCTCTATCTGGATGCACACAAGGAAGGTCGGCTTTAGTCTTTGCTAATAAGCAACGGCACATCGAACCACTTAGCGAGAGAAAGGACTCGGGCTCTGACTCTGCGTCCCCGGCCGATGATCTAGTACGGGCCATGTCTGTCACACGCCACAAGAGTCAACTCTAGACCACCCTAAGCAACGAACCCCCCCCTCGATCACTCGCGTCCTACTCTACTATAATCTATCCATTCCATTCCTTTGTAGTTAAGTGAGGTATTCCTGTGGACGTCGGCACCAATTGTTGTGATTGAAAGCTAAGCCTCTGATACCATCTTAATCTGTCACGCCCCGGGGGATTATTTTAGCGGAAACGGATTACAAAAGGGTATGTATTTTTTTTTGAAAACCTTCTTCCCCGGCGCGTACCCAGATCCGCCGCATATACAGGATCACTCTACAAACGGACAGAGTCTCCCCTATATATGCACGGCGTCGCGGTTTGTACAATGTCCATTAACGAGTGAACATTCAATCACAACAATCCAAACGTATAACCATTCACAATATACTGAATTAACTCACGGCCGATTAGTTTGAAAGGATAAAACCCACGGTTGTTGAAACGGCGCCCACCCGGCACCCATATTTTGAAAACCGTCTTTGAAAGCAACATAAACTCAGGGTTTTTGAAAACAGTGCCCACACGACACTTAGGTTTTGAAATCATAGTTTTCGCAATCCGTTCTTTTATTTGCTATTTTATTTTCCAAAGCGGCCCACAGAAAAATAAAGAAAAATAGACAATCCAAATGTCACCGTACCAACGTCCACACCGACCCCACGAGGGTATCGAGAACCATCCACAGTCTACAAATATTAAATGGAATGCGAAAGTAAGGAGTAAAACACTGTTCCGGTCTCCTGAGACCCAACACCTCTAGCCGTGGCCTCACCGTCGCCTAACTCTCCCCCCTGTAGGACCCTGTCGCAAAGTGGGAAGTCAGCGACTAAACAAAAATGATAATAATAAAGCAGGTAAAGAAACATCCAACCGTAGTCTATCCGGAGCAACCACCCCTCCCCGCAAGGGAAAAGTAGAATCAAACACCTGTAAACCTGCAATACCCGATCCCGTCGGACAACTAAACCGACGAATCGCACCGCGCCCAAGTCGGACAACTAAACCGAATGGGTCGCACCGCTCCCACGTCGGACAACTAAACCGACGGGTCGCACCGCTCACACCTTGGCGCATACATGCCCCACAACTAAAGAGGCCCCACGCCGTCCTGTGGGTATACACGGGTCATGGACCACTTTTCCGGAAAAGCACACCCTTTGCGGTGGCCAAACCGCGGGTGCGCGTGCTGCAGCCGAGCATAGTAACCGTGAACCATATATATATATCAATGTATGAAAAACGTATGAAATAACATATACATATCCGTGCATGATAACTAAATGAAACAGCATATATATATTCACAGCATACTCCTATACGTGCAAGAGAGCGACATGAAACAATATGTATATCTAATCACGAGTACCGTAAAGCCATAACGAATAAATGATGCCTCCCTACTAGGTTTAACCCAAGTACACTTAAGGATGACCCCGTCCACCAAGATAGAATTAAAAGTTGAGACTTAGGAGTAAAAACCCACCTCTACGAGCGATGAACAAAGCGCTATCCCCCGTGTGTCCCGGTGCGCTCCCCAAAACTACAAAAGTCCACCGGGGAGAAGTCAGCGACTAAACAACATAAAACAAGGGTCAAGAACAGACATTCGGGTCCCGTCGTGGAACGGGGCTCCCGGGTTCGACGGCGGCGGCGGCGGCCGAGTCGGAACCCGAGGCGGCGGCCGAGTCGGAACCCGAGGCGGCGGCGACCGTGCTGCCGCGCTGGCCGCACGCGTATCAGGCTCCGTGCGGTGTGATGCCCGCACGGCTCCCTGACAGCGGCGGCGCCCAGGTCCAGCACGGGTGCCCAGGCCGCACGCACGGGCTGCCCCGCGCGGCGCCCAGGTCCAGCACGGGTGCCCAGGCCGCACGCACGGGCTGCCCTGCGCGGCGCCCAGGTCCCGCGCGGGCGCCCAGGCCGCACGCACGGGCGGCCCCGCGCGGCGCCCAGGCTCCGCGCGGGCGCCCAGCCCGCACGCACGGGCGACCCCGCGCGGCGCCCAGGCCCGCGCGGGTGCCAGACCCGCACGCACGGGCGACCCCGCGCGGCGCCCAGGCTCCGCGCGGGCGCCCAGCCCGCACGCACGGGCGACCCCGTGCGGCGCCCAGGCCCGCGCGGGTGCCAGACCCGCATGCACGGGCGACCCCGCGCGGCGCCCAGGCCCGCGCGGGTGCCAGACCCGCACGCCCGGTGCCCTAGCCCTGCGCGTAAGGGCGCTCGCGACGGCGGTGGTGCGGCCGGCCGGGGTGTGCCGCCTCCCCCCCTTCCCGTGCGACGATCCGGAAGAAACCCTAGCTAAAAAAAACATAAAGACAAACTCACCGAACCAATGCGCCTCCGACTCGCCGATGGAGAGGGAGGGAGAGACGAGGATTATCCCGTTCTTGCGTGCCCGGTTCCGGAGGTGTGCGGTGTTCTTCCCGTTCCTCGATCGCTCCGCCGCGGTGCCTTGCGCCGATCGGTGGGAAGAGGAGGGTTTGGGTGAGAGGAACGGTAGGGGAACTCCAAAACTAAACCCAACACATACGTATTAATATTAGCCGCCTCCGTACACGGGAACTTAACCCTAAGTCCCAAAATACAAATCAATCTCGGCGAAATGAGTTTGGGTGCGAACCTGGGTCCGGTCCGCCTCGAAGAACGTGTAAGTCGCCTGAACTGCTGCCAACTTCCGGAATTTATTCTGGGAGATTCCGGGGTCAGAATCCAGATCCGATCGCGCCGCCGAAATCCATTTCGCGAGCTTTATTGTCTAAAAAAATACCCGCGAGCCCCGACAGTCTGCCCAGAGATAAAGAAAAATAATTCACCCCCGGACCCCTTAGTCGAAAAGTGGATTTACAAGAATTTTAAAAGAAGGTCTAGAAAGGCAAATAAAGCCGCGGTTATTACACTGTTGCTTTTACACTTTTAAGTAACACCCATCTACTAAATTCTGCCAATTGTTTTAAGGAACACCAATAGAGGGATTCTGTACAGTCATATATATATAAGGGAACACTTGTATGCAGTATAATTTTAAGTCTTCCATCTTGTATATATGAATGTTCAACACTTAGCTATAGCTGTTGCTTTTACACTTTTAAGGAACACCCATCTACTAAATTCTGCCAATTGTTTTAAGAAACACCCATAGAGAGGTTCTGCACAGTCATATATATAAAAGGGAACACTTGTACTTCAGTCTAATTTCAAGTCTTCCATCTCTTTATATATGAATGTTCAACGCTTATCTATAGCTGTTGCTTTTACACTTTTAAGTAACACCCATCTACTAAATTTTGCCAATTATTTTAAGGAACACACATAGAGGGATTCTGTACAGTCATATATATATAAGGGAACACTTGTATGCAGTATAATTTCAAGTCTTCCATCTTGTATATATGAATGTTCAACGCTTATCTATAGCTGTTGCTTTTACACTTTTAAGTAACACCCATCTACTAAATTCTGCCAATTGTTTTAAGAAACACCCATAGAGGGGTTCTACACAGTCATACATATAAAAGGGAACACTTGTATGCAGTCTAATTTCAAGTCTTCCATCTTGTATATATGAATGTTCAACGCTTATCTATAGCTGCTGCTTTTACACTTTTAAGTAACACCCATCTACTAAATTCTGTCATTTGTTTTAAGGAACACCCATAGAGGGGTTCTGCACAGTCATATATATAAAAGGGAACACTTGTATGCAGTCTAATTTCAAGTCTTCCATATATCTTGTATATATGAATGTTCAACGCTTATCTATAGCTGTTACTTTTACATTTTTAAGTAACACCCATCTACTAAATTCTGCCATTTGTTTTAAAGAACACCCAGAGAGGGATTCTGTACAGTCATATATATATATAAGGGAACACTTGTATGCAGTCTAATTTCAAGTCTTCCATCTTATATATATGAATGTTCAATGCTTATCTATAGCTGTTGCTTTTACACTTTTAAGTAACACCCATCTACTAAATTCTGCCAATTGTTTTAAGGAACACCCATAGAGGGATTCTGTACAGTCATATATAATAAAGGAAACACTTGTATGCAGTCTAATTTCAAGTCTTCCATCTTGTATATATAAATATTCAACGCTTATCTATAGCTGTTGCTTTTACACTTTTAAGTAACACCCATCTACTAAATTCTGCCATTTGTTTTAAGGAACACCCATAGAGGGGTTCTGCACAGTCATATATATAAAAGGGAATACTTTTATGCAGTCTAATTTCAAGTCTTCCATCTTGTATATATGAATGTTCAACGCTTATCTATAGCTGTTGCTTTTACACTTTTAAGTAACACCCATCTACTAAATTCTGCCATTTGTTTTAAGGAACACCCATAGAGGGGTTCTGCACAGTCATATATATAAAAGGGAACACTTGTATGCAGTCTAATTTCAAGTCTTTCATCTTGTATATATGAATGTTCAACACTTGGCTATAGCTGTTGCTTTAACACTATAGCTGTATGTAGTCTAATTTTATATATGCATGTTCAAAACTTCTGGTGAAAAATAATCATTAAGAGTGAATAATAATCATTTACATCCATGATATAATTTACAATCTACATCCATGGGCCATCTATTGGCTCGCAACGCTCCCAGGACTCAATCACAACTCTTATGATCCATTCTCTATTGTCTACATATAGTGTTACTTGCTCCGGAATCATGTTAGGATCAATACATTTGATCAGCACGCGATAGTATCTGAAATTTTCGCAATGTCGGCTAGGATCATCCGCACTTATGTAGCGGCCAAAACTTGAAACGATTGTTTCTGCCTCTTCATACTGATGGCAATAAATCGGGTAATTATTTAGGCGAATCCATACATAGTATTGTAATGTTGGCGTAATTGTCCCACGATTGGCATCCCATGGAGATACCGTCATCGCGAATGTGTCGTTGCGAATTGGAGAACGACGAATAGCATTATGCATCCTTCTCACTGTAGGAAAAATTACTAAATAAGTTCCGACAGGACCTCCTGCAAATTGGTAATCATGAGGCCTTCCTCCTATCTGACTTGCGAGCAACGCGGCCACGGCAACCCGCGAACGTTCATTATCATTTGCATAGGCATCGACAACTATTTGCGCCGTCCGATCCAATTGGCTATCAGTCTCTTCATGCGCAGGCGTCTAAGGAATGATGCAGTAGTTGTTGCGAGGACGGGAGGAATTAGAGGTAGAGCTAGAGCTAGAGCTAGCCATGATAACTATAATTGTATACGGGAGTGAAATTGAGAGGGGGATGAAGATAGAGTGAGATAGAGAGTGAGCGGGTTGTAGGGTGAGATTGAGTACCTAACTACAATATTGCGGAGATTGGTATACAAAGCGGATACACTTATAGGCCATAATTCCTTGGGAGGCTATACAGGGGCTTTGAGCACTTTTGCGAAGGGCAAATTATATAGCATATTCTAATATAGAATATTCTATATCATTGGATGGTGTTTACAACAGTGGGTAAGTGGGTAATAGTGTGATAAGGGGAGGATTAGCATTGGATGTTGTTTTGGAAAGTGGGTAAGTGGGTAGTAGTATGTACCGGGCCTTTCAGCACACCTATATAGGGGAGGAGACAGCTATAGAGGGGACAGTTGTATAGTGTATTCTCCCTCTGCGCACACCTATATTCAAAAGGGGACAGCTATAGAGGGTTCCCGTACAATCTTATATGAATACCAGAACAGCTATATATGGGTTTCGTACAGTCATATATACAGCTATATTCAAAATTAATGCTATAGCGGGGACAGCTATAGAGGGTTTCCGTACAGTCATATATGCATACCGGAACATCTATAGATAGGGTTTCGTACAGCTATAGAGGGTCTTTTGAGAGGATTAGCATTGGATGCTGTTTTGAAAAGTGTGCACACCTATATTCAAAAGGGGACAGCTTTATGGGGGATAGCCCATCTTTCCTGGGGAGGATTAGCATTGGGTGCTGTTTTGAAAAGTAGGATGTAGATCCCACTTGGGGGTGTACAAAAAGCATTTCCCTATACAAAAACCATCTGTCACGCCCCGGAACCCGGGCTCGCCAACAGATCCGCCGTGCACACGGGATTTCCCGAGTACACGAAGCGCTGGTAACCTGCTCCGATATAATATGAACAATAAAAGAGCATGATACAGAGCTGAAGTAGAAGAACCACATAGTATCTCAGACTGGAACTACAAACAAAGCTGTAATAAGTACAATAATCTCCCAGCTCACCAAAATAGTACAACCAGCTGGCAAAAGCCAGACTCAAAATAAAAGGAGAATACCACAGTCTGAGTGAAGGGTACAGCGTCTATCTACAGCTCTCAGTCTCCCAGGAGATCTATCTATTCAGCGATCCCCTTACCTCGATCAGCTGCCGATGGCCTAGCAGCTCCTGCAGACGACTCTGTAAAATAAAGGAGAAGAAAGGGACAGGAAAATAACAATGGGGGGTGAGAACTATCAGATAAACCAGCAGCCTCCCCTAGTGGGTAAAACCTCAACTCTGACGCACCCACTAGGACTACTAGAGGCAAAAGGGAAAAGGGGAAGTGGTAAGATACATAAGATGCTGAAACAGGTAAACTACCACTATTATGCTGTCAAAACTGTATGCATGCATCAGAAACAGTATCTGTCCAAATAAACCCAATCTAGATACCAGTAACAACTGGTGTTGCCTGCTCAGCGGAATCTGCACACAAGGCTCGAAACCGCGGGATCGGCCCGCACGGCTCGCATCCCAAAATAAGTATCAGACCGGCACACAAGGCTGGGTCCGAAAAAGAAAGCCTACCTCCGGAGTGGCACTCGAGGGGAGCGACCCACACGAGTAAAGTATCTCTGTCATCAGTATCACAAGTATATCTGTCATCAGTATCACAGTATCTCTGTAGCACATGTCTCACAAGTATCACAATATAGCAGGACTGGATCATGACTATGATCAAAGTGGGAAAACTCCATCCACTGATGCAATAGTACTCAAAAAAACCCAATCCCCAGCTGATGCAATAAACCAGACTCAACCCCAATCTGATGCAAGGATAAACATCTGGTCAACCGCCTACTGTCCGCGGTCACCGCAATACCCCACAAATCCACAATCTAATGCAATCTCGACTACACTATCCCAAACCCCTGCTCATACTTGAGCAACAAGCATCTGGATGCAAAGGACAACAATGAAACATGTTCAAATCCCAATATGATAGTGTAGCAATAAATAGTGGCCTCACTAGATGTTCAGTCATGCATGCAAGCTGTAAAATAGTGTCAAAGATTCAAAAAGATTGATTTACTGAATAAAAGTTATTTGCATGCGAGATTATAGCCTTTGTCCCAATCACAGTGTCCCAAAATAAGTCATCATATAATCTGTGGGGTTATATTAAATTTTAGGAGAGTTCGTCCCAGCAGTTCTCATCAATTGTCACATTAGTTCGTCCCAATAGTTCTCATCAATTGTCATATTAGTTCGTTCCAATAGTTCTCATTAATTATCATATTAGTTCGTCCCAATTATTCTCATTAATTGTCATATTAGTGTGTCCCAATTGTTCTCATCAATTAAATTTTAGGGGAGTTCCAGTAATCCCAGTGAGCTTGTCAAAAATGAGGTAAGCAACAACCGCCCACCTCCAGTAGCTCAAAATACACCCCAGGTGGTCTCCTGGTGGTCCACAGTCCTCAACTCCTGCAAATCAGAGTACAGTTGTACATAACAACGCTCCCGGTATAAATATAAATCCCAAAAAGTACCATATTTGCTGTTTTTCAAATAGCACGAGAAAAGAGGAATTTTTCACCTCTAAACAGTGCTCAGAAAAATCCAGAAAAATTACGGTTGTGTTCCTCGCGAAGAGTAGATCAAAATCGACTCTTTAAACGTCTCGATCTGACGCACCTACGTCAAGATAAAAATCGGAGAAGTTGGTGCTGTCCAGAAACTACCATAGCAAAAAGGGGGGTCAAAGAGACCTCGGGAAACGTGCCAAAAGTATGAAATGGAGCGAAGTGATCAGCATGAAAATCAAAGCCTTACCTCTTAGGAACGCGCTGCCACAAAAATCGTTCAAAAATTCCTCCTGGTTAGCACACAGGGAATTTTCGACTGAACTGCGACGGGAAATGGGCCGAAAAAGAAAACCGTCGCAGTGCGCCGCGTCGCAGATAACTCACTACCGGTATCTTCAAAAATTCTGAGATTTTAGAGAGAGAGAGAAGAGAGAGAGAGAAAAATTTTTCGTAGAGGGCACATGCCCTGATTCTCACTCTAAGGCCCGCAAATCGAGGTGGGAATGAGAGGGGGTGGGGATTGCTATTTATAATGGGCTGGGGCTCCACACAGGATCGGATCCGAACAGGGAACACCGAAACGGGCCAACCAAAACGCGCCACGCGTCCACAAAACAGGAAACAGCCTGTGCAAGGGCCACTCAGAAGCCGCCACGTGTCCACGTGGTGCACAGGCCCGGTCCCCGCGCCGGGTCTTCCGGATCCTGTCAGCCAATCCGGGTGTGCCATGTGTCACCCTCCCACGCGCTTCTAGAAGCCGGCGAACCAATGGGGAAGCGCCACGTGGCAAGGGGGTATTCGGTGCTCCCGGTGCACGCCAGGCCCATGGACCGCGCACCAGGGCCGCGCGCCTCCGCGCTCTGCCGCTGTGCCGCCGCTGCGCCGCTGCCCGCCGCCGCCCGCCGCCGCTCGCCGCTCGCCGCCGGCGGCCGGAACAGTAATTCCGGCCGGCGGTTACTGTTCCGGTGAACAGTACCAAGTGCCGAAAAAATAAAGCGAATATACAATTTCGATCGTTTTCGCGCGCTGAGTCCAAATCCGACGTCCATTTTGCCAAATTCCCATCCGAAATTTTGCCGAAAGCTCCCGAAAAATTCCATTTGCTCCGATTTTTGTGCAGAGTCTATATTAAATGTTCAATTTCAAATCTACAAGCTCTGTTTCACCGAATAAGCTCCCTACAGTCACTGTTTAATGTTGCACAGTTCTTGCGGGAATCCGGGTCATCACACCATCTGTACCGGTACAGAGTGGGTACCGGTTCAGAGTGAGCAACCCAATGTTCCGGTACACATCCAAGTTCCTCAAAACCCGAAAGATTTGGACTTGGATTACTCACTCTGTACCGGTACTGAGGATTGAGTACCGGTACACATCCAAGTTCCTCAGAACCCTAAAGCCTCACGCTTGGATTCCTCACTCTGTACCGGTACTCAACCATGCATACCGGTACTCAGTGTTCCGGTATATGATTGAGTTTCTCATAACCCGAAAGCCACACACTTGTTATTACAATATAAAATGTGATGATATATATGCAATACTACAAGACGCGATTGAAAATGTTTAATTTCAAATATAAACGTTTTCAATCATATATGTACAATATAAAGTGTGATGATATATATTCAATCATATATGTTGTAGTATATGATTGAGTTCCTCAAAAACCCGAAAGCCACACATTTGTTATTACAATATAAAGTGTGATGATATATATGCAATAGTACAAGAGGCGATTGAAAATGTTTAATTTCAAATATAAACTCTCCCTATATACAGTGTACAACACATAGCAATTCTTACTTAGAGAGGAATATAAATACATTCATATATAAAAAAAAATTAAATACATTACAAGGGGCGGGATAGTCATAGTATGGATTTCGACATACAGTTATAACATGAAGAAACGAAAATCCCACTGATAACAAAATGTGCAACTAAGAGGTACAACCCCCATCTTCTTTTCCTTGCAGCAGCTGCAGCTTCATTACGCAACTTATTGTTACTTACTATTAATCCATTCAATACAGAAATACTTATGCTCGTAAATGGCGCGCCATACCAACTGAAATAATTGCATGCCCCATGCCCCTGAAAATATGGGAGGCAAGTCTATATGCTAAGTTGTTGATATATAGAATGGATAACAAAATAGTATGTATGTTACATAGATTACCCCATATCTCGAACAGCCGTAAAATCTCCGCCCCGGATTGTTCTGCGTCCAAGATGTTCTCATGACACATTGCAATCGACAATGGCAATAAGGTGTATTTGGGCTGGCCCCATTGCTCGAGGATGTAAAGCTCGAATCCATCTAATGTGTAATATCATTATAATACTTATACATCCATGCAAAAATTTACAAAAGAAAGAAGACAGATAGGAAAAAATTGATAGATTTTACCAATACTTTGCAAGTCAACGTACTAAATTCATGCAGACTTACTGAAAGGTAAACAATTGTGCATTGGGATGAGAGGATAATTCGACATATTCATCAAAGAAAAATATACTGTACGGGAACCCTCTATAGCTAGCTGTCCCCTCTATAGCATAAATTTTCAATATATAGCTGTATAGCTGCATTAATTTTGAATATAGCTGTATATAGCATTAATTTCGAATTTAGCTGTATATATGCCTGTATATATGACTGTCCACCCCAAACAGGGGTGTACCAGTAGCTCAACTCATTTATTAAATTATTAAATTAAAATATACACGAAGGGCAACTCATGGGACCAATGATAAAAAATTACACACATTACACAATAAATATTAAGGAGTTGTGATTAACATTAAGCAAAAGTTAAATCGAATGGAAACAACATTTCACAACTTTTACAAAGGTTAGGAAAGATGTAATTTGTACAAAATAATTAAATTCTATTAATCTAGAGCAAATATTAATTTCACCCCGAGTTCCTCAATACTTTGAATTAACACATGAATTTAAGAAAGAATCAACCTACATACTCGTATAGTTGGACGACGATGATTAGCATAACGCGGCAGGGAGGGTTCACCTGGAGATCGGCCGGCGTTCTGGAAGGGGTTGGATGCCTCAGGGCTTTGCAGCCTGGCGATCGGCGGGCGTCCTGGGAGGGGTTCCGATGTCGATCGGACGCGGTGATGCGGCCCGGGGCTTCCAAACTTTAGCTCCGATGGAGGCAAGCACATGCGGCCTGGTGGGCGGGGTGGGAGGAGGCAGGTGTGAGACGGCGTGAGAATAGTGGAAGAGAAGGTGGGGTGGTGTGAGCCTGCCCAGAGTATTAAATAATATTTTGATTTTTTAACTAGAGGATAGTGGACACTTTTGAATTTTCAAAAACTAACGGTATGCAGTTCAAAATTCTTCATTATATATATATATATATATATATATATATATATATATATATATATATATATATATATATATATATATATATATTATAAATTACTTATTAACTTTATAAATGACTTATTAAGTTTTTTTTTACTTTTTCTTCATTTATACAAAAAAATATCAATATATAAAGTGTACTAACTTTTGTTACTAAATATCTTCAATTACATATTTAAAATCATAACTGCATAAAATTTATTTTTATATTTTAAATATAATCCCCTATATTATTCTTACTAATACTGTTGAACTGTCGAAATCCATAGTTTCTTTATCCCCGGTATAAGTATTATACTGAACAAAATACCAAAATATTTTAGTTCCTGCTTGTACATATACTTCTCTATATCCCGGGAATAAATTAAATAACTAAATCGGGTAGAGTTATATTATACAATACAAAAGGTACATAACACGAATAAAAATTGATGCATAAGTAAGCACTTTAAGTCCTACAATTTTATCCCATCGGATTGGAGAACTTATATACATGTACAGGTGATTGTCAATAGATACAGATGTGTACTTCATGCATATCACAAACACCATATTGCGAGTAACTATAAATGATTGCGTACTAGCGAGAAAAGTTGTAGCGATAATTAGTAAACAACATATCCATTTGGCAAAGGAGACGTCACATTGCCAACACATTACGGAGTGCCGTTCCCTACGCAGGATTCCCACGACTCTATTTCCACATTTATTTTCCATTCGCGATTTCCCACAATGAGCGTTACACACTCTGGAATTATTTGTAGATCAATACATTTGATCAACACACGGTAAAAGTTGATATTTTGGCGGAGACGGCTGCGGTCATCACCACCAACAAAACGTCCAAAACTAGATACAATAGTTTTCAATTGTTCATAGTCGTAACAACGGAGCGGTAAATCATGCAAGCGAATCCATACAAAGTACGCATACCGTTCACGGATTCGACCTACGTTGAATTCAAATGGCTTTACCGTAATGGTCATTTTCTCAATCTGCAGAATAAACTTATCAATAGCTCTATCCCGAATCATAGCAGTAGGAAAATATATAAGGTAATTAGCACCTTCACATTGTGCAAATTCGTAATCATAGGGATTACCGCCTACCTGTTCAGCTAGGAAAGAAGCCACTCCATCTTTTGAACAATCATCTTCAGTATCGTAGGCAAGAATGACCACCTTTGCTGCACGATCTATCAACATATTAGCATCACAAAAATTATCCCTCTAGGGCATAAAACAATATGTGTTATTCGGGCGTGTGGAGGAAGCGCTAGACATGGACGGATGTGAAATTTGACAATTACTGAAATATAGTCAGCTGTGATATATGTGTGAGCTGGAGATATATGTATGAATTAGATAGCAGCTATATATATATATATATGTGTGAGCTGGAGATAGCAGCTATATGTATATATTGCCTTTTATACATATAGACCTTACATTGGATGCTGTTTGCAAAAGTGGGCACACCTGTATGTGTAGCATTACTCTTTCTATAAATAATTTGAAAGCTTCCAATGCTATCTTCTATATATATATGCCTGTACGGAATCCAACAGATAGCTGTTCCATTATGTGTATATGACTGTACGGGGAACCCTATATAATTGTCTACGAAACCCATTTATAGCTGTTCCGTTATGCATATATGAGTGTACGGGAACCCTCTAAAGCTGTCCCCTATATAAAAATTAATTTTGAATATAGCTGTGTATATGACTGTACGAAATCCATCTATAACTGTTCCGGTATTCATATATGATTGTACGGGAACCCTCTATAGCTGTCCCCTTTTGAATATATATGTGCCGACATTTCAAAACAGCATCCAATGCCCTTCCTCCCCTTAAAATTTGGGCTATATAGCTGTCCCCTTGTGAATATAGGGGTGCCCTTCTAAAAAGACCCTATAAAGCTGTCCCCTTTTGAATATATGTGTGCACACTTCTCAAAACAGCATCCAATGCCCTCACATCCAATGCCCTCACACAGAGCGAAAATAATGGAACAAGATGTCCCCTCTATGGCTGTCACCTTTTGAGTAAAGGGGTGCTCAAAGCCCCGGTTCACACTATTACCCACTTAACCACTTTTGAAAACAACATCCAATGCTAATCCTCCCCTTCGCACACTATTACCCACTTACCCACTTTTCTAAGCAGCATCCAATGCTATAGAATATTCCCATTTTGAGTTCCTCAAACAGGGAAAGCCACACACTTGGAATCCTCACTCTGTACCGGTACCGACGATTGAGTACCGGTACACATGGTTCAGCTTTTGGATTTTGATGAACTTGACTGGGAAGCGGATGCGGCACTCAGTACCGGTCCTCAATAATGAGTACCGGTACAGAACCTTCGGTACCGGTTCTCAATCCTTAGTTCCGGTACACAAAGAAGTACACAACCAAGTTACTCAAAAACAGAAAGCCTTACCCTTGGGTTGCTCACTCTGTACCGGTACTCAGGATTGCGTATCGGTACAGATGCTTCCGGTACACTTCTAAGTTCCTCTAAATCCGAAAGCATCACACTTGGATTCCTCCCTCAGTACCGGTACTCAACATTGAGTACCGGTACTGAGTGAGGAATCCAAGTGTGATGCTTTCTGGTTTTGAGGAACTTGGATGTGTACCGGAACTATCTGTACATAAGTACAGGTACGCATAATTTCGGACCGGTACGCAGGGTCGGGTTTTATAAAAATTTATAAAAAATAAATTTAAATAAGTGTTATAAAATAATAAAGTAAAAATATGGGTAAATAGTTGGACAATAGGATGGGGCCGCGTGCAAAGAATTAAAAGATGGAAACCATAAAAGAAAGGAAGAAGAAAAACACCCATGCCTTAATCCCCTCTACCCCATATTAGCATCAAGGAGCCGAACAGGACTGTGGTACACAGAGGGCCACTGTTTTTTTAGGAAAACCGCCTATAGCTGTTCAGCGTCGTGGTGGGTGAAGGGTGTATTCCGGTACGTCATCTGCGGATTCGCCAGATATTGCCGGTCTCCTCTGTTTCTTCCTCCACAAGCCATTCCCGAGACTTCCTCTTTCGGTCTCTAACAATCCCTTAAGGTAAAACTATAAAACCCTAATTTATTTTGTGTTCGTCGTGGAGTGCTAGGATGTATTTTGTGTTCCATTTTCTAGTACAAGATGGAACACTTGTTCCATTTTCAAGTGTGGATTACTTTTAGACTATTGTATGCAGTTTTCTACACATTATTGTAACTATTTGTATGAAGATACAAGTGTTCCTTAATACAACTACAAGATGACTTCAAATTATTGTTGATAATCCATTACATCTTAATAGAGTTTGAATCTCTAAATTATTTTCGATGACTTCAAATTTTACATGTTTACAATGTTTGGTCAACATTTATAATCCTTATTCTGATATTCATATTCGATGAACTCATAGTGCATTATGTTCTTCACAGGAGAATGGCATTCTCTTTGCTACTTGCACTTGTGGTTTTGATGCCACCGGGAGTGGACGTAGTCGTGGACGTGGGAAGAAGAAATCTTCAAAAAGATCCCGGGATGAAGTATCAACAAGCTCCGAATCTGAACCTTCTTCAGAAAATGAGGAAGAATCAGGAATAGGGAAAGGAAAGGCACCGATGACTTCAAGGAAAATGAAAGGTGCAGATTATTCTCCACAAAGAAGTACCGGTGGACCAGTAATTCGTGAGGGCTCTCAATCAGATCGGCGATCAAATTCTGGAGAAGGTGAACAACACATTAGTTCAAATCGCCGTGGATTATTTCAAAATAGAGCATGTATTGGAGAGCGACATGTCAACTTCAATGAATTGTTTCGACAAGTTTCGGACTTTGAAATGCTAGTAGAACGAATTCCTATTGAGCCTCTTGGTAGAGTTCCAGCAAATAAGGGTTTCTGTTCGGAGTTAATCAGGGAGTTTTACATGAGGGCAGTTATAATTGAAGAGGATGGTGACACCGGGACATTCATATTCGAAACCTCAGTTCGAGGAGTCAAGTTTGATATAACTCCTGCTATAATAGGTGCGAATCTTGGGTTGCCTGTTGATACATCTGGTCTGGAGTTTACTCAGGGTGATTTTCAGAGTGACACTCATTGGGATGTTGTTGTGAATGCAATTTGCAAGTCGGGTACACATACAAACAGGTTGTATGTTGAATCAAAGGATTTAAAGCCAGAATACCACATTCTGTCTTTAATTGTTTGCTACAACCTGTTGCCTACGTTGGGGACTAAAAGAATACGATGGAATCGTCTACTTCTTCTTTATTTTCTTGGTCACCCAGAGAGTGCATCTGGAGTTTGTGTCAACATTCCATTTCTTATTTGGGAACAAATGGCGCATGTAATTGACGGAACAAATGGCCGTGAACTACTTCCTTACCCGATCTTCATCACTAGCCTTTTGGAAGATCACGGAGTTGATATCACCTGTGACAAATATGACTATGGCTTGGGCGCTATTGATGGAATTACTTTGGCCAAGTCAATTAGCACTCTAAAGACCTTTGGGCAAGTGAAAGGTCGTGCAAGTGATGCGACTCCAAGTGCACCGCCTCGTCAAGTGCAACATCAAGCCTCTACTGGATCAGATGAGGGAGTGTCTGTACAATCATTACATCGGGATGTACACGCACTTAAGAAAATAATGGAACAAGGGTTCAAGAAGCTTGAGGACGGATTAAAGAAGATTTTTGATATCCTCGGCTGCAAGCATGATGATGTAGTTCCTGGAGCGACTGGAACAAGTACTTCACATGGACCTACTTCACATGATGATGATATTGAGGACAAACATGACGATGGGTGACCCTTTTCTTATCTTCTTCTTGCTTTTCATTTCCGTTTAGTTAGTTGTTGAAGTTAAAATGCACGAGGATGGGTTAAAGAAAATATTTGATTACCTTGGGTGCCGAAGAGATGATACAATTGGGTTTGTTCTTGTAAATGAGAGCTATTGCACGATATCAGCTTAGAGGTTGGGCTATAAGCCTATATTGGACCGTGGTCTGTGGACCTGTTAGTAGTCGAAAGTAAACAGGTTAGCTAAGAACTCGTGGATTATGCATTGCACTCCACATTAGGAAGGACAGCGACAGGGAAATGCGGTAAATGTGATTGGTTACGAATGTAGCCTTGTTATGAAAAAATGATTGGCGAATTAATAAGGCATTTCGCAAGTAAAGTCTGGGTCGTTTGTGGCAGTTGGGGGAGCAAGTACTTAAGAAGATTGAGAACGGATTAAAGAAGATTTTTGATATCCTCGGCTGCAAGCATGATGATGTAGTTCCTGGAGCGACTGGAACAAGTACTTCACATGGACCTACTTCACATGATGATGATGTTGATGACAGACATGACGATGGGTGACCTTTTTCTTATCTTGTTCTTACTTTTCATTTCCGTTTAGTTAGTTGTTTCTTAACCGATTGGGTTTTAATATTAGTCAAAGTAATAGCCCATGGAACAAGAACCTTGTTCCATCTGACTAGGCGACTTCCTGTGGAGTGAATGGGTTTTAATATCAATATTATTATATAATTCAGTACTTTGGCTTCAGTTTGAATTTTATTACTAAAGAGTCTTGGCAAAAGAAAATGGTATATTAGTTCTACCAACTTTGGTGCAACGACACTTTAGAATGTAGATGAGCTTATGATTTTCTTAATAATTCCCGCTTAAAATGTGGATAAGCTTATGAATTTCGTAATAATTCTCGTTTTGGGTTTGTAGTGTTTGCTATGATGCCTACTTTCCACTCTGAAATTTGCCAACTAGTACATGCTCACTATGTGGCTTTTGAGGCATCTCGTAAGCAACATTAGTGTTTTTCCTTCTTTCTTTTTTTTTTTTTTTTTCCCTCCCTTTGTAAGTAGTAATTTGGTTTAAACATGTCACTTCTCTATGTTTTATGAGTGTTAGCATGTATTGCAGCTATTGGAAGCTATGACCACTAAGAAATGCCAAGAGGAATACTCATTGGAATCATTAGAAGCACTTGGAGACTCCTTTCTAAAATACGCCTCAAGTCACTATCTTTTTCAAAAATATCAGCATCATCATGAGGGTATTCTCACCTCTAAGAAGGAGAAAATAATATCCAATGCTGCTCTCTGTCGGCTAGGATGTGCCCATGATCTTCCGGTATGACCTCAAAGATTGTATATTCTGCTTTTGTTTGGCAGCTCATTTTGCTGTAGATAGTCATAAGTAGTTGTGTTCGTCTTCTTTCACTTCTATATATTATTATTATTATTATTATTATTATTATTATTATTATTATTATTATTATTATTATTATTATTTTGGCAGGGTTACATACGTGACGAAGAGTTCGATCCGAAGAAGTGGGCCATTCCTGGTTTTCATTATGATTCTAATGATGGAAACAAAATGTCCTCCTTAAATTCCAAAGATGTATATATTCAGCGAAGGAGGTCCATCAAAAGTAAGAGAGTTGCTGATTCTGTTGAGGCACTTATAGGCGCATACCTTAGTACTGCTGGTGAATTGGCGGCACTCATTTTCATGAAATCGATAGGAATGGAAATAGAGTTTCACAAACAAATGGTGGTTGAAAAGCCAGTATTAGTGAATCCTGAGATGCTCATCAATCTGAAACAATTGGAGGTATTGCTAAATTATAAATTCAGCAATCCCTCACTGTTGGTTGAAGCATTGACGCATGGTTCATATCAGATGATAGATATTCCCGGATGCTACCAGGTTTTACTATTGACCTTCTCTTTCCTGTATTTCCATGGTTAGGAATTAGAATGTTGTCAGTCTTACATTTGAGGAATTAGAGTGAAGAAAGCAAAGTTAAAATGCACGAGGATGGGTTAAAGAAAAGATTTGATTACCTTGGGTGCCGAAGAGATGATACCTTGGGTGCCGGCGGGAGCGACCTGTCGCGGGAAAACCGCATCTTGGCCGATCTTGGGCGCGGGATTTTTCTGACGTCGGAAGCAAGATCATGAATGTTAGATCTCTTGTGATGATCCGGACTCCCGCAGGAACTGTGCAACATTAAACAGTGACTGTAGGGAGCTTATCCGGTGAAGCAGAGCTTGTAGAATCGAAATTGGATATTTAATATAGACTCTGCATGAAAATCGGAGCAAATGGAATTTTCCGGGAGCTTTCGGCAAAATTTCGGATGGGAATTTGGCAAAATGGACGTCGGATTTGGACTCAGCGCGCGAAAACGATCGAAATGGTATATTCGCTTTATTTTTTTCGGCACTTGGTACTGTTCACCGGAACAGTAACCGCCGGCCGGAATTACTGTTCCGGCCGCCGGCGGCGAGCGGCGAGCGGCGGCGGGCGGCGGCGCACGGCGGCGGGCAGCGGCGCAGCGGCGGCACAGCGGCAGAGCGCGGAGGCGCGCGGCCCTGGTGCGCGGTCCATGGGCCTGGCGTGCACCGGGAGCACCGAATACCCCCTTTCCACGTGGCGCTTCCCCATTGGTTCGCCGGCTTCTAGAAGCACGTGGGAGGGTGACACGTGGCACACCCGGATTGGCCGACATCTTCCGGAAGACCCGGCGCGGGGACCGGGCCCGTGCTCCACGTGGACACGTGGCGTCTTCTGAGTGGCCCTTGCACAGGCTGTTCCCTGTTTTGTGGACACGTGGCGCGTTTTGGTTGGCCCGTTTCGGTGTTTCCTGTTCGGATCCGATCCTGTGTGGAGCCTCAGCCCATTATAAATAGGGCCCCCCACCCCCTCTCTTTGCACCTCGGTTTTCGAGCCCTTAGAGAGAGAACCAGAGAAAGTGCCCTCTACGAAATTTCTTCCTCTCTCTCTCTTCTCTCTCTCCTCCAAATCTCAGAATTTTTGGAGTTACAATTAGTGAGTTATTTATCCTTGCATCAGATTAGGGATGAGTCTGGTCTATTTTGCATCAGCTGAGGATCGGGTTATCCTAGTGGATGGTTTTCCCACTTGTTAAGTACGATGGCATCAGATCGGGGTTTTCTTTAGTGGATAATTTTTCCCACTTTGATCATAGTCATGATCCAGTCCTGCTGTTTTATGGCACTTCTGATACTTATTACTGAGATATTTACTCGTGTGGGTCGCTCCCCTCGAGTGCCACTCCGGAGTGTGTTACAGACAGACTTTGAGTCCTTGAGACTCCTATCCCCTATCGGTGTTATGCGTTGACCAGCATACCCAATTTGGCAAACACTATTCCCTATCGGTGTTATGCGTTGACCAGCATACCCAATTTGGCAAACACTATTCCCTATCGGTGTCATGCGTTGGCCAGCATACCCGATTTGGCAAACACTATCCCCTATCGGTGTTATGCATTGGCCAGCATACCCGATTTGGCAAGGCACAGCAGGCAGTACCAGTGACACAAGACTGAGTTATTTCAGGCAGGCATGTTTGGTATTGTTGCATACAGTCATTTCATGCTACATGACATTTAGAGGCATACTAGTGGTGGTTTCCCTTTATTCAGCAGTTCTGTTTACAGCTTTACCACTTATTCCTTTCTGGCCTCTAGTAGTCCTAGTGGGTGCGTCAGAGTTGAGGTTTTTGCCCACTAGGGGAGGCTACTGGTTTATCTGGTAGTTCTCACCCCCATTGTTCTTTTCTGTTTCTTTCTTCTCCTTTATTTTTGCAGAGTCGTCTGCGGGAGCTGCTAGGCCATCGGCAGCTGATCGAGGTAAGGGGATCGCTGAATAGATAGATCTCCTGGGAGACTGAGAGATGTTAGATAGATGCTGCACCCTTTACTCAGACTGTGGTATTCTTCTTTTATTCTAGGTCTGGCTTTCGCCAGCTGGATGTACTATTTTGGTGAGCTGGGAGATTATTGTACTTATTACAGCTTTATTAGTAGTTCCAGTCTGAGATACTATGTGGTTCTTCCACTTCAGCTCTGTATTATGCTCTTTTATTGTTTATATTATATCGGAGCAGGTTACCAGCGCTTCGTGTACTCGGGAAATCCCATGTGCACGGCGGATCTGTTGGCGAGCCCGGGTTCCGGGGCGTGACATCTCTTCTCCTCATCGACTGCATGACCTCCATAAAGTTTCAAGTTGATCGGGTGAAGATCCGCGTCGCGTGAGCGTGCCCTAGAACCGGGCTATTTAGCATCTCGGCCGAGCTTCGCCGCCCGGCGCCACCGCTGCCCCACGTCACCGGCCATCACCTTGGGAAGCTCCACGGCACCGAGTTGAGTGTTTTGCTCCAAGTTGTTGGACCTCTCGAGCCTCGGGTGGGATTCCGCCATTAAAGCACTTCAAGGTTGCTCGAGCTCGGTCTCCGACCGTCGCCGCCGCTCTTGGTCGCCAACCACCCAGGTAAGTCGTAAACATCATTTAAACTATTTCCATCAAGTTGGTTGAACCTGAGAGCCTCTGTAAACCGAGTTCCCCAACCTTGTGCATAAGGTGTTTGATTGGGTTTTTCCGGCCAACCGCCGCCTTCGGCCGCCGGCGCCAAGCCTGGCCGTGACCAAACTTCCTCTCAGAGGGTCCTTGAACTGATGCTTGACTTTGCTTCAGGTCTGAGTCTGGTATGATCAGAAGTTGGCCAACCCAAGCCTTGGTTTGCTTTGGAGGGTGCACCACCTTGCTCCGGCAAGCTTTCCGGCCGGCCTCCAACGCGCATGAGGTGAGCACTTCACTTCTCTGACCTTGCTGAGCATGGTGCTCTCTTTAAATCCCAAGTTACATGCGTGGTTTAATTGATGTAGCTAAGTAGATTATTGAGGACTTAGTGTTTATGGGCCAACTTTGCCCTCGGGCTTCGTGCCAGCCCAAACTTGTGAGCACGAGTTTTTGTCGCGTCGAAACGAACGCGCTGTAATTTACGACGGAGTCAACGGCTTCCTGGTCTGAAAAAACGAGTCGAAACAACGGTTATAATAAAGTATTTATAGCAACATTTTGACACAGAGATTTACGATTTGGTCCCTATCTGCCCGAACATCAAAATTATTGATGTTTAGGGTCAGCAGGTGTAGTTTGGTGGTATTTGGATATTTGTAGACCGTTGGTGGGTCAGGTTTAGTGTTTCAGTGGATTTTCGGGAATTTCGGTTTAAGCCTGTTTCCGGCTAAGTTGTTCCGTGTTAGCGACAAATTACTGTAGTGTTGTTGGGATGGATATGAGTGAGTCTGTTTCTGATCCCAGCTTCTGTTCAGGTCCCAGCAGTTCAGCACCAGCCTCCCAGTAGATTAGCGGGAGTTCGGATCGGCCTACACTCAGGTGGGTTTATCTTCGGTCCGGGCTTTATCTTTTCGGCCCTCTGGTTGCTTTAGTCCAGTCGGACACCTGTTTTTGATTCAACCCTGATTATGCCTATATGTCTCATATTCCTAGATGATAGACATTTACTTAGACATTTCCGGTATATCTGTTCAGCATTTCATATATCTCAGTGCAGTTGATTTTATGGTCTGATCATGCCTATTGATTGCTTATCATATTTTGATTATCATATTTGTTATCTTGTTATACTGCATTTATATCCAGAGATACTTGCTTTTACATTCCAGATATGCATGATAGACCTATGATTGATATATACAGACATCTGTTTTCCTGTTGGGATCTCGGCTTGTTGCCGACTACCCGGTCGTTTGACCACGAGCTTGAGCATAGCATTACAACATGATTGGTATACAAACATCTGCTTCCCTATTTGGGATCTCGGCTTGTTGCCGACTACCCGGTCATTGGACCGTGAGCTTGAGCATAGCATTATGATCGCCACGCACTGCTGTACTTCACGAACATTGTCGGGGTCGCGCCCTGTGATTATTGTTCTTTACCGGTAAAGTGGTCTAGAGGAAAGACCCGTGAGCCCCCAGACAGCACTTGGAGGTGCGGGGTAATGTCAGCCAGATAGGTGCCCGATAGTGGCATGAGCCTGAGGTCCTGCGTGACCAAAAGTGGCATGTGATTGGGTACTTGAGTTTCTTGTCATTGACGCATAGCTCTTATCATTCCATGTTTCATTTACATGTAGCTATTATCTTGTACCTTTATTGTTCAGTTCCTGCTTGATTACAGTCATTTACTATCAGCATTTATTTGATATCTGCAGTTATACCTCTGTTATCATGCTTGATTATCTGCAATAGACATTTCTACTTATTTCAGCTTGTGATCAGTATACTTTGATTATCAGTAGATCCGTTGTCTGATTATTCAGCTTCTACTCAGTATACTTTGACTATCAGTAGACCTGTTATTTGGTTATTCAGCTTTTTATCCACTGATCAGTTACTATCCGCAGATTATTGTATCCAGTAGGTACGATTAGCTATTTCTCGGCTCGTCGTGCCCACTGGGATACACTGTCGATGTATCTCACAACCCCTGGGTGACTGTTTTTCAGGTCCGTCGGATGGTGGGATGTCGGGACGATCCAGTGAGACAGTCACGATAGAGCTGTCCCCTTGTTGACTATCTAGCAGTTTACTTATGATCTTATGACATTGTAGTATTTTGGTTTTGATTTATATAATCATGATAGTCTACTTGATTTTGAGATTGTATGTCTTATTTATAGTTGTTAGATTGTTTATGGTGTTTAGTTTATTGTTGTACTTGAACTCTGATGGTATGATCTTGTACTTGCCGAGCCGTGCATGTATAGGGGAGATTCTGTCCGAGTGGACAGAGAATTTTCTATACGTGTGGCAGTCTGTTACGCCTAGTTTTTGTAACTCTGATTTTTTTAAAAAAATAAATAAATAAATATTAGACTGGTTTTTAAACTCGGGGTGTGACATTAGAACATTTTAAAAAATAAATATAAAAAATTAAACTTTGTAAAGATATATCTTCTATTCATTTATAAAGAGCAAGTGGTAAGAAATTACCCCATTGATATTTAATAATTATTCTATAAACCATTCTCAATATTTAATAATTATTTTTTAAAAAAGGATTAACATCTAGCACATTCTTCTATCTATAAAAAAATGATGTAGTCGGTAAATATAATATAATATGTGAGCACATTTTGCTTGTCCTAGTGCATAAAGCAAAAGAAATAAGAGCATCGGAATTATTATCGTCTTTCTCTGTCGGTTTATCTAATTGAAACTTGAGAAAGGACCATGAAACTATGGGTGGCAATTTAGCTCGCTGTTCGCGAGTCAGCTCGTGTTCGACTCGAAATGAGCTCGAGATCGAATTGCTCGTTTAGTAAATGAGCTGAACACGAGCCGATTTTTTCAGCTCGTTTAATAAACAAGCCGAACACGAGCTGTGGTCAGCTCGCTCGTGTTCGGCTCGATAACAGCTCGAATATATATATTTTACTATTTAGATTTTAGACCATCAATTTTTTATGAATTTTATTTATTAGATTAAAATTTTAATTTTTTAATTTTCTTTCAACTTTACACCTAATAGTAGGAATAAAAATCAAACTTGTTGTTCGCGACCCAGCTCGTGTTCGGCTCGTTAATAAACGAGCCGAGCACGAGCCGAATTTTTCAGCTCGATATTTAAACGAGTCAGCTCGTGTTCGGCTCGTTTATTAAACGAGCCGAACACAAGCCGACCACAGCTCGCTCGTGTCCGGCTCGTTGACACACCTACATGGAACTAACAAGAGAACAAAGTTAACAATTAACAATTCAAAGAAAAAGTCTTAGTTGTAGATAACCAAGAATTTGAGCACCAAAATTTCGCAGTTATAAAAAGCTGCACAAAGTGGGCAGTAGGCTTAGAGTCTGAGATAGATGTGTAATTTGAACTTAATGACGAGAAGGATGTTAGGAGAAGAGAAATAACAAAGACTAAACAATTAGCAGTTGTTGTAAGTTTATTCATGGAGGTACTAGGGCTCCGTTTGGTGAGCGGAATAAGAGGGGATAAAGACTTATCCCCTCCAGTTATACCCAAACACTATTTAGCAGGGTGGAAATAACTGTTCTCGTCTTTCTGGAATAAGCTGGTATAAGACTGGAATTACTATTCCAGTCTTTTTCTGAAGCAAGACTTGTTCCCATTTGAGAATAAGCTTAATTAAATTAATATAATTTTAATTATTTTTTTAACTCTTTAATTAATCCAATATTTTAATTAATTTAATTATTTTATTAACTAATTATTTAAGTATTTAGATAATTAACTAATTATTTAAGACAATTAAAATTAAAATTTTTAACATTTATAAATTTTTAAATTTTAAATTTTAAATTTTATAGCTTTTAAAATTTTTAACTTTAATTTTTAATAAATTTATCATATAATTTTAATAAATTATATGATAAATTTTTTTAATAATTTTTTTATATATATAAGTAAAATATAAATTTTAATAATTTTTTTAATAAATATTTTAAATTAAATATTTAAAATAATATCAGTAAAATTTTAATCATAAATTAAAATTTTAGTCCTCTTTATTCTTTTTATTCCTCTTTAACTTGCCAAACATAATTTTCTTTATACCCGGTATAACTCTTAAATCCAACCAAACAGAAATTTACACTAGTTCTTGTTAATACCATAACTTATATCTATCCTCGGTATAACTAAATTTTTCTTATCACCGAACCAAGCGTAGCCTAGAAGTCTTATGAAGTACACCAGCTCCGCAAGAAGAAGTTAAAACTTTAGAGCTGGTTAGCAAATATAATTTTATGTAAAAATGTATGAACCTTGCCTGAACTATGCCGCTCTTTGAAATGAGTGCATCAAATAAAATTTCGATTTTACAAAACTTTCAGAAAATTTTGTCAAATTGAACAGTTTCATTTGTAAGCTTATAAAATATTCAACTAAATAAAATACAATCTATTAGATTGCAAATATGCTGTCAACAAAATCAAAAACACTGTTGAATTTTGATTGGAATATACTAAATCAATGCTTATTACAAGATTAGGTTAAATCAAACAAGTTATTAAGAAAAACCTACTCTCACTCAGACTACACAGTAAGTAGTTTTCAACTCATATGCAAATATGCAGAGTAATCTTGCATCATATTATACAATCCAATGCAAAATTATTTCGTAGTAGCTAATCGCTTGACGGATCAGTTGCATTAGATTCATCTACTTATCCTCACTTACTATTAGGATGGCAAAGGGCCAAGCTAGTGCTGCACAACATTTGAACGCTCAAATTACACATTAAAGGCCTGAATATAAACTAATATTACTGTAAGTAATGAATTGCCTTATAAAGCGGGGAAGCCGACGACCGCTTCAACAGGCTCTGGAGCATCAAACTGTCACTGAAGGTTAAAATCTTTGTCTGGCTTGTACTCCGAAGGAGGGTTCTGACCAGAGACATCCTCCATAAAAGGAATTGGATCGGACCCACCTGCTGTGCCATCTGTCTTGGCCCTGATGAAACCGCAGACCACCTCTTCCGTTCCTGCACCTGCGCCAACTCATTGCTGGAGACCCTGCTACCTAATAAAGCGGTGATCCGAAGCTGCCCGACCGTCGCCTTGCTGTGGGAAGCTAGTTCACACAAGAGGGGAGCTTGGGCCAAAAGGACTCTCACCACCTTCGCGACCACCTGGTGGATGGTTTGGCTCGAAAGAAACAGAAGGGTTTTTGACAATAAGAGTCGTAGCTTTGATGCTATCCTCGCCGAAATCAGGACTTGCCGTTCGCAGTGGTCTACGTTCTGTTCTTAGGCCTGGGGCCTACCTCTGCCTTATTTTGTTTCGCTTTTTTCAACTTCTTTTGCTTTTACTGTTTTTTAACCCCTCTCTCTCTCCTCTTTCTCCTGGGTTCGAGGCCTGATGGCCTCAGTCCTGTAGCTGAGTTCATTTCCCTTTTGAATGAAGCGGCAGCATGCTGCCTTTTCTCAAAAAAAAATGAATTGCCTTATTCATTTTATGGAGAAAAAGAAATTTCTTGACATGGTTTAAACATATGGAAAGCAATACATTGAGACAGAAAAACTCACTCCCTGGTTTTATTCACCCATAGAGCTCTTGGAATTGATGCAACCGCTGCCGAGAATAGATCGATGATAACTGTACAAATGCGTAAAAAAAATAGTTTAGTAGTAGAAATATGCAATGACATAAGATTTGCTCGATGGTCTAGAAGTAACAGGTACTTTAATATAACTAGAAAAGCAGCATTTTACTCAACTGATAATCCAAGACAATATTGTCACACTGCAGAGCATAAGTGTGAAAATTTATTTGATACAACCACTATATTGGAAGGTGTTGTAACATTTTAATATTTAATACATTTAAGTTATGGTGTTTCTTTTGCATTCACGGTGAACTTATTCTTTACCATGGTTTTGAACTCGTTGAAGATGTAACCTATTGTGGTTTTGAAAGAAAAGTTTGTACTTATAATTTTCATACTTAATAAGGTTAATAAATATAACTTGTAACCTATAGGCTTTACAATCCTATATAAAGAGAGCTTGTCTACTCTCTTAATACACACCAACGAGAAATAAAAAAAGACTAAAAAAAAAAATTATATACTACTTGAGAGAGAAAGAGATCAAAGAAAAGGTGTTATTTTTTGTGGAGCTTTGGGCTCATCCACTTGTGCAGAGTTGGTGAAGCCACACGACGAGGGTCGAGCCGTTGTATCCTGGAGGGGACAAGTCAGTGTTCTACTGCATCGGTTCGAAGGCTTTGCCTACCGCAGAGGGCTTGAATCTCCTTAAAGAGTGCGAGATATCTGTGCCTCGGCTTGATCGACTCGTTGATATTTTTCATATATTTTTGTAGTCTAACCTCTATTTTGTATATTTACACCAACAGAAGGTTTACCATTCACATGTGGATCTGATGTTATAAGTCTGGATAAAACATGCATGCATAAAGTCAAAGACATATGGCCCTATAATGAATCTTACTAAAATTAGCACATGTATAGCAGAGAAGGGTCAAAGAAACTTTATGGAGGTAATGCATTTTGGATCAGAAGGCAGCAGCTAGCCATACTGAAGGGAAGACAAACAGTAGAATGATATAAGTAAAAGTTAAAAACTTAAAATACAGGGAAACATCTTATAAATATTCTGATTTTCACTTTGACCCCTGAAATATTAGAACTCGCACTTCAACACATTGACCCATAAGCAAAGTACTACATATCATCCATGGAACACTAAAAGAAGGCAAATTCACGAAGAATCGTAGTTTATGCAGGTAATATATAGATTCTCAGCGATCTTACCTATGTAGCACTTACGCTTCTCAGCGATCAATTAGCATATGGGTTGATGATCTCAGGAGAGACTTGCCCAAAATGCAATTGGGCATCAACAATTCTCTCTTAGTGAATTTAAGTACTATGACAAATCCATTGCTGTCGAAGCCACTTCATAAAGACGGTTCTTCAGGTATGAGCTCAAGGACAAACAGTCTTAGTTGTCTACTGATAGCTCTTAGAGCAGTGGTGCCAAACCCAAGGACACCAAACTAAATTCAAATATAAACTCAACACTGTAGGGCATGTTTGTTATTTTGTAGTTGTGAGTTCCTATGAACTCCACTGCAGTTCAACAAACTCAACTTTAGAACCTATGAGATATGTTACCATGTGGTGTGTCCACATTGGCCGGTTCTATTTTTGACTTAATCCATATGAGATTTGGATTAGGATTTATCCTTATAGGTTAAGGATAAGGTTAGGATTCATTCTTTTGTGTTAAGGATAAGATCGGATTTTATCCTTATATGTTAAGGATAAGGATAGGATTTATCCTTATGGGTTAAAGATAAGAATATGTTTCTTATAGGTTAAGAAATATATCTTAACCCATATCCTAATCATATTATGTTTATCTCTATGTGAGAAAGAGGATATCCTAAAGGGTCCTAATAGTCTATAAATAGAACCCCTTCCTCTATACGAAAAAAGATATACAACCTACGATACACAAGAAGAAAAAGGGATTTTCTTCTTCGATACACAAGAAAAAAAAGGGATTTTCTTCTTCCTCATTCTCTCTTTATTCTCTCTGAGTTTCCACCTTTGTTCCCGGGGTTTTGGAGTGTGGACATAGAAACCTTTGTTCCCGGGGTTTTGGAGTGTGGACATAGAAGAGGACTCTGGTAGCCCTCTTTGCATCCGATCCGATCTGCGCATCCGAGATCTGCAACCAGGAGATTCGTGGAGAGTCAAGAATCACCAAGACAAGGACGATCCAATTCCGGTTCCTAGATACGTTGGCTATCCAGTTTGTAAGTTTCCGCTGTCCTCTAATTCCAACAAGATAGAAGTCGAGAGTCGAAAGTGCGCAATCTCAACTTCAGCAAGAAGTGGCGTGTTTTGGCTGACCAGATAATGAATCTCGGCACATCCAACCGAAGAGTCGACTTCGGTTCCATCAGTTCAGGACAAATAAACATACCTTTAATCACCTGAGGCAGCATCACATTTTGGGCTGGGGATCAAACCCCTTATTCTCATATCATTTTGCAGATCCAATACTTGATCTACATCTCCCAACTTCTGATACTTATTTATCAAACAATTATAAACTGCTTCATCAGGAAGAACACCATTGTTTATCATTTGTTCCAGCATTTCCCTTGCTTGTTGCATCTTATCATAATTACATAATCCCGATATAAGAGAAGTATAAGTAAACAAATCAAGCTGCAAACCATTCTCCACCGTTTTATCTTTAAGTATAAAGGCATCCTTAAGATTACCCTGCTTCAAATACCCATCCATCAAAGATGTATATGAAACTTTGTCTGGAGACACCCCTTTCAAAACCATTTCGTCGAACAGTTCTAAGGCTTGTTGCAAAGAACCACTTTTGCAAAGCCCATCAATGAGGGCAGTGTAAGCCAATGCATTGGGCTGAACACCAAGTTCTGTTAGATGTGACTCAAAATCAGAATCGCTTCGATATTATGATTCAGGTTCGCCGACGGCTTCGCGGTGCGACAGAAAATTTTGTGGATGTCTGTGGTGGAAGCGAAGGGCTACGCCCCCCGCGGTACGGATCCGATCCGCTAAGAAAAAACCCTAAGTTCTCTTTTATTTGCCCTAGAGTGAGATCGAGCGATTGTATCAAGAAGAACTTTTGTATTCCCTCTTTTCTATATAGTAAAATCTCTCCTCTTTCGCCCGTAATTTTTTCCCTGCAAAGGATTTTCCACGTAAATCTGTGTGTTAATTCTCTGTCGTGCAATTTGATTTTACTTTTCTGTCGTGATCGCCAATTGATTTTGTTTAGTTTGTGCGCTCGTTGCTAACAAGTTCTCTCATTTTCTCAAAATGATACTTTGCTTCGTTAATGGACCCTTGCTTACATAACCCATCAACTGATGCACAATAAGTAACAACAGTTGGAAAAAAGCCAGAATCCTGCATCTTGTGAAACAATACAAGAGCTTCCGAGGCTTTCCCAGCTTTGAAGCAAGCATCCATCACAGTAGTATAGATTACTTGATTAGGTCTTATGCCACATTCACCCATCTCATTGAGTAAAACCTTAGCTTCATCAATCTTTCCCTCATTACAAAGACCCCAAATCAAGGTTCCATAAAACAGGACATCTGGTTTCATTCCTTTACTCTTTAATTCGTCCTTGCCGAGAGGTGGAGACCGGAGTTGGCAGCAGTCGAGCATCTCGATGATATACCTATTATCGACCTTATTGTTCCCCGAGGGCAAGGGCGTAGGCGTGGGCGTGGCCGAGGACGTCGAGATCGAGGACGTGCCCAAAATTGAGCTTTTGAGGTCGAGGTTGTCGTATACACATTTTTGTAATGTTTATTTTTTGTTGTTACTCAACTGTGATTTATAAATGTCATGATTGTTGGACCTTCATTTGGTATTTGTGAATATTGTTGTAGATTATTGAATGTTAATTGTCATTGTTTGTAACTTGTTGTACAAATTTGAAATTTTTTTAAAGTAGACTAAAGTTATGTATGCAGGTCCAGCTAAAGGCGTTGAATGGCTCAGCGCCTTTAGTGTTCTACACTAAAGGCGCCGAGTCGCTCAGCGCCTTTAGTGTAAACCACTAAAGGCGCTGAGCAACTCAGCGCCTTTGGTGTTTTACACTAAAGATGCTGAGTAGATCAACGCCTTTAGTGTAAACCACTAAAGGCGCTGAGTTGCTCGGCGCCTTTAGTGTTTTACACGAAAGACGCGGAACTATTCAGCGCCTCTAACAAATATGTCAAAGGCGCTGAATAGTTCAGCGCCTTCAGCAGTTATATCTGAGGACTTAGCCAATTTTCGCGAAAAGTGACCAAGTCCTCAGTGCATGCTAAAGGCGCTGAATGAAACAGCGCCTTCAGCACATAGATTGAAGGCGCTGATTCATTCAGCGTCTTCACAGGGTTTTGTGAAGACGCTGAACGATTCAGCGTCTTCATGTCATCCATCCGCCGCGGCGCCCTGCTGGCAAAAGGAGGGTTAGTTTTACAAAAAAAAATTTCAGAGGGTTATTTGGCAAATTTTAATATTTCAAAGGGTTATTTTAAAAAAAATTCCTAATTAGCTCTGACTAATACCATATTTTCTAAACGATTTATCTGTTAAAAATGACCAAGACTCTTAAAATTGGTGGTAAAAATACAATATCTAAAATGATTTTTCTTTTTTTTTTTCTTGGTAAACGAAGTTGGGGGCTAAATCACTCTATTAATAAATCACACTATTTAATTAGATTCAATATTACTAGACCCTATCACATCATCAGGAGAAGCTCTGTTAATAGATCGTTACTCTAATAGAAAAACAAAAAATCTGAAATATCTGTTGTAACATAAAATCAAAATAAACTATATTAGGCTTCAAAAGAAAAAAGTTCTGATTTCAAATTTCTACTACTCAAATAACTAGCGCAATCTCACGTTAAAAAAAATAAATAATAAATAAATAATAATAATAATAATAAAAGTCTAAAATTCAGAACCTAATATGGTGGATGCTTCAAATGCCAATAACACAAATAATAAAATGAGTAATTCTTAATATACGTACCCATATCTTTGTTGATGTATGCTCATCTGTATTGTACAAGTTAATTTATGTGCAAAATATCAACAAACTAAGCACACAAAACACAAAAGCTTTTGAGGGAATGTTAGAATGTGAGCCAAATGGAGACAAATAAATAAATAAATAAATATATATATATATATATATATATATATATATATATATATATATATATATATATATATATATATAGAAACAAGTGTGACATTGACAAAATTGGAAATTAATTCACCAATTAAATGAATCCATCTACTGACAACAGGTTCTTTTATAATTTGGTATTTATAACATTCAAGGATAAGCAATTAAAAACGTCCACTTCTATATTTAACTTCAGTATTATAATAATTAACTAAAGCTATTGTTCCATATATGTAGTCTCTTGACTTAAATAACTTTGATAATGCACACTATGCACCTATATTGCTCTCTCTCTAGCTCTCTCTCTCTCTCTCTCTCTCTCTCTCTCTCTCTCTCTCTATATATATATATATATATATATATATATAGAGAGAGAGAGAGAGAGAGAGCTAGATTTGAATATTATTGTTTTTGTTACCGGACTCTGTTGCCATTAATTTGTTTTCGATAATGAAACTTACAAAACGACGATCGATCAACATTATTTACTATAATTTAAATTATTTAAATTATTTAAAAATTAAATTTTATATTGTTTCGATATTTTTTTCTTGTTCATCAAGTGGACACAAATATAAACGGCTGAAAATAATGATAGGAGTCTTGGAATTAAAATTGAGAGTATAGATTTTATTTTAAATAATTTTTTTAAAAAATTAATTAAAATTTAATAATATATATTTTTTTATACTATTAAACGAATAAAAAATTTATATATACTATTAAAATTATAGATTTTGTAACATTTTGATCATTAGATTAATGATGTCGAAAATATTTAAAAGTTAATTGTTAAATTAATTTGAAAATATTTAGTGCTATAGATAGTATTCTAGCCGGACTATATATATATATATATATATATATATATATATATATATATATATATATATATATATATATATATATATATATATATATATATATATATATATTATTGAACTTTTAAAAGTAAAAAATTATAAACTAGAGAAATTCTTAGAATCGAGAGGACCCGTGTAATTCACAAGTATTTGTTCTTTATTCTTTCTTGCTTATTTAGCTAATATTAAAGACTCTAAACTGATGTAAATATTAATTTAGATGGTGATTAATTATAGAAAATAATTAAAAGTCGATATGGCAATTTTTTAATTTTTAAAGTTTTGATGGTGGTGCATGTAACACAATATTAAATATTAAAAATACTGATATTTGTTAGAAATTTGTAGTCATTTTGACACGAAATTTTGTAAATTTGCAATTCGTTTCGATATCAAATAAAAGTGTTAAATCAAATTTTTATCATAAATTCACCTTCTACAAAAAAAAAAAAAATAAATAAATTATACAATTAAAAAAAAATCAATCAAAAAATAGGGATAGATTAAAATTTATTAAACCAAATAAAAAATAGATATGACTCATCTTCTACGCAGACTAGTTTTTCTCATAATTTATAATTTTAAAATACAACTCTCTTCGTGCACCACGACAAAAAATAAATAATATTATCTATGCTATATTTATAGGTAATATCAAAATCCATCGAAGTTTAATATAATTAAATTTTTACTCTAATTAATCATTAAATTTTAATAAATTTATTTTAAATAAATTTAAATAGTAATTATAATCTGAATTAATTACAAATTTAATAAAATCCTAACATGTTTCGCTTGGTCTTGAGTCTAACAAGTTATAATATTAGACATGAAAAAAATATTAAATATTATTTTGTGACAGCGTAAGTTTTTATATTGAAGTTTCAGTGACGTTCCAAAACTAAAAATAAAAATAAAGAAATAAAAAATATATCTTTTTTTTTAAAAAAAAAAACTTGTATTGTTGTTGCTACAAAAAAAAAGGAAAAAAAAATGCCAAGAACTACAAAAGAAAAAAAAAAACAGATGAAGCTACACTATGAAGATGAAATTATACTATTTCAGAAAAAATATCATATTGTTTAAGACGAAAATTATATTTTTTTGAAAAAAAAAATTATATTTTTTGAGATGAAAGTTAAACTCTTAATTTGCGCAAAAGTGCATTGAGTGAAAATTATACTGTTTGAGATAAAAATTATATTTTCTGAATAAAAATTATACTATTTAAACGAAAATTAATTTATTTTTATTTTTTTAAAATTTAAATTTTTAAATATGAAATATCAATCATTAAATTTATTGTCACTCGGTGAAAGAGAGGTGATATGAACAACCGAATAAGAGCACATGGCACGATTTTTGGCATATAGCTAATAAAATGTAGTGTAAGCAAGTTGGAAGGCACTAGGTAGGATTAGAAGATAATTACTAGAAATTAGAATTAAAAAAAAAAATTTAAAAATTTTTCTCAAACAGTGTAAATTTTGTCTGAAAAATATAATTTTTATTTAAAAAAATATAATTTTAATTTCAAACAGTATAATTTTCACTCAAAAATATAAAAAATATATTTTTTATCTTAAAAAGTATAATATTTTTCTGAACTAGTTTAATTTTACTTTTTTTTAAAAAAAAACAATTGATCTTTCTCGTAACAGAAAAATAAATAAATAATAATAATATTTTGATCACTTTATTGAAAGTTTAAATCGAATATGCAAAAGCGAAAACTCTGACCTATTTTTATAAAAATATAAAATTAATAATATTTTTATACAAATTGATCTACAAATATAGTGATATTTTTTAGAACACCAAACTTCCAATAAAAGGATAAAAATAATATTTTAAGGTTATTCACGTTCGCTTTTCGAGCCCGACCCAACTAGGCTCCGCTAGAACAAGCAAGATTAAGCCCACAACCCAATACGTTATTACACTCGAATTTTCGGACCTTTTTAATGGATCTAACCCGTTAAGGTCAGTGCTCCGATAACGGAACCACATTTTAATACATGCATATTATTATCGTGTTAATAAAGTGTACGAAACAACGTAATTTTTCAATAGCTTAAAATATTAAAAAATAATATTTAAACTTTTATATTTAATAATTTTTTTAATATCCACCTTCGAAATTTTTTAAATATCAAATTTATCTTTTAATTTGATATCAAATTAAAGTGTGCGAAATAATTATTATTCTATAATAATTTAAGTTATCAAAAAATAATTTTTTAAATACATGTTATATTTGGAATTGTTCTGTAATTCCACATCTTAATCACTTCTTTATATTATCTTTTATATAAATTAATATATGTGAGGGAAAAAAATTTGATTAGGATTAATTATATGGTTAATTAATTTATGTATGTGTAATTTTAATACATGTTTTTTCTTTTTTATGCTCTTATATATTTTATATCGCTTTAAAATAAAAATTCTGGCTCCGTCCCTGCACAGCTATTTGACTAGTTTCGATTTTTTTAAAAAAATTATTTTTTTCTTTTTTAAAGTAATTGGTACCATTTTTTCGACTAAAAATTTTTAAATTGAGAAAATCATTTTTATGACTATCACAATATTAGTAAATCAAAACCAAAACCAAAACCAAAACCTAAACCAAACCATTTAATTGATCATTTTAACTTGGATCACCATTAAACATCATCATTTGCTTAAATTATTAAAAAATGATATTTATATATTTTATATTGTACTCAAAATACTTAAATTATCAAAAAATATTTCTTATATTCAACCCTTTTTCTTATATCTGAACTCCAAACTTATGGTAAGGTTTATTAAATAGAAGAAAATAAAATAATACTAGTAGTCTGGCGAAACTCAAACTCAAATTTTTTTATTCAAATATCATATAAAATTATATGAAAAAATTATTGTTCTTTAAAAACTTAAGTTTTTAAAAATTAATGTTTGTATATTTTATATTCAACAAAGGTTACTTATTGCAAATAATTAATAAGAGTGTGTAATCCTCAAACTATTTGGGAGACACTTTGGTATTTAAAATTTAATTTATTATAATTTATGACTCAAAAAATTATTATAGTCAAGTCATAAAGACCTATTTAATTAACTAATATTAATCCATTGTCGATATTAACATCTGAATTATAGATGCATGTATTATCAATTACAATACTGTTATATTATTTTTACTATAGTGATTTATCACTCTTACTATAATAATTTAAAAAAATTTAACCAGATATTATAATAAAGAGTAATATTACTGATATACTACAAAATGGAACGTATATCTTACACTTTTTTCATCCAAGGTTATCATCCTCTACTTATCACATTAACATTTTTTTTTTTTTTTTTTTTACTAAAACTATTTGAATTTTTGTGAATCTTAAGAAGAAGTGTAACATACACCCCCACTTTCGAATACATAAAAAAAGAGAAAAAATATTAAGTTAGGTTTACATTTTTTTTTTTTCTTCATTTATGCTTAATTATCATAATTCAAAGAGAAGGAAAATGGTTTTTCGTATTTTTAAGTTTTTCAAAATGGTATATAAGTTCTGCGACCAAAATAACAATTAATTTTGTAACTGGGCGAAAGAGACTTATTAAAGAAAAAATTTAAGAGCTCTAAATGCTAAAATTTAAAGTCCAAGCATTAGTTTATAAAGTGCTAAGGTTTGAAAGGCCTTTATATATATATATATATATATATATATATATATATATATATATATATATATATATATATATATATATATAAAAAATTGAGTTTTTATATTTTTGAATGTAACAAGTTATTGATACTTATAAATTTTTAGTCTTTAGATGATAAGATGTGCGGTTAAGATGATAGTGGATCTCTTAGATTTAGTAGGTGGTTGGTAAAATAATATGAACTAAGAGGTAAAATTAGTTAAAGGGATAAATCTACCAGTAGAAAACTCACAAATACCAATTACTTTGTGTTTTTATAAAAATATATATATATATATATATATATATACGTATATATATAGTGTAGGGCTACTATACTCTTATGAGTATAAATTTTTTTATATTCATAACTTTTTCACCCTTGGATAAAAAAATATGCGGTTAGGATGATGGTGGTACCCCTAGGGGCTGTTTGGAAATGAGTTAGAATAGAGAATAGGGGATATCTCCCTTGTTCTTCTAAACGCATCTGGAATCAACCGGTATAGCTTGTTCCAGTACAACTAGAATAAGCTGGAATTACTGTTTTCACCCTTTCCAACCAGCCTTTTATTTTTCCCTTAAATATCTTTTCATGTCTACCGAGACACCCTCTTTCACTTCATTATTATATAATAAAGTTGAGGGCAAAAAGGTAATTTATCCTAACTAATACTCTTTATTTATCTTATTTCTCATTATCATACCAAACTAATTAATTAAGGCTTTTTTTTGGTACCTCACTGATTAATTAAGGCTATTCCGACTTCATTAACTATCATAATAGCTCGGCCTATTTATTTATTTATAGATTATTACACAAAATTCTATTCTAATTAGATAGTCTATTCAATTAAATTTATCTTTACCATAATTTAAACAACTAAATCTAATTCTAACTAATTCGCATTATCTCTAATAATACTTCTCTCCTTTTTAGTGTTTATTACTTCTCTCCTCATTTTGAAACTGGCTTTTCCTTTTTCCTTTCTTCTGAGCTGGCTTTTTTTTTTTTTTTTGTATTAAATTATTTTCCTCCTTATTAATTTTTGAATCGTTTATGTCCTTCTCTGAATCGAGAACTCCTTTCCAGACAAAAAATTGGAGTGGCTTTTTCTTTGTATTAAATTATTTTCCTCCTTATTATTCTTGAATCGTTTCTATCATTTTCTAAATCGTACTCTCCTCCAAACAAAAAAATTGATCTGGCGTTTTCTTTTCCTTAAACTTTTTTTTCTCCTTATTAGTTCTTGGACCGTTTCTATCCTTGCCTAAATTGAACTCCTCTTCGAACAAAAATTTAGGCTCAGTATATTGTCGTTGACTCCCCCAATAATCCCACATCGGATGTGGATGGAATTGTGATTAGGTTTATATGAGACATGGACACTAGCAATAATAACTGGGCTTAAATATTTTGGGCTGTAGTTTGGGCCCAACGAGTTATTATTGCTAGTAAGCCGGATCGTTACATTTGGTATCGGAGTCAATAACCAGCCGGAAGTGTGCGACGCCTGGTGATCTTGGGCTGCTGTATGTGTGTTTGTACTGACGAGGACGTCAGGCGACGCCTGGTGATCTTGGGCTGCTGTATGTGTGTTTGTACTGACGAGGACGTCAGGCTTAAAACGGGGGGAGTCTGTGACGCCCCCAATAGTCCCAACTGTGATTTGGACCCAACAAGTTATTATTGAGGAAAGTGTTCCTAAGTGTCTCTGTAATATAAAGAATATATATTGACACTTCAAAAAGTATTATAATATAAATCCTTTATTATATTAAATTAATTTATTAAATAATAAATTTTATTATTATTTTTAATTTTTTGACACTTTAAAGCGAAGTTTGACGACTCTTCATTTGCCGACGTTTTTAAGTACCACATCGGATGGAATTGTGATTGGGTTTGTGACGCCCCCAATAGTTCCACATCGGATGTGGATGGAATTGTGATTGGGTTTATATGAGACATGGACACTAGCAATAATAACTGGGCTTAAGTATTTTGGGCTGTGATTTGGACCCAACGAGTTATTATTGCTAGTGGGCCGGATCGTTACAAATATCGCTTGAGGAAAGTGTTCCTAAGTGTCTCTATAATATAAAGAATATATATTGTCGCTTCAAAAAAGCATTGTAATATAAATCCTCTATTATATTAAATTAATTTATTAAATAATAAATTTTATTATTATTTTTAATTTTTTGACACTTTAAAGCGAGGCTTGACAACTCTTCATTTGCCGACGTTTTTAAGTACCATTAAACATATAAAAAATATATTTTTAAATATTATTTTTTTTTGTAATGATATCACATTATCTGTAACCAAATACTACAAATTTTTTAAATAAATCAAAACAAATATATTAGCAAGATATTCATGCGTCCAAGGGCATTTATTCATTTGACATTAATTCTAAATAAAATCCAGATAAAAAAACCTTGGTTGAATTCATTTTTTTTTATATTTTTTTTGAATTAAATAAGAGTTTAGCCAAATTCTATTCTTTATAATTAACCAATTTAAGAAGAGTATTTATGTATAATAATTCATCAATAGCCCAAAGTGCATTTATAACCTAACTAGCGAGTAAAGAATATTTTAATAGTATAATTAAAATTATATGGCATTAAAATTGTGCCGTAAATGTCATTAAAAACCACACCCCATCCCCTTAATTGTATCCAGTGATCACACACGTCTCATCTTTTTTAAATGACAATTTATATTCTCATTAACTACAATTTATTTATTGTAGCTTCTGCAACTTACCCCATTGATCACACGGTTGAAACCCAACAAATTGTACCAATTTATCACCTAAATGTGACATTATTTTAGTGATAAAAAAAAAAAATAAATAAATAAATATATATATATATATATATATATATATATATATATATATATATATATATATATATATATATATATATATATATATATATATATATATATATAAAGAGAGAGAGAGAGTAGAGCTTATATACTCTCAAAATTATAAGCACAAATGTGCTTGTGAATTTTGTACTATTGAATTTGTATTGAGATTTGTACTATTTATTTTTTCTTTCTCTTTTTTTAGTTGACTTTACAAAAACACAAATTTCAATATAAATTCAATGGTAAAAAATTCACAAGCATATTTGTGCTTGTGCTTTTGAGAGTATATAAACTCTACTATATATATATATATATATATATATATATATATATATATATATATATATATATATATATATATATATATAGTGGTAGTAAGGATTTTTTAAAAAAATGATTCTTTAAAATTTTGTATTTTTAAAAATGATTCTATAAAATTTGTAATTACAAAAATAATCATATGGGTGCCAACTGGGCGCCACGTGTGCGCGCTACGTCAACGAAGGAAGAGGACTCGGATTGAGTTGAACACGCATTTTGAACATGCGTGTCTAAACACGCATGTTGAGAGTGCGTGTATTATACACACACTCTCAATATGCGTGTTTAGACACCACACCACACGCATTCTCAATATGCGTGTTTAGATACACACTTTCAACCCTCGAAGTAGGCGGTGATCTCCAGAATCTGCACCAACAAGTTCGACCGCGGCCAATCGAGGGTGCACACTGCGGGGATCGACTGCTGGTAAACCTGCGCCGCAATGCCGATTCAGCAGTGAATTGGAACCTGTTGATTAAAAATGTGATTTGGACGAGGACCATGGGGAAGTGGTGCATGGGAATCCCGATTCGAGGTCGTGGGGGAGGAGGGGTTGCTTCGGCGCAGGCTTAATCTTCTTGAAGTGGATCCAGAAGCAGCCGACGCAGAGGATGAGGCGATCGAGGCTCTGGACGAGGAAGAGGACGATGCAGGCGTCCGCGAGGAATTGGAGGAGCGGAGCAAGGTAGGCGGAGCGGAAGCCGACCCAGCGGGAGTAGATCGCGTCGAAGAGGCCGTGGAGGTCGGCATGTTGAGAGTGCGTGTTTAGACACGCATACTGAGACTCCATGTTTAACTAATTTTATCTCATAAATTTCACTTACGTGGCACGCACACGTGGCGATCAGTTGTCTTGTATAGAATTATTTTTATAAATATAAATTTTGTAGGACCAATTTTAAAAATATAAAATTTTAAAAAATTATTTTCAAAAAAACTCCTGGTAGTAACAGTAGAAGTAATAAAAGTAATTTAAGTACTATAAAAATAGTACAAAGTCAAATAAAATAATACGTGTACGCATCTCACATTTGCTTCATTGCATGTGAGGAATCACGTAATTTGCGTTGTAACAAGTAAACAACAACTAAAATATCATATCTACACTCCCTATGCATTCTGAGTATTAATTATGTGGTCACCTCTATCTACGGCGACGTTTAAGTTAAAGTACTGGAGCCCTCAAAAGAAAAAAAAAAACAAAAACAAAACAAAAAAAAAACAAAAACCACCTAATATATAAACTTAGAAATTAATACTAATAAAGTCATTTTTAATGCGCAGATTTATTAAAAACTTATAAAATATTGTTGGAACGAATATATATATATATATATATATATATATAGCTGGATACAATCTGCATGTGAAAAAAAAAAAAAAATCTCACATTTTGTTGAATATAAAAATATATTATTTCGTAGTTTAAATTTTTTGTTAATAACTAACTCTTAGCTTTATTTAATATAGAAAATATTAAAATAACAGTTGTTTGTTGATAGTGTGAGTTTTTTAATATTATATATTTACTGCATTTTCTAATTTTGCGCATTTGCGAGTAAATTTTAAATTTTACCAATTTAAAAGTAAGCAGATATCAGATTTAAAACTTATTTGTTTTTGTATCTTCAGCGGAATTTATTTATAAAAAAAAATTAAAAATAAAATTAACATACAATAAATTTAATAAATTTATCTATTAATATTAAAATCAGCTATGTCAATAACAATATCGAGTATACAATTATGAATCTGTGTGTGGCGACCGCAGAATCGCGGCCGCCGCCGCTTTTCTCCTCCTCCTGTTCTCGGGATCCGGGGTTGGCGGATCCGGGCGACGGCGGAAACTAACGGTTAAATCCGTAAATGCGGTTAGGATGTATCTGTGCACGCTCTTGTCGTTTAGCTCTAGGTAGCAGAAGAGGAGCTCCTCCATGAAGTCCCAATCCAACGGCTGCGACGCCTCCACGTGGCGCGCGTCCACCATCTCCATCATGGACCGGCGAAAGTCCTCGTACGGGTCCTTCGAGAACGTCACCACCGCCACCGCCACGTCATCACCTCCCCCCTCCGCCACCACAGACGCCGACGTGGCCGACGACGAAGCCGAGGACGCCGACGTGTCCGGCCGGGCCCGGTCGAGCATGATCGAGTTCGACGTCGAGCCGGGCGACACGAAGAACCGGTCCGAGGACCGGACCGGGTCCGGGTCCGGGTCCGGGTCCGGGTCCGGTTCGTGGGCGGTGACGTCATCGTCGTCGCGGATGTAGAGCGAGTGGAAGTTCTCGTGCAGGAACCGCTCGACGTCGGACAAGGTGGCGCCGTTAGCGGCGCCGTCGACGTTATCTCTGCTGACGGCGAATGACGGCGTTCTGGGGTACTTGCACGCCGAGAGGATCCAACTGGTGGAGTTCTGAGCATTTATCGGGAACTGGATGTTGGGCAATCTCCTCATCCTCAGCTTCTTCGACAAGTACACCTGCACCGATTTCTGCAGCTTTTTCCTCCTTCCCATCTCAATTTCTCTCTCTATTCTATTTTTTTTTTTTTTTTTTTTTATTCTATTCTATTCTATTCTACATGGATCTCAATCATATTCATATATATATATATATATAAGGGAGGGGGTAAAATTGGAATTTAAGAATTTTTAAAACTATTCTACCAATTTTTTCAACTATTATTATAGGATTAATTGCATACATGTCCCTACAAATATGTCGAATTATAAATATATTCCTGCAAAATTCAACTTTTCATATTTATTCCTTCAAAAATCCACCGTTATTCAAATATGTCCCTACCGTCCATCTCTGTTAAAAAAAAATTGATTTAACTCTAGATTAAATGCTTAACCTGCGTTAGATTAAAAATTGAATTTACATATTTACCCTTTCCATATTATACCTTAAAAAAAAAAAAATAAAATAAAATAAAATTATTTTAATGATAGAATTTTATAATTTTTGAAGAGGGGTATTTTTGTAACAAGTATAATGGTATTGCTTTTGGCGGAATATATTTATAAGGGGCAAAAAAATCATTTCACATCGAATCTGTTAAAAAATAAACAGATTCCAAACGGGGATTAACCAGAGAAGCATATTTGAAGAACTTTGGATTTTTGAAGGGATAAATATGAAAAGTTAAATTTTACAGGAATATATTTGCAATTCGACATATTTGCAGGAACATATATGCAATTAATCCATTATAATAGCAGGATTAATTAATTAGATACGAGATGCTTAGATTTGTGATTGTGTATTTATGTTTCTTTTTCTATTTTTTGGAGTTAATTAATTAATGCGCAGGAAATTAAGTTACATGGATTTAACAAAAGGGGTGGAGGGATCTAATTAATTAAAAGTGATTTTAGGAAACGTTCTCTTATTAATTAAGGAGGAGGAGGAGGAGGAGTTGTTAATTACCTTAATAAGTAATTAATTTTGTGATCGCAAGTTACAAAGGCCTAATTTACTAACATGTTAGGAAATCCCATACCCAATTTTTTTTATTCTTTCCTTTAATTCTCTCCGTCCAAAATCCAAAAGTGAATTGAAATGAAAATAAGCTACGCAAATTTTATAATTGTTTCAATTAATTAGCTAAGTGGGTGGTTGTTTCATTTTTCAGGAAAGTGTGAATTTTTTTTTTTTTTTTTTTTTTTTTTTTTTTTTTTTTTTGCCTGTTTGATTCTTAAAATAAAAAAATTATTTTTAAAAAAATTTTATAAAAAATATTGTTATTTTAAAATAAATTTAGCTGAAAATATGAAACAATTAGATTTTCAACACAGATCTTATTTTAAAAAATATTCAAAGAATAAAAACTCTAGTTTTCTATAAATTTTTTTTTAAAAAAAAACTATGTTTTTTTAGAACTAAACAGGTAAAATAAAATTCAAGTCACTTAATTTCTATGTGATGTAAAAAATTAATAAGAAAATCTAACAGAAAATTCACGGTCAAGACTTAGTTTGGAATTCCAACACAGAAATTTGCAAAGCAGTTTAACTCTTTTCGCTTAGATTTTAGAAAAGTAAATTTTATAGAATTAATTTTATTTTCAAGAATTGATTTTGATTAAAGGTTATAGAGCATTTGCCTCAGTTTACGTAGAATTTTTTTTTTTTTTTTTGAAATAATTTTATACAGCTGTTTCGCAAAAAAATTATTATTTACCAATAATGATTTTTTATTTAATTTTATTTTAAAATAACTTAAAATTCGAATTTAAATTTAAATTTTTAATTTTTAAATTTGTATAAAAATTTAAAATTTTATATTTTAATTTAAAAATTTTAAATTTAAATTCTTGAATCCAAATTTTAATTCTAATTTAAATTTTAAAATTTAAAATTTAAAATTTGAATTTTAAAAATTTAGAATTTGTAATTTGAAATTTAAAACTTTGAATTTAATATTTAATATTTTAAATTTTTTAAAATTTAAAAAATTTATATTTTATCTTAAATTTGGAATTTTAAATTTGAGATTCGAAGTTTAAAATTTTGAGTTTTAGAATTTAAAATTTAAAATTTAAAAAGTAAAATTTTTAATTTTAATTTTAATTTAAAAACTAAAATCTAAAATTAAAATAAAAATTTAAAAATTAAGTCCAAAATCATTGAATCAGATTTTACCTCCTTCTGAATTTATACCAAAAAATTAAAAAATTAATTTTAAAAATCAGAATCAGATTTCAAAACCAAATTACAAAACGCTTTATTGAAATAAAAATGACTTTTCTAAAGCTAAGCAAAACACCCACCGAGACTTGATAGTTCCTGATTTAAATTTTACTGGTTCAACTAAGAACATGATTTTTTTTTTTTTTTTTTTTAAATCCCCATGAAATATTTTTATATATTTCCTAATTCCTTTCCAATCTAGTAGTATCAGTGCTCTCAATATCAAACAAGTCGTGGTATGTGGTTGACCAAAATTTTTACTATTTTTAACTATTAAAATATATATAATAAAAATTTTCAAAATAATTTTTAAAATATGTGATATTTTATTTCTCACTTATTAATTTATTATAATTTTACAGTACAACAAAACCATGTTATAACGATATTTTTAAGTATTTTTAAAATATGAAAAAAATACCGCTAACAAAAATACCGACACTTATAATTAGTGTCGCTATATGTGCAGTCGTTAAGATGTATAAGGATACATTATTATAATATATTTCAAAAATATATCTCTATAATTTAATTTTAAATATAAATAAAATATTTATATAAAAATATTTAAAAATATATTTTTATAATTTAATTTTATTATAATATTATGATGTGACATCTCGGTAACTAACAAGATATTAAACCTAACATCGTCGCATTACTAATACATTTTTTGGAATATAAAATTTTGACTACGGAAACAATGGAGGACAAAATTTTTACGGGGACAGTCCTCGTATTCAGTGCCGATCATACTTTGAGATTCGTGCCAGTTTTTATTGAATGAGAAACGTGGATTAAACTGCTCCACTTTGGAAATATATGTACCCATTAAAATTTTAAAATTTTAGTTTGGTATATGAGTAAGATATTGTGACCTTACCCTTCCATTAATACATATGCTTTAATAAAGCGAACGCATGTGATGAGAGATTGCGTTTTAAGTACGAAGAGATCTTTATTTCGGTTAAATGTACCTGTATGATTAAGATCGGACGGCTGCTACTGTTCCATTCTTGTTCCCCACCTTTTTTTTCTTTTTTTTTTTTTTTTTTTTTTTTAAGGTGGGTCCTCCTAACTCCTAAGGCTGCGTTTGGTAACGGGAATAGGAAAATTTTTTTATACCGGGGATAGGTATAGATTCTGGTATTAGCAGGAATTGGTGTAAATTTGCATTTGGTTGGTTTTATGAGTTATACCGGGATTAAAGGAAATTGTGTTTGGTAAATTATATAGGAATAAGGAGAATAAGATGAATAGGAAAAAATTGTGTTTGGTTGAGTATAGAGGAATAAGAAGAATTGATAAGTGATAAATTTTAAGTGGGAGTAAAAATTTTAATTTTTAAATTTATATAAATTTTAAAAAATACATAATAAAAATTAAAGTTTAAGTGGGAGTAAAATTTTAAATGAGAGTAAATAAAAATTAATTTTTAAATTTTTAAAAATTTTAATTTTTAAATTTATATAAATTTTAAAAAATACATAATAAAAATTAAAGTTTAAGTGGGAGTAAAATTTTAAATGAGAGTAAATAAAAATTAATTTTTAAATTTTTAAAAATTTTAATTTTTAAATTTATATAAATTTTAAAAAATACATAATAAAAATTAAAGTTTAAGTGAGAGTAAAAATTTTAAATGAGAGTAAATAAAAATTAATTTTTAAATTTTAAGTGGGAGTAAAAATTTTAATTTTAAAATTTATATAAATTTTAAAAAATTTATAAAATAATTGTATAAATTTTATAAATTTAAAATTAATAATTTTTTTTTTTCAAAAATGAAATAAAATAAAATTTTTAGATTTATTAAAAAATAAGTTAAAAAAATAATTTTTATTAAATAAAAAATTTTAAATTTTAAAATTTAGAAATTTGAATATCTTTTAAAATTTAAAAATTTTAATTTAAAAAAATTAAAAAACTAATTTTTATTAGTGTATGGAAAAGAAAGGAAAAAAAAAAAAGAAAAAAGAATAAAAAAACTACCGTGGAGAGAGAGAGAGGAGGTGCAGAGAGAGAGAGAAATCCTCGATTCCCGTGCCAGAACCCCAATTCCAGCTGGGGGTGGGAATTCCAATTCCCACCCCCATACCCCATATTCCAGATTAATTGGAATTCGGATTCCAACTATATCTATCCCCGTTTGGGTATGGAAACGAGGATCAACTATATCTATCCCCGTTTGGGTATGGAAACGAGGATAAGGGGGTTATTCCCCCCTTATCCCCGTTACCAAACGGGGCCTAAATGGGGGGTTGTCCACTGGAAACACGAGCACCTGGTGGGCTCCTATTTTTTGTTTAATAAATAAATTAATTTATAAATAACAAATTAAATTATTAATTTTATTATTATGTAAAAATTTAAAAAAATTAAAATTTTAATTTATAAAATTTATAAAATATAAATATTTTTATATTTGAGTTGGCGTAAAATTTAAATTATAATATATTTTAATCGTATATTTCTTAATCCAATCACTAAAAGCTTAATAGCATTAATAATTTAGTGCTGTCGATAGTATAGTAATCTCATTATATATATATATATATATATATATATATATATATATAGCGTAGGGCCACTATACTCTTATAAATATAAACTCCTTTATATTCATAACTTTTTTACCCTTGGAGAAAGAATGCGCTGTTAGGATGATAGTGGTCTCCCTAGGGTTTACTAAATTATTGGAGAAATAGTAAAAATCTTAAAAACTACTATAATCCTACTATATATATATAGAGTCCGGCTGGAATACTATCGATAGCACCAAGTCATTGGTGCTATCAAGTTTTTAGCCATTGGATTAAGAAATATGCGGTTAGGATGATAGTGGTCCCCTAGGGTTTAGTGGGTGGTTGGTTAAATAGTAAAAATCTTAGGGGACCACTATAATCCCAACCGCACATACTTTCATCCAAGGGCTAAAAATTTGGTAGCACCAATTACTTGGTGCTATCGATAGTATTCCAGCCGGACTCTATATATATATATATTAGGATTATAGTAGTTTCTAAGATTTTTACTATTTCTCCAACAATTTAGTAAACCCTAGGGGAACCACTATCATCCTAACCGCATATTTTTTCATCCAAGGGTGAAAAAGTTATGAGTATACAGGGTTTATATTCATAAGAGTATAGTAGCCCTACGCTATATATATATATATATATATATATATATATATATATATATATATAGCTAGGTTGGAATACTATTAATAGTACCAAGACTTTGGTGCTATTAAGTTTTTAATTTTTGGATTAAAAGATGTGTGGTTGAAATGATAGTGGCCCCCTTGGGTTTAATAGGTGGTTGGAAAAATAGTAAAATCTAATGGGTGAAAATGATCAAAGTGGTTGATCTAAGGGTAGAAAACTTGATAGCACCTATAACTTGGTACTATTAATAATATAGTAGCTAGACTCTCTCTCTCTCTCTCTCTCTCTCTCTCTCTCTCTCTCTCTATATATATATATATATATATATAGAATGTATAAATGTACACACTCTTGGGGGTGTACATCTTACACCCCACCCCATCCTGGGGTGGGGTGAATTTCACTCGTCACTCGATATGACGAGTGGAGGTATACCCACTCCAGGATGGGGTGGAGTGTAGGATGTACAACCCTTTTGGGGTGTACACCTAGCAAAACCCATATATATATATATATATATATATATATATATATATATATATATATATATATATATATATATATATATATATATATATATATATATATATATATATATATATATATATAGTCCGATTACTATGCTATCGATAGTACTAATCACTTGGTGCTACCAAGTTTTCCACCGTTAGATATACCCTTTTGATCATTTTCACCCTTTAGATCATACTATTCCACCAATCACTCACTAAACTTTAAGGATGCACTATCATTCTATCCACACATTGCTTAATTCAATGACTAAGAATCTAAAAATGCTAATATTTTTTTACAAACTAGGCTACTATATTATCGATAGCACCAAGTCCTTTGTGCTATTAGGTTTTTGATCATTTGAAGAAGGGATGTACGGTTATGATGATATCGAAGGGATGTACGATTAGAATGATAGTGCGCCCTTTGGGATTAGTGGGTGGTTGAAAAAAAATAGTATGATCTAAGAAATAAAAATGATCAAAGGGCACCTAACGGCGATTTTTTTTTTTTTTTTGAGAGAGAGAGAAAGGTGGCATGTTACCCATTTCGTTTATTATTTTTAAAATAAATTTAATTGAAAATATAAAGCAACTAGATTTTGAACTCAAAATCTCGGATATCGACCACCAAGCTCTTTACCACTTGCACTAGAGACGGTTGATTAACGATAAAAAATTTGGTAGATAAAATATTTGATGCTATCGATAGTATAGTAGCCGGACTTTATAAAGTAGAACTTATATACTTTCAAAAGTATAAGTTCATATATTCTAATTATAAATTTTTTACTATAGAATTTGTATTGAGATTTTTACGATTGTACTTTATTTCTCTCTCCTTAAATTTCTTTACAATAACACGGATCTCAATATAAATTTTATGATAAAAAATTTACAAATATGGATGAGATTGTATATTTAAAAGTATATAAGCTCTACTATATATATATATATATATATATATATATATATATATATATATATATATATATATATATATATATATATATATATTAGTTTAATTTCATATTTTAGTTTAATATTTTAGTTTAATTTCTAAATCAAAATCTAGAATTTTAAATTTAATTTCTAAATTTTAATTTATATTAATTAAAAATTAAAGTTAAAAAAATAAATTTAATTTTAAATAAAAAATTATAAAATATAATAGACATATTTTTGTAAAATATATATATTTTTGGATTCAACTTCCAAGCCGGTGATTGAAAAAAAGAGAGTGATTGAGAGATTCCTATTTATTCAGAAATTGGAATTAGAATGGGACTTCCGCATACCAAATATTTACAAATAGATTCCTCCATTTTGATTTCGATTCCTAAGCAAAAAAAGGACGAATCAAACACACCCATTATGTTGAATTAGATTTAGGATATATGAAGTTTTTAGAAAAAAAAATTATTTCCTTTCGACATGATTTAATTAATAAATAAATCATGTTAAAATGAACGATGAAAATTAAATAATTTTAAAATATTTTTTATCAAAATTTAAATAAATTTAAATTCTTCTGCATTGTTAAACTACAAACTTACCAAAATAGCTATTAAAAATTAATAATTTTGAAATAATTTGATCATAACGTAAATGATGTCGAAAAGAATTTAAAAAATTAATATATAAATAGTGTGTGTGTGAGAGGTAGTATAGAATTTGATAATATATAAATAGTATTTACTATCAATATTTTTAACTTTTTATTATTACTATTTCACCAATTTTTGCTAAATTCTAAATATTCAATGATCAGAAAATTAATAGTAAATATTATTTTCATATTATTTATAATATTCTAGCTTCACTATATAATTAAGTTGTTGTTTTGGAGGTTTGTATTGTATATAATTTTGTAAAGTTTTAAAACACAAAAAAATTTATTTTTTTTATTCTAACACAAAATAAAGAACAAGAAAATTCACAGATATGTTTTATCCTATTCTTCTTATGTATTTTGAAGGTACACAAAATTATGTGAAAAATGTATGATCAAAATGGGTTAATTGTTCAATTAGTAAATTCGGTTGAGGAGAGAGGTAAAATGTTCAGGGGTTTTTTTGTAAAAGTTTTAGAGCAATTATTACAATGTTTAACTCGGCATTTTTTCTTTTTAAATACTCCTGAAATATGAAGAAATATCTGATTTACTCTTCTTATTTTTTTCTTTCCAATATACCCTTCATACGTTCCACCGTTATTAAAAATACCCCTACCGTTTTCCTTTGTTAAGTTAACTAGGGTTAAACTAGAGTTAAATAATAATCGGAGTTGAAAACTATCAGATATACCTATTTTGCCCGGGTTTAGGGTTTAGGGTTTAAAATTTTTTAGGATTTTAGGGTTTAGGGTTTTAGGGTTTAGGGTTTAGGATTTTTTAGGGTTCTAGGGTTTAGGGTTTTAGGGTTTAGGGTTTAGGGTTTTAGGATTTAGGATTTTAGGGTTTAGGGGTTTAGGGTATATTTGAAAGGGCAAAATAGTAATTACATACAGATAACGGCAGTTCCAAATGGTACACTAACAGAGTTTAACTTCAGAGGTATTTTGGAAAGAAGTTGGAACGTAAGAAGGGTAGTTTTAATATTAGTCTTCTAAGAAGGATAAATATGAAAACAGAAAAATTTTTAGGAATATGTAGGAAATTGTCCCTTTTAACTAAAACCTAAAAAAAGATTTTTACCTTAGTATTTTTCATTTTTTTGTGGGAAATTATGGAGAACCCCTCGACAATAGGCCATTTTCTAAATCGGCTCTTATTTTTTTATTTTTTAGGACCCACTAAACTTACAACTATTTTGGTTTCGATTTCGTTAAAATTAAGTCCTTTAATCACTTTTCCACTGAAGAAATTATTGATTTTGTTATTATTTAATATAGTCCATAGCTAACGAAGTTATTAATTTTTACGCTCTCTAGTTAATTACCTGAAAATACTCAAATCAAATTAATTAAAGATAGAGAAAGTGCCATTAAAAAATATATACTAATAAAATTCAAGAGTTTATTTGAAAATAACAAACTAATTAAATAAGTTTTCATATAATTTAAACTTTTCTCTCTTTTTTATTTTTTACATTTAAGTCCACCCACAAATTAGTGAGGAAAATATTCTCATAACATGTTTACCCCCAGTAATAACAGCTATGGTAAAATTTTTCTATCACCTAGGTATGCTATGAGGGGGGGGGGGGGGGGGGGTTAATATAGCTCGTTGTTATTAAATCAATTCGTGTTCGGTTTGAACTAAGCTCGATAATAAATGAGCCGACCACGAGTTAAGCCAAATCCATACTTGTAAATTTTTTATCATTGAATTTGCATTGAGATTTGTGTAATTGTACTTTTTCTTTCTCTCTCTTTAGTTGATTTTATAATTGCACAAATCTCAATGACTTGTGCTTTTGAAAGTATACAAACTCTACTCTCTCTCTCTCTCTCTACTCTCTCTCTCTCTCTCTCTATATATATATAGAGTAGAGCTTGTATACTTTCAAAAGCACAAATACAACTATGCTCGTAAATTTTTACTATTAAATTTGTATTAAGATTTGTATAATTATATTTTTTTCCTCTTCTTAAATATTTTTAAAATAACATGAATTTTAATACAAATTTAATGATAAAAAATTCAAAAGTATAGCTAGACTAGTGCTTTTGAAAGTATATAAACTCTACTCTCTCTCTCTCTCTCTCTATATATATATATTATAAATTTTATATTATTTATAAATTTTAATTATTAAATTAAAATTTTATTATTTTTTTCAACTCTTCACCTAGTAGTGAGGCGTACAATCTAACTTATTGTTTGTAAGTCAATTCATGTTTAGCTCGGTAGTAAACAAATTGAATACGAACTAAATTTTTCAACTCGATATTTTAATGGTTCGGTTCATACCGTTTTTAACTAACATGAACTAGCCAATTTGTTTTGTTTGACTCATTAACAGCCCTACACGTAGCTAGGCTATTATTATTCTAATTAATAATTTTCATTATACCTAACTCCACACAATGAGGGCAATAAAATAAACAAAAAACAATTAGGAGATATTTTGCGCTATTTTAGGATAGAATTTCCAAACCAAATAAGCTATTCGAAATTTTGAATGTTTTCCTTAGAAAATCATCTAATATTTTAGGATGATAATAACATTATGTAAAGAATAGAATTAATTAAAAAAATAAATCTAATAATGAAAAACTTACCAATAACAAATGATTGCTACTTTTATAAGCACCATCATCCAACTATATATATATATATATATATATATATATATATATATATATATATATATATATATATATATATATAAAGAGAGAGAGAGAGAGAGAGAGTTGAGCTTCTATATTTTTTAAAATATCAACAAAAATATCAACGATAGTCGTTGGTGCTTGCAGATTTTTAATTATGTAAGAACTTAAAGTAACAAAAAGAGAAAAACAAAATAGGCCTAACAGATTCTAAGTTGTACATAATCATTTTTTATAATACCACTCTGGGACATTCATCGCCGCGAAATAATCTTTCTATTATTCAAGCCTACTCCGATTAGCAAATTTTCTATAGGAGAGCTCCCTACAGAAGATAGTATAAGTAGGGCATAATACCATAACCCATGATCTTACCTTACAAAACCCCCCCTCGTGAAGTTACATAACTCGCTAGCTACAATATGATATATTTTTGTTCACTACACCAGAAATAGCAGAGTCATTGAATATGAGGAGGTGTTGGGCTTGCTGTAGGTCCAGGATTGGACAAGGAATGCGATCAGAAAAGAAGGTTTAATAACTTAAAAGATTGATCGAATAAGGGGTGATACTGGTATTTGATGAGTCCTATCATTACTCGTCTTTTCTTATACCAGTTCTATTTTCTTTATCAATATTATCATTATCTCGCATATAATTGTAGATTTAACATAGATACATAACTATCTATCTAGGGGGTACAATAACTAAGGGGTGGGTAGAAAATGCGATAACAATTGTAAAAGTTGCATCTCTCTACTCATAAGGCGGACTTTCGATGACACGACGAACTGATCTGATCTTCTTCCTACGAACGAGCACGGGATGAGAGAGAACGGGAAGCCCCCAAGGGGACGAGAAGACGATGAACGGACCGAAACCCGCGTCGTCGTCGAGCACCCTCCTTAGAACTAGGGCCGAGTACAAGTGCCGCCACGCCGACGGCTTCTCGATGCAAGAAATTGCGTCGCCACCGCTTGGCTGCTGTCGTAGCTTTCCTTGCATCACTGTCATGTCATCAGTCTGGCAGTGCAGCCTTTGGTAGCTGCTGCGGTAGCAGCAGCAGGAGGAGGAGGAATAGTGGCCTCTAGAGCATCTCACAAAGATGTCTTTGAAGCCCATTGCATAGGAAATATGCCTAGCTAAGGGAGTAAGTGTGAGTAGAGTTGTGGAGATATTGATATAGGGCAAGGGAGATATTGATATATAGGGTATAATAAGGGGAATGTGGAGGAGAATAATAGAGGGAGCAACATTATGGTGTGTAGGGCTAAAAGCACATGGAGTTAGCTCAATGAAGTAGTGACAAAATTCACTCAAGGATAGACATTAACAGGAAGGAGACAAACAAGGCCTGGTAGGGCTTTGATTCCTTTACTGTTCCTCCATCAATTTGCATGAAAAAGACCCATTTGTTTTACACATAATTTATACATAAAACATATGCATAAAGACACAGAGATAGAGAGATTCCGCTTTTCCTACAGGTCGAACCGCTGCAAAATATCATGCAAAGTGTATCGTAAAGGTAGAGTATATGATTAACATACTAACCTGATGTGCGAAAAAGTAACAAGCGTTTGCAACAACAGTAGCTTCAGAAAACACCCTAACTCTCATCCCTCAATACAAACTCAACTATATAGGTGAGAGTTTCCTGTTATAACCTGTTCTCAATACAATAACATTTGAGTTACTGGAAAAGGGGGAAAAAATTTTGAGTGAAAGAAAATATTGGTCAATAATTTGGTGTAGTAAGGTGAATGATCTAAAGATAAACTAAGAAAAGGAACAAACCCATCACATCCTACTATGTAATGTAATCATGTATTATATTATTGCACATGATAAGAACACATGGAAGGACAACATAGCTTTTTCCCCATGTGTTTGCTTTGGGCCAGCACATGTATACTATTCATTGCACTTGCTTCTATCAAGGATTTAAATATCAACCCACACAGTCCGTATCCACTTATCGTGCCAACAAATAACGGCATGATACAGTCCCCGTGCCGACGGCACAACTGAAAATCCTATTTTTTAAACAATTATTAAGTAATTTTCTTAATAAAGTTCAAAAGATTTGATAAAAATACATAATAAGTAATTAAAAAAATTTGTTGCTAAAAAAATATATATATATTTTATGGCATTATGTGTCAGCACATATGTATTTCTTGTGACCGGCACTCATCGGCACCGCTCGGCAAGCACCGTGCCGACAAGTTATCGGCACGACCCCATGTCCAAGTACTTAAATCGTTGATTAGAATGCTACCATTAGAAAAACAACAAAATGGTCCCATAAATTGAACAACAATTTTATGAAGAGCTCAAATCTCATGCAAAATAAATTTAAATCTAACCATTCACTTGCTTCCATTAGAATGCTACCATTAGAAAAATTATAAGATGGTCCCATACATTGAAAAACAATTTTATGAAGAGACCAAATCCCATGTAAAATAAGTTAACTCTAACCATTAAACCAAAATTTTAAATAACAATAATTCAAAGGGCGGTAGATATCATACAATAAAGGTGTGCTTTAACATAGCGAGATCTGCCGTCATTCTCTAAGAGCTCGTTTGGCCTCACTTCTGCCGCTGTTCTAAGTAGCAACAGTTGATAAAGAAATAAAAAAAATAAAAAATAAAATAAATAAATAAATAAATAAATAAATAAACTCTAATGCATTAAAACACAAGAAGTAAGATTCCGAACCTTAAAAGCAAAAACTTCATATTTTTAATTTCACTGTATTAAAAAAAAGTTTAAAAATATTGCGCTTCTTTGAATAGCATGACTCAGACATCATTATATCCTAGAAGCTAAGGAAGAAGAGATGCCCTTCTTGAAATGAATCATAAGGCTTCTACTTGTAGCAAATAAACTATGAAAGCTTTAGTCGATCATATTTTTTTAAGCCAATCCTATATCTGCAGTAATAATGAATCATGATGTCACACTTTGATTATAAGTCATTAAAACTATAATGAAGTTTTATATTATTTCTACTTTTATCTTTTCTCTAAAGAGAAATAGATGGTAAGATTCCTAGGAGCAACCAATTGAGTACCGATAGCACTAGGAAACATAAATAATACGCATCTGAATCAGAAATTTTCAACATGACATAGAACAAGAGCGGGCTATGAAGAACACAATGAAAGATTTAAATAATAAAATGGCTAGTGAAAGAGAGAATTGTAAATAATATCTATTAATGGGGGCAACAATGAAAAAGAGTCTACCAACTAAAGAAAAAATACGTGTTAATTTCTTGTTTAGGCATGGTATAGCATAACAGAGAGTAGTAATACATAAACCGCAATTTCCGAATTCACTTGCCTCGAGTATGGACGAAGTACTACTTGAATGCGAACTTCCACACTTCCCTAACATTAGATGAGCCATCAGCAACTTCAGCAAGCAAGCAAGCTTCCATGGTGCCTGAAAAATGAACAAGAGAAAGCAGCATAGACACTTTAAGGTATGCATGCTTCAACGTTTGTAAAGCAGTTTGTGAAGTATAAAGGGCAGCAAATATATGAGAAGTGAATTAAAACCAACAGTCAGCGTAAAATTTACATAACATTTTTGAATGATAATATGCAAAATTATACACTTTGGTGAAGAATCGTTTCACCCAATCACACTCTTCCCAAAGTATTAGATTTAGCGAAATAGCATATATACCCTTTATCAGGGTACCTTAAGTTGGGGTACAAAGAAAGCAACAATTCTAGTTTCCCCCCTTATTGTGCTAAATGCAGAATAAAAAGCAGTAAATAGTAATATGGGAATTAGTACCGTTCCAGCCAACTAATGAGATGTTTGCTATTCCTTTAATGACCAGAAATCCCCAGAACCATACTTTATCATTATGTCTATCCTTATAATCATTATCAGAGATTCACAATTATTCCTAAATTCTTAGACCAATTTGAAATTGGCTTTTTTCTTGGCTACTGATGATATGGTTGTATAACCTATGCATAGGAAAAGACATCCCTGAAAATTTGACTATAAGAGAACTCGAGACAATACTCAAGACAAAAATATCATTAAATGGTACTAAAGAAGTATCACTTACCATCTTCTTCAACCAAGCGTACAAACTGCCTTGTGCCGCCGCCTACACCAAAATAGTGCTTCTTTCCTGCCATGTATACAACTCCGCAAGGGTAGTGCAGACACTACAATATGCATGCTCACTTCAGATAACCACAAACAAACAACAAATGCAGAAGAATTGGAAGCAACGCGCAAAAAAAAAGAAAGAAAAAGAAGAGAAAAAAAAAGTCCTAAACTTTGGAAACACAAACCTTCTTGATAAGCACATAGAGGTTATTAAGTGAAGATAATGCATAAACAGTTTCGGCCATCAAAATGAGATCATAGCCATCATATTCCATCGATCCTAAGGTATCATCTGTTTCTTTTTGTTGACCAATGTTACCAGAGAGAAGAAGCATGTGAATTTCACTCCAGTCACCAGCAAAGAAGCGGACAAAGGGAGATACAGATGTAACTTTCATGAGATTTTCTTTTACATTTGGTATGGTTAGATATTTTAGGACCTCAGCATTGAAGTCTTGGAAATGGATAAGATCTGCACCCTAATGGTTAAGGAACAAAACAATAATAATAATTAAAAAAAAATCAGGTAGTTGAAATAGAAACCCAAACCAAACAAATTTGGGCCTATGTAACTCGTACCTCACAACCTGTGAAGATACCAGGAAGCCCATGGCCACATCCAAGCTGAAAAAAAGGAGGAAAGAAACCACAATTAGCCCTTGCAGAAGAGAACTTACAATATCAACTAATAACTTGGAGCAAAAATTTTAAACGCAAGCACATTAGAACAATTTATACCCCCTCAAATGCATCATAGATAGGATACGAAAAATATCCCCCTTAAATTTGAGAAGAGAACTCACTGCTGTTAAGTTCATAAAAAGATGACAATAACTACAAAGAGTTCTCTCACTAAAAAGAAATCTAATATGTTAGATTAGATATAAAATTATGTTTACAATTCTTTGATTTGACATTTTGAATCTTTTTGATGTCCTAGAGTATTAACTTTCCACAATCAAGACCTTTAACTTTAGGTAAAAGTCAATTCATCCCAAATAATTTGGAGAAACTGAATCCTTGAACATCACAAGCATTTAACTTTGAGAGAAAACAATCACATTTAATCCTGACGGGAAACTACATTCATCTATGGAGCCCCTTTTTTGTGATCATGCAGCAGCATTTAAAAGAACCCACCAAAAAAATTTTCTTCTTTCCTATATGAATTCCTTCTAGTCCCCAATTTTTTTTCACCGTAACTTCATGCTTGCGGCCCCTAAAACTTCCCATTTTAAGGAGTATGATTAACAGATGTTGTCACATCAGACAGCTTACGGAGAAATAATATACATTATCAAATTAAAAATGACTGATCATGTATGATTTAATAAATCCCACAAGGGAAGATATATATGAGCGACAACTTTCAAAAGATCTTAAGGTCTATGAGAGAACTCAATGAACAGAATATAAATCATAGTACATAAAAATGAGGAACATACACAAAAACAAACATAAGCTTTTTAGAATTATAATGCTTAACTGATTTCTGTTAAATCTATTTTTTCCCTTTAAAACTGAAAACAGTAGAAGAGAATTCTGCACTGCTGCAAGTTCTCTCTCTATCAGCATTTTTCAACACTGCAGATTCGGACAAGACCAATTATTTACTTTCTCATATACCTACTAAATTCCTCAAAATTGCCATAGCCAGCATAAACAATCCAAGAGTTTCCTTTCTTTTATGAGAAATAACAATACAACAAGTATTAGGGAAACCTTGAGTTAGGGCAATAAAGTTTCATTAACCAGTTGTCAATTAATCACACAAAAAATAACAACTAGCAATACATCCCATCTCACAAAGCAGCATTTCTCATGGATTTCCGCATGAACTTGATTCAATAAACTGAAACCGACAACTATTACAAATTAAGTCCACACTACAAAAGGATGTAAAATATCACCTGAGAAAAATCAGCCCACCTCTAATACTCTCTTTCCTTTCAATGCTAGCCGACCTTTCTGAACCTCAGAGTAGAGGGTCTTAACTAAATCAAGAGACCCCTCCCACAACTTCATCCCACCTAGTAAGAAAACAATCAACACTTAACATCAACAAGATTTGCATAATCCAACTGTACCTAAAGAAGAAATTAAGCACCAAAAGAGAAATTTTTGTTCACCTTCATACTTTCCAGGGACCAAATCCGAGTTGGTGACACCAAAAACCTCAGATGTATTTACTCTTCCCTGTAACAAATAACACCAAAGCGACATTTTATCAAACACCTGTAGCACACCTTGTTTTTCTACATTATTTATTAAATATATTGCGGGAAATGAAATCGGATACCTTATAGAGTGTTAGAGATTCGTTAATAACCACAGGCTCTGCATTAGATAATGCAATCGGAGGTTCCTACGATTATAAGAACAAGATCAAACGTCAAATGAGGAAAATTTAATCGCCTAATTGATAGAATGGCACTAAGTATATACCTCCGAGGGATCGACTTCGACGCATGGAGGAGGAGGCGGAAGCGGCTTCTCGGAGAAGCCGAAAAGCCCTAATCCGAGGCCCGATTGAGTGAGATTGGAAAGGGAGAAGGAAGGGTATGATTCCTGTGAGTAGAGAAATGGCGTTAGCGAGCAAGCGAGAGAGAGAGAGAGAGAGAGAGAGAGAGAGAGAGAGAGAGAGAGAGAGAGAGAGAGAGAGAGAGAGAGAGAGGTACCTTAGGGTTCGTGTTAGAGCTCTTCTCCTCCGCCATGGACGAGCTTCGACGAAGAAGAAGAAGCGGGGGGAGTACGAAGGCGAAGTTTTGAGCGGAGAAACCCTAAAAACCCTAGAAATGAAAGGGAAGGGCTAGTGTACGGATGGTACCGTATGCGGACGCATATACAAGGGCGATCCACCGTCCATCCAGTGTACAGTTAATCTACACCGTCTAATAATGGACGGTAGAGATTGAACGATGGGCCAATGGATCATGAGCTAGTTTGTTAAGCCCAAGGCCCATATTGTGGGCCCAAAACAATATGGGCCTCTTCATGGATATACTAATTTCATTCTTTTTTCCTTTTTTTTTTTTTTTTTACATTTTTTAGCCCTCGTACTTTTACCTTGTTACATTTTTAGGTTCCTAATTGAACTTCAAAATTTTCGCTATCCTAATATCCGTAAAACAATACAACTTTTACCCTCATCTCTTTTTTTAGTTCAAGGAGTGTAAGAAAAAAACAGCTTGGCCCAAATAACTCTATCTGTAAAATGATATGAAAATACAAAAAAAAAAAAAAAAAAAAAAAAAAAAAAAAAAAAAAAAAACCATTGAAGTCCAATAACTGTGATATTCTCTATATTTCTCTGCGACCGCAGAAAATATACCATAACCAATTTATTGTGATATGGAGAATTAAATATTACGAGTCAGATATATAAAAATAATGATATAAATAACTACATATTACGAGCCGATGTGCATAAACAATATTATGTTTAAAAATAAATAAATATTTTTTTACGTACTTTCTCACCAAATATAATGCAATTTCACTATAATTCCAAACGGAACTTAAGTCTTTTTATACCCATCATAATTTTACTTCCAATCCAATTTGAGATATTCAGGGTGCAAGAATTTTCCCCTAGCATTTGGGTAAAAAATTTGTAGGGCATTGTTTGGAGAAGGATGGGCACCGCATGCATGGCGAAGCGACACCCATCCACGCGCCCAACTTTATTGGGTTTAGATCAAGGAGTTAAGTGACGTGGCACAGGATCGTGTCGAAAATTTACCGGCACGGTGCGTGCCGAGCCGTGCCGATGAGTGCTGGTCATAAAAAATACATGCGTACTGACATATAATGGCATGAAATATTTATTTTCTTTAGCAATAAAATTTTTTAATTACTTATTATGTATCATTATTAAATATTTTAAACTTTATTGAGAAAATTATTTAATAAATTTTTAAAAAAAAGGTTTTGAACTGTGCCATCGGCACGGAATATGTATCGTGCCGGTATCTTGTTGGCACGGTACGGCACGATACGGCACGGTGGATACGGTCCGTGCCGATGGATACTTAAATCCTTAGTTTAGACGGAGAGATTTTAGAAAAGCGAGAGAACACTGGGTGGGGCATGGATGGGCGCCGCTTTCGCCACGCGGCGCCCATCTGTATCGTCTCCAAACTAATAAGTTTTTAGACTATTTTTCACCCTAGTATTTATATCCTGATGTTCTTTATACCTGTTTAAATCTTGATGTTTTTGTCATATCTAATTACACACATAGTTAGTTTGAAATTTTAAAAACAGTGTAATATTTTGTCACACAGTCAAAAATATTTAAGCCTATGGCTAGTGTTACTAGAGTGCTTAGTCCATCTATATCTTAGTATAATTCTTTCTCATCCAATTTTATGGAGCTTTTGCTTATATACTCGTTACTGCTATTTAAAATTTTTAAATTTATTTTGATATTATCAATACACTTTTTTAAAATCTAATTTTGATATTATCAAAACACTTTTTTTAAATCTAATCTCGTTAACGAGTCCTACAAGAATTTGAGATATTTGAAGAAATTTTTAAAAATTAGTCAGAATATTTTGATCCTTCAAAAATAAATAAAATATTCTTGAAATTTTAAAAGATATATTTGATATCATATCTAAAATTTATATCGTATACTCCAAAAAAAAAAAAAAAAAAAAAAAAAAAAAAAAAAAAAAATCCAAAAAGAGTACATTTTACACCTCCTAGCAACTTGTCATGTTCTTAAAGTTTTGCTGCAGAGATGCCAACGAGTCGGATTCGAAATAAATTTTTAAAAATCTAAACTCGAACTCGGCTACTGAAATTAAAATTCTAATCTGAACCCGTCAAGTTCTAAAAATTTATAACCAAATTCGAAACTGAAACCAACCCCGAAGATCAAACCCAAAGTAATCATTTCTCTTTATCAAATTTTAAAACATATCATATTCAAATCTAAAATTTTACGGTACAAACTTAAATTTATATATATTATACAATAAAATTATAAACTCTCTTACCCTACAATAAAATTATGCTATAGCTCGGAGCGAGCTGGGGTCGGCTCGTGTTCGGCTCGTTTAATAAACGAGCCGAATACGAGCTGGTTCGTTTAAATATTAAGCTGAAAAATTCGACTCGTGCTCGGCTCGCGAACAAGAAATTAAATTTTCATTCCCACTGCTAGGTGTAAAGTTAAAATTAAAATTTTAATTTTATAATTAAAATTCACAATAAAATAAATTTTTTATATTAGATTGGCCTAAAATTTAAATAGTAAAAATTACTATAGTATTTCATATATATATATATATATATATATATATATATATATATATATATATATATATATCTTGGTAAGATGCTTTTGAAAGTATTAAAGTGTTAACACTATAATAATTTTAATAGTTGAATTAATTTTAATAATTTTTTGAATCATACAGAATATTTCACAAATAATCATTATTGTTAACTTTTGATTCAATGACCAAAAAATCAGTTCCAACGATTAAATTATTTTAATACTTTTAAAAACATTCTAACTATAAATGAGTATTTTTTATTTTAGGTATAACGAAATTGAATTTTATATTTAATTTAGAATAAAAATTAAATATAAAAATTTATATTATATACAATTATAATTTATATATATATATATATATATATATATATATATATATATATATATATATATATATATATATATATATATATATATATATATATATATATATATATATATATATATATAATATAAATGTATTTAAGCTGTTATCGAGTCGAACACAAGCGAGCTGACCCCATCTCGTGTTCAGCTCGTTTATTAAACGAGCTGAAAAATTCGGTTCATGTTCGGCTCGTTTACTAAACGAGCGATTCGATCTCGAGCTCATTTCGAGCCAAACACGAGCTGGCTCGCGAACAACGAGTTGAATTGCCACTCTAGTTATAGCGGCATCTTTAAATTTTTTTAAATCTTAAAAAAAATGTTGTTGATAAAATTACCGACACTTATTATTAGTGCTGCTATATGTACAATCGTTAGGGTATATAACGACGTATTATTATAATGTATCCTAAAAATATATTTTTATAATCTAATTTTGAGTATAGATGGAATATAAATAGAACACTTATACAAAAATATTAAAAAATATATTTTTATAACCTAATTTTATTGTAGTGTTAATTATTATTATTTATTTAGTGAGAATTTGGAAAAGTTACAAGTGGAGATGATTCTTTCTTTTTGATCAATTCATTGGGGGGTAATATATGACTTTTCAAAGTATCTTATTCCTCTAATCAATCACTTAAAAATGGGATTTTTGATCAATTCATTGGGGGGCAATATATGACTTTTTCAAAGAATCTTATTCCTCTAATCAATCACTTAAAAATGGGGATCTTGTTTGAACCACTATCCATGAAAAGTACATATATTGATGGTGATAAGTAGAGAGAGTCCAAGCATAAATTGCACTCTATATGGAATCCCCTTTAATAGTGAATAATAATAGTTTTTTTTTGACTTAGACAATGATGATATTGTATATAATTTTGAATATTATAAAATGGATAAGAAAATTGGTAATGCTGATGACAGCATTGAAGAGCACATAAAAAGTCTTTTTAGACTGTATTTGGTTCCACCTAAAATAGTAAAATGTATTTTTTTACAAACAGATATTTTTGAGGATTTTTTTTTGAAAACGACTTTATAAAAATTTATATTTTTAAAAATGATTCTATAAAATTTGTATTTACAAAAATGACTCTATACCTGCCAACTGGGCGTCACGTGTGCGCGCCACGTCGGCGGAATTTGTGAGTTAGAATTAGTTGAACACACAGTCTCAGCATGCGTGTTTAGACACGCAGGTTGAAAATGCGTGTTTAAACACGCACTCTCAACATACGTGTTTAGACTCTCAACATGCGTGTTTAGACACACATGTTGAGTCGGTGGACAACCTTTTAACTTTAAAATTTGAGTCGGTGAATAATCTTTTAGAGGAATATTTTTAAAAATATAAAATTTTAAAGGATCATTTTCAAAAAAAATCATATTTTTGGTGAAAAGTACATAAAAAGACTTTTGAGATGGTATTTGGTTCTACCTAAAGTGGTAAATAATATTTTTTTACAAACAGATATTCTTGGTGAATTTTTCTTATTATTTTGTTGTGTTTGATTTGTAGAAAAAAAACAGTTTTTTTTTATTGATATTTATTTGGTTGAAAAGAAAAATAATTTATATTTATTTGGTCGGGTAAAAAAAAATAAAAAATAAAAATTTACGCAGCTTAAGGTGAAAAACGAAACACTTTATTTTTTTCAAATTCATAAAAAAAAATAAAATTAAAACAACTTTTGGCTAAACAAATATATAAAAAATAATTTTTTAATCTGAAAAGTAATTTTCGGTATATTCTACAGCTAACCAAACACACAGACTAGTTTGTTCTATCTCAATTTTTTATAAAAAAGTAATAATATTATTATTTAAGTAGAATTGCTCAAAATTGAAAAAAAGAAAATTTAAAGACTTAAATTCACAAAAGCTCAATTTACAAATTTTCTTAAGATGTGCTATAGATAAATATTTATTTTGATTGTTTGACTCATTATAATTTTATCTTGCACTTAATTTTAAAAAAATATCGTACTTGACTTCAGTCCATCCCAAGCCGAAGACAAATATGAAAAAATAAAATAAAATAAGTAACTCTATTTATTATGAAAAAATAAAATAAAATAAGTAACTCTATTTATTTTCTATCAAATAAATAATATAATCGAAAAAACTTCAGTTCCGCAGCTATACAAATAAATCAATTTAGTCGCAACTCTAGCTTCCCACCAAAATTATTTTCATCCAAATTCTTGTTTATCTGAAAATTTTATTTCAATCTAAATTTCAACTTCGATGGAACAAACATATCCTAAGCACCGCAAAGAAAGCTTCAAAAAAAATCTAGGCCAAAAGGACCCTCATTATCACCCACTCAATAGCATAAGATATTTTCGACACGAAAAGCTAACGGTATTAATTCTCCAACACTGTAATCACTTTTATGTCGCTTTTAGATAAAGCAATTATTATTATTATTATTATTAGAGAAAAATAGCATGCTATCTGTTTTATTTATTTTAAAAATAAACTTAGTTGAAAATATAAAGTAACTAGTCTTCGAATTCAGAATTTCAGATATCAACCACTAAGTTCTTTGCCATTTGCGTTAGGACGGTTGATAGAGAAAGCAATTGTTACTATTTTCAGCAAATATGACTTTAGTAAGTTTAATTTCTTATTTTAGCAAATATTTTTCTTAGCACACAAACTCTTTATTATCTTTGTAAATAGATTCGAGTTAGTCAATTAGGGACAAAAATTAGCAAGTACCAGTAAATCAATTCCATAGAAAGTGAGTATGTGTAATGTTTGAAGAAAAAATTGTTGTTAACATAATATGTATATTGAGTGTGATTGGTGTTAACTTAGTAGACCACAAAATATAATATATATATGATTTATCAATAATAATTTTATTATTTTAATATAAGTGTCAAAGGTTCTCTCTCCCCCTCTCTCTCTCTCTCTCATTGTAACTACTAGTACTTTCTTTCTCATTTATTCTATGATGCAGCTTGGCTTAGATTCCAAAAAAATAATTTTTTAACAAATTAATTTTTGAATGATAAATTAATTTTACTTAAAAGCTATAGAATGTTTAGCTGAGTTTAGCAAGAAAGTAGTTTTTTAAAATAATTTTATAAAATTATTTGGCAAAATTTTTTTGTTGTTTGCAAAATAATTTTTTTGTTGAATTATATTTTAAATTTTTTGAATTTAAATCTAAATCAGAATTTAAATTTTGATATTTGAATTCAAAATCTAAATTTTAAATTTAAATTTTAGATTTTAAATTTTAAAAATTTAATATTTATAATTTTACATTTGAAAGTTAAAATTTTAATATTTATAATTTTAGATTTGAAAGTTAAAATTTTAATTTTAAATTTCAAATAAATCTTAAAATTTAATTTTTATAATTTAAAATTTAAAATTTTAAATATTTAATTTTAAATAAATTTAAAAAATTAAATTTAAAATATGAAATATAAAATTTAAAATTTTAAATATAGATTTAAATTTAAATTTTGAATTTTAAATTTAAATGAAACTTAAATTTTGAGTCTAAAATTAGAATAAAATTCTAAAAAGTAAATTTTAACACCTTCTAATTTTGAGTCTCTAATATCATAAAACAAATTATAAAAATTAGAATGAGATTTAAAAGTAGAAATTATCAAACACTCTATTAAAAATAAAATTACTTGTGGGACTTAAATCACCTTTTAAAATTTAGACCAAATACTCTCTCTCTCTTAATAATAGTGGGGTGGATAGCTCGTGTAAATATATAAAAATTAAAATTAGGAGCTTGATTTTAGAAGAGATTGAGCTTAGATATTATCTAAATATTTAATATAGTAAAAAATTGTCTAAAATTAGTGTTAACATATCCACCGTTCATTCTAAATCTGATTTTGATAAAAATAAAATAAAATTTAAAAAAAAAATTTAAACATATCCACCGTTCATTCTAAATCTGATTTTGATAAAAATAAAATAAAATTTAAAAAAAAATTTTAAAAAAAAAAATCAAGGTCAAACCCCATCCGCCTTGAAAAAGACTAAAGTAGCCTTGATGTTAAGTAGTACCCAAGCATTCATTAGAGAACATAAAAAAATTGCATTGTAGTCCTCATGCAAATATAAAAGAGCAATGCTACATGTACACCCCGAAGGGGTGTATATCATACATCTTTATTATTTTAATAATGGCGATATTTTTTATGGGTCACATCGATTGACCCATCATCACACCCCACCTATTGGATGAGTGGGGTAGGTGATATACACCCCAAATTAAGTGTACAAGTATCATTTCCCAATATAAAATATAACGAATGCACTTTATTCCACATTAAATTGCGGTCCTCATGGATTAAGAAAAAAAAAATGGAACAAAATCCACATGAAAGCAAAAGGTTGAGATGGGCATTGATTTGATACCATATATAAAAATAATCTCCTCTTATTGGCTTTTTTTTTTTTTTTTTTTTTTTAATTTCAAATTGGGGTGACAAAATGAGTGGTGCAGCTACAGTCAAAATGGCCTTTTGCTTGAAGCTGCTTTTGCTTTTTCTTCTTCTTTTTTGTTTGAGAATGAAATAAATCCTATTTAGCGACTTCATTCATTAAGGCTGCGTTTGGTTCGGATATAAGTAAAAATTAGTTATTCCGGGGATAGGTATAAGTTCAGGTATAAACAAGAATTATAATAATTTTGTGTTTGATTGAGTATAAAGGTTATACCGGAATAAGAAAAATTGTGTTTGGTAAGTTAAAAAGGAATAAGAATAATAGAGGGGATTAAAATTTATAAAATAAAGTAAAAAAATTTAAAATTTTATAAATTTAAATATCTTATAATTTAAAAAATTTTAATTTAAAAAAAATAATAATAAGCAATAGGTGGAACAGCTGTTCTACCTGTGGGGTGGAACAACTGTTCTATTCTTATACCGGAATAACCTGATATGGGGGGAACAGCTGTTCCCCCCACACTTAAATACTGGTTACCAAACGACCCTTAATGTAAATAAATTTAGCTATATTAATAAGAAATACTCTAGTATTTTTTTTATTAAATAATAAAAATATTTTTAACCGTTGATCGACAAAGAATAAAAAAATAATTTTACTTATTACCAGGTTAACATATAACTTTATAAAAAAAATATTTTCGTAATTAAACATTACAAAATAAAAATATATATATTAATTAACATACGTTCTACTAATTTAGTTATTAATTTAAAAAATTTTAGAATTACAATTTAGGCATTAATTTAAAAAAAATAATTTAAAATTTTAAAATTATAATTTATGCATTAATTTAAAGAGATTTAGAATTACAATTTAGTCATTAAGTTAAAGAGTTTAATTTAAAAAGTTGTAGAATTACAATTTAGACATTAATTTAAAAAAATTTAGAATTATAATTTATACATTAATTTAAAGAGTTTAAATTTTAAAATTTTAAAATTAAAATTTAGGCATTAATTTAAAAAGTTTAAATTAAAAAATTTTAGAATTATAATTCAGACATTAATTTAAAGAGCTTTAGAATTACAATTTAGGCATTAATTTAAAAAGTTTATTACAAAAGTTTTAGAATGACAATTTAGGCATTAATTTAAAGAGTTTAATTTAAAAAATTTTAAAATTATAATTTAGACATTAATTTAAAAAGTTTAATTTAAAGAATTTTAGAATTATAATTTACACATTAATTTAAAAAATTTAAATTAAAAAAAATTAGAATTATAATTTAGGCATTAATTTAAAAAGTTTAGAATTACAATTTATGCATTAATTTAAAAAGTTTAATTTAAAAAGGTTTAGAATAACAATTTAGGCATTACTTTAAAGAGTTTAATTTAAAAAATTTTAGAATTACAATTTAGTCATTAATTTAAAGAGTTTTAGAATTAAAATTTAGTCATTAATTTAAAGAGTTTAATTTAAAAAAATTTAGAATTACAATTTAGGTAATAATTTAAAGAGTTTTAGAATTACAATTTAGACATTAATTTAAAAAGTTTTAAAATTACAATTTAGACATTAATTTAAAGAGTTTAATTTAAAGAGATTTAGAATTACAATTTAGGCATTAATTTAAAGAGTTTAATTTTAAAAAAATTTGAATTAGAATTTAGACATTAATTTAAAGAGTTTAATTTAAAAAATTTTAGAATTACAATTTAGGCATTAATTTAAAGAGTTTAAATTAAAAAAAAATTAGAATTACAATTTAGGCATTAATTTAAAGAGGTTTAGAATTACAATTTAGGCATTAATTTGAAAAGTTTAATTTAAAGAGTTTTAAAATTACAATTTAGACATTAATTTAAAGAGTTTAATTTAAAAAATTTTAGAATTATAATTTATTTATTAATTTAAAGAGTTTTAGAATTACAATTTAATCATTAATTTAAAAATTTTAATTTCAAAAAATTTAGAATTACAATTTAGGTATTAATTTGAAGAGCTTTAGAATTATAATTTAGGCATTAATTTAAAGAGTTTTAGAATTACAATTTAGGCATTAATTTAAAGAGTTTAATTTGTTTAAAAAAATTTAAAATTTTTTTAATTTAAACATTAATTTTGTATTACAATTTTAAAAAAAAATTCAATGTTCTTAAATATTTTATTTAATAGAAATATATGGTATTATTCAAATTTATTTTTAGAATAGAATTGTACGGGCTAAGTTAAATCAAATTTAAATAGTAAAATTTGATCTTTTAAAATAATGAGATCATATATTATAATTTAAAATATAAATTGATAATAAAAATTGATAATAAAAATTAATAAATTCCTAAATTCTAATTTCTAAAAATAATTTTCTAAAATTAAAATTATTTACAATATATTAAATAAAGATATTTAAAATATTACCATTTAAGACGATAACTAAATTGGAATATTTAAAATTTTTAATCTTTCCAAAAATAAAAAGTCTCACTAAATTCAAATTTTTAAAATTTATAATATTTACAAAAATAAAAAATTTTAAAATAGAGATAAAATTACTTAATTATTTTTGAATGAAAAGAACAAAATAATTCTATTTTGGGATACCTGGTAACTGGTAGCTCTCTCAAAGTGACCTGCTATTATAGGTCACAACTTAAAAATAATCAAATCTCAGTTGCTGAACACGTATGAATGAACGGTAATTAAAAAAAGGGATAATTACCTGTGTACCCCTGAAATATAAATAAATATCTGATTTACCCCTCTTATTTTTTTCTTTCCAATATACCTTTCATACGTTCCACCGTTATTAAAAATACTCCTACCGTTTCCCTTTGTTAAGTTAACTAGGGTTAAACTAGAGTTAAATAATAATCGGAGTTGAAAACTATCAGATATACCTATTTTGTCCGGGTTTAGAGTTTAGGGTTTAGGGTTTAGGATTTTTTAGCGTTTTAGGGTTTAGGGTTTAGGATTTTAGGGTTTAGGGTTTAGGATTTTTTAGGGTTCTAGGGTTTAGGGTTTAGGGTTTTCGGGTTTAGGGTTTAGGGTTTTTTAGGGTTTTAGGGTTTAGGGGTTTAGGGTTTTAGGGTTTAGGGTATATTTGAAAGGGCAAAATAGTAATTACACACAGATAACGGCAGTTTCAAACGGTACACTAACAGGGTTTAACTTAAGAAGTATTTTGGAAAGAAGTTGGAACGTAAGAAGGATAGTTTTAATATTAGCCTTCTAAGAGGGGTAAATATGAAAACAGAAAAATTTTTAGGGGTACGTAAAAAATTACCCCTTAAAAAAATATATATATATAAGAGTATGGCTCATGGAATAATACAGTAAGATTTTAAAAAAGAAAAATAACCAACAACAAAAAAAAAAAAAAGTAACTCCAAAAAAAAAGAAATTAAGCGTCATCCAGCTCTACAATCCTATTAAATTGTTATGTTGAAATCAATATTAATGAAAATTTTAATTCATATAGTTTATGCAAGGTTAAAGCTTTTGAGTAATTATTGTTATTCTACCAGCAATAAATATTTTTAATTATAGAATAAAACTATAATATAGCGATATTTTTAAAATTTTTTAAAAAATATTACTGGCAAAAACACCAACATTAATTTAAGTATAGTGTCGCTATATATATAGTCATTAGAGTGTATTACGACACATTATTATGATGTGTCATAAAAATATTATGACACTCAAATAGTTCCACATCGGGTGAAAATGAATTGTTATTGGGTATATAAGCATTTGGACGCTAGTGATAATAATTGGGCTTAAATATTTTAGGCTGTAGTTTGGACTCAATAAGCTATTATTACTAGTGAGCCGGATCGTTACAAATATATTCATATAACTTAATTTTAGATATATATTCGACACTTATACAAAAGTGTTCTAAGAATATATTTCTTGTTGTAGTGTAATTAAAATTTTCTTCTACTTTGCAAATATTGTGTGATGTGACAAATATAAAAGTTTAGAGCTATTCTATGTTTCTTCTGTTAAAGACAATTTAATTTGTTCCATTTTAATTTTCTATAGAAATTTTTTTATTTTTTTAAGAAAAAAAATTAAATTCAATGTAGCTTAATTTGAAAAATTCCTCCTATTTTAAGTAAGTAGAATATCCATTTTATGAGTTCTAACCTTATTAATATATCACATGCATATATAATAGTAAAAAAGATATTCTCAACCCTAAAAATTTTATAATTCAAATTCAATTTTAAAATTTTAAAATTTGAAAATTAAATCGTAATTTTAAAAATTTAAAATTGAAAATTTAAATATTATATTTTTAAATTTAATTTTTTGTATTGAAAGTTTTTGTATTGAAAATTAAAGTGAAAAAATTTAATCCCTGCCCCCCTTATTCCACTATTCCGGCTCCCCTATGGGATAAATCTTAACGGGTTATCCTAGGATAACCCGTTAAGAAGGGGATAAAAAAAAAAATTTATCCCCTGTCTTTTTTGTATGGTGTTTGGCAAGAATAGAGGGATAAAGGGGGTTATTCACCCTTTATCCCCCAACCAAACGCTGCCTAATGGTACTAATTCCCAACACTTTCACTCACTTTTACGTCGCTTTTTTTTTAAAAAAAATCAGTTGTTATTATTGATTTCTAATTGTATTTTTTTAAAATAAAAAATATAATAAATAGATGATTGTAATTTTTGTTATCTTTTTAGTTATCCTTTACAACTCTGCAATTCGATAGATAAAGCACGTCTCTTTCTATCACATGTGAGTTCAACTTTCGCTATCGAATCGAAAGTTACATATTTTCGTAATCTCGAAAAAGCATTCGCCCAGTCCATTCGAAGTGAGTTGGATTATTATCGTCGAATAGTATAAGATGTTCAAACAACCCAAAAGTCGAATGGAATTGCATGCACGTACGTTATCTATCAATTTACTAATACTTATCAAGTAAATAAAAGTAGTTATAATAAGTATATGACTTTAGTAACTTTTCTTATTTCAACCCATATATTTCTCCCTTGCACGCAAACTTTTAATTTATTATCTTTGTAAGTAGATGAAAGTAAGTCGATTTGTGAAAAAAATTAGCAAGTACTAGAAAAACAATTTCATAGAAAATTAGTTTGTGATATTTTTTTTTTTTTGGCTAAATTATAGAAAAATCTTTCATAATATATCGTTTTTTTATTTTATCCATCTATTTTTAAAAAACCTATATTTTGCCCCCTCGTAATTATGGAATTGTGCATTTATACTCCCGCAGTCAGCATTCCGTTAGTGAGCCGTCAACTTCTTAGGTAATATACTGAAAACACCCTTCAACCTCTTCTTCTTCCGATCGCTCCGAGGCTGAGCTCCGCCGCTCCGTGAGGGATCCCGCCGCCGCCGTTGTCGGGAGCCCTCGGCGATCGTCGGCGCAGTCGCCGCCCGGGCCCACCACGGCGACGGCGCTCCAGGTCAAGCGCGGCCCGAGGCTGCTGGGGCGCCACGTGGCGGCACCCCACTCGCCGCACCACTGCGCGCAGTACGCGAGCACAGGGAAGCGCGCGCGCGCGTGCTGGCGCAGGTCAGCGCGCGGGGACCTGCGCCTCCTCTGGCGCGGGTCAGCACGGGGTGAGGGGGGCCGCCACGTGGCGGGCCCCCATACGTTTCACGCGCCGCCGGGGACGCGACTCCCTGGGCACCCCCAACCTCTCCGACGGCGGGGGAGACGATGACGACGACGACGACAGGGTGGGGAAGATGAGGAGAGCTTCTCGGCGAGGACGGGGGCAGGGGCAGCGGTGGAGTCGGAGGGAAGCAATGCGAGGGCTCTGCGGCGCTGCTTCTCTGCCGTCATTGTAAAACACAGGGATAAGGAGGGCATTATCGTCATTTTACCTATTCTGTTAACCCTGTTGCCCCTTAAAAATAATTACATAATTACGATGGGGCAAAATGTAGGCTTTTTAAAGACATAGGGGCAAGGTGAAAAAACAGTATATTATAGAAGAATTTTCTGTAATTTAGCCTATTTTTTTTTATTTTATTCGACTATTTAAGTGTACACTCAATAGATCACAAAATATAATATATCTGAACTATTAATAATAATTATAATTATTATAATAAATGTGTCAAAGTTTATTTCTGTGCAACTGAATAATATTTATAATTATTATAATAAAAGTGTCAAAATTTGGCTCTCTGCAACTAAATCTTTTTTTGTAAAAAAAATAATAAAAAATATAAAATAACTAGAATTCAAATTTGTGACTAACTCTCTGATACTATATTATTAAAAATTTTAATATAACAAAATAGAGCGTATGATTAGTCTTAACTCATCCATCTTTCATTCTAAATATGATTTTGATCAAGATAGAATATAACAAACAAATAAAAACAAAAGTCAAAATTGGAGCTCATCACTCTAGAAGACTAAAATATCCTTGAATTTATGTTGACTAGTACAGTACAAGCATTCATTTAAGAACATAAAAAAATTGTATTGTAGTCCTTATGCATACATAAAATACAACTAGTGCATGCACTTTATTCTACATTAAATTGTGGACCTCATGGATTTAAACAAAAAGAAGAATGGAACAAAACCCACATGAAAGTAAAAAAACTGAGATGCTTTGATTTGGTACCATAAAAATAATCTCCTCCCATTGGCCTTTTTGTTTTTCAAATTGGGGTGGCCAATGACCGGTGCCAGGGACGAAGCCAGAATTTAATTACGAGGGAGGCCAAAATATATTCAAAAAAAAATTTTAGTACATTATTAATTTTTTTAAAAAAATTTATTAATTAAATAATTAATATAAAAATATTAATTTTTTTTAATTTAAAAATATTTAATTTTTAATTATTTTATTTATATTATTTTATTCAAATAACTAAAAATTTTACTTAAATATAACCGTAATTCAATTAGATCAATGACTTTAGCTAAAAGATTTATTAAATTTAGTATAATATTTTATTAAGTTAAATAAAATAGCTTACCAAAAATAGTTAGAAATTAAAAAAAAATATGAAATAAAAAATTTAGAGTTAAAATATGTATTTCAAATAACTTGTAAGTACGAGCCTCCTAATATATTTTCATCTATTTTAAATGTATACAAATAAAAAATAAAAAAAATTATGTTGGCACAAAAATAAATATTAAAAAGTTGAGGGGGCCATTATTATCTAAAAAAGAGAAAGTGATAAATTAGTATCAAGAACTATTAAGTAATATTAAAATGTTGAGGGGGGGCATGGCCATCTTGGGCCCTACTATGGCTTCGTCGTCAAAATAGCTTTTGTTTGATGCTGCTTTTTCTTTTTTTTTTTTTTTTTTTTTTTTTTTCAATAGCGCGCTATTTATTTAATGTTAGATCCATATGCAAATTAATGCGAAATAACCCAAGAAATACATGTAAATTATTAGATAATCGTTCATCTATTTGGAAATATTATAAACGCTTAACGGAATCCATGCCTGATGAAACGCGTTCTCAGATTTTATCGTTCCTCAAATACCGACAATAAAATCGCCTGGATTGAATGCTTCCAAATCTAGATTCGTCGTCTAATTAATTTTGCTCTGAATGGGGCAGGCCAAATTGATGGTAGGAATCCGACTCGGGACCACAACCCTTTTATATTCCTTATATTACTATGTTTAATTAGAGTCTCATAAATCCTAATTAGACTTGTATTGGGTTTCTATACATTAATAATTCATACCTAATAGATGTTTTCAGAGTCCATATTAGATTACTTAATGACCCTATTAAATTAGATAGCCCATAATATAATTATAAATTTATATATTAGCCCATATAAAGAAAAAATTAAATCCAACATTTCATTCATTAAGAATATAAATTAAACTGTAGTGGCCCTAATTCCCATGCAGCGTTCTTCCGATGAATCCACTGTTAGAGCACCTAGTGTTGGTGTATCTGGCCCATGGTGCACCAATGGGATGCCACAGATGGACCCTGTGTGTTATTATTTGCTGTGTAGGCCTTCGGCTGAGTTTGCCGAAATTTCGAAAAAGAATTAGGCCCAACAGAGGTCGGAAATGGATTCAGCACGGAAAAACGCTTGAAAACGGCTATTTGCTTGTTTGTTTCTGAGTCCGGATGCCCAAAAACGGACTCCCGGAAGTTTTTAGTGGAAAATGGTGCATGGGAGGGGTCGTAGACCGCCGGGATGCCACGTGGCGGCCTGTCATTGACGGTTCAGGATGCGCGGTCCACAGAGCTGCGCGGCGGGGTGCACAGACCCGGCGCATGGACACGTGGCACCGCCTGAGTTGGCGGGCGCAAGGTGCGCGGTCTACCGGGTGAGCGCGGCGATGCATGGACAAGGCGGGGGCACGTGGCAGCCTCCGGTTGGTCGGTGCACGCGGCGCGGTCCACGGAATTCCGAAGTGGAATGCGTGGACCGGTGTAGGGGACACGTGTCACCCTCTATTCGCGGGCGCACCGTGCGCGGTGCACGGGGCCGGGGCTGGTACCTCGTGTCAGACCCCGGGGTCGAAACTGCGACCCGGCTCGCCAACAGATCCGCCACCTATGCCAAACCCGCATAGGCGAAGCGTCCTACCTGCAAGAGAAGTATTACAGCTAAACAGATATCGAGCTAAAAATAAAAAGTCTGCTGTATAACTAAATCAATCACTGTACAACTGGAAATAATACAACAATGTCCGTCTCCCAAAAAGATAATCATACAATATCCTCATATACAAACTCAGAACTCAACCGGGAGGTATCTCCAATAATATATCAGTGTACAGGCTCTCAATACATAACAATCCTCACTACAACAGTCTCTCAAAGAAGGAAAATAAAATAACTAATCTACTGAACTCTCCTCTGAAGGGGTACCGCTACACTCCAACGACGGGTAGGGAACTAGCTCGCGACTCCCTCGCTCGGTCAGAAGGATCAGCAACAGGAACAACAGGAACCAGAGTAGAAGTTCCTGTGGGAAAAGACACCACGACGGGTGTGAGAACTACGTCCCAAGTAGTTCTCAGTGGGTGCCGCCAACAAGCCCGACGGTCTGCCCACTAAGTCCACTAGAGGCATAAAGTAACAAAAGCAATGCTGTAAGGAAAGCTGGAAAAGTAAACTCTACAGCTACTATGCCTCTACCTAGATGCTCAAGGAGTGGAACAGAAAGAACATGATGCCACAACTAACTCTCATCTCTGATCACCCAATCTGAACTGACTGCCTCATCAGGTGCAGTCAAGCCTGCGCCAACCTACTGCCGTTACGTCCCGAGGAGCGGACTTCGTAGGACGGTCCATGGACTGCCAACACCAGCACAGCCAGAGGGACAAATGCAACGACAAGTCACGATAGAAAAGCTCAATCTCACGCCGGTACACACCCGGTCTCGCCTACTCCGGAGTGGCACTCGAGGGGAGCGACCGCTCGAGTAAAAAGTAACCCATCTCAAGTATCTCTGTAAAGTATCTCTGTCAAGCTCAATGTGGCTCATGCAGGCAATGATCCACGATCAAAAAGATCGTAACTCCAAGCTCAAGCACAACTCCGTCGGAAAAAAGGACCTCGACTCGAACAGGAATAGCCCAAAACACTCTCACAGCTATGTCGGAGAACCCTCAACGACTCAATCTGATAAATGCACGACCATAGGCTGAGTCGGGAAACCTCCACGACTCGATCTGCCAGAACCCCAAGATCCTCAAGCTAAGTGGGAGAACCATCTCCACCACTAAATCAGAAAAACAACCTCTAGATCACACTCTACCAACTCATAGCACAAAGTCGCATCCACTGCGAGAAACTTCCTCAACAGGCCAACATTGCAACCACTGACACGAGGAAGGGTCCGGAAACCCCGAAAAGACTAGAACCTACAATCCAAATCAAACAAGAACAGGTTTTAGGCATAGCCTCTCGTTGTTCTCGTCCCAAGAAGAAGGCAGACCTTAGAACCAGACCACTCGAATCATCTCGGGTGGTTAATTATAGGAAAAAGGTGACATTTCTTACTGAAGCCATCTGATCTGTAAGAAATCCATATTTAATGATTTTTAGTTCTTTTTAGAAAAAACAGTTGAAACCAAGTTTACATCTAAGCCTCGAAGAGCTAATGCCTTCGTCCAATCAAACAGGAACAGACTCAGGCGACCCTACGATGCTTGGAAGAAAATATTTGGTTGACAAAATCATATGTGTGTCCAAAAAGGTTCTGGGTTTAAGGTCCTGCTAACACTGATCTACCGCTGCCACTAACACAGCGGCGACAGATAAAACAAGAAAAATAATACATCTCGGGACCCGCCGTCTACCCAAACAGCTCCCGCTACAAATGAACAACCAACTACATCTACCAGACTCCACTCTGCTCCCAAGCACGAGTGTAACATGCATCCCACACTAAAAGATAACTCCTGACCACTCGGCCCACTACCCGGGCGAGGAAGAACACTATGTCCAGGAAAGTAGAAGTGTGGATGTCTAAAGCAGAAATAACCCTAGCCCAAGTGAGGGTTTTCTACTAGTCTGGTTACACATGCAACATATGACGGGTGCTAGGGTCAAGTTCCAATAACTATAACTTACAGATGGTAGAAAGCAAGGAGATGACAATACCATCAGATAATACAAGGAATAGCAATTCCTACATTCTAACATGCTGTACAAGCATTTCACTATCATGCATAGTCCTACTATAGCAGATTTAAAGCACAGTCCATCAATCTTGGAGACAAGGCCACCCACCTGAAAATGCTAACTGTCCGGAGTCGCACAGCTGAGAAAGTCCAGAAACAGATATCTCTACACACCCACCAATCCAACAATACAGGAACAGTGATCAATACCTCCTGGGTACAAAAACACGACCCAAAGTTACACTTAATTCCATAAAATCCAAGCATCACAAATCTGCTGGGAACAGTCCCCTTAATGCGAAATTTTCACCTGTAAACGAACTCCAAAAATTCCAATAAAAATATCACAGCGAGCGTCTCGTCGAGACCTTCGAAACGGGTACCTGCACTCCCAAATCCGAGCCCGTAGGCCGAGTTACAAATTCCACAGTACAGGTGCGCAAACACTCACAACCACACAACTGTAAACTCAACACAGGATAAAGGGGAATAGTATACCTTCGGGAAAGCCTCAGAAAAATCCCGGAAAAATACAATGATAATCCGTGCGACGAGTAGATCCAAAAAGTGTATAGGCTCGTCTCGATCCGACACTTGGGTGCGGAGATAAAATTCCGGCAAGGGGCCGCTGTCCAAAAACTCCACCAGAAAACAGCGGCTTAGAAATGCCTCGAAAACCGTGTCATAAACTCTGAATCCAGCAAGATGATCAACACGAAAGTCGAAGACGTACCTCTCGTGATTCCAACGCCGCAGAAATCGTCCAAAAATACTGACGGAGTAGCTCTGTAGACCTCTCAGATCAAACTGTGACGATAACGGGCCTCCGATGAAAAATCGCCACACTGCGCTCCGATGCCGAAGTCGTCGACGCCGCGGCTTCCAAAAAATCCGGGCCTCTGCCAGAAGATGCGCAAGATGAAGATCTCCAACTTTACTAAAGGGGCATGGGCAGGGGAGCTCGGGAAAGGGGGCAAAACTCCCCCACAAGACAGCTATTTATAGGCCCAGCCGAAAATCCGAATTTTGGACTTTTGGCCCAAAGTTTCGGGCGCTTGGCACTTTCGGGCTGCTACAGTAACGGGCCGGGACCGTTACTGTTCACCTGCCGAAAAGACCCCGAGGCCCGCCACGCGTCCACCGACACTCCCCGCGCCCGCGTACGCGCGCCCGCGAATAGCGGAGCGCTGTGTGCCGACAAGCGGGCGTGGGGTGCTGTGCCCGCCAATCGCGGGGGCACGTGGCGCCCCCACGTTGCCTCCCAACCGCCCGCCGTACGCCCACCTGCTCCAGCTGCACGTGGACCGCGCGCACCAGGACCCCGCAACCACGCTCGCCACGTGGCCGCACCCGTCCACCGTGCACCCGCGCCTCTTCCGTGACCGCGCCGCTGCGCCGGCCAACCAGAAGGCGCACGCGTCCTCGCCCGGTGCAGACTCCGCGGTGGACCGCGCGCCTCCGCCGCCTCCAACCGCCGCGCTCCGTCGCGCCGCCGCCGGCAGACGCCGCCTTCCGACCGACGGCCGGAACAGTAGCACAAAAACCTCGAAATGCTGTGTTTCGCATCCGGACTCCGAAAAATACAAATAAATAGCCCGTTTCGATCGTTTTCGCGCGCTGAATCCAAATCCGAAGTTCCAATGCCAAATTCCTAACTTAAAATTTGCCGGAAAGCTTCGGAGATAGTGTTCTTTACTCAAATTCCAGCTGAGTCAATTTTAATATCCATTTCGCGCGAAACCCAGTCTAAACATCCGAGGGGTCCTCCGATCACTCACGTGATCCATTATACACCGAAGTCCATCACTTAGTCCAAATTTGTGCAGAAACCACCGCCGACAGGCCACACAGGCCTCCAGAAGCTGCTAATTGCACTGTAGAAGCCCTGCGGCGATCTGGGTCACAACACTCCCCACTAAAAGAAAGTTTCGGCCCGAAACTAGCTCAAACCCGAAAGGTGCCACAAAACTCAAGGGTAGGTACATAACACTGCGTCTCCAGCTCTGAAGTCAACCTGTCACTCCCCGTGATTATCACACAACAACAACAACAACGGTACGGCATGGCCCAAATTGCAGAATTATTCTCGCCTCTCACGAGCCAGAAATTTGCAACAGCATCTCTCGTACCACAAGTACTCGCAGATCTCAAAGGAAACGAGTCCATCACGGGCGAGGATCCACAAGCCTATAAACACTCCTGAGCTGAGACGTGGAAGGAAAAGGCTGGGGGAGAAGAGGAACAACCAACGTAGCACGCACCAAAACCGCTCCCTAGTGCCAGCTCAACAGGCGATCCGAAAAAAACCCCATACGGTCATACAGAGAAAAGAAGCCCTAATCGGCTAGTGTCCTCGCTCAATCACTCTCGGATCCTGACCATTCGTATGGACGGTTTCACCGCAGGTCTACCGGCGGAATGGGAATCTTCAGGGACACCACCTCGAGCCCTGTGTCAGCATCGGTCCCACCCAGCCGCCTAGCAACGGAATCATCAAATCACCCTCCAATAGATCTTCCGGTTCCAGGTTATCCGCTACAAAGTGGCCCATCTGGGTGAACAAAATGCTCACGACATAACTTAATGTAACTCCACAGCCATCTGGGAGGTTCTATATCACAAAGGTCCATCCCAGCTCCTTGGCAAAGCTGCAATTGGCGTTAGAGGTACCAGTTAAGTATCCATCGCCATGCTCTCCTGGCACGCCAAATTCAAAAAGCTCGTACCTAACAATAATGTTGATCTCAGCCAATCTCAAATAGCATCCACATTGGCCGAATTCCCCGCCGCTCCTACGGCTAACACAATGTGACCCAAGAGGTAAGCTTCTAAAGCTAAAACTTGTATCTCAATAGCCTGGCATACAGCTTCATCCACACAGCATGGTAACACATCCACCAGTGCTCCTCATGCTCCCTCCCAGCTGCTCTTGGAGTAGATCATAATATCCCTGGAGGATCTAGTTACCAAAGCAATCAAGTACAGCTGGAGCACAATTCCTCAAACCAAAAGAGTGGCTGGCCCTAATCAATCCAATTGTCCTTACTAAAAACATAATGCCCCTACCGTGTCCTGAACACCATCTTGGCGAAATACTCAGCCTTATGATTCAAAATCTGTACCTGCATCAATCGTACAACTGCCGGAGTATAATTCCATCAAAGGTCCAGAATAATACTTGGACCTGTCTACACTCGACCCATAAAGGGCCCTCACAGTCGTTATCAACGATTGTGCATCACCACCGATTAGCAACGGCGGGACAGGTAACACAGACCCCTCGATCCAGCAGATCCT
>CM055062.1:51440258-51553438 GCA_029204045.2 Tillandsia leiboldiana | reverse complement strand
GGCGAAAGCCAGACCTAAATAAAAGGAAGAATACAACAGTCTGAGTAAGGGTGCAGCATCTATCTAACAGCTCTCAGTCTCCCAGGAGATCTATCTATTCAGCGATCCCCTACCTCGTATCAGCTGCCGATGGCCTAGCAGCTCCCGCAGACGACTCTGCAAAAATAAAGGAGAGAAAGAAACAGAAAAAACAATGGGGGTGAGAACTACCAGATAACTAGTAGCCTCCCCTAGTGGGCAAACCTCAACTCTGACGCACCCACTAGGACTACTAAGGCCAGAAAGGAATAAGTGGTAAAGCGGTAAACAGAACTGCTGATAAGGGAAACCACCACTAGTATGCCTCTAAATGTCATGTAGCATGAAATGACTGTATGCAACAATACCAAACATGCCTGCCTGAAATAACTCAGTCTTGTGTCACTGGTACTGCTGCTGTGCCTTGCCAAATCGGGTATGCTGGCCAATGCATAACACCGATAGGGGATAGTGTTTGCCAAATCGGTATGCTGGCCAACGCATGACACCGATAGGGAATAGTGTTTGCCAATTGGGTATGCTGGTCAACGCATAACACCGATAGGGGATAGGAGTCTCAAGGACTCAAAGTCTGTCTGTAACACACTCCGGAGTGGCACTCGAGGGGAGCGACCCACACGAGTAAAAGTCCTCAGTAATAAGTATCATAAGTGTCGTAAACACAGCATGACTGGATCATGACTATGATCCACTTGCAATACGGAAAAAACCATCCACTAAAGAAAACCCGATCCCCTGCTGATGCAAAATAGACCAGACTCAACCCCAATCTGATGCAAGGATAAACATCCGGCCGACCGCCTACAGTCCGCGCGTCACCGCAACACCCCACAAGTTTATAATCTAACATAACTTGGCTATACTATTCCAAACCCCTGCTCATACTCGAGCGACAAGCAACTGAAAGCAAAAGAGAGCAATAAAAACATGTCAAGTCTTAATATGATAGTGTAGCAATAAATAGTGGCCCTACCTGATGTCCGGGCATGCATGCAACTGTCTTTATTTTAAAAGTTGTAAAATAGTGTCAAAGATTAAAAAGATTGATTTACTGAATAAAAGTCATTTGCATGCGAGATTATAGCCTTTGTCTCAATCACAGTGTCCCAATATAAGTCATCATATCATCTGTGGGTTATATTAAATTTTAGGAGAGTTCGTCCCAGCGGTTCTCATCAATTCCTGTTAGTAGTCCTGTTAGTAGTCCTGTTAGTAGTCCTGTTAGTAGTCCCAATAGTTCTCATCAATTAGTTTGTCCCAATTGTTCTCATCAATTGTCATATTAGTTTGTCCCAATTGTTCTTATCAATTGTCATATTAGTTTGTCCCAATTGTTCTCATCAATTAAATTTTAAGGGAGTTCCAGTAATCCCAGTGAGCTTGTCAAAAATGAGGTAAGCAACAACCGCCCACCTCGAACAGCTCAAATCACACCCAGAAAGTCTCCTGGCTGTCCACAGTCCCCTAAACTGCTGTCTGCCGAAAATGGTGCCCTACAGCAACACACATTGCACAGGGTGTTACTATATTATTCATAAAAATACAGCTTTTGCTGTTTTTCAAATAGCACGAAAAGAGAGGAGTTTTTCACCTCTGTATAGTGCTCAGAAAAATCCAGAAAATTACGGTTGCGTTCCTCGCGAAGAGTAGATCAAAATCGACTCTTTAAACGCCTCGATCTGATGCTCCTACGCCAAGATAAAAATCGGAGAAGTTGACACTGTCCAGAAATTTCCACAGCAAAAAGGGGGTCAAAGAGGCCTCGGGAAACGTGCCAAAAGTACGAAATGGAGCAAAGTAATCAACACGGAAATCGAAGCCTTACCTCCTAGGAACGCGCTGTCGCAGAAAATCGTCCAAAAATTCCTCCTGGTTAGCCCACAGGGAATTTTCGACGGAACTGCGACGGGAATGGGCCGAAAAAGAAAACCGTCGCAGTGCGCCGCGTCGCAGATAACTCACTATCGTACCTTCAAAAATTCTAAATTCTGAGGAGAGAGAGAGAGGAGAGAGAGGAGGAAGAATTTTTGTATAGGGCACTTTCTCTGGTTCTCTCTCTACAGCACGGAGCCCGAGGTGAAAAGATGGTGGGGGTGGAGGCTCTATTTATAATGGGCCAAGGTCCCTCACCAGATCCCGGGCAGAACAGCAAACACCGGAATGGACCATCCAGGACGCGCCACGTGTGACAAAACAGGAAACAGCCTTGTGCAATGCCACTCAGAAGACGCCACGTGTCCACGTGGAGCACGGGCCCGGTCCCCGCGCCGGGTCTTCCGGAAAATGTTGGCAATCGGAGCGCCGCCACGTGCACCTTCTAGAAGCCGGCCGGCAATGGGAAACGCCACGTGTCAAGGTAGGCTTCGGTGCACCCGTGCACGGCAGCCCATGGACCCGCCCCGCACCGCGCCCCCGCCCGCGCCGCGCGCCGCTGCGCTCTGCCGCGCTCCGCCGCTGCGCTGCGCCGCCGCTGTGCCGCCGCCGCCGTCGCCCGCCGGTAGCCCGCCGGCGCCGGAACAGTAATTCCGGTCGCCGGAGTTACTGTTCCGGTGAACAGTGTTTTGGCGCCGAAAAATAAAGTGAATATACCGTTTTGATCGTTTTCGCGCGCTGAGTCCAAATCCGCTGTCCATTTCGCCAAATTCTCATCCGAATTTTGCCGAAAGCTCCCGGAAAATTCCATTTGCTCCATTTTCGCACTGAGTCTATATTAAATGTCCAATTTCGATTCTACAAGCTCTGCTTCACCGAATAAGCTCCCTACAGTCACTGTTTAATGTTGTACAGTTCCTGCGGGAGTCCGGATCATCACATCCTCCCCCACTAAAAAGAGTTCGTCCTCGAACGAGAACTAAACAATAATCCTCAGTCCGATGTCGCGAAGAAGTAGGGGTGAGCATCCCTCATCTCCGACTCGAGCTCCCATGTAGCCTCGCGCTCGTCATGATTGCTCCATTGGATCTTCACATAGGGAATGGTCCGACTGCGTAATTCTTTCACCTCTCGATCCAGAACTCGCAGTGGGCGCTCTTCATACCTCAAATCCTCGCTGATCTCAAGCGATGTGAAGTCGATGACGTGCGATGGGTCGAAGATATACTTCCTCAAAGTAGAAACATGAAATACATCATGGACACCAGCAAGCCTTGGAGGAAGTGCGAGTCGGTAGGCAACTGCCCGATACGCCCAATACCTCAAAGGGTCCAATATATCGGGGGCTAAGTTTTCCACGAATGCCGAATCTCCTGATTCCTTTGGACGGCGAGACTTTCAGGAATACATGATCTCCAACTTGAAATTCTAAGTCTCGTCGCCGAACATCGGCATAGCTCCTCTGTCGCTTTGGGCGGTCTGAAGATGCTTTCGAATCACCCGGACCTTCTCTTCTGCCTCTATCAAGACATCTGGTCCCAAGGTCCGCCTCTCGCCTACGTCACTCCAATAAAGTGGTGATCGACACTTGCGTCCATACAATGCTTCAAACGGAGCCATCTGAATGCTCGCTTGAAAGCTATTGTTGTACGCGAATTCAGCCAAAGATAGATGCCGAATCCACCCTCCGCCGAAATCCAGGACGCAAGCCCTCAACATGTCCTCCAGGATTTGTATCGTCCGCTCTGATTGCCCATCAGTCTGCGGATGAAAAGCTGTACTGAACCTGAGTTCAGTCCCCAAGGCTGTTTTGCAAACTCTTCCAGAAATGCGAAACAAACCTCGGGTCTCTATCTGATACTATGGAGGCTGGTACTCCATGTAATCTTACTATCTCATCTAGATATAACTGGGCTAGTCGCTCAAGTGGCCACGTAGTCTGCATGGGCAGAAAGTGCGCCGACTTGGTAAGTCGATCTACAACTACCCAGATAGCGTCTGCTCCTCCCTGTGCCTTTGGCAATCCGACCACGAATCCATCGTATGTGGTCCCATTTCCACTCGGGAATTGGGAGACTTTGTAACTTGCCAGCTGGCACTCGATGCTCAGCTTTCACCTTGCTGACAAGTTAAACACTGAGCCACAAATCTCCCAATATCCCTCTTCATGCCTTTCCACCAGAAGTGTGCCTTGAGGTCTTTATACATCTTAGTCCCACCGGGATGTAGGGTATAAGGTGTATAATGGGCCTCTCGCAATATCTGCTCTCTAATCTCCACATCTATTGGCACACATGCTCGGTTTCTGTACCTCAGTATTCCCGAGGCATCTACCGAAAAGTCCCCAGACTGATCACTCGGAATATGATCTCTAATCCTGGCCAAGTGGGGGTCCTCACTCTGTTTCTCTTTGATCCTGTCCAGCAGAGTGGGCTGCACGACTAAAGATGTCAGGTCTAGCAGAGACCCCAGGGGGACACAACCTCTATGTCGAGCCGTCTCATCTCCTCTAATAGCGGCGCCTGGTCTGTGATCATCATAGACAAACTTTGCACCGCTCTCCTACTCAAGGCGTCAGCGACCACATTAGCCTTGCCTGGGTGGTAGAGAATATCTACATCATATCCTTTAATAGCTCTAACCACCTACGTTGCCTCAAATTCAGCTCCTTTTGCGTGAACAGGTACTTTAGGCTCTTGTGGTCGGTGTAGATTTCACAATGTTCCCCATACAGATAATGGCGCCAGAGCTTTAGCGCAAACACTACAGCTGCAAGCTCCAAGTCATGGGTAGGGTAATTTTTCCTCATAATCCTTGAGTTGGCCTTGATGCATAAGCAATTACCTTCCCTTCCTGCATCAGCACACAACCAAGTCCGCTGTGTGATGCGTCACTATAGATCACATATCCTTTTCCCATAACAGGAAGGGAAAGGATAGGAGCGGTCATCAGTCTATTTTTCAGCTCCTCAAAGCTCTTTTGACAGACCTCACTCCAGATAAACTTCACTCCCTTACGCGTCAAGCGAGTGAGGGGTGTGGAGAGCTTCGCAAAGCCTTCCACAAACCGACGGTAATACCCAGCTAAACCCATAAAGCTACGTACCTCAGAAACCGTCGTCGGTCGGGGGCCAATCACGGACTGCCTCAATCTTCGCTGGGTCCACCGCCACACCTGCAGCGGAAATCACATGGCCCAAGAAGACTACCTCCCGAAGCCAAAACTCGCACTTTGCCAGCTTGGCATACAACTTCTTCTCTTGCAGAAGTTGCAGCACGATCCTTAAGTGCTCCTCATGCTCAATATCACTTCGGGAGTAAATCAAGATATCATCAATGAATACTACTACGAATCGATCCAAGTATAGTCGGAAGATCCGGTTCATTAAATCCATGAATGCGGCAGGGGCATTAGTTAGCCCAAAAGGCATAACTGTAAATTCATAATGCCCGTACCGTGATCTAAATGCCGTTTTCGGAATATCCTCGGCCTTCACCTTCAACTGGTGGTAACCAGACTGCAAATCTATCTTAGAGAAGACACAAGACCCTTGCAGCTGATCAAAAAGATCATCGATGCGCGGCAAAGGGTACTTGTTCTTGATGGTCACTTTATTTAATTCTCTATAGTCCACACATAATCGAAGTGACCCATCCTTCTTTTTCACGAATAGCACCGGCGCTCCCCAAGGCGACACACTCGGCCTAATAAAGCCCTTATCCATTAAATCCTGAAGTTGCGCCTTAAGCTCTCGCAACTCAGCCGGTGCCATCCGGTAAGGAGCCTTTGAGATTGGCGCAGTTCCCGGAACTACGTCAATCACAAACTCAATCTCCCTATCTGGCGGCATGCGAGTCAGCTCAGGTGGGAAAACATCCGGGAACTCGCGGGCAATAGGGATATCCCCGAGTTCCGGTGCCGCCGTAGGCCCCTCAACAACACTAGCCAAAAAGGCTACACATCCTCGATGGATCATCTGCCTTGCTCGGGAAGTCGAAACCATAGAGGCAAAGAAAGCACTCTGACATCCCCGGTATACCATCATCTCCTGGCCTGGTTCTCTAAAAGTGACCGTCCTTGCGGCACAGTCAATAGTTGCGAAATACCGAGCCAGCCAGTCCATCCCGAGGACCACATCGAAGTCCATCAATTTTCTCAGGACCAACAGGTCAGCTGGCATAATCCAGGACTCGATTTGCATCGGGCAGGACCAACAACACTCCTCCACGTGCAAGGTGTGATCGGGAATCTGAACCTCTCGTGCACGTGGCAAAAGTCCTACCTCTATCCCATGTAATGATGCAAATGATTTACTAATAAAAGAATGCGATGCTCCAGTATCAAATAATGTACGAGTCCTAATGCCAGAAAGTAAGGTGATACCTGCCACCACGTGATCTGCTGCCGAAGAGTCCTCTACCTGTGCAGCATACACTCGCCCACTCTGAGCTGGAGGGCGATACTCCGTGGGATGGGAAGAAGATGGCCAGCTTGCTGGAGCATATGGCCGCTGAGCCGTCGACCGTTGCTGAGACGAAGAAGGAGCAGATGCTGAAGAAGGAGCCGTCGATGGTGCATATGGGCAGGCAGCTCGGAGGTGGCCAGACTGTCCACACCGATAACAACGGCCAAATCTCAGATCACAAGCATCAGAGTTATGCTGTCCCTGGCAGAAAATGCACCTAACCGTAGCCTGGGGCTGCCTCGCCTGCTGCCTCTGTCGCGGAGGCCCTTGCTGCCGCGACTGCGATCTCTGCGAATGCTGTTGCTGCTGATGCTGCGGTGGCCTCTGGGATCCCCCAGGCCCTCGCCGCTCAGAGCGCCCACGGCCGGAAAACTGAGGCCGTGGCGGTCGTGGCGGCCTCCAAGAACTGGCCTGTCCCCCGTCGTCCTGCGCTGGTCGCTTCCTGTCTGCGCCTTGAGCGACCAGGCCCCCACGTCTGGCGACGACGTGGTCTCCCCTCTCAACCCACTGGGCATGCTCTGCTGCCTCCTCCAAGGTCTGTAGTCTCTGAGCATGCACCAGAGTATAGATTTCAGGGCGCAGGCCCGACTCAAAGAGCTCCACCTGGTGCGGTCCATCCCTGGCGACATAGGGTACGCAGTTGAGTAACCGCGTGAACTCCTGAAAATAGTCTAATGCCGTCCGGTCGCCTTGCTGAAGATTCTTCAAATCATCTTCCAGCTTTTTCTTCATACTCGTGGAAAAGTACGTATCCAGAATCATCTTCTTGAACTCAGACCAGGGTAGCTGTCGAGTGATTTGAAATTCCAGTGGCTCCACCCGACGCCACCATGCATCAGCATCCCCGTCTAAACAGTGTACAGCCATATGTACCCTGTACTTCTGGTCAATGAAGAAGTCCCGGAATAACTTCTCCATTGACGAAAGCCAAGTCCCAATCTCCCAAGGCTTAATATTCCGCCCTGAAAATCTGGGCGGGTCCCCGCTTACAGAACTGAGTAAGTTTGTCAGCAATCTCCTGCTCCTCCGCAGGAGTCAATGGCCGGATTGTCCCCTGAGCAACAGGGGATGCCGAGGTCACCGGTCCAACTGGGGAAGCCACAGCAGGGGAGGGTGGTACGGGAGAACTCTCCGGGGGTGCAACAACAGGCTGCGCCCTCTGTTCTAACATTTGCGTCAGCCGACCCATGGCCTCCTCCTGACGCCGCACGGCCTCTGACATCTGGGCCATCTGAGCCTGCAGCTCCTGTACCTCACTCTGCTGGCCCTGCTCGGACTCTTCCGGCTCGGGCTCAGGGGAGGAAGGCTGCGAACGCGTCAACATTCTACGTTGCGGAGGCATCCTACCACAAGAAACCACCCTTAGTATCAAAACCCCCACACGACCCATTCTAGCGAAAGTCAAAGACATTCTCCTATTTCTGTGACTTTATGTTGTCTGCAGCCACATAACAGTCTACCAGAAGTAGGCTATGTCGACCCCTCTTCCTTTATTGGAAGAGTTAAATAAGTAACACAACGACTTCCGCAAAATTGCCACGTCTCTCGCACCCTATCATCCTAGGGTATGTCAAAAGCCTAGGGTTTCCTAAGTCCCAACTGACCTATCCCTAAGCTCTGATACCAACTTAATCTGTCACGCCCCGGAACCCGGGCTCGCCAACAGATCCGCCGTGCACATGGGATTTCCCGAGTACACGAAGCGCTGGTAACCTGCTCCGATATAATATAAACAATAAAAGAGCATAATACAGAGCTGAAGTGGAAGAACCACATAGTATCTCAGACTGGAACTACTAATGAAGCTGTAATATGTACAATAATCTCCCAGCTCACCAAAATAGTACATCCAGCTGGCGAAAGCCAGACCTAGAATAAAAGAAGAATACCACAGTCTGAGTAAAGGGTGCAGCATCTATCTAACAGCTCTCAGTCTCCCAGGAGATCTATCTATTCAGCGATCCCCTTACCTCGATCAGCTGCCGATGGCCTAGCAGCTCCCGCAGACGACTCTGCAAAAATAAAGGAGAAGAAAGAAACAGAAAAGAACAATGGGGGTGAGAACTACCAGATAAACTAGTAGCCTCCCCTAGTGGGCAAAACCTCAACTCTGACGCACCCACTAGGACTACTAGAGGCCAGAAAGGAATAAGTGGTAAAGCTGTAAACAGAACTGCTGAATAAAGGGAAACCACCACTAGTATGCCTCTAAATGTCATGTAGCATGAAATGACTGTATGCAACAATACCAAACATGCCTGCCTGAAATAACTCAGTCTTGTGTCACTGGTACTTGCCTGCTGTGCCTTGCCAAATCGGGTATGCTGGCCAATGCATAACACCGATGGGGATAGTGTTTGCCAAATCGGGTATGCTGGCCAACGCATGACACCGATAGGGAATAGTGTTTGCCAAATTGGGTATGCTGGTCAACGCATAACACCGATAGGGGATAGGAGTCTCAAGGACTCAAAGTCTGTCTGTAACACACTCCGGAGTGGCACTCGAGGGGAGCGACCCACACGAGTAAATATCTCAGTAATAAGTATCAGAAGTGCCATAAAACAGCAGGACTGGATCATGACTATGATCCAAGTGGGAAAAACTATCCACTAAAGAAAACCCGATCCTCAGCTGATGCAAAATAGACCAGACTCATCCCTAATCTGATGCAAGGATAAATATCTGGTCGACCGCCTACTGTCCGCGGTCACCGCAACACCCCACAAGTTTATAATCTAACATAACCTTGGCTATACTATCCCAAACCCCTGCTCATACTCGAGCGACAAGCAACTGAAAGCAAAAGAGAGTAATAAAACATGTCAAGTCTTAATATGATAGTGTAGCAATAAATAGTGGCCCTACCTGATGTCCGGGCATGCATGCAACTGTCTTTATTTTAAAAGTTGTAAAATAGTGTCAAAGATTTAAAAAGATTGATTTACTGAATAAAAGTCATTTGCATGCGAGATTATAGCCTTTGTCTCAATCACAGTGTCCCAATATAAGTCATCATATCATCTGTGGAGTTATATTAATTTTTAGGAGAGTTCGTCCCAGCGGTTCTCATCAATTGTCCTGTTAGTAGTCCTGTTAGTAGTCCTGTTAGTAGTCCCAATAGTTCTCATCAATTTAGTTTGTCCCAATTGTTCTCATCAATTGTCATATTAGTTTGTCCCAATTGTTCTTATCAATTGTCTTATTAGTTTGTCCCAATTGTTCTCATCAATTAAATTTTAAGGGAGTTCCAGTAATCCCAGTGAGCTTGTCAAAAATGAGGTAAGCAACAACCGCCCACCTCGAACAGCTCAAATCACACCCAGAAAGTCTCCTGGCTGTCCACAGTCCCCTAGAACTGCTGTCTGCCGAAAATGGTGCCCTACAGCAACACACATTGCACAGGGTGTTACTATATTATTCATAAAAATACAGCTTTTGCTGTTTTTCAAATAGCACGAAAAGAGAGGAGTTTTTCACCTCTGTATAGTGCTCAGAAAAATCCAGAAAAATTACGGTTGCGTTCCTCGCGAAGAGTAGATCAAAATCGACTCTTTAAACGCCTCGATCTGATGCTCCTACGCCAAGATAAAAATCGGAGAAATTGACACTGTCCAGAAATTTCCACAGCAAAAAGGGGGGTCAAAGAGGCCTCGGGAAACGTGCCAAAAGTACGAAATGGAGCAAAGTAATCAACATGGAAATCGAAGCCTTACCTCCTAGGAACGCGCTGTCGCGAAAATCGTCCAAAAATTCCTCCTGGTTAGCCCACAGGGAATTTTCGACGGAACTGCGACGAGAAATGGGCCGAAAAAGAAAACCGTCGCAGTGCGCCGCGTCGCAGATAACTCACTATCGGTACCTTCAAAATTCTAAAATTCTGAGGAGAGAGAGAGGAGAGAGAGAGGAAGAATTTTTGTATAGGGCACTTTCTCTGGTTCTCTCTCTACAGCACGGAGCCCGAGGTGAAAGATGGTGGGGGTGGGAGGCTCTATTTATAATGGGCCAAGGTCCCTCACCAGATCCCGGGCAGAACAGCAAACACCGGAATGGACCATCCAGGACGCGCCACGTGTTGACAAAACAGGAAACAGCCTTGTGCAATGCCACTCAGAAGACGCCACGTGTCCACGTGGAGCACGGGCCCGGTCCCCGCGCCGGGTCTTCCGGAAAATGTTGGCCAATCGGAGCGCCGCCACGTGCACCTTCTAGAAGCCGGCCGGCCAATGGGAAAACGCCACGTGTCAAGGTAAGGCTTCGGTGCACCCGGTGCACGGCAAGCCCATGGACCCCGCACCAGCGCCCCCCGCCCGCGCCGCGCGCCGCTGCGCTCTGCCGCGCTCCGCCGCTGCGCCGCCGCTGTGCCGCCGCCTGCCATCGCCCGCCGGTAGCCGCCGGCGGCCGGAACAGTAATTCCGGTCGCCGGAGTTACTGTTCCGGTGAACAGTGTTTTGGCGCCGAAAAATAAAGTGAATATACCGTTTTGATCATTTTCGCGCGCTGAGTCCAAATCCGCTGTCCATTTCGCCAAATTCTCATCCGAAATTTTGCCGAAAGCTCCCGGAAAATTCCATTTGCTCCGATTTTCGCACTGAGTCTATATTAAATGTCCAATTTCGATTCTACAAGCTCTGCTTCACCGAATAAGCTCCCTACAGTCACTGTTTAATGTTGTACAGTTCCTGCGGGAGTCCGGATCATCACACTCCCCGCGCCCGGCGTACGCGCGCCCGCGAATCGCGGAGCGACGTGTGGCCGACACGCGGGCGTGGGGTGGCTGCGCCCGGCCAATCGCGGGGCGCCACGTGGCGCCCCCACGTTGCCTCCCAACCGCCCCGCCGTACGGCCACCTGCTCCAGCTGCAGCGTGGACCGCGCGCACCAGGACCCGCCAACCACGCTCGGCCACGTGTCCGCACCCGGTCCACCGTGCACCCGCGCCTCTTCCGTGGACCGCGCCCGCTGCGCCGGCCAACCAGAAGGCGCCACGCGTCCTCCGCCCGGTGCACGACCTCCGCGGTGGACCGCGCGCCTCCGCCGCCGCCAACCGCCGCGCTCCGCCGCCCGCCGCCGCCGCCGCCGCCCTTCCGACGGCCGGAACAGTACCAAAAACCTCGAAATGCGTGTTTTCGCATCCGGACTCCGAAAAATACAAATAAATAGCCCGTTTCGATCGTTTTCGCGCGCTGAATCCAAATCCGAAGTCCAATTTGCCAAATTCCACTTCTAAAATTTGCCGAAAATTCTCGGAGAAGTGTTCTTTACTCAAATTCCGCGCTGAGTCCAATTTTAATATCCATTTCGCGCGAAACCACATCTAAACATCCGACGGGGTCCTCCGATCACTCACGTGATCCATTATACACCCGAAGTCCATCACTTGAGTCCAAATTGGTGCAGAAACACCGCCGACAGGCCACACAGGCCTCCAGAAGCTGCTAATCGCACTGTAGAAGCCCTGCGGAGATCTGGGTCACCACACCTCGGGGCGCGTGCGCACGACGGGGCCATGCCGCGCGCCCGGCGCGGCCGCCGACCGGCCAGCGGGTCAACCGGGTGGACACGCGTCGCCCGCTGGTTGGCGGGCGCCTACCGCCTCACTGTGCGGGGGCGGGCCACGTGGCAGCCTGGGGGTGGCCCGAACAGCTGTTTGCTGTTCGGCGGGCCACGTGGCGGCACCTGGTGGATTCGGGCGTGAACAGTGTCGGGCCGGCCCAACACTGTAGCCGCCCGAAAGTACCGGGCGCCCGAAAGTTGGGCCCGAAAGCCCGTTGACTTGTCTTTTTGGGCTGATTTCGGGTGAGGCCTATAAATAGGCCCCTTGGGGCTCGTTTTTGAGGCTTTTCCCGAGAGCTTTAGCCCTTGAGCCCTCCACCAATTTTCTTTCTCTCCCTCTTGTGCATCTTTTGGCGAAAGTTCAGAATTTTTGGAGGCCGCGACGACGACGACTTCTGCATCGGGGTGCGGAGCGACGATCTACTGTTGGAGGCCCATTTTCGTCGCAGTTTAGTCTGGGAGGTCTGCCGGGCTACCCCGACGTTATTTTTGGACGATTTCTGCGGTGACGATTTCGTAAGAGGTAAATCTACATTTTCTGTGTTGGACACTTTTTCTGGATCCGAGCTTTTCTTGGGGTTCTGGGTACATTTTTAACCCCCTTTGCGACTGTTGGTTGATTTGGAGAGCACCTACTTGTCGGATTTTTATCTCCTCATCCGGACATCGGAATTCGACGTTTCAGGACTCTATCGACATCTACTCTTCGCGAGGATCGCCGTCATATTTTTATTAGAATTTTTGGAGGAAGTTTTTCAGGTGAAAATTTCGTGTTAATGGGACTGTTCACCACAGATTTTGGGAATGTGGAATTTGTGTGGATTAAAGTGTAATTTTGGTGTATGTTTGTACCCAGGAGGTTGTGAGCACTTCTACCGTGTTGTTGGCTTGGTGGGATCTGTGATTTGACTGTTTTGGGCTTTCTCAGCTGTACGATTCCGGGCAGTTAGCACTTTCAGGTGGGTGACCTTGCTTCCAAGAACTCTGGACTGTGTACTAATTCTATGTGTGTAGGATCATGCATGTTAGAAATTGGAGTATTAGCATGTGTAAAACTGTATGTTGTATCTTGTATATCAGTTGATGAATCTTTTGATTCCTACTTTATGTTAAGTAGTGAAATCTTGGAACTTGACCTAGCACCCCTGTCATATGTATCATGTTCAGCCAGTCTGTAGAAAACTCCAACTTGGGCTAGGTTTTTTACTGCTCTAGACATTCCACATCACGATACTTCATTTCACTATGGACTTAGCTTTTCCTCGCCCGAGTTGTGGGCCGAGAGGTCGGGTGGTTGTGGGATGCATTTGCACTCGTGTCTGGGGACCGAGTGGAGTTGATAGCAGTCTGTAGATCTGATTTCTTTGGGAGAGTGATAGTGATGGTAGATCTGGGTTCTTGGAAACTGTCAGAGTGACAGTGAGTCTCAGCTGTGTAGATTCCAGCTAGTGAGTGAGTTAGTGATTTGTTTGTTAGCCGATCTTGTTGATCGAGGATTTGGATCATAGCCTGCATGAGCCACATTTGAGCTTTACAGAGATACTTTACAGAGATACTTGTTATGGGTTACTTTGACTCGAGCGGGTCGCTCCCCTCGAGTGCCACTCCGGAGTAGGCGAGACCGGGTTGTTGTACCGGCGTGAGTTTGAGATGTTCTTTCGCGACTTGTTGTTGCATTTGTCCCTCTGGCTGTGCTTTTGTTGGCAGCCATGGACGCCCTACGTAAGACCGCTCCTCCGGGACGTAACGGCAGTAGGTTGGCGCAGGTTTGACTGGACCCGATGAGGCAGTCAGTTGTGATTGGGTGATCAGGGAGGAGAGTTAGTTGGGGCATCATGTTCTTTCTGTTCCACTGTTGAGCATCTAGATAGAGGCATAGTAGCTGTAGAGTTACTTTTCCCAGCTTTCCTTACAGCACTGCATATGTTACTTTATGCCTCTGGTAGACTTAGTGGGCAGACCGTCGGGCTTGTTGGCGGCACCCTCTGAGAACTACTGTGGGATGTAGTTCTCACACCCGTCGTGGTGTCTTCTCCACAGGGACTTCTGCTCCGGTTCCTGCAGCTCCTGTTGCTGATCCAGCTCCTTCAAACCGAGGTAAGGGAGTCGCGAGATAGATCCCCTCCTGTCATCTTCAGTGTGTGAGTAGATGTACCCCTGTACTATTTTGGTGTGTGTTATGTCGAGTGACTTTTGTAGTGAGATTTCGAGTTGTACCTTTCTTTCCTGCTTTTCTGAGAGACTCTTGTGTTCAGGTGAGGTTGGTCTGTATATTTGTGAGTTGTAGTTTTATTTTATGTATTTTATTCCAGCTTTTCTCTTTCAGCTCTGATATCCGCTAGTGTAGATGTTTCTTTGCAGGTTAGTCGCTACGCCTATACGGGGCTTCCCGTATGGGCGGCGGATCTGTTGGCGAGCCAGGGCGCAGTATCGCCCCGGGGCGTGGCATAAACTATGTAGAGTGAGACAGTAAAACTTCAAAAAAAAAGAAAAAAAAAGCAAATTCAAAAAGTAAAAATAAAAATATTTGTAAGCGTCATCCAGCTCTACAATCTTATTAAACTGTATAATAATAATAATAATAATATATTAAAATTAATGTCAAATAAAATTTTCTTTTATATAGTTAATTTTATGTGGGATTATATTTAGTTTTTGAGTCGCTATTATTATTCTACAAAAAATAATGATTATTAATTAAAATTTTATTCTATTTGTTATTTGACATCTTTACCTGGTATACTTGGCCAATATACTTCACACAACATTTGACAATTAAAATCGAGTCAAAAAATAATAAAAAAATTTAAAATTGAAATTAAAAGTTGCAATTAATTGGTCCGTCCCACTTTGTAAAAACATAAATCATCTAAATTTTTTTTTTCATCTGATATAGGACAACTGGGTATCAGCCGGCTGATGAATTTCTGATATCAATTATAACAATTCAGCTCCGTCTAAATACTTAAAATTAATTATTAGTGCTATGATTCTTAATTTTTATAATTTTTTTTTCATCCGATCCGAATGGACAATTTTTCATACACCATAGCTTAAAGTGATTAAGCCGTAAATGTGCAAAAATTTACTTTGCGCAATTCAAATGCATTAGAAAAGCCCAACGGTGGTATCGCATCAGTGAAATCACGACCGTTGTTCTCACGTTATTATAAGTTATTCAACAAATAAAAATACTACCATTATAAGTTTCACAAAAAAAAAATTGATAAAATAAATAGAGAATAAGAGGTCCGATTTGGTTGGAAAATAAGGTTTAAAATAAGATTTTGTTATAATCTTATTTTTTAAACGCGTTTTGTTATGAATAGAAATTGTAATTTTTTTTTTTTTTTTTGAACAAGTTGGTGTAAAATTAGAATGTACTGTTTCAATCTCTTTTTTTTTTTTTCTCAAAAAAAAATTGGTCTCCACTACAAAATAAACTTAATTAAAATAAATATAATTTTAATTATTATATTAATTTTTTAATTAATACTAATCAAATTATTTTATAAACTAATCATCTAACTATTAAATAATTAACTAATTAATTTTTTAAATTATTTATAGTTAATTAAATTATTTATTAACAATACTTATTATTATTAATTATTTTATTATTAATATTAAGAATTATCCAACAATAGCAATAATTAATTAAATAAGTTGTTATTTAATTAATATTTTTATATTTATTAATTAGATATAATATAATTATTTTAAAATTATAATTATTCATAATTTACTATTCTAATCTAATTAATTAAATATTAATTTTTTATTTTTTTAAAATAATTTAATTTTTATTTAAATATAAAATTAATCTTGATATTTGTATTCGAAAATCGAAATAACTAACCGGTTCTAAATTATACGAACTTTGCACAGGGGTAATTTCGTCAATCGACAAACACTTGTACAGGGGTAATTTCGTCAATCGACAAACACTTGGACCCTTCTACCTACGCGCCTTCCGTTTCACACGGTCGGTTGAGATATTTATCCACTTTCGAGGAAGTGGAACTCGACCTACGTGGCGTGTAACACGATCCCACGCATCTCGTCCAAACTTGAAACGCCACGTGTCAAATCATACCGTAAAGTACACGTGTCGCTTCCCGAGCGCCTTGTGCGTGTAGCGCGGGTGCTGAACAATTTATTTATTTATTTACGAAGTCGCGAAACGAGGGCCCACACGCCATGCCACGCGGCATGATCGCGAGCGATCAACGTGTCGCCCATCGACGACGAAAGTGGGCCCCGCACTCATGCTCTATATATACCCATTCCTCCCTACTTGCCCTTCTCCGTTCTGTGCCCGCTTTTGAAGTCTCCACCAAGGCCAATCGGCGTCTGACGCGTGTCATGTTGCCTTCACCTGCTAAACGTCTGTTTATTATTCCCTGGACCCGGTCTATAGATACGACGAGAAAATAGTCAAATTATTCATTATATTACCTTTTTCGGAAAGGCGTAATTGGTTCGGTTCGAATGACGTGGTAGGCTCGGTGCGCGGAATAGTTTTTTTAACGGCTCAGTTCATCATTTTCGTCCCCGCCTCCCCCTTCCTGGTTTCTTTTTGTCTATAAATATCGGATTCCCTCGTCGGAGATTCCATTTCGATCAAACCTCTCTCTCTTGATTAGAGACTCCGACCTAGGGCTTCGGCGAGCTCACCGGGCTAGGAGGTGGTAGCAGAAGATGATGGCGGTGGAGATCGGGGCGCCGGCGGGGTTGCGGATCCCGAGGGAGGCGGCGGGGGCGCTGCAGAGGCTCACGGCGCGGTGGTTCGCCGGAGGGTCCTCGGCGGCGGCGAAGGCGGCTGCGGAGGAGGAGGAGGAGGGGCGGTGGGCGCTCGAGGTGGTGCCGATGACGGGGGCGATGACGAACGAGGTGTACCAGGTGCGGTGGCGGCGGAGGAGCCCGGGGGCGGCGGAGGAGGAGGTGGCGGAAGAGGAGGAGGAGGAGGCGAGGAAGAAGAAGGTGCTGCTCCGGATCTATGGCGACGGGTCGGATCTCTTCTTCGATCGCTCCGACGAGGTGCGCACCTTCGAGTGCATCTCCCGCCACGGCCAGGGCCCGCGCCTCCTCGCCCGATTCCCCAACGGCCGCGTCGAGGAGTTCATCCACGCTAGGGTTTGTATTCGATCTTCTGTTCTTCTGTTCTTCTAATTTTCGCCGTAATTTTTACGAAAATTTGCTAATAATAGGGTTATTTTGCTAGTCCTATTGAATTGTTGGAGATGATAGTAAATTATAGGGAAATTATTTTCGCCGAGTAATTTGTTGAATCGAAGGGCTAATTCTCTAAATTTGGTTTTGTTGCTCTCTGATCCCTGAGGCTTGAGCTGAAAAATCCTAGATGTTACGTAGTATCAGATAGGAATTATCATTGGGTTGATTGCTATAACTGTGAAGAATCCATCTTCACAAAGCTAGGAATCAGCTTAGAGGAAGTTAGTGGATTGAGGGAAATGATGCAAGATGAGAAAAGTTACTTTGTAATAAAGTTGCTCTACAAATTCTCTAAATTCCTGGGTCAAAGGGGTGCTTATGCTATGGTAAATAAGAGTAGATATGATTCCTGTTTTGAATGATGGTGATCATGACTTTTCAAGGGTACTGTTTCTTTCCCCTTTTAGTCCTTTTAGCAGAATCTGTTTCTTATCTTTTTGTTTTAGATAATGGATGAATTCAAGAACGGGATTATGAACCAGAGAGAAATAGTTTGTTAAATAAGTTAGCTCTTTGATTTTGAGTAACCAATACCAGATGATGATCTTTTAATAGCTTTAACCAATCTATCTGTGGCTTTTCTTCACTTCTCTTTGGGAAAGGAAAGGGCTGAGAGGTGAGAGGTGCGATGAACAGCAGAAATAGAACGCATATGAATTATATGTTGTATTTTTTGGTGATCAGAGATAAGAGATGTATAAGAACTTGTCATTATACATATAAATATAAGAGACGAGTGTCTTAAAAAGTTATCCTACAGCTATAGAGATATTCTGATTTGGTTTTTATGACATTACAGACCCTTTCAGCTGCCGACCTTCACGATGAAAAAATATCCGCCCTCGTGGCAGCAAAACTAAGGGAATTTCATGATCTTGACATGCCTGGTCCAAAAACTATTCAGCTTTGGAACAGATTAAGGTACCTTTTAACTGCTATATCAAATATTGCATATCAAACATTGTATTTTGTCAAAACAAACGGAAGCGATATTTACTATCTGCCCCTTTTTTAGGAATTGGCTTAGGACAGCGAGGAGCTTGTGCTCCCCTGAGGAAGCCGAAGAATATTGCTTGGATATCATGGAGGAGGAGATTACTGATTTAGAGAACGAATTTTCTGGCCAGAATCAGAGGGTAGGGTTTTGTCATAATGATCTTCAGTATGGCAACATCATGATTGATGAAGAGACTAACTTAGTGACCATAATTGTAAGTTTTTTCTTCTGTCAATTGCTCTCCAATATATGCTTCTTCCTCTTATAGTAAATGTAATTATTCGAGCAATGCTATGTCTTTTCTATTTCTCTTCCATCGCGTTGTTCTTTAGCGTTTGAAATTCTCGCTCCCTTTTGACTTTCAGAGAGATAGAGAGTAGAAAATGTGGACTTTAGTCGATTTAATTACATCTCCTTTCTTGGATAGGATTACGAGTATGCAAGTTTCAATCCAGTTGCGTATGACTTTGCGAATCACTTTTGTGAGATGGCGGCTAACTACCATTCGGAAAAGCCTCACATATTAGACTACACTAAATACCCAGGTAGCCAACTTCTCATATTTGCTTCACCGACGTTGTGGTCTTACTATTTTTCTCCATTCAATCTGATCACTTGATAAAAATTCTTACATGATTCCGCTGCGACAGGTTTTGAGGAGCGCAAGAGATTCGTGGAGACCTACCTGAGTTCTTCTGGTAATATGGAATTCATGTTATTATTCTTTTTATTTGATTCTTTTTCCTGTTAAAAATGGCATGTTAGATGGCAATAATCATACCGAACCTAGCCACTTTCTTTTTTACTATAATCAATTATGTTGGAATAGAGCTCACCAGTAAAGAGATAGGCCGTGCGTAAGAAAATGAACATCGCGAATGCTACATTAGAAGAACGACACAACTGATTCAGTATACTAGATTGCCATAATGATGCTATGGATTTTTTTTTTAAAAAAAAAAAGTACTATTCTCGCTTAAATCCCTTCATTTTACTCTCTCTAAAATAGAATATGGATCCCTCTCTTAACAGGTGAGGAACCTGATGACGACGAACTCAAGAACCTGCTCGAAACCATCGAGAAGTACGCTCTCGCAAGTCATCTCGTATGGGGACTTTGGGGATTAATCTCCGTAAGCCGCTAGCTCCCCGTCTCAAACTCTTAAAACTTTTTAAATCATTCTCTCTATATTATCTCATTAATTTTCTTTTTGTTCTTCTTCGCTAATTCCCCCTCTTTAAACTACAGGACCACGCAAACGACATCGACTTCGACTACATGGAGTACGCGCGGCAAAGGTTCCAGCAGTATTGGCTAAAGAAATCTTCGACTTCGACTTCGGCTTAATAACCTCTTCAGGTAAAATCGCAGCTTCATTGAGTTACTTGGGTTTCAACTTTTTCGAGGTGCTAGGCTATATGGTTAACAAAGTGGGGCATCTTTAGCAAATATAACCCTTATAGATTGTGCTGTTCGCGCCCGCAGTATATACAAGGCTCAAGCTGTATAATAAAAATAGTAAGATAAACTTTTGGGTGCAGGTGTGTGGTAAAATCAAAGCTGTTATGCTCTCAGTAACAGTGAGATTTTGGTGTTCCTAATGTTGTATTATTATCGGATTTCGACTGTATTAATTGATGTATATTGTACATAAATATCTATTAATGGTTTAAGACAGATTTTGAAGTTTAGGACTTAATGATTACTCTAAACACTCTCTGTTTCTGAAAATATTTTCAGAAACAGATGCATTTCTTTTCCAGAAGTGGGAAGCCCAATTGTACTCTTTTTTTGTTTTCCCGAGTATAAACTTGTTCTCCCATTATTCCACACATTTCAAGCAATCCCTTCACATTTTATATGAAAGGAAAGAGTGGCAGAATTTGAAAAATTGAATCATTTTTGCGAAAGCTCTAGATCGAACTGAGCAAATTACGGGTGGGGCCAAGCCATGAAAAAATGGCCTGGACCGAACCGGACTGGAATGGGTCGAACCGGACTAACTAAAAATTGTTCAGACTGATCCGGATTAAATGAATCCAATCGGAGTTTACATTATATATATATATATACACACCGTCTATAATACTATCAATAGTACCCAGTATTTTGTGCTATTAACTATCAATAGTACCCAGTATTTTGTGCTATTAAATTTTTCGCCGTCAAATCTATCCTTTTAATCATTTCTATTATTTAGATCATATTATTCGGTGCTATTAATAATATTCTAGCATAGTTATATATATATATATATATATATATATATATATATATATATATATATATGAGCTAGACTGGAATATTATTAATAGTACCAAGTTATTGGTACTATTAAGATTTTAACCCTTGATTAAAAGATATGTGGTTGAGATGATAGTGGACTTCTTGGGTTTAATAAATGGTTGGAAAAATAGTAAAATCTAACGGGTGAAAATGATCAAAAAGGTTGATCTAAGGATAGAAAATTTGATAGCACAAATAATTTGGTACTATTAATAGTATAGTAACCGGACTCTCTCTCTCTCTCTTTCTCTCTCTCTCTCTCTCTCTCTCTCTATATATATATATATATATATATATATGGTTCGGCTACTATATTCTTATGAGTAAAATTTTTTTGTACTCGTAAGTTTTCATCCCTTGGATGAAAGAATGTGCGGTTAGGATTATAGTAGTTCCTAAGATTTTACTATTTTCCCAACAACCTAATAAACCCTAGGGGGACCACTATCATCCTAACCGTACATTCATTCATCCAAGGATGAAAAAGTTATGAGTACAAAGAGATTTATACTCATAAGAGTATAGTAGCCCTACGCTATATATATATATATATATATATATATATAGAGTTGGGCTGGAATGCTATTGATAGCACCAACCCAACTTTGCCACTCATTTTGTAGCCATTGGATCGCATTGAGATCCGTGTAAGCTCTTTAATGAAAAAAAGAGAAAAGAAAAAGTAAAAAGAAAAAGTAAAAAGTAAAAATTTTTTTTTTTTAAATAAAGGACTTGCACGAATCTCAATGCAATCCAATGGCTACAAAATGGGTGGCAAAGTTGGGTTGATACTATCAATAGCATTCCAGCCCAACTCTCTATATATATATATATATATATATATATATATATATATATATATATATATAAGCTTATATGCTTTTAAAAGCACAGACAATTTATACTTGTAAATTTTTTATCATTGAATTTGTATTGGGATTAGTGTTTTTATAAAGTCAACTAAAGAGAGAGAAAGGTAAAGTAAAAAGTACAAATTATAATACAAATCCAATAGTAAAAAATTCACAAGCATGAATTGTCTTGTGCTTTTGAAAGCATATAAGGTCTAATATATATATATATATATATATATATATATATATAGAGTCTGACTACTATACTATTAATATTACCAAGTTATTGGTGCTATCAAGTTTTTTACCCTTAGATCAACTCCTTTGATCATTTTCACCCGTTAGATTTTACTATTTTCCAACCACCTATTAAACTCAAGGGGCCAGTATCATCCCAACCACACATCTTTTAATTCAAGGGTTAAAAACTTAATAGCACAAATGACTTGATACTATTAATAGTATTTCAGCCTAACTATATATATATATATATATATATATATATATATATATATATATATATATATATATATATATATATATATATATATATATATATATATATATATAGAGAGAGAGAGAGAGAGAGAGCTAGGCTCGTATTTCATCGGAGCTTTGGTACTATAGTCTCATTTTCGATTTTAGGATATTCAAATCAACGATCCACTCCATTAAAAATAATTTATGATATTTAAAAAATTTTAAAAAAAATTTATATTTTTTCAGCATAGTTTACTTTATGATCAAACCATTTCAAAATTATTATTTTTCACTGACTATTATGCCGAGTTTGTAGTTTAACGATGTAGAAGAATATAAATTTATTCAAATTTTGATAAAAAATATTTTAAATTATTTAAATCAATATCACCATTCTTAATTTTGAATTCAAAAGTCATATCCTCAAATTTTAAAAATTATACAATTTTTACCATTCATTTTGACATAATTTATTTAACAAGTAAACAATATGGGGCAATTTCCTATATACCCCTAAAAATTTTCCTGTTTTCAGATTTACCCCTCTTAGAAGGCTAATATTAAAACTACCCTTCTTACGTTCCAACTTCTTTCCAAAATACCCCTGAAGTTAAACTCTGTTAGTGTACCGTTTGGAACTGCCGTTATCTGTGTGTAATTACTATTTTGCCCTTTCAAATATACCCTAAACCCTAAAACCCTAAACCCCTAAACCCTAAACCCTAAAACCCTAAACCCTAAAACCCTAAAAAATCCTAGACCCTAAACCCTAAAACCCTAAACCCTAAACCCTAAAAAACCCTAAACCCTAAACCCTAAAACTCTAAAAAATCCTAAACCCTAAACCCTAAACTCTAAACCCGGACAAAATAGATATATCTGATAGTTTTCAACTCCGATTATTATTTAACTCTAGTTTAACCCTAGTTAACTTAACAAAAGGAAACGGTAGGGATATTTTTAATAACAGTAGAACGTATGAAGGGTATATTGGAAAGAAAAAAATAAGAGGGGTAAATCAGATATTTCTTCATATTTCAGGGGTACACAGGCAATTATCCCAAACAATATCAAAGAGAATTAAAATTTCATTTCTAAAAACTTTATAAATCCTAAATTATATTTAATGTATAAATTGTCAATTTGAATACCCTAAAATAAAAAGTGAGAATACAGTACCAAATCTTCGGTACTATCGATAGTATAGAAATACCAGAGTCTAACTCTCTCTCTCTCTCTATATATATAGAGTTCGGCTGGAATGCTATTGATAGCACCAATCAATTGGTGCGATTATTTTTTTTACCGTTAGATTTATTTTTTTAATCATTTCCACCCTTAGATTATGTTATTCAACCAACCGTCCACTAAATCTTAAAGGACCATTATTATTGTAATCGTATATCTCTTAATTCAAAAATTAAAAACTTGATAGCACTAATAACTTGGTACTATCGATAGCATAGTAATATATATATATATATATATATATATATATATATATATATATATATATATATATATATATATAGAGTTAGACTGGAATACTATTAATAGTATCAAGTCATTGGTACTATTAAGATTTTAACCGTTGAATTAAAAAATGTGCGGTTGAGATGATAGTGGATCCCAAAAATTTAATGAGTGGTTGAAAAAATAGTAATATTCACGTTTTTTGAGCTACGGGTATTTTGAAACCTATACTTCAATTCTAAAAATTAAAAAATTACCACATATTTTTATAATTTGTTTGACTTGTTATATCCTCGACTTTTTAATAGTATATATATTTTATTAATCAAATTGTACTAAACCAGTACGTAAAGTTTTAATAGACATAGACAAAATCTTAATCATTTTAAATAATTTTTTTAAAAAAAATATCAAATTTTTTTTTCCTAAATAATAATAATAATAATAATAATAACCACAGCATGGGCCCAAAGCAAAGCAGCAGCAGCATCAGTGCGTACAACAAGGCGTTTAGTTGAAGTTTTTTAAAAAGGGGACAAAGCAACACAAATGTGAACCAGGAAGTACAGTACCAAGGGGACCATTTTGACCTACATGTTCACGAAGGACCCACCAAACTACACGTGTCGCTATAGGAAGGTGCCAGCAAGGACGGTCTCGTTAATGAGTCACATTTCTCGGTCTCCTCTAAACGCGCTTTTTCTGAAATTATCGCCGGTTGGGTTGTGGGCCCCACTCTCTGCTGCTTTGTTTTTCCGCTTTTTTATTTTATTTTATTTTATTTATTTTTGGGGGAAAATATGCAGAGAGCCCCTAAACCTTAAACATTTTTCTATACTGACCCATACATTTTTTTTAATCTCACAACTCTTCTAGTCCAATGGCTCTCTTTTCTTTATTAAATTTTGACTAAATTATAGAAATCCTCTTGTAATATTTCATTTTTTTTATTTTGCCCTCTTATTTTTTAAAAGTCTGCATTTTGCTCCCTTGTAATTACCGAATTGTCTTTAGGGGGTAACGGCGTTAACGGAAGAGGTAAATTGACGAAAATGCTCTTACCTTATATTAGAGGAAAAAGGTAATGGGGGGAAGAGAAAGGGGTTTAGATTTATTTCCCACCATTCTTGAAGGGTATTTTAGGTATATCCAATAATATTTTTAAAAAAACTGACGGCTCACTCACGGAACGGTAACGGCGGGGGTAAATGTATATTTCGGTAATTACGAGGGGGCAAAATATAGGTTTTTAAAACACAGGGGGACAAAATAAAAAAGCGGAATATTACAGCAGAATTTTCTGTAATTTAGCCTTAAATTTTTGTACATTCTTTTGTGTGTTTTGAAGGTATACAAAATTTTGTTTAAGGCATGTACTTGTAACAATTACTCAATGAGCAATGCTACGTCCATACTCGATTTCGGATGTATTATATATATTTTATTTATTCAGGAACAGAAATTTTTTACTGGTCATTTCGAAGTGACAAGTAAAATTTATTTCACTCTTGAATGAATGTAATATAAGATTTACATCCGATTTCGGATGTACAAATCACTTCAAAATGACCAGTAAAATTTATCCCACTTTAAAATGAATAGAATGTAAAATATATATTCGATTTCGAGTGTACAAAAACTATTTTCCTATTAAATTATTTAATATAGTTTAGTGGGTTTAATCGGCAAAATTAAATGTTCAAACATTTGGTTTTGGCTAAATTACACTTCGGTACTTAAAACTATGCACTTTGGTTCTCAAATTTTAAATTATTAAAAATCAAGTCTCGCAATTTTAATTCAGTAGACTAAATATTGACTTATTACTGATATGAAAATAACGTGGCATCTTAATTTTTGTGGCACCATCATTTACAGCACTATAGCATTACTTTCGTATTAGGGACACATTAATATTTAGATATGTAAATTAGCTTGGGGGCTTGATTGCAACAATTTTAAAGAATTGAGCCAAAAATAATATATATATATATATATATATATATATATATATATATATATATATATATATATAGTCCGGCTACTATATTTTTATGAGTAAAATTTCTTCGTAGTTATAAATTTGCGGTCCTTGGATAAAAAAAATATGCGGCTAGAATTATAATAGTCCCTAGGATTTATACTATTTCACCAACAACCCACTAAATCCTAGGAGGACCACTATCATCCTAACCGCACATTCCTTCATTTAAGGGTGGAAAAGTTATGAGTACAAATGGGTCTATACTCATAAGAGTATAGTAGCCCTACGCTATATATATAATTAGGCTACAGCAGGAAGTCACTTAGGGATGTCAATAGGTACAGATACCTAAAATTTTATCCGAATCCGAATCCGAGCGAAATGAATTTATTCGATGTAAAACGAATATGGATTCAGATATAGATATAAAAAACAAAAATTCGACGAATTTGAATTCAGGTATAGAATTTGACCATACTCGATTTGAACCCGACCCGAATCCGAATTGATTTTACGTTATATAATATATATGTATATAAATATTTGATATTATATTTAAATTTATATTTTAAAAATTTAAATTTAATATAATATATTTTTGAAATATTGTAAAGAGAAAAAAGATAAATAATTATTTTGTGTTTGGATTTTCGGGTTCGGACTCGGATTTTGAATTTTGGGTCGAATTCGGATTTGGATATGAATTTTTAAAATCCGTCGGATTCGGATTCAGATTTCGGTTTCGGATATGTAGTCGGGTTCAGGTTGGAGTTTTTGAAAATCCGTCACGAATCCGACCCGTTGAAATCCCTAAAGTCACTTATGCTATTAATTTTTTACCCTGAATTAAGAAATGTGTTGTAAGGATGATAGTGGTCTTTTAAATTTTAGTATTTGGTTAATAGAATAATATGATTTAAAGGGTGAAAATAGTCAAAGGGATCGATAGATCTAATGGTGAAAAATTTGGTGGCATAAAATACTTGATATTATCGATAACATAGTAACTGGACTATATATATATATAGAATCTGGATCGGCTACTGTACTCTTAAGAATACAATTGTCTTCGTACTTATAAATTATTTTTGGTAATAGAACTTTCAAATCGACTATCCATATCGTTAAACATAATTTAGAGTATTTAAAAATTTTAAAAATTAAAATTTATAATTTTTCTATATTATTTACTTTATGATGAAAAAAAATCAAAACTTACCATATATATATATATATATAGAGAGAGAGAGAGAGCGCCCCGCTATGCTGTTTTTAAAAACGCCAAGCATTTTGGTACTTATAAATTTTTCATGATTAAATTTATTTTTTTAATTATTTTTATCTTTTAAATCATATTATTTCATAAAAATTATCTATTAAATTCTAAAAAATTATTATTATTCTAACCACTCATCTCTTTATCCCAGAGTCATAAATCTAATAACATAAATAACTTTGTGTTATTAAAAATATGCTAGCCTAGTTTTATATAGCTATACTACTTGGTACATTAAAAAAGACATACAAATCTTATATCGTCTTATTTGTAAATCAATAATCGATTTTTATCTTGTTAAAATTAATTTTTAAATCTTACACCACCTTATATGAGTTTTTTTTTTTTTTTTTTTTTTAAGGGCAATACCATCTGTATATCCGAAATTGAATGTACGATATATGTCTTATCCATCTTAAAATAGAAAATTTTTCATTGGTCACTTCGAAGTGATAAATAAAATTTATTCTACTCCAGAATAGATGAGATATAAGATGCACATCCGATTTCAAATGTACAAATAATATTTTATTTTTTTAAAATACTAAAAATTTAAAAAACTTTTAATCTCTTGAACAAGGCCACGTAAATCTTACATTTTTTTTTTAAGTATACCAATAGTAATTTTTTTGAAAAATATTTTTTTGTACACTATATTTAGAACATATATTTTACATCTCACGTATTTCAGAACGACATGAATTTTACTAATCACTTGAAAGAAATTAATGAACAAAACTCCGCCCTCATGAAATAAATGTGAATCTTATACCTCAATTTGTTTTAGGTAAAAAATTTATAGGGACCCCTCAACTATAAGTTATTTTAAAATGAATCACTTTACTGTATTATGAAAAAGCTTAGTTTAAGTGAAAAAAGCTCTATCGCGACTATACCTAATATGTTGAATGGAATATTTAACTACATGAATTATAATTTTAAATGTCACAAATATACTCATTTTAAAAATATATAGAGCGCAGGGACAAAAAAAAATTAGAAATCGTGATCTATTATTTCTACTAAGACTTTTTAATTTTTAAACTTTTTAAGTAAGTAATCTTTTCGTAAATAAATTGTGATTTTTACTAAACTCATCAACAATTCTCTCAGAAACCTTAGTTTACTTTTTTTTCAAACATTTAAATTAAATTAATTAATAACTAATAATTTAGTATAGGCATTAAATATAATATAATTTTTAATTTAAATAATTAAAGTAAATAAACAAAAGCCTGTTTTTCGTAATTTCTACAAAATTAATTTTGGTGTAGAGAATTAATTTTGATTAAAAATTGTGAAGCATTTGGTTATATTTAGATAGAAGGTGTTTTTCTAATCTGATTTTATAAAATTGTTTGACAATTTTTTTTTTTTTTTACAAATAATAAAATTTCCATTAAATTTTATTTTAAATATTTTAAATTTGAATTTAAATTTAAATTTTAGTTTAAATTTTAAATATAAATATAAATATATATATATATATATTTAAATTTACACCAAAATTTAAAACTTGATATTTTAATTTAAAATATAATTTTAAATTTTTAAAAATTTGAATTTTTAAATGTAAATTTAATTTTTTAATTTAAAATTTAAAATTAAAATTTGAAAATTAAAATTTTAAAATTTTAAAATTTAAAATTTGAATTTTAAAAATTTGAAAATTTTAATTTGAAAATTAAATCTTAACATTTTAAATTTTAATTTTTAAATTTTAAATTTTCAAATTTTATTTTAATTTTGAATTTTGAAATTTAAAATTTAAAATTAAAATTTGAAATTGAAATTTAAAATTTAATATATAATTTTTAAATTTTTAAATTTCAAATTTTATCTTAATTTTGAATTTTAAAATGTAAAATTTAAAATTTAAAATTAAATTTTGATATCTAAATTTTATATTTTAAATTTTAAAAGTTAAAATTTGAAATTTAAGAATTCAATTATAAAATTAAAAATTTAAAAATTGAATTAAAATCTAAAATTTAAATTTATAATAAAAATTATATCGGTTATATATATTTTTAAAAGTACAAGCTCAACTATGTTTATAAATTTTTTACCATTGGATTTGTGTTGGAATCATACTATTATAATTTATCTTTTTCTCTATTTAGTTGACTTTACAATAACACAATTTGCAATACAAATTCAATGGTAAAAAAATTACAAACATAATTGAGCTTGTGATTTTAAAAGCATATAAGCTCTACTCATTTTAAAATTTGAATCAAAAATAAAAATTAGATTTGAAAAATCAGATTTTAGTTGTTTCTAATTTTGAATTTCAAAAATTTAAAAACTAATTCTAAAAATTAAAATTAAAATTTGAAAACGATTTTACCAAATATTCTAAGCCAAAAATTACTTTTAGTTCAAAATTATTTTTTCGAAGGCTAAGCCAAACACCTACTACCCGTTTGGTTTGGGGATAAATTTAAGAGATATAAATTTTTTTATACCTGGGATAGTTTGCTATTCCGGAATAATGAAGTATAAAAGTTAAATTGCGTTTGGTTGAAAAGTTGGTATTCTCTGGAATAGTTAAAATTGTGTTCGGTTAAAATTATAAAATAGTAGAGAATAGTGGAAATAGAAAATAGAATTTTTATAAAAATACCAACTTTGCCCTTAACTTTTTTTATAGAAAAATTAATTTAATTATTATATTAAATTTGAAGCAATTTAATTATAAATAATAAAATATATATTACGTTAAAAAAAATATAATATTTTTTATTTTATATTATATTTTAAGAATATAAATAATAAATTATATTTTATATTATATTTTTTATATAATTTATATTATAATTTATATTATAATTTATATTTTTTATTTTATATTATATTTTATATTATAATTTAATTATAAATAATAAATTATATATTACGTTAAAAAAATATAATATTTTTTATTTTATATTATATTTTAAGAATATAAATAATAAATTATATTTTATATTATATTTTTTATATAATTTATATTATAATTTATATTATAATTTATATTTCTTATTTTATATTATATTTTATATTATAATTTAATTATAAATAATAAATTATAACTTTGCCCATTCACTGCCCAGGGATAAAATCCTATTCCATAGGTTGGGAGGAATAAGGCTTAACGGGTTATTTTAGGATAACCCGTTAAGCCAGGGATAAAAAAAAAAATTATCCCATGCCATTTTGTAACACTGTTTGGCAGGAATTAGAAAATAAAAGAGGTTATTCCTCTTTTATCCTCCAACCAAACAGGACCTACTAAATAAATATTCAAAAAATATATAGTTTAGGACAAATTCAAAATTTTCAATAGTTAAGGGGCCTTCATACATTTTTATTTTCTCATTTATTAATTTCTTTTTTTTTTTTTTTAGTCTGGGTATCATTCTCGTCTCAGATCTCTCTCTCTCTCACTTCTTTAGACACTCCCTTTCCTCTTCCTTACACAATACACTGGGTCGAAAATGGAGTAGAGAGAGAGAGAGAGAGAGGGAGAGAGCTAGGGTTTCGGTACTCGTCGGGTTCCGCCTCGCAAGTTCCCAGATCTACGAGGTTTCGATCGCTCTCTCTTCTCCTTGAATCCGATCTCCGTAGCGCGTGCATTGCATTGTTGTTCGATTCGTAATCTAGGGTTTCGTTTTCATATTTTTTTTCAAATTTTATTCCGAGTTTTCGGCGCCATTGTTCCGATCTGGTGTTAGAACTCAGATTTAGCTGCTATGAGCTACCGATTTGGTTGATCATTTTCTGTTCTATTGTTGATAATTTTGCTTGTCTACTTGGTTTGATGGGGGTCGGTGCCGGATCTAGGAGAAGTAGGGTCCTAGGGTTAGGGTTTGCAATGTGTTTCGTGAATGCGTAGGGTTTTGGAGAATGGTGCGATATTGTTGGATGCAATTCAGCATGTTGTTTAGGTCGCTTGTGCATTTGTGCGATGGGAACATTATTTCTTCTATCTTTTGGTACACCGTAGAGTGGATCTGTTTTCAGATTTCATTTGCGTGTGAGAAGAATTGCAATAAATTGGGTAGATAATTTGTAGAACTTGATATGTTTGGAGATTGAGTAGGACAATTGTATTTGTAGCTAATTTTCTCACGATTTAAGGTTAAATTGATGCTAGTTTCTGTTGCTTTATGCATTGATCTGTTTTCTTGCAGGCTTACGTTATAGGAGAGAACGCATTGCACGATGGGGAAATCACCTGCGAAATGGGTCAAAACCCTGCTTTTTGGCAAGAAATCAGCTAGATCTCATTCAACAAAAGGAAGGAATTCTTCAGTACGTACTTGCTTTTTCATTTTAGTTCCTATTCAGTCATTGGAGTGGATTCTCTGCTTTAAAAGCGTAAGCTAGCCTTTAGCGTACAAAAGTGCACAAGCTTTTGGCTTAGGTTGAAATCTGAAATGAGATTCTGCTTGGAAATGTCTTCTTCTAGTTACTGGTAAGATGATTTTAATGAAAAACCTGTTAGGGCTTCTTTCGACAACTCTGATCAAACAGTATTTCTGTGAAGGCCAATAGTTTACATCTTTTATTCAGCTCCTAGTTTATTGTACTATAATTCTATTACTAGTTCTTGTATTATAACTTATTTTCTTGTTAGAAGCAACTAATTTTTTGCTCAAATACAAAAACAAGTCTGGAAAAATTCACGTCCCATGAACATTGTTAGATTACATACGAGGTTTTAAAAAAACCTCATATGATTAGAGAAAAATGTTCTCCTGTTAGTGCTGTATTTTAGTATTATTCTCTTTTCTGGACTATATTGGTTAAGATATTTCATATGAACATTCTGTGCAACTCGCATAAATTCTCATACATTACCAATCTATTCAAACCATACTGCATAGGACCATTAACTGATCTTCCAATCTCAGTTGCAGAAGGCTGGAGATGACAAATGTCATATTGGGGGAAAAGAACCTGCTTCTGCTGAGAACTCTCCAGTGATCTCCGAACCAGTACTCGTGACCACTCATAACAATGCAGCAATATCGTCACTAGAAAAGGAAGCGCCTTCTTATTTACATGGTGATGGAGCAGATATTTCAGCTGTAAACCAAGATGTTGACAAACAAGGTGCTTCTGGAGTTGACGAATCGGAAGATCCTGAAATATTGAGGGAAGAGCAGGCTGCTATAAAGGCACAAGCTGCCTTCCGAGGTTATCTGGTAATTTAATCTGTTTCAGAGTGGTTTGCAAGTTGCTGTCATGTTGAATTCCTTAAAGATCTCTATCTGTTTTTCTGTTATCCAGTATGCACTATGCAGAGATGGTATGAAACCTGGAGTGTCCATCAAGCGAGTGTGGTTGGGTCAAGGCCTCAAGGGTCACTTCTTCAACATTTGAGCTAATCTGGAAATGCATAATTATACCACGATAATGTAGTTAATAACTAACTTATCTAACTATGTATTGAAAAGAAGTTCAAAGTAAATTACTAGCTATGCGGCATTTTCAATCATAGCATTGTTCAAAGAGCTCACCTGACAGCCCAACCACCCCATATATATTGAGCATTTTCATGTTGCGTATTATTTATGGATAATAATAGGAACATGAGCAAGTACCCGAGTGTTTTTGACCCACGCTACTTACTAGTCTTGCATTTGTTGGTTCGTGGTACTTGGGCATTCCTTGAACTAGCTTAGCTATGAGATTTCAGTTTCAAGTTAATTGTATAACATCTTGCTGTTGTCTGATGCTGGCATGCTTTTGGTGCAGGCACGTAGAGCTTTTCGTGCTCTGAAAGGTATTATAAGGCTGCAAGCCCTGATCCGTGGACATCTTGTTAGGAGGCAAGCTGTTGCAACTCTTTGTGCTATGCATGCAATTGTAAAGCTGCAAGCCGTAGTTCGTGGCAGAATTGTTAGACACTCCAGTATTGCTCTTGAAGTCAGTACAATGTTTTTGCCACAGAAGACTCTGGTAATAGTCCTGAAACTTACAATATTTAAAAGATGATTGTTTTTGTGATAGTATGTTGACTATTTTATCTATTTTTTTAGTTCCAATTGGTGCCGTTTTGGCCCAACTTCTACCTTTGCTTTCAGCTCTAGCTATCCGTAGTAGAGTGTTGGCAAATAGAGAAGTTTTAAGCTACGACTATGGCAACGAAGCTGAAATGAGATATTGTGCCCTGAAAATAGCAGCTCTAATTTGAAACTTCTATTTTTGCTGTAGAGAGAAGTTATTAGTGGATTAAATAGCTTTACACTAAATGGCAAAACAGGCCCTCACTCAATTGTTTTGTTGTTTAGGCATCTTTGTAATCCTTTCTCATTGTGACCTATCATGTCAAGTTTTCAGCTTAATTTTCTTCTCAAAAGCCATGAGAATCTAAATCTCTCGGACGGTTAGAATTTCGTGGGGACTGGGGAGTTGTCTTATTGTGCTCGCCTATCATGTGTCTTCCAAAAATCCATAAATTGGGGAAAATTAAATGACCGAAATACAGTTTTGGCCCATTGGGAACAATGAAGTCGGACCTGATCTCCATTTAGAGTCGAAAATTATTTGTTAGCTGTATCAGAGCATATGATGAATTTTATGAAGTTTGATGGGATCGCTATCGTCCACTTCAGCAAATCCATCTAGATTTTTCAGAGGTTCTTGCAATCAAGATTTGAGGCTTGAGCTCACCGTGCTTATATTTTGGTTGTAATCATACTAGAATAGGTATCTATTTCATCCTATGGAATGATTCTGCTACGTTTTGTCTGATCTTCTAGGTTGTACAAAATTTGCATGCATCAGAATGCTAATGTTTTCGACTTCTAGTCAAAGCACAACTTCTTGTCCATAATGCTGTACTTTTATAATTGATGTACGTGTAGTCATTCCCAACAGAAATGAGTTGCAGATCTTAAGAAGTAATTGTACTTAGTAGAAACTGTGAAATATTAATTTTCTTTTCTAATTTCTCTTTCTCTGTTCTTCTTAACTAGTATTTTTCTTCGCCTTCTCCTTTCAGAATGCTAAACCTTTGGATACTTGGAAAGAGAGATTCTCCTCAAATAAATTTGTTTTGAGGGTAAGTACAACTTTATCACCAAATTATACTATAACACAATATCCTTCCTCATGAATTTGTTTGGGTTTGCTTAGACTGTATGCAATGTGAAGTCAATTGTTAAGGACTCGCTATCTTGTTGTAGCATTTATCTTCATTCTCCCTTGTAATGTTTTTGGTTTTTTTTTTTTATTGTTTTGGGGCTTTTACATACACACCCATGTCAAACTCATCTATGTACATACGTACATTTTTAAAACTCGAAGTTTCATATTAGCAACTTGAGATAAAACCTTATTTTGGAGTGGAGAGTGATCTAGTTTATCAACTATTTTGGTTTCGTTTAGTGAAAGAAGCTTTTTAAAGAAGACCACTTTTGTTTATAATAGGTAAATATGTAAGAGATTAGGTTTTTGAAGTATACAAATGTTCAAACTTTAGAGGGATGCATGTGCAAGTAGATTACATAGTAAGAGTATATGTTTAAATATTTCCATTTCCTTCTCCGTCAAACCTGTTTGCTTATGCTTGTGCCTTTCCTTTTCATATCTATGGCAGCTTCTATCTTCAGTAGCTGTTACAAAGGCACTTCAAATCCTTTATGATGAAATGGATCCCAATTCAGTCTTCAGCTGGCTGGAGAGATGGACGATCACTCGATTCTGGAAGCCAATTCCCCCACCTAAGAAGAACGCTGAATCAAAATTACATACCAAAAGGCCCAATTATGCTATGGAAACAGAATCGGGCAAATCAAAGCGCGTTATAAGAAAAAATCAAGTTGAGTCTGATCAATTGAACGGAAATTTGGAAGCCGACAAAGTGAAAAGAAACCCTAGAAAGTTCTCTAGCTCTCCTGCCGAGTCTGCACCAGAAAGCCCACAGACTGAGCTTGAAAAGGTTAAACGCAACCTAAGAAAGGTTTCGAACTTAATAAAGGAGGATTCTGACCATCCAAAGGTGGAAAGCGAGAAGCCATCTCAGACTATACAAGAAGTGTCAAGCTCCATTAATGATACCATCATTCCAGAAAAGAGCAATGGCGATTTATTGAAGGAAAAGAATGATCCTACTCCAATTCCCGAAACCAAGCCTGAAGTGGAAAATGTTTGGAAATCGGTAATGGAGGATGTGCAGTTTGGTGCAGCAACTGATGTTTCCCTAGCAGTTGAAATACAACCATTACAGAGCATCGAAAATGAAGAGAATGCCACGGTAATTACTAATGGGGAATTAAGCTCTAAGGAAGAACAACAACTACCTAGTTCTGAAAGCCAAAAAACCAGGAGGAGGAGGTCTTCGATCACGACTAAGTCGGACTATGCTGAAAATGGTGTGACTAATTCGCCGATTTTGCCTAGCTATATGGCTACAACAGAATCTGCAAAGGCGAAATTGCGGGGGCAAATCTCACCTAGGCTGGGCACGGATTCGGGGGATAAGACTGGAATCACACGTCGCCATTCTCTTCCGTCCTCCAATGGGAAAATGAATTCGTACTCGCCGCGCACACAGAGGCCTGGCCAAGTTAGTGGCAAGGGGGGAATAAAAGGCGACAGGGCTCTGTTGGCTTCGAGAGATGGGAGTGGTATGTGGTCACAATCTCTTTCTTTTTAGTTATATTCTTACACATTTTTTTGTTCCTTCTCTCTTTATGTTTCTCTAGGAAAAAGGTTGACAGGTTATTACATATTAAGGCATACCAAAGTAGGCGCTTAGTAGTGCGAAATGCAAAGAGAATGAAGATGATGTTGATTAAGTGCACCAAGCATGCTATTCATCGAGAAACTTTTAATATTATTTGACCTCTAACAGTATTTTAATTGAATCTTAGTAATTGACTGATGAGGAAAGAGTAATTGACTGATGAGGAAAGGAGCATGACTTTGCTGTCTCCTTTTTTTTTTTTTTTTTTTTTTTTTTTTTTATCTTTTCTTTGTAGAGCTCCGTTGGGCACCAAAATATATGCTAGTTTAGGGCCGACTTGTAGCATGGTTAAGATTGTAGATGGAGGGAAAACTTTTCAGACTCAAGCCATGACAACACTGTATTTGTCTTTCGGATGAACTATTAGACTTTCTGTAAGTGTAATTGTCATTTATAGTAGTACCCTAGGAAACAACATCACATGTACCGACGGTGATGCGAAGACAACAATTTTAGTGCAGCGAAAGTCATTTGCATAATTCGCGTCTCACAGCCCTAGTTGTCGAGGTTATTAATGAAAAGTATCAGTTGCATGTTCTCCGGTTAGTAACAGAATAACTGAACAATCTAACTTCTTATGTATGTTTCGTTGTCAGCGGAACGGCCAATCCAGGTTGAATGGAGACGCTAAGATGTTCGGCGACGGGATCCCAAAAAGTGCTTTCGAAGTTGGTATTTAGAAAACCATCCTCACCTCTTTACTTTTTTATATATGAAGATAGAGCAATTTAAGTTTAATGGAGAACTCGGCGTTGAAGGAAAGGGGGAAAAAAAAAAAAAAAAAAAAGGGACTCCTCAAAGGGCTTTTCAAAGTAGCTGATATTTGGGAGTTTGCCTGCGAACCTGTTGTCTCTCTCTATTGTTTGATTCTGTGGTGTAAAGCTTCTGATTGCCATCCATGACTTGAAGAGTTTTCTGTGAACTAAAAGGTTGTGGTGTGTTCTGATGATAGAATTTGATTTTTGCTATGTAGGGGGGGGCATGTGCTGTGTTGTGTTTGTGTGTGCTATGTATAGCTATAACTGCTGCTTCTTGTTTGTTTGTTTGCTTTTACTTTTTTTACTTTATTTATCTGAACCTTGTTTTGGTAAGATAACTCCCTGATACCAGAAATGTGTTACCTTACCTTAATATCTAAATCTCATCAGATGCGATGCTTTTTTTTTGTTTTAACTTCTCACTCTCAAACTTTGGAGAGTATAAATTGTGTGCTGCGGGTGCTTGAACTGTTTGAGTATGAGGGGAAATTTTTTAAGTATGCGTGGTTGCGGGCAAACACAAAGCTGCATAGAGGTGAGGTGCTGCAGATATGTAACTTTGGCTAAAAAATGTTGCATTTGTCAATGTATAATTTAAAACAATGAACAAACATCAATGTCATGCAATAGTGACGCCCTGGAGGTGGGGGAGCTATAAATTAGCTATAAATACTTACAGATACTGTAGATGCAGCACTAGTCAAAGTCCAATATCTAGCCAGGAAAAATAAATAAATAAATAAATAAAAAACTGGGTAAAAAGGGCATCACAGGTATAAGCTGAATCGTACAGAAACCAGGTCGATGGTGCATAAATACATTAACAAAAACCTGCATTTAACATTCACCTTCCGTTCAAGATCTGGCTGGGGTCGATGACAAACCCGAGAGGCGTCCGGCCTCCGCGGGCTCTGCGGGAGAGCGAGGGTGCCCTAGTTAGCTCGACATTGGGTGGAATTGGGATTTCGGACGAGTGGCCGGAGATGCAGAGTGTGCCAGAATCATCCTGCTCCCAGTACACCTCCACCATAACACCCCTCGGATGCTCCGGCGATTCTGTTCCTGGAATTCCGACGAACCTGGCTCCTTTTGGAATCTGCAATCATCAGATTTAGAAGTGGATGGATGCATACATTATCAGTATATAATCTCCAGAATCAAAAGATTTGTACCTTGAATTCGCCATGAAAATTACTTGATTACATATATATATTCTCAGCAAATTGGGACTTTCGCATGTGGTTTAAAAACTCTAACACACTCTAAAAACTCTAACTTGCAATGATCAGATTTAGAAGTTTTGAAGCAGAGTATTGCTTTCAAAAAAAGTTGCAGGTATTCAGAAGATGCAGTGAAACAAGTAAATAGGTGTTGGCTTATATATGAAGATAAGAGAGATGCTCCAGACCTGAAGTGAAGTTCCGGAAGATAAGTTGAAAACCACCAGGTTTCCTTCGGCAGCGGAACTTTCAAGCTCGGCTTGCTTTGCGATATTCAGGAAGACCTCTTCGAGCGTCGTAAGGCCGAGTTGTATGTCTGAGATCCCAAATTCTCTCTCTCTGTCTTGAAGCTCCGTGAAGAATTCCTGTTGTAAAAGGCAACATTTTTAGTCAGCTGTAGTATCAAACATCAATCCCACCTTTTCTAGGATATAATTACAGTGAAAGAGTAAAAATGTTACCGTTAGTAGCGGCTCTTTATCATGCGGGATTACAAATGTCAAGAATTGTCTGTTTTCCTCCCTTGGAACCACATTTAAGCGCTGTACATAAATGGTTGCGATTAACTTCACTAGTTTGAAAAAAGGGGTTTCCCTTTTGCAACTTTGATCAACTTTCTATGTTTTTCGTAAATTTGGACCAAAAACCTCCTCTACAAACTCGAAAACTCTGACGGCACTCCCTGTAGAGCATTTTGGTCCAAACTTCGACAAACAAAAAAACGTTCATCGAAAGTTCTTATTTCTCTATTTTTCTTAGTTGCGAAAACTGGCCAAAAGCCAAAAATACAACAAATCACAATTAATTATCGAAACACATACATCTTTGAAGAAACTCTTCACTTGCTCGAGATGATGTTCACTCGGGGCTGTATTATTATTGATTGGACTTCGCCCTGCAGCATTTCCGGAGAAACTCACGTTAGCAATGTAGCCGGTTCCGAATCTCGACTTGAGCCGAATTGAGGTTCCTATGCATCGCAATTTCCCCTTAGCCATGATAGCTATCCTGTCGCTTAAAATGTCGGCTTCTTCCATAGAGTGGGTCGTTAATACAATAGCTCTTCCCTTCTTTGCATCCTCTATTATATCCCACACATGCCTCCGAGTTATCGGATCCATACCAGTAGTCTACAAGAAAAACAATTTCACTAAAAAGTTGTAGGAGGACGAGAATGAGCTGCTAACATAACCATTTAGGATCCTTTTAATAGAAAAGAGAAGGTTTGCTTACGAGGATTATAAATAATTTTGTCACATACCAAGTTTATCAAAATATAACCTTCAGAAACTTGTTTTTTTTTTTTTATCACGTATGACTTTTTCTATTGCAAATTTGAAGGATGGAGTAAGAGAAAATTAGTAAACTCGCATATCTATAGAATGAACAAAAAGCTGGTATCTGTATTTCTCTTACCGGTTCATCCAAAAAGACCATTTTCGGGTCGCCAATAAGGGCTACTGCAACACTGAGCCGGCGCTTCATTCCTCCACTATAGCTCCCCGCTCTAACTTTGGCCGCATTTGTGAGTTTCACCTCAGCTAATGATTTTTCAGCAACCTGCAAAGCGAACAATGTGTTCAATGATAGATGGTAATGAAGAAGATATCTACAGATTACTACTCAAATTAAGTGACTCAGATACTACATAAAAAAGCAAACCAAGTTACAACCTTGCTTCTAGAACAACTTGGAAAAAAATTCCACTTTGAAGTTCTTACTTCTGCAATGAGAAGTTATTTTTGAGGTTTTGTTTTTGCTATTATTGTTATTTCGGATGATGGGTTGGGGGTTTAACGAAAAAAGCTAATGTTTTATTAAACAGCTTTACTTAAACAACACTTTTGTAGAAGCTCCAACTGAGCCAAACAGACCCTAAAATAAAAAGGCGTGACAAGACCACAATCATGTTTGGGAAAAAAAAGAGAGTAGGAATAACAGAATTGTCAACATAAACAAAGATCAAACCTTTGCAAGGTTTTCGAGCACCTACCGATTTGATTGTGGAAGGGGGCAGACCTTTAATACTAGCAAACAAATGCAGGTGTTCTTCAGCTGATAATGCATCCCACAAGATATCAAACTGCAAGGTGCTACAATAAATAAGAAAACGGTTTCTTTTTCTAGGAAAGAAATACTATGGTTGTGCAAGAAAATTGTATCAAACCTGTGGGCAAACTCCGATCATCCTTCGGATGTTCGACATTCCGACATTGCTTCGAACAGAATAGCCATAAATTAGTGCTGCAAAATGATAAAGGTAAATAATTAGTATTCGATGGCCATTATCGTCATTAAATAGATGTCTAACTACAAATTAAAGATCAAGTAATTTATTTATTTATTTATTTATTTACCATCTCCCCCTGTAACCGGTGTGATGCCGGTCAGACAATTAATAACAGTTGTTTTACCAGCTCCATTGGGTCCAAGAAGACAAAAAAGCTGGTCTTTTGCGAGGTTTACCCATATACCCTGCAAGTTATCACAATAACGAACATAAGCATGCAAAGCATACACTTTAACATTTTGCATATTGCTGATACAACCTGGAAATCATCCATTTACAGGTATACTATAAAATCTGAGTTTCCATATGTACCACTTTGGAGCAGTTTCTTACCCCCCCCCCCCCCCCCCCAACAAAAAAAGGTAAAGGAAAAAAAAAAAACATAATGATAAGTTTCGATTCATCCTATCCTTAATGGGAAATTGGTTTTGTAGTAGAAGGTCCTAAAGAGGCGCTATTTTTATGTACAAGGATATACATCAAATATATTAAGCTTTGGAAGCGCATATTTTAAAAACTAAGGATTATTCATATATATATATATATACATATATGAATGAGGAATGAACTGTAGAGTACCTTAACAGCATGGTAGGGGGGAGTTCTTTTGCATTTACAGCAACCGACATTTGTGGTGCCAGGATATGTTTTCATTAGGCCACGTACTTGAACAGCAGTACTAGGATCTATCTCATCGCTGGCTGCTTGGTGCTTCACAATGGTTTCCTCCGCAAGAACATCCTCATCACTTGGAGCAACATCTTCCACTGGTGGAGTCGAACCAATGCAGCTACAGATTCCTCCTTCAAAAGACAAATCCACAATAATAAGTTTTTTTCCAATAAAATCACAACCTAGGGACCATCTGAAGATTAATGGAATGGCCAGTTTGGCCTGGCCGGAGCCTGTGCAGAAGCGCTGTTGACCAAAAGTGCTCGAAAAAATGGAAGGTTTTGGACTACTGCTTTTCAGGTTCAAAAGCACATTTCAGGGTTCTCAGCATAAAAAAAATCTGGACATTTTGTTTATCCAAGGCCAAAGAGGCGATAACTCAGCGATGCTTTGTGACTTACCTTCCACCTTGTTTCCACCTTTCCCGGTCCAATACGAAGGATTCAAGAAGTAAAACACAGATTTCCTCACACCATTGGCGTTTGGAATTATGTTGTCGAAGTAAATCGCCAGAATAAACCACAGAACGAATGTTGAGAGGAGCCATTTGTAAATATCCTCCTGTTAAATACACATATCTCGGTGGAAAATTTGTAAAACCCATAAAATTTTGGTAGGAGAATTTGTTGGCATGGGCTGAATTTTATACATACCATAGTTATAACACAATCTGGTTCATCTGTAGTACATTGGTTGCGCCTACTCCAGCTAATGCCTTTGTCTTGAGGAGTCGACGTTGCCTGCCCGAGCATGTTAAGAGCTTTTGCAAAAAGATTGGGAGGGAACAAGGACCAAATCTCTCTAAGATATGTCTTAAAGCTGCCATCATATGGAAATCCAAATGTTGTAACAAGCTGCAGGGGCCAAAAAACAAGTAGTTCTTACTCTTCCGGTGATTTGGCAAAAGATAGCATGATATTTGAGATTATGGCAGTGGCTCAATTTTTACCTGGGTCAAGAACCCAATAATGAATATTGAAAATCCAACAGTAGTGGCAGATGCTGACTTGGTAATGAAAGTTGATATCATGAAAGCTAAACTAAGCTGCAGAAAATTTTGCTGATGTATGAGAAAAACTATTCGAACAGTACAGTTATCTGAGGAAATTGATAAACAAAATGTAGTTATGTGTATCAATTTAAAATTAAATTAGATACACATAGAAAAGAAGAAATGGAAGAGTATTAGAGCACAACAAGCTTACCATATTAAGTTGGAACAGGAAGAACAGGAGGAATAGAACAACAAAACTGTTATGCAAGAAAAAGTTGAACTGGAACATCATCCCAAAAAGTACAGTAAAAAGAGCAGCAATAAGTGTGAGAAAGGCCTCCCATGTAAGCCAAGACAGCCAATAGGCAGACTCATAGAGGCCCATAATAGACATGGCCTGTGAACATCAACCGAAATATCAACTATAAGCACATGAAATCATGGCCAACTACTTCTAGGGTAAGATGTCTGAATGTTCCCTCTTATTCCAATTAGCTTTTTTACTTTTACAATTTGTCCCTGCGCCTTCTTATGAGTTTGCAATTCCATCCCCATACATCAAAGTAGAAAAAAACAAGTTTTTCCTGTAAAATTACTTCCTTGTTTCGTTACTTGACACACTACAGAAATATCATTTTATAGGAAAAGCCAAGTTTTGCGAGATTTTACCGGCCAGGATTCCATCGCGGTATATGAGAAAGTAAAGTGCTTAAGTGAAAAGCCCAAGGGAGTAAATCGAAATACTGGAATAGTACAGGAACTATCCATATATTTTACCGCGAGAAATTTAGAAGAATGTACGTTTAGTACCTGACGAAGTTTAAGTTCTTTCTCCGTAACCAAAGAACTAATTTGGAAAACAAAACCAAACATGGCAATCGCAAGGAAAAAAGTTGGTCCTGCTTGCCCGACTGCGGAGAAAGTTTGGGTCGCTGGATGAGCAAATTCCTTAAATCCCACCGTCCAGCTAAAATTTGGATCTGCCACATGCATTGGAATCGAATTAAGGTTTAAGAAAAATCATTTATTAATGAAGGGAAAAAAAATCATCAACAATGTTAAACAAATAATGCTAAACTATAATCAGCGAGCATAGTTTAGTTTAGCGTACCTCCTATTAGAGACCTAGCTATCTCCCGCTCAGCAGCAATTTGAAGTGGAATCTGGAACTTGAAGGTGGGATCCTCATATGTTCCTCTCCTAGCCACTGGAGTGGAGTTGGTTTGTAAACCGTAGCTTATAACAGTGGAATTTCTTTCCACAAAATGCAAAACACCAGGACAACGCATAGGATCACTTAACAGCCATGCATCCACTTCATCAGAATTACTAAATGATATGACCTGAGATAATAAGAAGTGAATTATATGTTAAAAAATTACAATACTTTTCTTAACTGATATCCATGATGTTACATCATTGACAATAGATTTTAGCCAAAAAGTTCTCATTTTCAGGATGGAAAATATAGTATCCAGTGTTTTCTAAATTCAACTATAAAAACCTAGTTTTTCTATCTTACCTTAGAGAGGACTTGGGTAAGAAAATTTTGGAATGGAAAACAAACGTCGTAAGCCATCTATTTCAAATGAAGTAAACTTTCTCAATTGACCTAACTATATGGCTTAATAGTATTGCTGACCATGCCATAAGAATATGCATCTTAAAACAAAGAATAAAAAAAGTAAAAGCAGTTGAAGCCCTAAAAATTGATGTTCATAGTTGGACAGAAAATCAGGTGGTTAATGACAACCCTTTTACCACAGTAGTTACCTTTTTTTCTTGAAAAAAAAAAAAAAAGATTTGACTCACAAAGAATAGAACCTGGGGGCTGTAATGAAGCCATGTAACATTTGTTAGGGACTTAGAAAATTCTAGTCTAAAGTTTCTAGTCCAAACCCAAGTTGGCTTGTCAAGCTAGCCCAACCTCATTTGTGGAAGACAAAGAGACAATTGGGAGGTAAAGAGACTTGCAACAACCACCATTAATGACTTGGAATGTCAAGAGTCATGGGAATGCCAAGGGTCATGGCTTGTAAATATAGGCTAGTGTGTGAGTCTATAAATAGGAGAGAACAAATGTGAGTTGTTCAACAAGAACAAGAGCAAGAGAGAGTTGTATTTTTGTAGGGTTATTAGTTTTTTCTGCGGAACCACTTCTTTTTTCTCTTTTCTCTACTTTTGCATTTAGTCGTAGGGCGCGAAGGTCCAGACTAGCAAATAAAGAGCAAGGCTTGCCCTCTTCGAACAGAAAGACAGGCGCCGCACGGGCTTTTACTAGGCGAAAAGTTTAAGTCCGTGACACATTGCTATTCTCTATAATTTTATTACTTTCAAATTTTGACCTTTAACTACATTAAGCTATTAAACTAAACAGGAATTCAAATACATGAAGGTTACACTAAAAACTCATTTTTAAACTTCTCCTCTACAAAGACCAATTTATCATTGTCGTACTGAGTTTACTTATCCAAGCCCATTCTCTAGCAAATCAATTCAAAACACTCAGTCAATTACTCCAGATAATCCTCTAAACTATATGTGCTCTCCACATCATCAAAAGTCAACTAAATAACAACGGATAAACATATGTCCTTTGAATTTTTGATCTTTTTTAGTTTCTGATTTTCAGCTTACCTAATTTTATTCCATTGAACGAGCAAAATGGCAACTTCACTCAAAATTTACTAAAGATATATATATATATAATAAAAAGGTGACTTAACAAGATAAAAAACCTACAGTAAACAGACAAGGGAATATACATTATAAAAATTGCTTTTCCATAAAAATTACATAAAACGAGATGTCGCCTCATCTGTACGATTATTTTTTTAAATATAAAATATATGAACGAATCATTGCACAATCGCCCGGACCTGGTCTATAGACCGAACAAAAATTGCGATCCGCGGAGGATTATTTTGGATATAATATACACCACCAATCCAATGAGCGAGGCCTTGTATGATGTAACTAGTAAAAGCTCACGAATAGTATTGCTCTATTTATTTATTTATTTATTTATTTTATTGACACTTCTCAACTTTTATTTTTTTATAATTAACTATTTTTTTCCAAATAAAATTAAAAAGTTTATTAAATTCATGAGTGACTTTCTAAAAAATTTAAGGATTTTGATTATTTCTAGTAAATAAATCTAAGACAATACTAATGGAGTCATCAAATTTTAAAAAAATTTCACTTAGGGTGTTTGGTTGCACGTGACATCATGAAAAATAATTTTCGGTGAAATTTTTTTTTTGATAGAAAAAATACTTTATATTTTGTTGTGTTTGATTTGTGGAATTTTTTTTTTTTTCATCAACATTTGTTTGGTTGATTTTTTTTTTTTTTTTTCTATCGATTATTTGGTCGGTAGAAAAAAAATAGATGAAGAAAATTTTTCAGAGCTTCCGTTTTTTTTTTCTTCAATTTTCGATGGAAAACGAAATCACATTATTTTTTTTCAAATTTGCAAAAGTAAATTTTCGGAGAAAAAATTAGGACTAAACAAACACTCGAAAAATAATTTTTTCAACCAAAATTTTTTTTTCACTATATTTTACGGCCAACCAAACACAACCTTAACAAATTAGAAAAACTCAAATAAAAAATAAAAACTAAAGAAGTACGAGTAGAGCTTATAAATTTTTTAAAATACAAACCATCTATACTTATAAATTTTTTACTATAAAATTTATATTGAGATTCGTATTATTGTAAAAGCAATAAGAGAGAGAGTATAACTATACAAATCTCAATACAAATTTTATAATAAAAAAATCACAAGTATAGATAGATTTATATTTTTAAAAATATATAAGCTCTAATAAAAAAGTATTAATATTAATATAAAAATTAATAAAGTTGAGGGATCTATTTCAAAATATTAGGGATCTTGGTATATTTTTAGGAAAATGTTAGTGGGGGTAGATCTTGGTACATTTTTAGCAATGCTACCTCTACACTCAAATTTGCGTGTAGATCTTACCCCTCACATATCCAAGGATAGAGGCTTCTTCATCCATCACTTATGGATAAAATTTACCCCATCCTAGAATGGGTGGGGTGTAAGATGTACACTCTTTTTGAGGTGTACACTTAGCATTTTTAAAATGGTAGTAGTACACTTAAAAAAGAGTGTATATCTTACATCGTATTCATTGTAGGGTGGGGGCTTCTCCACTCGTCACTTACATCTTACATCTTACACCACACCCATTCTAGAATAGGGTGAATTCCATCCGTCACTTCGAAGTGACGAGTGGAGGAGCCCCACCCTTAGATGGATGGAATGTGTATTGTACATTCAAAATAGGATGTACAGGTAGCATTGCTCATATTTTTACCCCTCCAAAAAAAAAAAAAAAAAAAAAAAAAAAAAAAAAAAAAAATATTGTACCCTTCAAATCGGGTGTATATTTTACACTTCATCTATTTTTAGATGGAATAAATTTTACTGATTATTTCAAAATAATCAATAAAATTTTTTTTATCTCAAAATAGATAAGATATATATTTTACACCCTAGGATGTACCCTAAAAAAAAAAAAAAAAAAAAAAAATTCAAAAGGCGCAGATGAGGCTCTTTCCCCTCCTAAAAAAGGGACAACGTGATGGTAGACCCGGTCTACAACGTCATCCAACAACAGTACCCTACCAAATCTATAATAATATAATAATAATAATAATAGCGAGGACTCAAAATTAGAATGTGAACAAAGAAAAATGCTATGTGTACACTCGTAAGGGGTGTACATCTCACATCCCCACCCATTTAAGAGTGGGTGTGATGATGGGTCCGTAAAAAATATCGCTATCATTAAAATGATGGAGATGTATGATGTACACCCCGAAGGAGTGTACATGTAGCATTGCTCGTGAACAAAAATATCTCGAATCTTTTCCAAAAATCAAAGAACAACTAGCCATGGCATAACACATATATAGTTAACTAATAGTAGGTCTCAGAAACTTAGAATTTTTTGAGTATTATAATAAGAGATTAAGAGGGTAAGGTCCCTGGACCGGTCCACGGTGGACCGGATCCGGATCGTAATCCACAATGACGATGCCTGGAAGAGAGAAATGGGAAATTGGGGGGGAGGGGGGGGAGGGAGAGAGGAGCGAAACCCTAACCTTGTCGGAGGGGATCGACCTCCCGGGGTTGTTGCGCATGATAGCGGAGACGATGGCGGCGACGCGGGCGCTGGAGTTGCCGCTCCAGGCGAAGTCGAAGCAGGGGACCTTCGTGAAGAACTTGTCCTCGCAGGGGGGGATCGGGGGGGAGACGATCGCCTCGGGGTCGTACACGTTCTTGTAGGCGGTGGTGGAGGCGAAGCGCGATCGCACGGCGCGGTCGATGCAGAAGATGAGGAAGATGAAGAATAGCGAGGAGAAGAGCTGCAGGAACGCCGATCGCTTGTTCCGCCATGTGAGGATCGCGTTCTTCCGGATCAGCGCCAGGTACTGCTGCGCCGCGAGCCGAGCCCCCGATTCGAGCTCCATTAATGGCGACCTCGAAGTTTCGATTCGATCGATATCTCTCTATCTCTCTCTCTCGATCGAAATCGAAACCTAAATCGAGATCGAGATGGAGACGAAGAAGAGATCGATCGATATAGAGGAATAGAGGAGAGGGGGGTTACGATTTGTTGATGGAACTCTCTCTCTCTCTCTCTCTTCTCCTACTACGCCTTCGTCTTCTTCGTTGGAGTTTGTTTCGAGGTTTTAAGGGAGGTTATGGGGAGCTGGGGAGGGGGAAGTAATGGGGTATTTATTCACGGAAATTTCTTTGAAGACCCTCAACTATAGAAACCTTCGAAATGGCCCCCTCAACTACTTCTTTTCAGAAAAAAAAAAAAAATGTTTGGAACTTCCTCGCACTACAGCAATTTGGATTTCACCGCCCAATCTTTTAAAATTTTAATTTTATTATCTAATTTTTTTACTTTTATGTGTTATTTAAAATTTTTTGACTTTAAAATTTGAATGATTTATCTTTATAAATTTAATTAGTATATTTCATATAATTTTTAATATTATAAATTTATTAAAATAAGTAACTATTTTAAATTTTAAAGTTAAAAGTGTCATGAACAGACTCAAATCAAATAAATTAAAATATTAAATAGTAAAATTAAAATTTTAAAAAATAATATAGTTAAACCTAAATAGTCCATAGTTCATGTAACTTTCGTACATTTTTTTTTTATTTTATTATAAATCCTTGACTTTTAATTTTTTCTATTATAATTGTCTTTTGTTGGAAATTAATTTACCAAATTTAATAATTTTATTAGTTATTATTCGTTACCTAAAATATTTATCAAATTTAATACATTTTTTATTGAAAAGAAGAGAAAATTATTAAATTTTATGAAATTACAAATGAATTTGATAAAATTTCTGTTTTTTTTTTTTAATAAATTACTTAAAAAAATTAAAATCTGAAGGGGTTTCAATAAATAAAAAATAGTTGAGGGAGGTTTTTCAAAATATTCTATAATTTAAATTTTTTTTATGAGTAATATTATCACGATATACACCTCGTTCATTATAAAGTGGTGACCAATAAAATTCACCCCATCTGAAATATGTGGGGTGTACATCGAACACCCATTAGAAATATATAAGTAATTCACCCCATCTGAAATATATGGGGTGTACATCGAACACCCATTATAAATATATAAGTAATATATATATATATATATATATATATATATATATATATATATATATATATATATATATATATATATAGAAAAATGCTACTTGTACACCCCATTTGGGGGTGTACATCGCACACCCCACCCATCCAATGGGTGGGGTGTGGTGAAGGGTCACTTCACAATTTGTAAAGTGACCCCCCCACCCTTAGATGGGTGGGTGTAAGATGTACACCCCCTTTGGGGGTGTACATGTAGCGTTGCTCATATATATATATATATATATATATATATATATATATATATATATATATATTTGTATATATATATTTGTATAGATCAACGTTATCTGTACATTTAAAATAAAGTGTAAAATATATATCTCATTCATTTCGGAATGAAATTTTTTTACTAATTATTTCGAAATTACTAATAAAATTTATTCTATTTCATAATGAATGAACTATAAAATATATATTCTATTTGAAATATACAAATAATATTTTTGTTTTTTAAAAAATATTTTATATAAACGTATAACACTATATATATATATATATATATATATATATATATATATATAGTGGGTGTAATTCAAAGTCTCTGAAATTTTCTCGGAAAATAGTTATTTTACTTAAAAATTTGAAAAAAAAAATTGTAGTACCTAAATATTAACAAAGTGTTAAAAAACTTTAGGGCACTAAATAGTAATATTTAGATAGTAAGAGGACTATTGGTATCATTCTTTTCTAAATTTAAGAAATTGTTACTGCAGTTACTATGGCTGGAACGTTACATGACAGAAAAGAGGGTTTTTTTTTTAAAAAATAAATAATATATATATATATATATATATATATATATATATATATATATATATATATATATATATATATATATATATATAATTTATGTAACTCTAAATTTATTAAAATAATATTTTACATTTGAAAGATAATCAAAATTTTTAATTATTTAATTTAAAAAATTTGATTATCTTTCGAATGTAAAATATTATTTTAATAAATTTATAGTTACATAAATTATATAAAATATACTAATTAAATTTGAAAAAATAAATAACACATTCAGATTTTAAAATTAAAAAATAATTAGTATACTCAAATTAAATAAATTGAAAGATTAGTTAGTAAAATTAAAATTTTTAAAGATTAAATAGTTCGATCCAAAAAATATAGTGGCTAAAAATAATACTAAATAATTTTCTTAATAAAAATTTAAAATATTTGATAAAAATATATAATATAAAAAGTTAAACTTTGTAGGGATATATCTGCTATTCGATATGTTTACAATGAGCCGTATGCAATTAACCCTAAAAATAAAATATCTCTAACTTTCAAATTATTTTTTCAAAATAAAATAAATCAAATTGTAAGTTAAATATATTATTTCTGAGCAAAAATTAATTTCTTTACTTACGATCATATTAAAAAATTTTCGTATGGAATAAATTATTTGTGACAACTTATTTAGTATGAAGAGTTTTTTTTTTATTTTTTTTTTATTTGTGATTGGAATATTATTCGATGATAATTTAATCGGTATGAAGATTTATTTTTGTCACATATTTGATCACAGTATAAAACACCATATTCAAATTATAAATTATAAATTTTTTTATTATATTAATTTATTTAAAAATATAGTTTAAAATCATGATTATTTAGTAATTTCTCATAGCCTACGTGCTAAAGGTGGGGACATATGTTAAAGGCACCCTACATTTTTTGATATAAGCCCTCGATTTTATTATTATTATTATTATTTTTTTGTATTAACTTTCCTTAACTTCTAATTTATTAATTTAATTTAAAAAAATTATTTAATTTAATCATTTTATTTTATTAGGTATTAGTCCTTAATTATTTAGTTTACATTTTCAAAAGTGATTTATGCTATTAAACCCAATTTTTTTTAAAAAAATTGTAAAGTATCAATTAAAAAATATATATAGAACAATGAAGGGGGCTAAATCATATGACGTTACAGTTGAAGGGCTCATTTGATTGTGACACGATCCACGTGGACAAGCCATGAAGTGAAAGAGTGCGCGAGAATCCTAAATTTGACGAGCTTTGTATGACATGTGGGGCCCACCCTAACCTCTAAATATTTTCTTTTTTATTTTTTAGTTTTACAATAATAAATTGCATTTTAGTCTCAAACTTTAAGCACTATCATGCTTTGGTCTTCAAATTTTAAAATATTATAATTTCTAACTCAAACTTTATGTCCCTGTTTGGATTAGGGATAAAAAGAGATATTCCTCATTTATTTCCAAACATTTTTGAGTTATTTTCGGTTTGAGATATCCCACCCAAACGGAGATATTCCAAATCTGGGCAAAGGGATATCCCTCCTCTCTCTCTCTCTCTCACCCTGGTATTACTCTCCTCCCTCTCTCTCTCTTCCCGTCCCTTCCCAACGCAGTGCCTTGGGAAGGGGCTTTTCCCTTTTTTTTTTTCTTTTTTTTTTTTTCGTTTTTTTTTTTTTTTATGCTTCAGGATTTTTTTTTTTAAATAAAAATTTTTAAATTATAAAAAATATTTAAATTTTAAATTTTAAATTTTATAAATTTTAATTTTTTTAAATTTTATATTTTAATAAATCTAAAAATTTTATTTTATTTTTAAAAATTATTAATTTTAAAATTTATACAATACTTTTATAATTTTTTAAAAATTTATATAAATTTATAAATTAAAATATTTACTCCTACTTAACATTTTAAAATTAACATTTTTTTTTACTCCCACTAAAAATTTTTATAAAAATTAAAATTAATAAAGATTAAAATTTGAATAAATTTTAAAATTTTAATTTTAAAAAAATTATTAAAAAAAAAAATTTTAATCTTTTACCACAAAAGTCAACTCTCTATTCCTCCTTATTCTTCAACCCTAATCCAAACACTATTTTACTTATACCAGGTTTAAGCCTTATTCCCAACCAAACATATTTTTACTTTATACCAGGTTTATCCCTTACTTTATACTTATACCTGGTATAACTCATTCCGGCTTATCCCCAATCCAAACGATACCTATATATACTTGCAATAAAGTTTCGCAGTTTAATTTAATTTGTTAACTATAACTGATACCACATCAGCAAAAATTTAATATTTAGTCAACTAAATTCGACAGAATAATTTAATTATAGTAATTAAAAAAATTTAAACTAAAAATTAGAATAAATTTAAAATCTAAGGATTAGAGTGATAAAAATAAATAAAAAATAAACTATAATAATAATAAAAAATCATAAAATAATAAATAAATTTCATGTTAGAAGCGAGAGGGAGGCGTATGGCGTGATGGCGAGAGGGCGAGGGTGGCCGTACGGAGGGCGCTTGAGGGAGAGAGGGGCGGCTGTGGCTTGCTTGGGCGAGAGAGGGAGAGAGCTGCGGCCGCGGGAGGGAGAGAGGGGCGGCTGTGGCTTGCTTGGGCGAGAGAGGGAGAGAGGGAGAGATGGCGAGAGGGCGAGGGTGGCCGTACGGAGGGCGCTTGAGGGAGAGAGGGGCGGCTGTGGCTTGCTTGGGCGAGAGAGGGAGAGAGCTGCGGCCGCGGGAGGGAAAGAGGGGCGGCTGTGGCTTGCTTGGGCGAGAGAGGGACAGAGGGAGAGAGCTGCGGCCGCGGCTTGCTCGGAGGGGCGGCCGCGGCTTGCTTGGGCGAGAGAGGGAGGTCCGTACGGCAGAAAAGAGGAGATGGAATGGGGGCGAGAGAGGGAGGTCCGTACGGCAGAAAAGAGGAGATGGAATGATCTCAACAGATTTGGGGTACTCGAGAGTAAACTTGCCATTTTACATTAACTATAACATTACCCGCTTCCAGTAATGTAACATACATCTCTCCTTCAGTAATGTTTTGAGATTAATCCTGCACTTTTTGGAATCTTATATTACCGAACATATTACAGGCAGGATTCTCCAAACACAATAATCCTGGCAGGATTACCCGTAATCCTGCCAAGATAATCCGATCCAAACGCCCCCTAAAGTTATTTTACATTTCCATTACAATTGTCTCAAACTTTACATAAATTTTTACTTAAATATCTTTAATTTTTATGATCAAGTTTATATATTTTTTATTAGTTATTTTCATTAAATTACTTTTTCTATTATAAAAATTAAAATATAGGAGGAACTAAAATAAAAAATTAGATAAAGGGTGTAAAGTAATGGGAGAAAGAAGCCAAAAGAGAAATTTTTTTTTATTTTTTTATTTTTTATTTTTTTTTTTGGAATCAAGGATTTCATTGTCATTTCGTTCAATTATAGGGGTATTAGGATCATTCTGTGCTGAGAAAAAAAAAAAAGTTTCTTTTAATGAGTAGCTTCTCTTTCTCTTTAAACTGACTTAAAAAAAAAAATAATAATAATAACTGTTTTTTATAAGAATGAGAAAGCGCGTTGAATAATAATATAATTTTTTTTTATTTGGAAATTATAAATTAAGGAAATTTAAAGTGTATACATAATCTCATATATTTACATAAAGATGATGCATCCACATGATGACATAGTATTTTTTTTTTTTTTTATGTAAAATATTTTTTTATTATATTTTTTTAGATAAAATTTGAAAAATAAAAATATTATTTTTTCATAAAATTTGAAATTCTTTTTTGAAAAAAATATATATTTTTTTAAACCAAACAAACAAAATTTGAACCATAATCCAAACTGATAGATTTTGAAAATTTATATCCAAATCCGAATCAAAAATAAATATATATATATGTATAGAAAACTAACTCAAATTAAAATAATTTAAAAAATGATGAGTTATTTCTATTATTTTAATTTGAGTTTTTTTTTTTTTTTTTTTTTTTTTTTTTTTTTTTTTTTTTTGCAAAAGTATGGAGAAAATAAATCAAATTAAAGTGTTTTAGGTGAGAAAAATATATAAAAATTAAAATAATCAAAAATTTTGTTACAATTCACCAAGACAATGAATCAGTTTATGAATGAATTGGTAATTATAGTAGTTGAAGAGAACTAATTAATAAGAAATTGTCACACTGGTACGTAAAATATTATAAAATTTACATATAAATAAAGCATTATTATTTTTATATAAATGTTTTCACACCTGAAAACAGTATAGTGATATATATATAGTCACCATGTATGATGTATCAATATATTTTTACACACCAAAGTTTTAGTACTTAATTACGCAATAATTTAATTTTCACAACAAATATTAAAAATTTCGTGAGAGTCAAAGGGTTGAATTTAAAGAATCCTAGTGTGAATTATGTGATATTTTTACTTGTGAATTTAGTGCATATAATCGAGATTTCATATGATTCAGTCCAATTCGATCTCTCGTCACATAGAATTGATAGAAATATATAATTAATTCACTTAAATTATATATATAATATTTTTTTACATAAATTCGTAGCATGCGAAAATTGAATTTGAGATTTATGGTTCTGATACTATTTGTCGAATCGTTGGCGCTAACCGTTAATTAATTCAAAAAAATCGAGCTGTTAGAAATATATAATCAATTTACTTAAAATGTATATACACATCGCTTACCGGTCTCGTTTGTGACTCGCTTTGCTAATAATGTGTCGCTTGGGATCATTTAGGAATTTACTGTATATTCATAGGTTTGTTGTAAATTTTAATTCATATTATTCTATCTTATTTTTTTTATTTCTATTTATTTGATTTTATTGTTAGTTCTAATTCAAATGTTTCTATTCTTTTATCACTATTTGGATGGTTTATGATATAATTTTTCAATAAAAAATTAATTTATATGAAAAGTGTTTGTTTCTTTGGAGAATAAGATTTCATAGTCAATTTAAAGATAATTAATTCATTTATGATTCAGTCCAATTCGATCTCCCGCCACAGAGAATTGATAGAAATATACAATTAATTCACTTAAAACGTATAGACAATATTTTTCTGCATGCATTCACTTCATGCGAAAATTGAATCTGTAATTTTTGACTTTGATATTATTTGTCAAATCGTTGACGCTAACTGTTAATTAATTTAAAAAATTCGAACTATTAAAAATATACAATCAATTTACTTAAAATGTATATACACATGGCTTACAGGTCTCGTTTGTGACTCGCTCTAACTAGTGTCATGCCACTTTGAACATGATTTGACCTAATCCAGACTTATGCTATTCCGAACGTGACTTGATCTAACGCGATCTCTCGTCGTATATAGGACAGAATACTGATCCCTTTAAGCCAACATTTGATTCAAAAAACTCTAATTAAGATGAACTTCGTGTAATAGTTTATAATTAAAACATGTTATCAAAATCAATTTGTTGTTTATAATTTTTGTACACATAAATATAAATCCAATTTTCTTTCAATTTTCCTTTGATTTTTTATGTCAATTTCAAAAATAACGCGCTAGGTTTCTAACAACAATTTAATTACTATTCAATGCGATTATCTAAACTTGTATTCTATGGCAACATTTTACGCGTATTTGAATAAACTTTTGTATTTGAGTGATTTCAATTAGTTAAATTTTTAGCTTAGTCATTAAGAAACTTCTAGACTAATCAGTTGGGTAACTTTAAAAAAATGATACCTTATTTTAAAATAAGAAAAATAAATTACAGAGAAAAAACAAATATTAATAGGATAAACATATGGTTGACTTTGATTATGAAATTGAAAACGCGGAATCGTTGTTTGACTAAAACAATGTTGGGAATATGATACTCGTTCCAATATCAGATTCTGTGAATCTGTAATTCGTTTCGGTATCGCAATCTACGTCAGATTCTGTAAATTCGCAACCTGTTCCGGTATCGCAATCTACGTCGGTGCCATCTAATATTGGGATTCCGCAACGAAAACGCCAAATCGATTTTTACCAAAAATCCGTCTTCTCAACAAAACGGGAACAAATACAATCAAAATCGAAAATATGTAGGTAAAATAAGATTCATTAACGAAGAGAAGAATTACACCGACTCTTCTTCTGCAATAGAGTAGCTTCAACTCGACCTAAAATATGTGGGTGAAATAAGATTCATTAACCAAGAGAAGAATTACACCGACTCCTCTTCTGTAATAGAGTAACTTCAACCTGAGCTCTCTTCCTGAATCACTCTTATCCAAATCATAGACACCTTGGCCATGCTATATAGGTGTGGCTAAATCCTAGCCCCACCACCTCAATGGGTGTGACCATCACTATGGGTGTAGTAACCACCACCTTAAATAATAGCACATATGCTATACTTATAGCTTATATAAAAAACTATCCAAATTCTAGTCTAAATAAATTTTTATTCTACTTAATATTTAAATCTTAACAAATTTATCTCTAACAAATTTAAATATTAATTTTAATACAACTAGGATTCAACTACAAACCTAATCAAATCCTAGCCAACACGATCAAATTCTATTATAATAATTTAGAATTTTATATAAATGGGAAAGTTAATATGTGAGTTATTATATATATATATATATATATATATATATATATATATATATATATATATATATATATATATATATATATATATATATATATATATATATATATATATATATATATATATATAGAGAGAGAGAGAGAGAGAGAGAGAGAGAGAGAGAGAAAGAGAGAGAGAGAGAGGGTCCGACTATTATATTTTTATAAGTAAAATTTCTTCATACTTGTAAGTTTTCGGTCTTTGGATGAAGGAATAAGGATCCGACTATTATAATTTTTATAAGTAAAATCTTTTCATACTCTTAAGTTTTCAATCCTTGGATGAAGAAATGTGCGGTTAGAATTATAGTTGTCTACTATGATTTATACTATTTCATCAATAACCCACTAAATCCTAGGGAAACCACTATCATTCTAACCGCATATTTTTTTTTTTCAAAAACGAAAAAGTTATAAGTATAAAGAATTTATGCTCATAAGAATATAGTAGTCATATTCTCTCTCTCTCTCTCTCTCTCTCTATATATATATATATATATATATATAAAAGTATTAAAGTTAGTGCTTAGTGCAGCTTGATGGTGTTTCGATCTCTCACATCTCACATTTTTTTTTTACTTAAGGGCGATTTAGCCCCCAATCTTTTTAAGAAAAATATACGATTAAGCTTTGAGGCCTCGTTTCGTAACAAGAACTAGGGGGAATAAGGGCTTATCCCTCCTAGTTATATCCAAACGTAATTAAATAGGGATTGGAACAGCTGTTTTAGACTTTTTGGAATAAGCTGGTATAAAACTGAAATTACTATTCCAGCCTTTTTCTGAAACAAGGCTTGCTCCCATTTGAGAATAAGCTTAATTAAATTAATATAATTTTAATTATTATTTTAACTCTTTAATTAATCCAATATTTTAATTAATTTAATTATTTTATTAACTAGTTATTTAAGTATTTAGATAATTAACTAATTATTTAAGACAATTAAAATTAAAATTTTAAACATTTTTAAATTTTTAAATTTTAAATTTTAAATTTTATAGCTTTTAAAATTTTTAACTTTAATTTTTAATAAATTTATCATATAATTTTAATAAATTATATGATAAATTTTTTTAATAATTTTTTTTATATATAAGTAAAATATAAATTTTAATAATTTTTTTAATAAATATTTTAAATTAAATATTTAAAATCATATCAGTAAAATTTTAATCATAAATTAAAATTTTAGTCCTGTTTATTCTTCTTATTCCTTTTTTATTTACCAAACATAATTTTTTTTATACCCAGTATAACTCTTAAGTCCAACCAAACAGAAATTTACACTAGTTCCTGCTAATACCATAATTTATACCTATTTCCGGTATAACTAAATTTTTTTTATATCCGAACCAAACGCAGCCTGAGAGATTCTATTATTAGTGTTTCTTGAACATATATATTATATTAGTATCCAAATACACTCCACATGTGATATGGGGGCTAAAGCTGTATTGTATAATGCTTCAAATGAGCTTCTCCTAATTTAGTTAACTCATGCAATCACAAAATATTACAACAAAAACAAGAAAATTAGATGCTTTTTGTTTTTTTATTTTTGGAGGATTGAGAGCTTGGCCTCCTACATTGTAAGATCGAAATTGATCGCTCGTTTAATAAACATGCCAAACACAGACTAAAATTTTTAATCCGAAATCTTAACAAGCCAAACACGAGTTTGGATCAGTTCGTTTATATCCTGTTCGATATAGCTCGTATATATATATATATATTCTTGAATATATATGTGAGTTAGATTCCTTCGTATTCATAAATTTTTTATCCTTGAATAAAAAAATGTGCGGTTAGAATTATAATGATCTCCTAGAATTTATATATATATATATATATATATATATATATATATATATATATATATATATATATATATATATATATATATATATATATATATATATATATATTTTATATGAAATAATTTGAGAAGATTTTCAACACCCATGCCTTATTATTGAAGATTCCAAGCAGTTCAATTATTTTTTTTTTTGATAAAAATGTATAGATCTTATCTAAATTAAACTATAGACCATTTTGATTCAACTGTCCGATATTTTAAAATTTTAATTTTATTATCTAATTTTTTACTTTATTTGACTTTAAAATTTAAATATATTTTTTATTTTAATAAATTTAATTAGTTAGTATATTTCATAAAATTTGTAGTGCTTGGAAAGAGATTATACACTTGTAGTTATTCTTTCAATTATTTAATTAATTGCCACAAACCACAATTCTCCTTTCATGACCTCATGAAACTAATTGGATTCTTGGGAGAGAAGTCATAATTATGATAATAACAAAAATATCATATTAATTGGTCAACTCATTCCAATGCCACAATCTTTTTTAAGTACTAACACTACATTAAAAGATTGAAAAACAGATAATTGCCAAGTAAGTTAAGTTATTTGAAATGTGCTTGTACAGAGGCGAAGCCAGAAATTTAATTATGAAAATTAAAAATATATTATACAAAATATATTAATTTTTAAAAATTATTAATAAAATAAATTATATATAAAAAATTTAAAATATAAAAATACGAAAGAAAATTAGAAAAAAATTAGTTATCATTCAAAAATTAGAATAGTGCTTGGCGTTTAGACTACCGCCTATCTGGCAAACTACGTGTTGCACTGTTGCGGACCTTGCGGCCTTGCGAGGGTTGGAAGGCGGTGCAGCAAAGAGCGGGGGACCATCATAGCATTTCGAATGACTTAACCAATAAAGCAACATAATTTTTTAAATACAATTACATTTTAATTCTTATAATTTATAATATTTTAATTTTTATAATAATTTATAATAAAATTCTTGAGGGTCGGCAACTATGAGCCTATATAGCCTCGTTGCTGTGTGTGCTTGATTGGTCAACTCATTCCAATGTCACAATCTTTTTTATGTACTAACACTTCATTAAAAGATTGAAAAAAAATCCTTGCCAACTAAGCTAATTGGAATGTGCTGGTATGTGTGCTATGGCCATCTTATTATTTTAAAAATTCATATATATATATATATATATATATATATATATATTGTTGGGTTATATGTAATAATGGATCTAAATAGGAGAAAAAAATACCTAGAAGGGGGTGAATAGGTGTAAACAATAAACACTCAAAAAATCATTGCGCAATTAAAAACCCAATGCGGAAATATAAATGAACACGCAAGATTTTTACGTGGAAAACTTCAAACCGGAGTAAAAAACCACGGGACCGATAACACGGTGAAATCCACTAGAATTAAACACGTACAAGGTGATATACCGTACTCACAGACGACTCAATCTTTTCCATGCGCTCCTAGTTGGTCTTCTCCGCTCGCTCCACAACGCTTCACGAATCCACGATCTGCGTCCAACGCCGAATCCACGGCGTCCAACGTCGAGTCCACGACGTCTGACCGAATCCACGGTCTTCACCCAGTAGCACGCTTCGAATCCACGAACGTACCTCGCTCCAAATCCACGAGAGCGGTTGCACCTTGAATCCACAAGGCCACGCGAGTCCACGCGCCGATTTTGGGGTAAATCGTTGTTTTTGGGTGGTGATGATCCGCCGAATACTTAGATCAAGGATAGATAGGAAATACCATCTAAGTATTCATTAGTTTGATTCAACTCAAGATGTGAGTATGAAAACCTAGAATCAAACTAATCAATATAGATGAAGAAACATAGGGTAATATCTAATGATTTCCTTTCTTCTCTATATGTGGATCTTAGGCCGTATATAAGATTATATTTTATTATGACGGCTATTTTCCTTAACCCTAGAAAAAGAAACATAGGGTCTATTTATAGGTTAGAAACCTTTGAAAGAAGATAAGGATAAAAAACTGTCCGTTTCTGGAAATTTTTACGACGGCGATCCGGATCGGATTTACTGTGATCCGGATCGTCGTAACGAGTCAGCCAATTCCAGAAAACAGGGTTCGGGATCCGGATTGAATTGCCCGATCCGGATCGTTCATGTATTCCAGCAAATTCCCATGTTCGGGATCCGGATCGAAATGGCCTATGATCCGGATCGTATTTGCCAATGTACAAGCACCCTTCGGGATCCGGATTGGACTCTCTGATCCGGATCCTGAACATGTCCCATGTTCAGTTCTTGATTTTTATGCAATAAAAAATTCTTCCAAGTGTTTCTACACTACAAGAAGTATTCGGATCACCATTAATCTTTAGTTAAACTTACCTGATCCTTTTGAATTCTTCTTTCTTGAGATTGAGGTATATGATCCAAACTTCATTCATCTTCAATCTTCAAGACTTAACACTTTCACGAAATGCGCCAAAACAAAATCCGCAACATATATATATATTTATATATATATATATATATATATATATATATATATATATATATATATATATATATATATATATATATATATATATATATATATATATATATATATATATATATATAAAATTAAATTTTTATATTTTTAAAAATATTAAGTCATTAGTACTTATAGATTTTTAGCTCTTAAATGAAAAGATGTGTTGCTAGGATGATAATGGGCTCCTTGAGCTAAATAAGTAGTTGAAAAATTTATAAGCACAAATTATTTAGTACATTTACCAACATAATAGTCAAACTATATATATATAGTAGGATTTGTATGTTTTTAGGAGTATATGGCTCCTCCATGTTTCCAAATTATTTTTGATCTTAGAACTAGTAAATGGGCTATGTTGACACCTATTTATTTTCGATGATGTAGCTTCTAAAACGACGATCGGTATCGTTAAATATAATTTAAATTATTTAAATTATCTAAAAATTAAATTTAATATTTTTTTAATATTATTTTATTTTTCTTCAAGTAGACATAAAAATAAACGGTTGAAAATGATTATATCCTTCAAAAAATAATAATAAAAGTCTTATAATTAAGATCAAGAGTATAAGTCTTATTTTAAATAGTTTAAAGAATTTTCAAATCAAAATTCAATTAATTTAAAATATTTTATACCGTTAAACTAGCAAACGACTCATATTTTTCATTAAAATTACAAATTTTACAACACTTTGATCATTAGGTCAACGGTGTCGAAAAAAATTTAAATTTTATTTCTAGATACTTCCAATGGTCTAGATCATGTTCAATGGTGCCGATCGGCAATTTGAAAACTCCATCATCGAAAATAAATTGGTGACAATAAGGCTCGTTTGCTGATATATATATATATATATATATATATATATATATATATATATATATATATATATATATATATATATATATATATATATATATATATATATATATATGAGTAGAGCTTATATGCTTTTAAAAATATAAGTCTATCCATGCTTGTGAATTTTTTATCATTGGATATATATTGGGATTTGTATTTTTTATTTTTTCTTTCTCTTTTTAGTTGACTTTACAATAGTACAAATCTCAATACAAATCTAATGGTAAAAAATTCACAAGTATAAATTGATTTGTACTTTTAAAAGTATATAAGCTCTACTATATATATATATATATATATATATATATATATATATATATAAAATCCTGCTACTATATATACTTGTAATAGTAACAAGCATTTGATGCTTGTAAGTTTTCTATCGTTAGATCTATTCATTTGATTAATTTCACCCATTAGATCATACTATTCCACCAACCACCCACTAAACCCAAAGGCTCCGTTTGGTTCGGGTTTAAGAGGGTTTTAGTTATAACGGGGATAGGTATAAATTGTGGTTTAAGCCGGAACTAGAGTAAATTTACGTTTGGTTGGGTTTAAGAGTTATACCGGGTTTAAAAAAAATTGTGTTTGGTAAGTTAAAGAGGAATAAGAAGAATAAGACGAATAAGAGAAAATTGTGTTTGGTTGGGAATAGTGGAATAAGAAGAATTGAAGGATTAAATATTTTGATTTACTAATTTACTCTTTATAATATAATATAATATTAAATTAATTTATAATTTTATTCTTTTTTTTAATTTTAGTTATAATTTTAAAAATTTATATAAAATTAACGATTTAATATTATATATTTTAAAAAATTAAAAATTTATAGAAAATTTTATTATAAGGAGATGATACGAAGAATGCAACTAAATAAATTTCACACAAATAAATATCATTAGAAGTTCAACCACCACCCATTTATCTCAAACAAGATGGCACTATTATTTCAACCAAAACCCATTTCTCTCAAACAAGATGGCACTATTATTTCAACCAGCACATATTGTTCTCAAACAAGATGGGAATATTATTTCTACCAGCACACATTTCTCTCAATCAAGATGGCACAATTAATTTCAACCTACACACATTCTTCTCAAACAAGATGGCACAATTATTTTAAACAGCACACATTTCTCTCAAACAATATTGACTCATATGTAATTTCAAGCAGCACATATTTCGATCAAACAAGATGACAATATTAGTTCAACCAGCACACATTTCTCACAAACAATATGACAATATTAGTTCAACCAGCACATATTTCTCACAATCAAGATGACAATATTATTTCAACCAGCACACACTCCTCTTAAACAAGATGGCATTATTAGTTCAAGCTGGACACATTCCTCTCAAACAAGACGGCACAATTAGTACAAGCAGCACACATACCTCTCAAACAAGATGACAATATTAGTACAAGCAGCACATATACCTCTCAAACAAGATGACAATATTAGTACAAGCAGCACACATACCTCTCAAACAAGACGGCACAATTAGTACAAGCAGCACACATACCTCTCAAACAAGTTGACAATATTAGTACAAGCAGCACACATACCTCTCAAACAATCCTTAATTTTCGTATAATACAATCCTTAATTTTCCTAAGTACGACTATTCCATAACTGGTTAGTTATAAATGTGCGCAAGTCGTCGCCTCTCCGTGATTCTGTAGTCCCAGCATAATCACCCGTATCCTCGTCACCGAAATCCATTGGTTGTTCCTCCAAGTCTTCGTTAAAGATAGCATCTGCACCTTAGTGTCGTCGAATGAAATTGTGTATAACGCAACATGCCATCGCAATCTGACATTGGACTCTATATGGAAACGGTGTTGCAACAGTCAATATCTTGAACCGTTTCTTTAAAATACCAAATGTTTTCTCCACGACATTTCTCAATTGAGCATGTCGATGATTATATAGGTCGCGTGGACTTCGATGAGTTCGGCCCCCTGTGTTTCCATCATATTGGCTAATGTGGTAACGCTCCCCTCGATATGGTGCAAGAAATCTTTCTGTATTTGCATAGCCTGAATCAACCAAATAATATTTGCCTATATATTTTACGAAACATGTACAATGTCAATTTTTATATTCACAATGATTAAAATAATGTAAGAAAAATGGAGTATGTGTGATATACCTTCAGCCACAGTGAAACCTCCGCTTTCGCAAGCCCATCGAAGTACTCGCATGTCAGCTGCTGATCCCTCCCAACCCGTACAGACAAATAGAAAGTTGTGGTCAAAGGATACTGCAGCCATCATGTTTTGTGAAGTAAATCCTTTACGATTCCGAAATCTCGGTTGCTTGCTCTTGATGACAACCACGGGAATATGTGTACCATCAATCGCACCAATTGCATTCTACCAGTAAACATCAAAGTTAGGAAGTATAATTAATAAAATTGAGTCCATCATTTCAGACCAATTCTGGGTTCAGGTATGTGGTTGGGCTGGCTGCCCAGAAGTAGCCTCCTGTGAAGCTACGATATTAGGGATGCCTTCAAATGCCACACTTTTTTTTGCTTGATGCTTTGTTTGTTTCTTGAATGGACGCATCTGGAATAAGGTGTTTGGTTGGCACAAAGATAACAATAAGTTAAGTACAAATTAAAGTGAATTACTAGTACCACTCTCAATCATACAAGATGAAAAATGTGGAGTTGAAATCATTTGGAGCTATCTAATTGAACGGGTATTGCCGGGGAATTTCAACCATTACAAAAACTTAGTATATTTAAATACTTAATTGACTCAATTGATTGCCAAAGGGTATGGGGGTGCAGTGGATTATAAATCCATGCCATCCATCAGATATTTCTGGCAACCGTCATCATCGTCGATATTTTAAGCAATTATCCGACAAACCCACTTTTCCGACTGTATATATATGCCCATTTGATGGTTGTAGTGATATTGTCATATTGTTTGAGAGAAATGTGTGTTGCTTGAACTAATTGTGCCATATTATTAGAGATAAATGTGTGCTGGTTTAACTAATAGTGCCATCTTGTTTGAGAGAAATGGGTGATGGTTGAACTTCTATTGCCATCTCTTTGCCTTAATATGCGCTGATTGTGTGTAGGCTGCCTATCACCCATGTTGCCTTCTTATATGCTGTTTGTGTGTATGCTGCCTATCAGCCGATTACATATTTCTTTTTATTAAAAAAATTTGACTCAAATGATTGCCAACTGGTATGAGGTTGCAGTGGATTGTAAATCCATGCCATCCATCTGATACTTATGGCAACCGTCATCATCGTCGATTTGTTTATCACATCTTAAACAAAAGCTCCTTGAGTGCAACCAGCACACATTTATCTCAAACAAGATGGCAATATTAGTTCAACCAACTCACATTATCACTCCAAGATGGCACTATTAGTTCAACCAGCACACATTTATCTCAAACAAGATGGCAATATTAGTTCAACCAACTCACATTATCACTCCAAGATGGCACTATTAGTTCAACCAGCACACATTTCTCTCAAACAAGAGGGCACTATTAAATCAACCAGCTCAAATTTCTCTCAAATAAGATGACAATATTAGTTCAATTAGCACACAGTTCTCTCAAACAAGATGGCACAATTACTACAAGCAGCACACATTTCTCTCAAACAACATGGCACAAACAGTTCAAGCATCACACATTTGTCTCTAACAACATGGCACAATTAGTACCAGCAGCACAAATTTATCTCTAACAATAAGGTACATTTAGTTCAAGCAGCACACATTTCTCTCTAACAACATGGCACAATTATTTCAAGCATCACATATTTGTCTCTAGCAACATGGCACAATTAGTTCAAGCATCTCAAATTTTTCTCTAACAACATGGCACAATTAGTACAAGCAGCACACATTTATCTAACAACATGGCTGTCACGCCCCGGGGTCGAAACTGCGATCCGGCTCGCCAACAGATCCGCCACCTATGCCAAACCAGCATAGGCGAAGCGTCCTACCTGCAAGAAAAGTACTACAGCTAAACAGATATCAGAGCTAAAAATAAAAAGTCTGCTGTATAACTAAATCAATCACTGTACAACTGGAAATAATAAACAATGTCCGACTCCCAAAAAGATAATCAAACAATATCCTCATACACAAACTCAGAATTCAACCGGGAGGTATCTCCAATAAATACATCAGTGTACAGGCTCACAATACATAACAATCATCACTACAACAGTCTCTCAAAGAAGGAAAATAAAATAACTAATCTACTGAAGCTCTCCTCTGAAGGGGTACCGCTACACTCCAACGACGGGTAGGGAACTAGCTCGCGACTCCCTCGCTCGGTCAGAAGAATCAGCAACAGGAACAACAGGAACCAGAGTAGAAGTTCCTGTGGGAAAAGACACCACGACGGGTGTGAGAACTACGTCCCAAGTAGTTCTCAGTGGGTGCCGCCAACAAGCCCGACGGTCTGCCCACTAAGTCCACTAGAGGCATAAAGTAACAAAAGCAATGCTGTAAGGAAAGCTGGAAAAGTAAACTCTACAGCTACTATGCCTCTACCTAGATGCTCAAGGAGTGGAACAGAAAGAACATGATGCCACAACTAACTCTCATCTCTGATCACCCAATCTGAACTGACTGCCTCATCAGGTCCAGTCAAGCCTGCGCCAACCTACTGCCGTTACGTCCCGGAGGAGCGGACTTACGTAGGACGTCCATGACTGCCAACATGCGCCAACCTACTGCCGTTACGTCCCGGAGGAGCGGACTTACGTAGGACGTCCATGACTGCCAACACCAGCACAGCCAGAGGGACAAATGCAACGACAAGTCGCGATAGAAAAGCTCAATCTCACGCCGGTACACAACCCGGCCTCGCCTACTCCGGAGTGGCACTCGAGGGGAGCGACCCGCTCGAGTAAAAAGTAACCCATCTCAAGTATCTCTGTAAAGTATCTCTGTCAAGCCAAATGTGGCTCATGCAGGCTATGATCCACGATCAAATAGATCGGTAACTCCAAGCTCAAAACACAACTCAGTCGGAAAAAGAACCTCGACTCAAACAGCTAAGTCGGAGAACCCTCAACGACTCAATCTGATAATGCACGACCATGGCTGAGTCGGGAAACCTCCACGACTCGATCTGCCAGAACCCCAAGATCCTCAAAGCTAAGTGGGAGAACCATCTCCACCACTAAATCAGAGAAACAACCTCTAAATCACACTCTACCAACTCATAGCACAAAGTCGCATCCACTGCGAACAACTGCCTCTACAGGCCAACATCGCATCCACTGACCCGAAGAAGGGTCCGGGAACCCCGAAAGACTAGAACCTACAATCCCAATCAAACAAGAACAGGCTCTAGGCATAGCCTCTCGTTGTTCTCGTCCCAAGAAGAAGGCAGACCTTAGAACCCAGACCACTCGAATCATCTCGGGTGGTTAATTTATAGGAAAAAGGTGACATTTCTTACTGAAGCCATCTGATCTGTAAGAAATCCATATTTAATGATTTTTAGTTCTTTTTAGGAAAACAGTTGAAACCAAGTTTTATATCCAAGCCTCGAAGGGCTAATGCCTTCGTCCAATCAAACATGAACCGACTCCGGCGACCCTACGATGCTTGGAAGAAACCATTTGGTTGATAAAAATCATATGTGTGTCCAAAAAGGTTCTGGGTTTAAGGTCCTGCTAACACTGATCTACCGCTGCCACTAGCACAGTGGCGACAGATAAAACAAAAAAAATAAAACATCTCGGGACCGCCGTCTACCCAACGGCTCCCGCTACAGATGAACAACCAACTACATCTACCAGACTCCACTCTGCTCCCAAGCACGAGTGTAACATGCATCCCACACTAAAAGATAACTCCTGACCACTCGGCCCACTACCCGGGCGAGGAAGAACACTATGTCCAGGAAAGTAGAAGTGTGGATGTCTAAAGCAGAAATAACCCTAGCCCAAGTGAGGGTTTTCTACTAGTCTGGTTACACATGCAACATATGACGGGGTGCTAGGTCAAGTTCCAATAACTATAATTTACAGATGGTAGAAAGCAAGGAGATGACAATACCATCAGATAATACAAGGAATAGCAATTCCTACATTCTAACATGCTGCACAAGCATTTCACTATCATGCATAGTCCTACTATAGCAGATTTAAAGCACAGTCCGTCAATCTTGGAGACAAGGCCACCCATCTGAAAATGCTAACTGTCCGGAGTCGTACAGCTGAGAAAGTCCAGAAACAGATATATCTACACACCCACCAATCCGACAATACTGGAACAGTGATCAATACCTCCTGGGTACAAAAACACAACCCAAAGTTACACTTAATTCCATAAAATCCAAGCATCACAAATCTGCTGGGAACAGTCCCCTTAATGCGAAATTTTCACCTGTAAAACGAACTCCAAAAATTCCAATAAAAATATCACAGCGAGCGTCTCGTCGAGACCTTCGAAACGGGTACCTGCACGCCCAAATCCGAGCCCCGTAGGCCGAGTTACAAATTCCACAGTACAGGTGCGCAAACACTCACAACCACACAACTGTAAACTCAAACACAGATAAAAGGGGAATAGTATACCTTCGGGAAAGCCTCAGAAAAATCCCGGAAAAATACAATGATAATCCTTGCGACGAGTAGATCCAAAAAGTGTATAGGCTCGTCTCGATCCGACACTCGGGTGCGGAGATAAAATTCCGGCAAGGGGCCGCTGTCCAAAAACTCCACCAGAAAACAGCGGCTTAGAAATGCCTCGAAAACCGTGTCATAAACTCTGAATCCAGCAAGATGATCAACACGAAAGTCGAAGACGTACCTCTCGTGATTCCAACGCCGCAGAAATCGTCCAAAAATACTGACGGAGTAGCTCTGTAGACCTCTCAGATCAAACTGTGACGATAACGGGCCTCCGATGAAAAATTGCCACACTGCGCTCCGATGCCGAAGTCGTCGACGCCGCGGCTTCCAAAAAATCCGGGCCTCTGCCAGAAGATGCGCAAGATGAAGATCTCCAACTTTGCTAAAGGGGCCATGGGCAGGGGAGCTCGGGAAAGGGGGCAAAACTCCCCCACAAGACAGCTATTTATAGGCCCAGCCCGAAAAACCGAATTTTGGACTTTTGGCCCAAAGTTTCGGGCACTTGGCACTTCCGGGCTGCTACAGTAACGGGCCGGGCCCGTTACTGTTCACGCCCGAAAGCCCCTAGGCCCGCCACGCGTCCACCGACACTCCCCGCGCCCGGCGTACGCGCGCCCGCGAATCGCGGAGCGACATGTGGCCGACACGCGGGCGTGGGGTGGCTGCGCCCGGCCAATCGCGGGGCGCCACGTGGCGCCCCCACGTTGCCTCCCAACCGCCCCGCCGTACGGCCACCTGCTCCAGCCGCAGCGTGGACCGCGCGCACCAGGACCCGCCAACCACGCTCGGCCACGTGTCCGCACCCGGTGCACCGTGCACCCGCGCCTCTTCTGTGGACCGCGCCCGCTGCGCCGGCCAACCAGAAGGCGCCACGCGTCCTCCGCCCGGTGCACGACCTCCGCGGTGGACCGCGCGCCTCCGCCGCCGCCAACCGCCGCGCTCCGCCGCCCGCCGCCGGCGCCGGCGCCCCTCCGGCGGCCGGAACAGTACCAAAATCCTCGAAATGCGTGTTTTCGCATCCGGACTCCGAAAAATACAAGTAAATAGTCCATCTTGACCGTTTTCGCGCGCTGAATCCAAATCCGAAGTCCGATTTGCCAAATTCCTCTTCTAAAATTTGCCGAAGATTCCCGGAGAAGTGTTCTTTACTCAAATTTCGCGCTGAGTCCAATTTTACTAACCATTTCGCGCGAAACCACATCAAAACATCCGACGGGGTCCTCCGATCACTCACGTGATCCATTACACACCCGAAGTCCATCACTTGAGTCCAAATTGGTGCAGAAACACCGCCGACAGGCCACACAGGCCTCCAGAAGCTGCTAATCGCACTGTAGAAGCCCTGCGGAGATCTGGGTCACCACAATGGCACATTTACTTCAAGCAGCACACATTTCTCTCTAACAACATGGCACAATTAGTACAAGCAGCACACATTTCTCTCTAACAACATGGCACAATTATTTCAAGCATCACACATTTGTCTCTAACAACATGGCATAATTATTTCAAGCATCACACATTTGTCTCTAGCAACATGGCACAATTAGTTCAAGCATCTCAAATTTTTCTCTAACAATATGGCACAATTAGTACAAGCAGCACACATTTATCTAACAACATGGCACATTTACTTCAAGCAGCACACATTTCTCTCTAACAACATGGCACAATTAGTACAAGCAGCACACATTTCTCTCTAACAACATGGCACAATTATTTCAAGCATCACACATTTGTCTCTAACAACATGGCATAATTATTTCAAGCATCACACATTTGTCTCTAGCAACATGGCACAATTAGTTCAAACATCTCAAATTTTTCTCTAACAACATGGCACAATTAGTACAAGCAGCACACATTTATCTAACAACATGGCACATTTACTTCAAGCAGCACACATTTCTCTCTAACAACATGGCAGAATTAGTACAATCAGCACACATTTCTCTCAAACAACATGGCACAATTAGTACAAGCAGCACTAATTTATCTCTTAACAACATGGCAAAATTAGTACAAGCAACACAAATTTATCTCTAAGACATGGCACATTTACTTCAAGCAGCACACAGTTCTCACAAACAAGATGGCACAATTACTTCAAAAACCACACATTTATCTGAAATAAGATGGCACAATTATTTACCTTTGTGAGGCTTTCCAAAAAACTACCTTAGTAGGTTACCGTGGCGCGCCGGGGAAGCGGATCTCTCGGATCGGACCAAGAGGGGGAAAGAGGGGGTTGGTCCGAATGCCGAGATGGAGGCGGAGAGGTTTCCGGGGACGCAAGAGGCCACCGATCTACGATCCCCGGTGCTTGATGCCGCGCCGGGGAAACTCTTCGCTCGGATCGGACCAAGAGGGGGTAAGAGGGAGATGGTCCGAAGAGAGAGATGGAGGCGGAGAGGGTTCCCGGGACGCAAAAGGCCACCGATCAACGTTCCTCGGTTACCGTGCCGCGCCGGGAAAACTCTACGCTCGGATCGGACCAAGAGGGGGAAAGAGGGAGATGGTCCGAAGAGAGAGATGGAGGCGGAGAGGGTTCTCGGGACGCAAGAGGCCACCGATCAACGTTCCCCGGTTACCGTGCCGCGCCGGGAAAGAATCGCGCTCGGATCGGACCAGCTGGGGTTTAGAGAAATGGCTCGGAGCAAGGAGATGGATCGGAGCAGCGAGCAAGAGCGACCGGTTGAGAGCAAGGAGCAGCTCGGAGCAAGGAGCAAGAGCGAGCGGTTGAGAGCAAGGAGCTGCTAGGAGCAAGGAGCAAGAGGGAGAGATGGCTCGGAGCAGGGAGGAAGAAGAAAGAGGAGGTCACGGGGTTCATTACCTCGGTAACCGCGCCACCCACTCAAAACCCATTTTAATTCCACTATACCCAGGGGGGGGGGGGGGGGGGGGGATTCGTAAACCCCCCCCTTAGCGGGTTATCCATGGATAACCCGCTAAGGGGGGGTTTAGGAAATCCCCCCCCCCCCCCCCCCCCCCCCCCCAATAAAGTGTTTGGGTATTATTTTGGGGATAAGGGGGTTATTCCCCCCTTATCCCCTTAACCAAACGGGGGCAAAGGGTTCACTATCATCATTTCATCCAAGGGCTAAAATCTATAAGAATCAATGACTTAGTATTTTTACCAGCATATATAGAAGCTCAATTATATATATATATATATATATATATATATATATATATATATATATATATATATATATATATATATATATATATATAGTTGAGGAGTTTCGCTGTTATCAATTTTTTCAATGATAGAACTTTCAAATCGATGATCGATATTATTGAACATGAACTAGACCATTTCATCCAAGGACTAAAATCTATAAGAACCAATGACTTAGTATTTTTACCAGCATATATAGAAGCTCAATTATATATATATATATATATATATATAGTTGAGAAGCTTCGTTGTTATCAATTTTTTCAATGATAGAACTTTCAAATCGATGATTGATATTATTGAACATGAACTAGACCATTTAAATTATTTAGAAATTAAATTTCGTATTTTTCTAATATTGTTCTTTTGTCCATCAAGTGAACACAAAAATGAACGACTTAAAATATATTTTTTTTTTTCAAAAAATGATAATAGGAGTCTTATAATTAAAATCAAGAATATAAACCTTGCTTGTTTTAATTAGTTTAAAAGTTTTTTTTGACAAAAATTTGATTTATTTAGATATTTTTGTACCGTTAAATAAGAAAACGTTTCATATCGACCATTAAAATTATAAATTTTACAATTCTTAAATTATTAGATAATAATATCAAAAAAATTGAAACTTGGTTTCTAGATATTTCAAGTGGTATGGATCATATTTAATGATATCGATTGTTGATTTGGAATCTTTATCATCGAAAATGAATTGATAAGAATAAAGTCATAATATATATTTTTGCTCAACACTCACACACACACACACACTCTCTCTCTCTCTCTCTAGAGCTAGGCTGGAATACTATTAATAGTACAAAGTTATTGATGCTATTAAGTTTTTAATTCTTAGATTAAAAAATATGTGGTTGAGATGATAGTGGGCCCCTTGGATTTAATAGGTGGTTAGAAAAATAGTAAAATCTAACGAATGAAAATGATCAAAGTGGTTGATCTAAGAGTAGAAAATATGATAGCACCAATAACTTGGCACTATCAAGTTATTGGTGCTATCATATTTTCTACCCTTAGATCAACCACTTTGATCATTTTCATTCGTTAGATTTTACTATTTTACTAACCACCTATTGAATCCAAGGGACCCACTATCATCTCAATATATATATATATATATATATATATATATATATATATATATATATATATATATATATATATATATATATAAAACAAATTTTGCGGAATTATTTTATCCTTTTCAAGGGTAGAATTAAGTTCCCGCACACGCGGCTGCTTTTGCTAATTTATAGTGGTCGTGCACGCTAATAGATGGATCATCACACAGTTCAAAAAATTAAGCCTATCACAAAATAACAAATAAGTATATATATATATGCATTGTACGATCGTTTTCGATTTACTACTTTGACCTTTTGATTAAGATGCTTAATTAGCTTACAAGTTACAAATAAAGTGCACTTCTACACGACACACGCGTAGTAACAATTAAAGGGAATTCGCTCGGAATTAATCTTTTTAATTATCGTGTTATTAATTTGTTGAAGTACTATCATATAAATATTATAACTATATATAATTTTTATCTTTGAAATATTTTTAATAGATTTTTCTAAAGCAAAATCAATATCTCATTTAGAGATTTTACTTTTAAACTTGAGTTTTTACTTTTGTATATATTCTAACCAAACAAAAAAAAATGCTAAAATAATAATTATGAGAAACGTCTCATTCTTTGAGATTTGGATTAAAAGCTTAGCTAAATTACAGAAAACTCTCATATAATATTTCGCTTTTTCACTTTGCCCTCCTATTTTTTAAAAATCTATATTTTATTCCTTCGTAATTACCGCAATATGCATTTACCTCCGCCGTCACCATTCCGTAAGTGAGCCGTTAATTTTTTAAAAAATATTATTAAATATACCCAAAATATTCTTCAAAAATGACAGAAAATAAATCTAAACTCATTTCTCTTCCCTCCATTATTTTTTCCCTCCAATATAAGATAAAGTCATTTTCATTAATTTACCTCCTCCGTGCCGTTGTCCCCTAAAGACAATTCAGTAATTACGAGGGGCTTTTAAAAAATAAGGGAACAAAATGAAAAAGCAAAATATTACAAGAGAGTTTTCTGTAATTTAACCTAAAAGCTTTTATCAAAGTTTTGTTGAGAAATTTCTCCGCGAAATCGTGCTCGATCGTTCCTCCATCTTTGACCAGACGAAAAATTTGAAATTTCCTTGTTAGTAAACAAGAGGATAAGAGTTGAACTTCACTAATCAATCATTTTAAAAACAATAATGTTCATTAATGAACACTTAATTCTAAGTACCTAACCATGTACAAAATCAAATTTTGTGTAATTTCCATCTAAGTGCAATAAATTTTGTGATTCACTAACTAAGAAAATGAGTACAAAACATTACTTGGTTGATTAATTTGTCCTCTGGGTTACGTTATTTATAATGTTTTTTCTAGAACACATAAATGCTGGTTATATATTTTATTTTATTCCGAGTGTATAATGTATGTTTTATTCATCCAAAAATAAAAAAAAAATTTATTAGTCATATTAAAATAATTAATAAATTTTATTTTATTTTAAAATAATTAAAATATATGATATATATTTTATTTGGAATGTATAAATAGCATTTTTTATATTTTCTAGAGCAAATGCTGGTCTCTTAGATTAGAATAGTTTAAATATTTGAAAAAGAATTATGAAACTTACATAAATTTTTAAAATTTTAAATTTACTTTTTTAGTCTTTCAATTCGTATCATCTAAGTCATTAATAATATTTTAATTTTAAAATTTAAATTAATTATTTATTTTAATAAATTTATAGTTATCAAAATTATATAAAATATATACTAATTAAACTTATAATTTAAAATTAAAATATATGTACATACCCTATTCAGATAAAACACGTACGTGGGGTCCACCTTTATTCTTCTTCACATGGCCTATTGAGTTACAATAATCAAATAATTGGGCTTTTTTGCATTTAGTTTTCTAAAAAAATTTATTTTTATAAATAATTCTATAAAAATTAAATTTTTTTATAAAAATAATTTTATTACTGCCACGCGGGCGAACTAGGTGGAATTTAAGTAGAACACCGTAAATAATATTAAACCAATCGCCGTGTTTAATTCAACACCCAACAAAAACACCGAATTTTTATTCGTTGGGTGTTCAATTTAAGGTCCACCTCACAGCTCAGTCCGTCTGCGTGGCGTACACGTAATGCACACGTGATAGGTATAAAATTATTTTTATAAATTTAATTTTTATAAAATTATTTTTAAAACTAAAAATGTTTAGATGACTACATATAAAAAAAAAAAATCAAATAATTACGTACGTCACCACTAGTTCATTGGATATGCAACATCGTGTTGAATTGTTGACGTAAAAAAATAAAAAATATTAATGTTAAATAAAATGTTACATATTAAGCAAAATTTTTTATTTTTTTTACATATAATTTTTAAAATAAATAAAGTAGTGGATTAATATATAATAAATATATGATTTGGTAAGTGGGAAACCACTCTTTAACCATTAATTTTTTCCATCTAATTATCTAACTAAAGTGTTGGGTGGACCTTGTGCACCACGTCAGCGGTGCACCGGCACGCGTAAAACGTCGCTTAATGTTTAGGATATTAACGAATTTGTGCAAATTGTTTATTGTATTCATTCTGGAAAATGCTATGTGTACACCCCTTTCGGGGTGTACATCATACACCCCACCCATCTAAGGGTTGGGGTGTGATGATGGGTCACTTGATGTGACCCGTAAAAAGTATCGCCACTATTAAAATGGTGGAGGTGTATGATGTACACCCCTTCGGGGTGTACAGGTAGCATTGCTCATTCATTCTATACTAGTGTACTAATCCAAACGGCGGATAAATAATAAAAAATATTAAAAGAATATATTTTTATAAAATTTTAAATAATATATATATATATATATATATATATATATATATATATATATATATATATATATATATATATATATATATATATATATATATATATATATATATATATTAAACTAATAATATATTAATTTAAATATATAATTAATTTATATATTTAAATTTAATAGTTCAGAAATAAATAAAGTAATTACATATTTTCGCTATTGAGAGAGAGAAAGAGGACGAAACCAAAAATACGAGTTATCAAAATGTTCTTTTTGTCTCCCTCTATCACCGTGAGTCTTATCCAGTCTAAGCGTCTTATATTGCTCCACCCGCAGCGGCGGAGAAGGCGATAGAAAACTTTCAACACGCTCCGTTCTAAAATGATGAGTGTCGGGTTGAGTCGGCTTAGCATGGATTAAGATTTGGATAATTTATTTGCTCTTTCCCTAAATTTTGAATTTGAAAAAAATAAAATTATAAAATGGGTCACGCCTCCATTGAATAAAGAAGAGAGAGGGACAAATTCCGAACGAAAAAAGTTATGAGATAATTAAAGAGTACATTGATTATAGAAGTTGAATAGAGAGTAGGAAAAAGAAAAAGTCGTATCCGTTGAATAAAAAAAAGATGGGAGACTAAAAGTAATGACATTTTATCAAATAAGAGCAAATAAGAGTTGGTGAGGATAAAAAAAAAATTACCATATGATAAAAAATATTAAGAATTCATAGATTTGTATAGATTACCAATTACGCTAATGCTATGATATTTCAATAATGCGATTTTAAATCAACGATCAGCTTCCTCATATATGATTTACACTATTTAAAAGTGTTTTAAAATTAATTTTTTTTATATTTTTTAATATTATTTGACTAATAAAAAAAATATCATAATATTTATAATTTTAATAATCAATGTAATGCGTTTATGAGTTTAATAGTATAAAACATTATAAGTGTGATGAAATTTTGGTAAAATTTGATTTCAAATAAAATGTTACATACTAAGCTAAGAACTTTATTTTCTTTTACATATATATATATATATATATATATATATATATATAGTAGGGGCTTATATACTTTTAAGAGTACAAACCTAAATATGCTTGTGCTTTTTTTACCATTAGATTTGCATTTATATTTGTGTTATTTATTTTTTTTTTCTCTTTTTAGTTGACATTATAATAGCACAAATCTCAATGCAAATCTAATGATAAAAAATTCACAAGTATAGTTAGACTTATACTTTTAAAATTATATAAATTCTACTATATATATATATATATATATATATATATATATATTAGGATTAATTTCATAAAGTTCAATGTAAACATATCGAATAACAGACATATTTCTACAAAATTTGATTTTTTATATTTATTTTTTAAAAAAGTTGTTCGTATATGTCCCTTTTGTCAATATCCGTTAGGAAAATATAATTAAGGTTAAATATTTAATTTTAATTAGTGAGTAAGAAAAGTTTATTCCTTCAGATATTATACTTAACTATATATATATTTTTTAAAAGTTGAAATTTTCGAAGAGATATAAATACAACGGCAAAATTGACATTTCACATATTCTGTTAAAAAATAAACAGTAAATTAACCATAACAAACTAGAAGGATATATATAAATAACTTACGATTTTTTAAAAAATAAATATAAAAATTCAAACTTTATAGAAATATATATATATATATATATATATATATATATATATATATATATATATATATATATATATATATATATATATATATATATATGCAATTTTATATATTTATAGAAAATTATATAAAATTAAGGTTAAATTATAGAAAACCCTCTTGTAATATCCCGCTTTTTCATTTTGCCCTCTTGTCTTTTAAAAGCCTACATTTTATCCCCTTATAAATACCGAATTGTCTTTAGGGGACAACGGCGTCAACGGAGGAGGTAATTGACGAAAATACTTTTACCTTATATTGGAGGGAAAAGGTAATGGAGGGAAGAGAAAGGGGTTTAGATTTATTTTCCGTCATTCTTGAAGGGTATTTTGGGTATATCTAATAATATTTTTTAAAAAACAGACGGCTCACTCACGGAATGGTGACGGCGGGGGTAAATGCATATTTAAGTAATTACGAGAGGGCAAAATGTAGTCTTTTTAAAAATAGGGAGACAAAGTGAAAAAACGAAATATATTAAAGAAGAGTTTTCCGTAATTTAGCATAAAATTAATCTTATTTTCTAAACAAATAAAGTATTGAATTAATATATATATATATATATATATATATATATATATATATATATATATATATGAGCAATGCTACATGTACACCCCGAAGGGGTGTACATCATACACCTCCACCATTTTAATGGTGCCGATATTTTTTACGGGTCACATCGAGTGACCCATCATCACACCCCCACCCTTAGATGGGTGGGGTGTATGATGTACACCCCGAAAGGGGTGTACACATAGCATTTTCCTATATATATATATATATATATATATATATATATATATATATATATATATATATATATATATATATATATATATATATATATATATATCTATACCTCTCTATTATTTCTCTTATTTTCTTACATGTGGCAACATTTCCTTCCCACAATAATGAGAACTCTTTGTCTCCACATCTCCCGTAACCCTTGAAACTCTTACTCTACTCGAAATGACGTTAATAATGAGAATCACTTTGTCTTCGCAACTCCCGTAACTTCCGAAACTCTTGCTCTTCGCATCTCCCGTAACCTCCGAAATTCTTGCTTTATTCAAAGCAGCGTTACGATCTCTTATTCCTCCTACCCTCTTTTTTTTTCTTCTTTAATAATGAGAATTCTTTCGTCTCCGCTTGAAGTGCCATCATGGTACGATCTCCTGCTCTCCTCCTCCTCCTCCTCCGATCCCTAAATCTCTTTTTGCGTCGTAATCATTGATCTAGATTTTTTTTCATAATTTCTCGCTTAAAATCGTTGCTTCTTTAAATTTATCAAATAAAATATTTATTTTTTGTTTAATTTGTGGCAATTTTGGTATTTTAGGGTTTAATAGGTTACCATGCATTTGAATTTGACAAGCTCCGAAGAGATGTGGGAAGGCATCGGTCGCGGTAAATAAGAAGACAATATTGGTCTACATTATCATCTTATTTTAAAAATTTATTAGTATTTTTTTCTTTTCTTGTCCTAGATGATGATACATTTTGTGGTTTTGATGCGAATTCTACAGGAGAAGGTTGTGAATCCGTTGTTCGAGAGTAGACCGAAGCAATTTGGGATCGGCAGGGCCCTACCGTTGAAGAGAGACCTCACCTGCTTCGTAAAGTGGCCGAAGGTGGTGCGGATCTAGCGGCAGGGGAGGATCCTCAAGCAGAGGTTGAAGGTGCCTCCAGCGAAGAAAAAGTTTTGAGTTTATTCTTTGCCTTTATAATATTATCTTATTATTATTATTATTATTATTATTATTATTATTCAACAAACTATAAAGGAAATGAATAAACTCAACCTTTTTTTTTTTGATAATAGGCGATAATGACGGATTGAATTAAATCAAATCAATATAGGATCATAAGCGATATAAATTTGATGAGATAACATGCTACAAGATTTCATGAGCTCTTTTTTTTCTATTCAAATTTTTATTTTTTATTATTTTTTTAAATTCGTAATAGAAAATTTAGATGACACGGGTAATATGGATGTCTACATATCTACATAAAAATCATTACAGTTATTTATTATTTACAGTAGTTTAATTTTTAAATTTCAAAATAATTTACTTATTTACAGTACAAACAATACACTTATATTATACATTTGTTTTTATTTGATGTTTAAAAATTTTGTTTACATCAATAATATCTATCCGTCGCAAAGCGCGGGTACTTCACTAGTATATATATAAGGAAACCACTCTTTGGCATTTATATTTTTCCATGTAATTTGCATGGGACCTATTTGAATTATTTACGTCTCCTGAGAAAGTGTTGGGTGGACCATCTGCACCATATCAGCGGTGCACCGCAAGCATTTAAAGTCCACTTTAAATTATAAGATATTAACAAATTTGTACGAATTGTTTATTGCATTCATCTTATATTATAAATTACACTAAAATATCATGGGTAGCATAAAGGTCTCTATAATATTAATTTATTTTAATAATGTGGGTTTGGAATCGATTTCGTCAAATGTACTTTATACTTATTTTAAAATTAATTTTTTATGTTTTTTACATTATTTGAGTAATAATTAAAATATCATAATATTGATAATTTTAATGCGTTTATGAGTTTAATAGTGTAAAATAATATAAATCTGATAAAATTTTGATATATATATATATATATATATTTTCACTTTTTAGAATAAGATTAATTTATTATTTTTAGACTATTTATTCGACAGATAAATAATATCAAAAAATTATAAAATTTAATTTTTAAATATTTTTTATATTATAAATTAACTTAATATTAGTCTTCGTCTCCGTGGCACGGATAGTGTATATTAGAGTAGAAACGGAATAAAATTTTTTTATTTAACATAAATATATAATAATAAAAATAATATATTTTGACATTATATAATCATAGAATTTTTTTTTTTTTTTGGGTCACCGTCACAATGCACAAAGATTTACGAGCAAAGCTACATGTACACCCCGAAGGGGTGTACATCATACATCTCCACCATTTTAATGGTGGCGATATTTTTTACGGGTCACATCAAGTGACCCATCATCAAACCTCCACTCTTAGATGGGTGGGGGTGTGAGATGTACACTCCTTACGGATGTACACATAGCATTTTCCATATATATATATAACCGTGATTATTTTATATTTTTGAACATACACATGGTAAAAAAGTCAAAAAAAAAAAAAATCTAAATAAATAGAAAAAAAAAAAGAAGCATATTTCGATGGGCAAAGAAGACATTTTCTTTTTTTCCAAGTATCCAGCATTCCTATTGGTTCGGTCTACAAGACCCGGTCCACAGACGATGAGCCACAAATCAATGGGCCCGTGTATTTAAAGGGCCGGTAATGATGGTTTCTCTATGCTCCATTGCTCAAGCCTCTGCATTACTGAAAAAAAAAAAAAAAAAAGAGAGCGAAAAAGAAAAAGAACAATTACAATCTCGAAATTATTAAATTGTGGGGGATTAATTTGAGATTTGTAAATGGAGCCGTGGTTGCGAGGCACTGCTAATTTTTCGACCCAGGCTAATGCTCTTCTCAGGAAGAACCTCACATTCCAGGTGATCATCTCTCTCTAAATCTTTTTTTGTGTGTGGTTCAGTTCACAAATTTGCTTACAATTATTACGCACAAAATCACGCTCTGTGTTTTACAGAAAATAAAATTTGAAATTTGAAATTTGAAATTTGAAAATTCGAGATTGTTGTTGATTAGATTGATCGGAAGTTTGTTTTTATAAAATATTGTAAATTCGAGAGCAGAAGCGGAACTTGAAGACGAACGTGGGGATCGTGGGGTTTCCGGTGGTGCTGTGCGTGATATTGGTGGTGATTCAGGGCTTGATCGACCACGAGCTCGACAAGTCCGAGTACCGATGCGGCTGCGGTTGCCCCGGCGGTGGCACGTGCGAGAGACCCGTGTGCGGGGTCCAGTACTCGACGCTCGACCAGGTCGGCGCGTGCGCCATCCCCAGCCCCACTCCCTGGCCGGCGCTGCTGCAGGTCCCGCCGCCCGAGTCGCGCGCCGTCCGGGGGACGGCAGCCGACCTCCCGACCGACTACGCCGACTTGCCCGCCCCGGCCTGCCGGCAGTCGCGCTCCTGCCCCGCCGCCCTGCTCCTCACCGGCCGGAACCGCTCGCTTGCGGAAGGTAAACTCTTGTTGGAAATAATAATAATAATAATAAGGTTAATTGCATACCGCTCTCTGTAAACGTATCGAATAGCAGATATATTCATGCAAAGTTCAGCTTTTTAAAAATACAACGTTATTCATATACATCCCTACCGTCTATCTTTGTTAAAAAAATTTAGTTAACCATTGATTAAATACTTAAAAAAATCTGCAAAGTTCAACTTTTTAAAAATATAACGTTATTCATATATATCCCTACCGTCTATCTCTGTTAAAAAAATCTAGTTAATCATTGGTTAAATACTTAAAAAAATCTGCAAAGTTCAACTTTTAAAAAATGCAACGTTATTCATATATATCCTTATCGTCTATCTCCGTTAAAAAATCTAGTTAACTATTGGTTAAATACTTAATCTTAGTTAGTTAGTGAGGTAAATTTATCTTTTTATCTTTTCAGTTATTTTTATATTATTTTAACAGTTGGGAACATTTTTGAAAGGGCAAAACTGTCATTTTACATATAGTTCGTTAAAAAATAAATAGTGAACTAACGGTAATAAACCGGAGGTATATATATGAATAACTTAGAAACTTTGAGGCAGAGTTTTTGTTGGGGGATAAAGGGGGAATAACCCCCTTTATCCCCCTATTCTTGCCAAACATCATTGAAAAAACACAGGGGATAAAAAAATTTTTTATCCCCTTCTTAACGGGTTATCCTAGGATAACCCGTTAAGATTAATTCCATGGGATGCTTGGAATAGTGGAATAGGGGTGGGGGCAGTGAATGGGAATATAATTTTTCCACCCACTGCCTCCTTTCTTCAGGAATGGGAATATAATTTTTAAAATTTCAAATTAAAAAATTTTAAATATAAATTTTAAATTTTAAAATTTAAATTTAAAATTTACAATTAAATTTTTAAAATTCAAAATTTAAAATAAAATTTGAAAATTAAAATTTAAAATTAAAGTTTAAAATTAAAATTTAAAAATTAAAATTAAAATTTAAAATTAAAGTTTTAAATTAAAATTAAAATTTATAATTTATAATTTATAATTAAAATTGCTTCAAATTAAATTAAATATTAAAATTAATTTTTTTAGGTAAGATATAATTTATTACTTATAATTAAATTGCTTCAAATTAAATATAATTTTAAAATTAATTTTCCTACAAAAAAAAAAAAAAGATAAGGGCAAAGTTGGCATTTTGAAAAAAAATCTATCTTCTTTTTTCATTATCCTCCACTATTCCATAATTTCAACCAAATACTATTTTAGCTATTCCAGAGAATACCAACTTTTCAACCAAACGCAATTTAACTTTTATACTTCTTTATCCCGGAATAGCAAGCTATCCCAGGTATAAAAAAATTTATACCTCAAAAATTAATCCCCGAACCAAACGGGGCCTGAAGGAATAAATATGAAAAGTTGAACTTTATAGAAATATATCTGCTATTCGATATGTTTACGGATAGCCGTATGCAATTAACCCATAATAATAATAAGCTGCTATGCTATTTATAGCACCAAGCATTTGGTTCTACTAAGTTTTTTGCCATTAGATCTATCCTTTTAATCATTTTTATTTCTTAAATTATATTATTTTTTCAATAACCCACTAAATCTTAGAGATCTACTATCATCCTAACCGCACATCCTTCCATCCAAGGGTCAAAAACTTAGTAGCCTAGTTTTAATAATAATAATAATAAGAGTTCTGCTACTGTGCACTTGGTGTTTGTAAATTTTTCACCGATAGATCTAACCCTTTTAACTAATTCCACTCCTTAGATCATACTATTTCACCAACCACCTACTAAATCTTAGGGAACCACTACCATTCTAACTGTACATTTCTATATTCAAAGGCCAAAAACTCGCAAGCACTAATGACTTCGTGCTTTTACAAGCATAGAAGCTCAATTCTAATAATAATAATAATAAGAGTCCAGCTACTATGCTTATGAAAATATTAATCAATTGGTGCTTGTAAGTTTTCTACCGTTAAATCTATTTCTTTGATTAATTTCATCCATTGGATCATACTATTTCACCAACCACCCGCTAAACCTAATGGGCCCACTATTATCCTAACCGCACATTTTTTCATCCAAGAGTTAAAAACCTACAAGCACCAATAAGTTGGTACTTTTAAAAGCATAAGAGCTCGATTTTAATAATAATGTTAAACTATGTAAAACTCCCCTGTAGGCTGTAAATATTAATTTTTTTTCGCTCTCTTAAAAAAACTGTATTTTACTGTCTCAAAAATTTTAAATTTATGTATTTAGTCTCCTTCATCACTACTTCGTCTATTTTTTATAATTTATGCCGAAAATATTCTTAAAAATAATATAAAATATTATTATTATTATTTTAAGAACAAGTAAATATAATTCGGTTATTTCGTCATGTCCATTAAGGTCGTAATCTTCTAAAAATATTTTTAAAATTTTAAAGTGACAAAATGTAGGTTTTTGAAATTTAGGAAAAAAAATAAAAAAACAAGTATTTATAGAGAGTTTTTTTTTTTTTTTTTTTTTTTTTTTTCTGTATTTTAACCAAATAATAATAATGATCATATGAAAGTGCTTTTTGGAGAAGCGCTTGTTGTGAGGTAACTTATTAATTTTTTTTTATAATGCTTGTTTGGCTTGCGGCTTCCACTTCTGCGTCTGTGTTTATGTACTTTTGGTAGGATCAGTTTTTGGTCGATAATAGGCCATTTGATAAAGAGAGAAATCTGGGGTATGCATATGCTTTTAGTGGAAAGCAAAATTTAGTGTTTCTGATTTTGCTATAAATTAAAAAAAAGTTGATGAAAATATTTTACTATATAGTATTTTTATTATACTAACAACAGAATTTGTTTAGTGCGGTTTTCACTTTTTCTTCTACTTTTTCCATCATATTTACTTTCTACAATAGAGCATTTGATAAAAAGAGAAACCTGGGGCGTGCATCTGCTTTGGCGGGAAGCAGAATTTAGTGTTTTTGATTCTGCTATAGATTTTTTAAAAAATTGATAGAAATAATTTACTATATAGTACTTTTGCTACAATGAAAGTAGAATTTGTTTAGCGTGGCTTTCATTTTTCCTTATGCTTTTTCCACCATCTCTACAGTCTATTATAGAGTATTTAATAAAGAGAAATTTGGGCATACATCTCTTTTACTGGGAAGCAGAATTTGGTGCTTCTGATTCTGCTATAGATTAAAAAAAAACTGATTGAAATAATTTACTATATAGTATTTTTGCTATATTGACAGCAGAATTTGTTTAGTGTTGCTTCCGTTTTTTCTTTTACTTTTTTTACCATATTTACTGTCTATATTTGATAAAGAGGGAAACCTGGGCATGCATCTCTTTTAGCGGAAAGCAGAATTTGGTGCTTCTGATTCTGCTATAAATTAAAAAAAAAGTTGATAGAAATAATTTACTATATAGTACTTTTACTATACTAACAGTAGAATTTGTTTAGCGTGGCTTTCAGTTTTCCTTCTGCTTTCTCCACTATCTTTACTCTCTATAATAGAGCATTTGATAAAGAGAGAAATTTGGGGCATGCATCTTTTTTAGCGGGAAGCAGAATTTGGTGCGTCTGATTCTATTAGAGATTAAAAAAATGTTGATAGAAATAATTTACTATATAGTACTTTTACTATACTAACAACAGAATTTGATTAGCGCGGGCGGCTTTCACTTTCCCTTCTGCTTTTTCCACCATCTCTACTTTTTATAATAGAGCATTTGATAAAGAGAGAAATTTGGGGCATGCATCCGTTTTAGCGGGAAGTAGAATTTGGTGCTTCTGATTCTGCTATAGATAGAAAAAGCTGATGGAAATGCTTTACGATATAGTACTTTTACTATACTGACAACATAATTTGTTAAGCACGGCTTCTATTTTTCCTTCTGCTTTTTCCATTATGTCTACTCTCCACAATAGTGTTTGATAAAGAGAGAAGTTTGGGGCATGCATCTGTTTTAGCAAAAAACAAAATTTAGTGCTTCTGATTCTACTATAGATAAAAAAAAGAGCTGATAGAAATAATTTACTATTCAGTATTTTTACTATACAGCAGAATTTGTTTAGCGGAGTTTTCACTTCTACTTTTTCTTTGCCACCTTGTCTATTGTTTATAATAGAGCATTTGATAAATAGAGAATTCTGGAGCGTCTATTTTAGCGGAAAGCAAGATGCTTCTAATTCTGCTAGAGATCACAAAAGCTGATACAAATATTTATTATATAGCCATTTTTTTTTTACGCAACACTATCTCAAGTACTACACCCTATACCTGAACCAAACAGGCATTTAAGTACTTTTTTTATATTTTAATTTTTAAATTATTTTTTTAAAAAAAAATATAAGGATTTTGCATTGGTTTGGAGCAAGCTTTTGAGCCTTGAAAGACAAAAGCTCTGATACGAAGGTTTTACTTATTCCTTTTAATATATGAAGTGTCGCATTAGGTATAGTTCTATATCATATGGAAAAGATAGATTTGACTATAATAGTGAGTGTGTGTATAGTGCAAGAACATTAGTCCGACGAATTATTTTGGTTCAGGCTAGAGCTTTTGCAGAAGTATCATATGCCTAGAGCTTTTTCTTTTTTTAAAATAAAAATTGTGAAAAACTCCTTTCTAACCTTCAAATTCAAGAGTTTACTTTTGCTAGCTGGGAGTTTGTTTTCGTTTTCAGACGTAACTAAATATTTTGGACTGTTTGTTTGAAAAACATACGACATCTCTCTTTATAGGATTTAGAGAAACTTAAAAGGTCAAAAACAAACATGAGTGACTCTCTAGTTAAAATCTTCCTAATAGCTTTTTATCATTGCTAAAAGTAGAAGCTTACTAAGGGTTTTTTTGTGGGGTATTTCCCTAAATAAGTGTCAGAAGCTGTTCGCTAAATATCATGGCTTCTGTTTCTTGGAGTAGAGAAACTGTTCCCCAAGTAGTACTAAGCAAGCACCAAACAGTGTTCTACTTTACAATTAAATTTGACTTTCTTTTTTTTTTTTGAAGTACCTTAACAATAATTTTTCTTTTCTTTCGTTTTTCTCGATGCTGATAGGTATTGCAGGGAGGTTGTTCACACCAATTTCTTCCTCTAACCCCAATTTCTCTGATATTCTGAACGTCCTAGCCAATGTTGTCGCTGTGAGTTTACTTATATGAATTCCTTGATTAAAGTGTTTTTACTTATTCACTTTTGTTCTTTCCATTTACTAAGAAAAAATGGCTGAATTGGTGTTTTCTTTCCCCTTTTTACTTTTCAAAAAAATCTCGCAGGGAACGGACACAATTCCGCAATTTACGGAGTTCATAGAACCAGCTTTTATCTCTGATAGACCGCTGTATCTGATCCAGCCTCAGTGTCTCCCAAGATTCAATCTTTCAGTTTCTGTAGACATCGACAGTTTCACAATCCAGCAAGGTAAAAGCGCATGTTTCCTTTTCAAAAAAAAAAAAAAAAAAAAAAAAACTTAATTCTGATGAGTTTAGATGTTTCTAGATTTTTATTTCTTTTGTATCTTAATATGAGAGGGTATGGTAATAGATTCAGTATTCGCCATCATTGTAGTTTATAGCGTATTCTGCAGTTTGAAGCTTTAAATTGTGCATATTGCTTTATTTTACTGTTATTCGTTGAATCGCACGAATGTATATTTCGTGTGTGTATTAATCTTATATTGCATCGCACCAATTCAATACAAAATGAATTCAAAATGATGTTTTGAACTAAATCTCATGCGTCAGAATGCTCACATTATATTCCTTTGAAAACAGCTGCAATTTCACATCATTATTCTTTGAAAATGGAACAGATGTCGAGTGTGTTCAAGGTTTATCGCTATGGCGTAATAGTTCGTCGGCAATAAATGATGACTTATACAAGGGTTATAGGCAAGGAAACACAGAGAGGGAGATAAATGAATTTCTTACAGGTTATCTTGTTTACATTTTCTTCTTCTCCTTCTGCTTAAGTTCTCCTTTTTTGTATTATTACGGGTTTCCGTAGCTAACTTCCGCTTCCGTTCGCAGCTTATGACTTCTTGGATACAAGTGAGAATGGTTTCAATGTAAATATTTGGTACAACTCAACTTACAACAATGACACTGGATATGTTAGCATCGCATTGCTTCGAGTTCCACGCTCAGTGAATGCGGTAAGTGCATTCATTTCATCCAAAATTACAGAATTTCCTCTCCATCAAACTCATGCGATGAACTGAACTTATTTGAGTGAATTCAACTTTCTCATTAGTTGCATTTTTACCAAGATATTGGAGCCTTTTCAGATTGAACATGATAGCATTTATACTCGACCATTATGGTTCAATTTGCAATTACCTCCATTTTAGTCGAAAATCTGTATCTTCTGATGCTATTGACTAGAGATTATGGTGATCATTTTTGTAAAATTAATTATTTTTACAGGCCTCTAGCGCATTCCTCAAGCTCCTCAAAGGCAATGAGTTGGCTATGCAACTTGAGTATGTGAAAGAGATGCCCAAGCCCGCGACAAAGACTAGGCTCGATTTCTCCTCTCTTCTTGGTGCACTATTCTTTACATGGATCATCGATCTACTTTTTCCGGTGAGTTCACTGACCTTTAGTTTAGTTTATTGGTAAATGTGGTAACTCACGTAATGCGGTTATCCGGTGGCATTCTTTACGCATAGTAGTTAGAAGTTATGATTTCTCGCTTTGGACTTCGGCCTGGCTTGAGCTTTTGTAGAAGTTGTCTTGAATGAAGCTGTGCAGAGGTTTCTTCCTCTACAAACTCCCACTGCAGCAGAAGCTGAACCTTCAAATTAGAGCTTCTGCCTTTGGGGCTCAGCTCATTTCAACTTTCAGTCACAAGAAAAGCTCTTGATTTTTCGTTTGTCAGACGCTTGGTTACTACTACTTGAAATAGAGAAGTTGTTCCGAAAGTCGGGCCAAACTGGGAATGTGTATTTGCTGTAAGTAGATGCTATCTAAATACTATTTGGTGATTCTAATAAGCTTATAAATTTTTCTTTTTCTTGTAGGTTCTATTGACGTATTTAGTCTACGAGAAGCAGCAAAAGCTAAAACTTATGATGAAAATGCACGGACTCAAGGATGGCCCCTACTGGATGATATCTTATGCTTACTTCTTCTGCCTCTCAGCTGTGTATATGTTATGTTTTGTAATTTTTGGATCTATAATAGGTACGACCATCTAGTTACGAACTACCGCCGTTCCATTTTGTATCTCAAATAAAATTTGTTTTAACTGGATTTTTATATTCTTTTGCAGGGTTAAAGTTCTTCACATTGAATGACTACAGCATACAGGTTGTATTCTATTTCATTTACATCAACTTGCAGATCGCATTAGCCTTTCTCGCCGCAACTTTCTTCTCTTCTGTAAAGACTGCTACAGGTCAGATTTGTAATCATCAATTAACAAATATACACCTGTAAAATCTGAATTTTCATACATGCCCCTCAAAAATTCTTACAAACAAAGTTCTGCACACAACCAAATCAAGTTTTTTGAAGCGCATATATGAAAATTCAGATTTTGCAGGGAATATCTCTGTCCATGTTTATAGGTTGATATCTCAAACTAAAATCTCTTTAGATCCTTCTTGAGAGTTGAATGACAAGTTGTGTTCGTCCGAACTTCTCATGGTGCAGTTATTGGGTATATATACGTGTTTGGCTCGGGCTTGTTAGGAGAATTTCTGTTGCGTTTCTTCGTCGAAGACACTTCTTTTCCGAGTAAGTCGCCGATTCTCATTTGAAAAACTTTACCACTTTTAATTTCGTCTCTCAAATCGTATGAATTCATAACTCGAATTTCTCGCTATTGTAGGAGGTTGGGTTATAGTCATAGAGCTTGTTCCTGGCTTTTCATTATGGCGCGGGCTATATGAATTTGCTCAGTATGCTTTCACGGGGAACTACATGGGCACTTCGGGAATGCAATGGAAAGATTTAAATGATCCTATAAACGGTATGAAGGATGTAATGATCATAATGGCCGTGGAATGGGTAGTGTTGCTCCCTGTTGCATACTATTTGGATCGAGCCTCTTCATTAGGAGGCGGAATAAGGAAAGACCCTCTATTTTTCTTAAGATGGTTTCAAAAGAAGCAATCACTGTCGACCTTGAGAAGATTTAGTTTGGCACGCCAAGGATCGAAAGTCGTTGTCGATATGGAGAAACCTGATGTGGCTCAAGAAGTAAGTCCTTTTAACTAATTAATTTGCACCGTATAAACTTTCTTTTTTACTAACTTGAGTCAACTCGTAAATAATGAAATCCTCAATTCAACCGACAGAAATATCCGAAGAAAATGGTCAAAAGTTGGTTGGGAGTCGATCAAACGAAAGAAAATAAACGAAAAGTCTGTGAACTATTTCGTAATAGAATACGGTTGAGGACGTATGCATTTGTCTTAGGAAGAGACGACAAGATTTCAGATCAATCTTCTGCTTTAAAACTGTCTCGCCTATGAATTATACCATCAGATATATCCAAATTTTTTATTACTAGTGAATCGCTTTCGATAAATAACAATATTTTGCGGACTCGTCTCTAGCTGCTGATAATTCTTGGTAATCTGCCCAGAATAATTCTGGCTTATGTCACGCTGATACAGAATACATAATTCACTGCGATTCTGATGTACTTTGAAAACTTGGTATTCTGATGCACTTTGCAAAATTTTTATTACTTTCCAGGAAAGATAATTGGTTCCTTATTTTTCTGTATTCCTGCTTAGCGTTTCTTAACTTGTTTTCAGAGAGAGGTAGTTAAGCAGCTGCAAGCAGAATCCGGCGGTACCAGTCATGCGATTGTCTGCGATAACCTCAAAAAAGTTTATCCAGGAAGGGACGGAAATCCGGACAAGCTCGCCGTCCGTGGATTATCTCTCGTGCTGCCTCAAGGGCAGTGTTTCGGAATGCTTGGCCCTAATGGTGCTGGAAAAACTTCTTTCATCAATATGGTCAGTTCCGTCCATTCTTCTCACTAATGTTTAATAAATCCATAAAATGAGTAACAACTGTGGATATTGGAAAGCCATGAAAATTTTTATCAATTAATGAAATATTTACATATATACTACAGAATTGTCAATTTACATTCACGCATGTATCCCTACGAAGTTTGAGTTTTCATATATGCTCTTCAAAAAACTTAGTTTCGATTACAAAACTAACTCCGTTGCTTTCATAAGAAACTAAAATTTTGAGGGGTATATACAAAAATTTAAATTTTGCAGGTATTTAAACGGTATTTATTATGGTCTTAACATGAACTTATATTTCTTCTGTTAATAGATGATTGGGCTTGTTACACCAACCTCTGGCACAGCATATGTCCAAGGATTAGATATACGGACGAGTATGGATGAAATATACACAAGCATGGGTGTGTGTCCGCAGCATGAGTAAGTCCCTAAACCTACTGTTCTTTCCTGTTGGTTATAAGGTTAACTGATGTAAACATAAAATAGCGATTTGGGTTTTGATTCAACTAATTATTCGTCCGAAATACAGTTTGCTTTGGGAAACATTAACCGGTAGAGAGCACCTATTGTTTTACGGCCGACTGAAGAATCTTAAGGGTGGCGCATTAATGCAGGTAAATCAATTATATGCATGGTTTATATCTGATTCGCTCTTTGATAAACTCAACCAAAGTTGTATGGTAGAGTTGCGAGTAAACTTGGAGCTTCTGGCTATTATAGGAAATAGAAATGAGCTTCTCGGCCTCAAAAAAAAAAAAAAAAAAAACAAAGGAATAAGTTTCCAATCTGAAGCTTTTGCTTTTGCTTTTGCTATGGAAGTAAGCTACTGGGAGGAGCTCACCAGGAAAACTGTTACCGCTCCTTCGGAAATTTTAAACGCGACGTGATAACATGACCCAGTATGATCAAATACGACACGAAGCTACTAAGAGAAACCTGAAATCGACACTGCAAGAACCTGTTTAACCTGAAAATGAAAGATCATGCAGGCCTCTAATTTCCAAATTATTAAGTGAACATGCAGATTTGGAAATTAAGTAGACAATTTAAGCTGGTAAGCAAGCACTTCGATTTAACTGTTCGTAGAAAACTTTGTTAGATAACTTGCAACAGTTGTTGAAAAGCACTAGAAGCACTTTAATCCTTCTTTTACATCTGTTTATTCTACATTGAATACATATATAGCGTATGTTTCATGACGAGCGAGTATATTTACTGTAGTAGTAAATGCGCGACCAAACATCTATTTACTCCTCTGAATGTTGTTGGATCCAACAATTGCATTGTCCAGGCAGTCGAAGAATCCTTGAAGAGTGTGAATCTGTTTCATGGTGGTGTCGGCGACAAGCAAGTCGGCAAATACAGCGGTGGCATGAAGAGAAGGCTTAGTGTGTCTATCTCACTAATCGGCGATCCTAAAGTATATATATACATTTAAGATCCTTTTAGTAGGCTATTACTTGTGCATAAAATTCTCATTGCACTATGCATATTCCTCTGAAATGTATGCACAGGTTGTGTACATGGATGAGCCAAGCACAGGATTGGATCCAGCATCAAGAAACAGCTTATGGAACGTCGTGAAGCATGCAAAAAGAGACCGCGCGATTATCCTTACTAGTATGTTCTTTTTTTAATGAAGTATTTTGGTTTTTGCCGCTATTCCCGTACTCTCTTCACTGACTAATAATTCGATATGTGTAAACTCGACGAGAGTTTTGCATGCTCTACGAGTATGAAATAGGGAGACTTTTACTATTTTTGTGTGTGATCACTTCTACTCACCGAGAAAGCTAAATTTTTTCGCTTCAGCACATTCAATGGAGGAGGCAGAGGTTTTATGCGATCGGCTTGGCATCTTCGTGGATGGAAGCTTCCAATGCTTAGGAAACCCTACTGAGGTAAGCCGAAAATGTCAGTGAGGAAGGTTTTTTTTTCCTCCTTTTTGTGTGTGATGACTACTTTTTATTCCAAAAGTAGCATTTATATGGTGGTTGTTCTCTAACTACTAAAGATTAGCCAATGCATGTTATATTGAAATGTGTTTTTATCGGTGTTTTCGACGGCAGCTCAAGGCAAGATACGGCGGGTCCTACGTGTTCACAATGACTACATCTTCAGACGAAGAAGCAGAAGTAGAAAGCTTAGTTCGACGACTGTCTCCGAGCGCGAATAAGATTTACCATATATCAGGGACCCAAAAGTTTGAGCTCTCGAAGCAAGAAGTGCGAGCAGCCGATGTTTTCCGAGCTGTCGAGAGTGCGAAGAGCAAGCTTAAGATACATGCCTGGGGTTTGGCCGATACAACGCTGGAGGATGTCTTCATTAAGGTCGCGAGAGGAGCGCAGTCCTTCAACGTTCTCTCGTGATCGACAAACTAAAATCTGTACATCATTCATTTGTTTTGTGTTTCTTGCTTGTTAACACGATTTTGCTAATATATATGGTTGTTACGCGACTCCGTTCTACTTCTCACTTCAATTGATATCTCAGTGGATTGGAAAAGTACATCACTGCATCAACCCACGAACTCGAATCTTAAAGCAAATCGAGGGGGTACATCACTAGATCAGTACACTGACTCGAATCTTAAAACAAACCTCAAGATTAAGGTAGTACAACATCTAAACATAAGTGATGGCCTACATTACACACCTTGCTGCCATTTTCACCAGTATCTTTTCTGGCACTGTCAGCATTTACAGGTTCAGAGGGAAAAACCTCTTGAGTCCCAAAACAAGGCTACAAAATAATGCCCTAATATTTGGCCAAAAAGAGGAATAGAAACAATTCCTGTCATTATTTCTCGGAGTCCGACCGACCGACTGAGACCTATTGAGGTCGCTTCTTCATTGTACAAGGCCAGAGGTTTCATTTCCCGGTATTCTTAAGAGGCTGCACCGCAAATGGCAGATCGCAAAATCAGTCGCTCTCATCGCTGTCGTAATTTTGACAAAGAGATTGAAGACCGTTCGCTGTATTACTATTACTACCGCTTTCAATCTGTTTGTTTTCGCCTTCTCCTCCTGTGTCTCCTGATTGCTCGATCGCTGCGGGTTCAGACTGAGGCTTCTTAGAAGTAGGAGGATGATCATCCTTTGTAGACTTTGGTTTCAATATGAATTTCGGCATTAGAACTGATGCGCCGCTTCGAGTCCCTGTAAAAATTACATTTGATGGTGAGGACACTAGTCCAAATTAAATGAGCTTTGCAAACTAATTGGGAAAAAAAGGGGGGAAAAGCGGTTTTCAATACCAAATTTGAGGATCATAAAAGAAATTTGAGGATCATAGAAAAAATAAGCAGCAGTAAGGCCACCATGCCACACACACTTTGGAAAACAGTTTTGTTGGTATTTAACATAAAAGATGGAAGTTGCTTGACAAATAAAACAATTGAGGGATATTTTTGTTTGCCTAAAAGAAAAACCTACATATTAAACAAGATTTAGAAAATTAAGTAGCAACACCTTAAGACTACATAAAAGCTGCATAAGCATGACAAAATAATAGAGCGTAAAGGCATTAAAAAAAAAAAAAAAAAAAAAAATTATTCCTCTCTACAATAGCTTGTAGTCAATTCAGTGGAGGAAAAAAAAAATTATGAAGTAACAAGATCTTCAGCAAGAGAAACACCTTTATTTTTTGAGCTGTCAGAGATGCTTGCCTTTGTCGAGGCACCTGTCGGATTTGCAATTGTACTTGGGAGTTGTAAGGAACTTTTCCCCTTCAAAAGATACGAAACATATGAGATTCAGTAACAAGAGAGAGAGAGAGAGAGAGAGAGAGAGAGAGTATAGAATAATTCATTAAAAAAAAAAAGGTGATAAGTTGTACACCGAATTATGTGAATTTATCACACAAGTAGGATAGTTGGAGCAATAATCATACACCGCATGTGAATAATATAACGACAGAAAAAGGGAAAACGAGTGTAAAATAAAAGGCAAATAAAACAAAGAGTGTCATGCTAAATAACTTGGATTTAAAAAAAAAAAAAAAAGAAAAAAAAAGAAGAAAGAAGCATTATAGAAGTGGTAATATGGGTAATCTATGGTTTTATTTTAGGACTGGTCAATGTGGAAAAGAATAACCAAAACCCCTTTTTAGCTTCTGCACTGAATAATGATTTTGCAACCAAACAGCGTCTCCAACGGCACTATAGGAAAAGTAAACATAATTTCCAACACTAGAATTTGTAGCAGAGTAATAAGCTAGGTAATGGAATACCTTGTTATTGTTATCCAATGGTTCACTTGAAGAAGGCTGGACTATTTCTGGATCAAGTTCGTCATCGTCATCATCATCATCATCATTCAATCGCCGGACATATTCTTTTGAACCCTGAATTTATGAATTGATTATTAACAATTAACAATTATTTGAAAAATTACAATAACAACACTGAAAGTGAGAAATAAAAAAATAACAGAAAGGCAGAAATACTAACATTGAAAGTGATTGATCTAATTAGCGCTTCATCTGCCTCATCTAACTCTTCCATGTCTTTTTGCTCCTGTCAATGCGTGGCAAGTCACTAGAAATCTCAAAGCCACACTCACAACACATACAAGTTATTGCATAGAGGTCTTGCCACCAAATATTACATGGAAGACATATTGCACTCAATCATGGTCAAGAGATAGCACGTAACAAAAGTTTAATAAAGGTTAGCTACAAATGTTCTTCCATTCTGCTCTTTGTGTCTACAAGAGGCCATACAATAAATTAAAGACACTTTGGAAAATTGGAAGAACTCCTTATGGCGTAAGCTCACTATGCTTTTAATTCTACTTCTTATAGCACTGCATAATATATAAATCTCACCAAATGAAAAAAAAAAAGGAAAATACATAAGGCGAGAGAGATAACTAGCAAAGAAAACTACTACCTTTTCATAAGCTGAGCGTTTCAAGGTCTCCAGCATGTCTTCAAAGCTCACAGTTGCATGCCTGGACTGCAGAGCGCACCAAAAAAAAGAGACAAAAGACAAAAGAAATAGTCAGCAAGTTTACATTAAATTGGAAAACAAAACGGTGAGTACAAGAATAAGTAATAAACCCCAATATAGACAGTTACAATTCAATTCCGTACTTCACAAGCAATACATTTATCAAATTCAGAGTGGATTTGGCCCGGAAACGGTATGATGTGATCGATTTTTCATAAGGATTTCACAGACAAAACTCATTGGTGAGAAAATCACAACATAACCATTAACCCAATTCCTTATCATGACTAGCACACTTCCTATGACAGCTTATCATATAGAAACAGAAAAAAAAAAAAAAAAAAATTATAAAATGAAGACTGCAACTATACCTTCATTGATCTCATCTCTTCGAGGGCAGCGAGTATATCCATGTCCTGCTTCGAATCAAGAGCCCTATTCTCCAATGACTTCATTGCATCCCCCATCTCTTCTGCCTCTCTTTTCCTCTTGTCTTTTTGTAGTGCCTAATGACATTGACAGAAGAAGTAAACCCCATTAACAACCAGCACCAGCACCCTAACGTCAAAAACTGCAGATAAAGGACCATTTGTCTCTGATGAAGCTTCTGCTTAAATGTCGTTTGACAAAAGATGTTCAAAGAAGCAGTAGGAGCTGTTTTATGAGAAACCCCCAAGAGCTTTCAACCGAAGCTAGAAAAAGATGCTTCAAATTGAAGCTTCTGCCATGGGACTCAAAAGCTTATTTCAACTCTCAGCCCCAGCTAGAAGCTGGGGATTTGGGCCCCCATCAGAGCTAAGCTTTGTTAGAGTATAGTTGTTCAAAATGACTAACAGGTTTTTCATAAATTAGAGCCAATAGCTCCCCACGGAAGCAGAAAAAAACACAACTTCAAATTAGAGCTTCTACTTTTGGTTTGCAATAGCATATTTTAGCTTCCGGTCATAACAAACTCTCCAAACTATTTCTTTGCCAAAACATCTAGCTTCTGGTTCTCATAATAAATAGTGTTATCCAGATGTCAGGCCAAACATTCATCACAACATATTAAATGACCAAACAAATAGCTAGCATTGTTTAGATCACTCACCTCCTCTTCATTTCGCCAAGGCTCAAAATTACGAGATGCCCCTGACTCTACTGTGTAATCCGAGTTCTGTGGGTCCGTCTTAAAAGCAATTTCTGCCGAACATCTGGTGCACTTGAAGTAGAACCGAAATAGTTGAATCCCCAGGTACGTCTGCAAAATTTAAAACCCAATATTTTGAGAGACAATTCCAGTTTCGTAGTCGCTTTGCAGAACAACTTTCAGTTTATGGAAACTACCAAAAACCTCACATATGGAGTATATTTTAAACAGCAATACAACAAACAATCTTAGCTTGCCAAAAATTTTCAAATAAATGGATAACACCAAAAGAAGAACCTCACATCACATTATAACCCAATAAATTTTTCGAAAAGTCAGGTAACATAATAGAAGAGATCAAAAAAAATGGAAAGGAGGATTCGATTTTAATCCCCAGATACATCTGCCAAGCGCAAACATCTTATTACATTATTTTCTAATTTTCTACCAATAATGAGCAATATATTTACAGATTCGATATACCAGTTCCAAAAATTAGTTTCAGTTTTTCTCATCATTTTCCCATAAAAAGCCCATTTCCCCCACCCTCTCGATAGACATCAAATTGAAAAAAACATAATAGAACATAATACTCCGAATTTTTCCCACAAAAAATCGAGCAATATAGAAGAAGCAATTAGTAACAATAATCGAAAGCGGAGGGATATGATTAGGGTTTACCTCGCCGACAACATCCTCCTTGCGGGAGTTGAACTTGGTGCCCTTGTAGATGTAGGTGCCGCAGGTGTTGCATCGTATGCTCATGGGGAGCATCATCCGCACTTTGATCTGCTGGTTCCTCGGCTGCCTCCGCCGCGGGATCTTCGCCGGGTCGAAATCCGGCGGGTAGTACTTGTTCAGCACCTTCCGCTCTCCCATCCCTCCCTTCTTCTCCTTCCTCTCGCCTCGTGATCACCTCCAAAACCCTAATTTCCGAGGCGCTTGCGATCTAGGGTTTCGAATCGGAATTATAAGCTCGTCGTCTTCTTCTTCTTCTTCCCACTCCCGCTTGCCTCGTGATTGCTCCGATAGGGGAAGGAGATTGTAGTATAGGCTTGGGAAGCGAAACCCTAACCCTAACCCTAATTCGCGACGACGAAGTAGGCGGAGTGGTAAAGGGGAGGAGGAAGAAGACGAAGACGAAGACGAAGAGACTCGAAAGGGTCGGGAAATATAATAAACTTGGACCGGATTAGACCGGGAACCCGGTCGAGAAATATAAAGTTGGACCGGATTAGACCGGACCCAAGCTCGGGGTAAATCATAAACGTTCAATTGGACCGGTTTAAACTGGGCCTAGGTCCGTCCAATGAGCCTCGGCCCGGTTTAGTGGGTCAAGTTAGACCGGACCGGCCCGGTTTACGAGCTAAATTGAAACCACACAGATCAGTTTTAGAAAATCAAAAAACCAAAACCAAATAAATTAATGGAGGGAAAAACCAAACCGAACCAAATATTTTCTTTCAATTTGTTTTGTTATTTGAACACTTGGATTTTTAAAAACAATTTGTACAAACTTAATAAAATTATTTTTGGGATTAATTTAGTGTACTAAGTTATTTTTTCTAGATAGATATTTTTGGACTAATTTTTTTTTTTAAAAAAATAAATCCGTTTGTTTGAGAAATAATCAAATTTATAAATAAAAAAAAATTTAAAAAAAATTTAAAAAAAATTAAACGCGTCTAAACACGCGTTTTTAGAGTGCGTGTTTTAAACACGCACTCTGAGAACGCGTGTTCAACTACCCCACCTCAGCGCCCACTTGGCGCACACGTGACGCCCAGTGGCACTAATAGGATCAATTCTGTAATTATAAAATTTATGGGGCTATTTTTAAAAATAAAAATTTTTAGAAGACCAATTTCAAAAAAAACCCATAAAAAATACATGCAGCAACAAAAAATATAGTTTGCAGCGGAGTCATGAATGCTGTGAAGGAGCCTAACACGTGCAAACTAGACCCAGATGCGTCAAACACAAATTTACTCATTAAAATATCAAATTAAAAAATTTAGCTCGTATTTAATTTATTTATTAATAAGCACTAAATAAAAAGTTGAAAAAAAAACAAAAATAAATTAGAATCCTAATTTAATAATTAACATTTATAAAATATAACTCTCTTTATATTAGGGTTGGACTAAAATTCAAACAGTCAACATCGAGCTGAACACGAGTAAACTTGCCCAGCTACCTCTTACTTGATTTATTTTCTTTTTTTAGAGAAAAATAAATATTATCCGTTTCGCTTATTTTTAAAATAAACTTAGATGAATATGTGAAGTAATTAGACTTCAAATTTAAAATTTTAGATATTAACCACTAAATTCTTTGCCACTTGCGCTAGAGACAGTTGATCTTATTGATAATTAATAAAATTAAAAGTTTGGATATGTATTTGTAAAAATAATAGAAAGATGAAAAAAATATTAATTATACATTCTAAAATGATGTACATCGTATCTCCTTTCCATTCAAAATTAAAATGTCTGATTAGCATTAATTAATCAAAAAGATTAAGGAACTAAAATATAATAATTTTTAGCGTACGCAAATCGCGGTTTGTTAGTTAGTTACACCAACTCAAGCGTTCACACACTATGCGTGAACCAGGTCTACACTGGGCTCTGGGTGCACCATAAATCTCGGTCGTTCATCTCATCCCATATCTCAACCCACAGATAATGTGCGGCTGTGATTGTTGGTGTAAGGAGCATCCGGTCTACGAATAATTTACTTCGCTCTCCTGCTCAAAAACTCCTTCGTCTCTATCCTCTCTCTCTCCCTACTCTTCCTATAAAACCGTAGCCATGTGCTTTGGTTTTTTTTGACATTTTTTAGCCTTAATAATTAATAATTTCTCGATCTCTTCGTATTTTTTCGTCGTCGATAGGTATGAGAGAGCCCTTTAGTCTCTTTAATTCTATTATTTTTATGATTATTATTCTCATTTTCGGCAATTTTTCGCATCAAAACTGTTTTTTTTTTTTTTGGCGAGAAATTGATGCGTGGGGTGTAAATTTTAGGGTTCAATTACGCGGTTTTTGATCAATCGATGATGTTGATCTATGATTTTTTTTAAAAAAAATTGTTGAGATGGATCTTCGATTTTATAAACATTGAAACGATCTCAAAGCTCCATTTTTTGTTAGGTTTAATTTTTTTTTTAGGTGAAACTGTAACGAGACTCCCTAAACTGTAGTCGCTCTTTTGGTGATTGATAACCCCTCAACAAATTTTTTATTTTATTTTATTGGAGTTATTCTAGTTAGTTTAATAGAACATCTTGTTGAATTTTAATAGTTACTAATTGTTGCAGTTTCATTTGCTAGAAAATGACTAGAGCTTTTTATAGTTAATAAAATTGCAATTTGATTTTACCAAATTCCCTGTTTATTTTTATCCACTTTATCGTCAGACGCATAATGTGGCTACGGTACGCAGATGCTAAATGTGGGTGATGTAGATTAGTTATCGTATAGCTGTATTCGATTAAATTGATTAATATCGTGCAACTTAGGTTGTGGTTGTACTGTCTGCCGTCCAAGGTTTTAAGTATCCATTGGCACGGGCCGTATCTACCGTGCCGTACCGTGCCAACAAGATACCGGCACGATACAGCTCCCGTGCCGATGACACAGTTCAAAACTCTTTTTTCTTAAAATTACTAAAAAATTTCTTAATAAAGTTCAAAATATTTGATAAAGATACATAATAAGTAATTAAAAAATTTTGTTGCTAAAGAAATTAAATATTTTATGCCATTATGTGTCGGCACGTATGTATTTTTTGTGACCGGCACTCATCGGCATGGCTCGGCACGCACCGTGTCGTACCGTGCCGGCAAGTTTTCGGCACGACCCCGTGCCACGGCACTTAAATCCTTGCTGCCGTCGTAACTTACCTGCTGTAGTTTTGTGTTGACCATACAGTGTCGTGTCGTGTAATGTCGTATAATTGCATCTGAAGGAAATAGTTAAAGAAAGTGCGCTGGGGGTAATCTTGAAATGTTCTGCTTAGTATTTGTTACAACATAGTAGCTACATCGCATAGTAGGAAGGTGAGAGGAGTAGAGTAGAGGAGAAGGGGGAAGAAGAGAGATGGGGGAGAGGAGCTCTGTAGAGGGTAGTTGAGGAGAAGCGTGTTGAGGAGGAAGTAAAGTAGGAACCAGAAGGGTCAGGAAGGCTCCAGAGGGGTAGGTGGGCGCGGAACCCAAGGCAAGGGTTGTATCTGAAGAGCAAAAGCAAGTAGAAGCCAGCTCAAGCCTGAGCCCATGATCTCCATGAAGAAGTGCAAAGCCAGCTCAAGCCCAAACCCACCATATCCATGAGAAGTGCATAATTATGGAGGAGGGTACAACCTTGTTACAAAAAGCCCACGACATAGCCCAATCATTTGGGTAGTTACAAGTTTGTTACAGGAAGCCCATGACACAGCCCAATCATTGGGTAGTTACAGTTTGTTACAAGAAGCCCACGACATAAGCCCACAACCACTTGATAGTTACAACTGTTTGATCCAATTACTTACCTTTCACCTGTATTCTCAGTAATCAAGACATTAGTATAAATAACAGAGATGTAAACCGTATCACATATGAAATGAAGCATTAAACTCTTTCTCAACTCAAACTCCCAAATCTCTTATCTCTCTTTCTCTCTCTAAACCTCCCATTCTCCCCAAATTTCCCTCCTCAATTCCCTTTTCTACCATTAATCACCATTAATGGAGCTCATACCTTCTTAGATTGCAACCATCATCCTCACCGCCATCCAAGCCTCAGAGCAATCTCATCCTCGGCTGGTTGTGGATCGTCCGGGTTGCAACAAATTGGTATCAGAGCTGTTCCGATCCCAGGGATCTTAGGAACAAGCCACAAGAGATCAAAGCCACAAAAGAACCAGCAAAGCTACTGAGAGTATACCCACCATTATAGGAGCAGCAAGGATCTGAGATTCTGAGAAGCAACTGCGCAGCTGCTCCAGAATTCTAGGGTATTATCTGATCTCAAGAAGAGAATAGAGCTTCATTGAGGTAACTGTTAAACCTACCTCATTACTGTTTTACTGCAAGTAGAAGCATAGTTCTGGGGTAACTTCGTGTTGAGCACTGAGATCTGAAGAGATATCAAAGTTAGAATAAGAAATCACAAGATAGGAAAGAAGAAGAACAACAAATTTAGGCATCTTAGTGAATATATCTTCAGTGAAGACATGGCCGAGGGCACCAGGCTCAAAGACCTGAGTGAGCATCTCAGAATTTTGGAAGAAAAGATGCAAAACTTAGCCACTGACTGTAATCAAGAGTTACATACCAAGTTCCAGCAGTTTGAGATGGAGTACAACAAGAAACTGGGAGGGATTGTGCATCAGTTGGAAGAATTACAGAGAGAAGGCCAACAGAGGCATGAAGCTCAACTTACTGAGGCCAACAGAAGGCATGAGCAACTGATGAAATTATTCAGTACCCACACATCAGTCACCAGCACACCCTCACTTCCAACTCCACCTTTTAAGGAGAGTAAGTTCACATATGATCAATGGCCCAGTCACAGCTCCAGGGCTAGTTATAGAGAAGATAAAGGGAAGGGAATCCTTCCAAGTCCACAGTCAGGTCAGGACAATTGTCAAGCAAGTCAGACACAAAAGAATGCCTATTACATACCTCACCCCAAACTGGACTATCTCATCTTTGAAGGAGATGAACCCAGAGAGTGGATTAGTAAAAGTGAGCAATACTTTAAACTGTATCAAGTTCCAGAAGAGCAATGGGTAGAAGTAGCTACCCTGCACTTCTCAGGAAGAGCTCACAGATGGAAGGAGGGCTATCTGCTAGATAAGCCTGGCATTGGTTGGGATGAATTGGCTGAAGCCCTGTGCAGGAGATTTGAATGAGCCACAATGAAGAAATTAGTAAGGGAATTTAATAAGTTGATTCAAACTACCACTGTAGAAAAATACCAAGAAAAGTTTGAAGAGCTTAGGGCAAGAATGTTGTACCTCAATCCCACATTAAATGAGGAGCACTTCATCCAAAGTTACATCAGTGGACTCAAAGAAGAGTTGGTTCCATTTATTGATTTATCTAATCCTAAATCTTTAGAAGAAGTTTATGAACAAGCAAAACTGCATGAACAAGCATTGGCAATGATGTGGAGGAAGCAGAAGCTGGTTTCCAAATCTGGAAACACTCCAGTGCAAGGGTTCTTCTATTCTAAGCCCTATGCTGTCAGGATGAACACTGGTCAGCTGGAAGGCAACAGAGGGTTCAACCGCAGGGCTAGTGAAGGCTCTAATAGTATCAGTAAACAACTATTTGAACAGAGAAGGTCTGCAGGGTTATGTTACAAATGTGGTGATAAATATCAACCAGGACACCAGTGTCATGACAAGGTTTTAAATCAAATGTGTGGTGAGTTAGAAGTAGAGGAAGTATTTGATGAATCCTTACTGCAAGATATAGAAGAAGATGATGAAGAGGAGTTAGTCAAGGTGGAAAGTTCAGAGGAAGTGGGAATCTCAGTCCATGCCTTAAGTGGAGAAGTGGTGCAGGAAACCATTAAGGTGCAAGGGGAGGTAGGAAGTAAATCAGTGGTAATATTAATTGACACAGGCAGCACCCACAGCTTCATTGATTTTCAAATTGCTAAAGAAGTTAAAGCAGATATCACTGCTGCCACTCCCCTCATAGTTACAGTTGCTAATGGACATAAGGTGATGAGTAAATTGAAATGCTCAAATTTCAAATGGGTAATGCATGGAGAGACATATCAAGCAGACCTAAGGGTGATTAGGCTGGAAGAAGCAGACCTAAGGGTGATTAGGCTGGAAGGGTCTAGTATAATACTTGGAATAGATTGGCTTAAGAAGTGTGGGAGGGTTACCGTTGATTATACCAATAACTCAGTCACTTTTAACAAAGGGGGAAAATCTGTTACTGTTAAAGGCATCCCTGAGAGTGCCAATCTAAAAGACTATTGGTGCTAAACAATGGTACAAGGCAAGCCTCCAAGGGCAGTGTTGTGCCATAGCTCATTTTAATGCCTCTGTCATTAAGAAGGAGATGGAAATACCTTCTGAGATACAAGTAGTTTTGGAAAAATATGCTGTGATATTTCAAGAACCAAAGACACTGCCACCTCATAGAAGCCATGACCATAAAATTCCACCACAACCTGATGCTAAACCAGTTAATTTTAGGCCCTACAGGCTTAATCATGAACAGAAATGAGAAGTTGAGAAACAGATTGCTGAAATGTTGGAAACCAACCTCATACAGAGGAGTCACAATCCCTATGCTTCTCCCATTTTGCTAGTAAAGAAAAAAGATCACACTTGGAGAATGTGTATTGACTATAGGCAATTAAACAAGGATAGTGTCAAGGATAAGTACCCAATCCCTATTATTGATGATTTACTGGATGAGTTAGGAGGATCCAAATTATTTTCTAAAATTGACCTTCGAGCAGTGTATCATCAAATTAGAATGAATGAGAAAGATGTCTACAAAACAGCCTTTAGAACTCATGCGGGTCATTATGAGTTCCTTGTAATGCCCTTTGGATTAACCAATGCACCAGCTACTTTCCAATCCCTCATGAATGATGTTTTCCAACCTTATTTGAGGAAGTTTGTGTTGGTTTTCTTTGATGATATACTCATCTATAGCCACAGTTTAGAGGAACATGTGAAGCATCTAGGCACAGTTCTGGAATTGCTAAAAAACAACCAACTCCTAGCCAAGAGAACTAAGTGTTTCTTTGGACAACCCTATATAGAATATTTGGGTCACATTATAACTCAGGAAGGGGTAGCCACAGATCCAGATAAAATTACAGCTATGGTAGAGTGGCCTAGACCTACTGGAATCAAGGGCTTGAGAGGATTCCTGGGTCTCACAGGGTACTACAGAAAATTTATTAAAGGATATGGAGGAATTAGTAAGCCACTTACTGAGCTCTTAAAGAAAAACAAATTCCAATGGACTGCAGAGGCCCAAACAGCTTTTGAAGAGCTGAAGAAGGTTATGACAACTGCACCTGTACTTGCCATGCCTGACTTCAACAAGGAGTTAACTGTGGAAGTGGATGCAAGTGGGCTTGGAATGGGGGCTGTGTTGAGTCAAGAGGGTAAACCAATAGCTTACATTAGTAAAGCTATAAGTCCTAGGAATCTTGGACTATCCACTTATGAGAAGGAATTCTTAGCCATACTGCTGGCAGTTGCTAAGTGGAAGCACTACCTTAGTTTAAAGCCTTTTATAATAAAAACTGATCATGAGAGTTTGAAACATCTACTAGAACAGAGAATCACAACTGTAATTCAGCAGAAGGGGATGATGAAACTCATGGGCCTAGAGTACACCATTAGATACAAGAAGGGAAAAGAAAACCTAGCAGCAGATGCCTTATCAAGAAGGGGCTATGAAGAGGGAAGTGTCAAAGCTATATCAACTGCTATACCCACTTGGTCTACTGAGGTATCTGCTAGCTATAAAGGGGATCAGAAGGTACATCAACTTCTTACAGCCTTAACACTACAACCAGCACTTCATTCCCACTATTCCTATCAACAAGGCATACTCAGATATAAGGGTCGATTATATATAGGCAACCAGGGGCCATTGAGGCAAAAATTAATGCATCAGATGCATAATTCTTCTTTGGGAGGGCATTCAGGCATTGATAATTCTTATAAGAGAATGAAGCAGATATTCTTTTGGCAAGGTATGAGAAATGACATTGAGAATTTGGTTAAGGAATGTGAAATCTGTATTAAAAACAAAGTGGATGGGACACCTTATGCGGGCTTATTACAACCTTTGCCTATTCCCAAACAGGCTTGGCAAATGATAAGCATGGATTTCATTGAAGCCTTACCCAGATCAGAGAGCAAGGACACCATTTTGTTGGTGGTAGATAGGTTTACCAAATATGCCCATTTCTTATCTCTATCTCATCCATATACAGCCTCGGATGTGGCTAAACTTTTCTTTGACTCGGTTTACAAACTACATGGGTTACCTGAGGGAATCATTTCAGACAGGGATAAAATCTTTACCAGTCAGTTCTTGCAGGACCTGTTCAAGTTGATAGGGGTGCAACTACAGATGAGCACTGCATACCACCCCCAATCAGATGGACAAACCGAAAGGGTCAACATATGTTTAGAAACTTATCTTAGGTGTATGTGTTTTCATCGGCTTCGGGGGTGGCATAAATGGCTCTCCCTGGCAGAATGGTGGTACAGCACATCACACCACTCCTCCATAGGGATGTCACCATTCCAAGCACTGTATGGGTATGTACCTCCAACCAACTTGGTAGTCCACCTCAATAAGACTTTACATGCATCTGTTGAAGACTGGAAGAATAAGAGGGAACAGATGATGCAAATCTTAAGGGCAAGACTACAAGAGGCGCAGAATCGGATGAAGCAATATGCAGACAAGAAAAGAATAGATAAGGAGTATAGTGTGGGGGAAAAAGTATATCTCAAGTTGCAACCTTACCGGCAACACAGTGTGGTAATGAGGAAAAACTTGAAACTTACCTCACGCTACTTTGGCCCATACGAGATACTGGAAAAGGTAGGACCAGTAGCTTATCGGTTACTCTTACCAGAAGGATCGAAAATACACCTCGTCTTTCATGTTTCTCAACTCAAAGGAGGGGTAAGAAGACAGGAACAACTATCTTCAGTGAAACCGGTTGTTGGGCCTACGGGGGAGTTGATGGCACAGCCAGAGCAGATTTTAAGTCGCCGGCTGGTACAGAAGCGGGGACGAGCTGTTAGCCAGGTACTTGTCACTTGGAGTAACTTGAGGCCGGAAGAAGCAACTTGGGAGGATTATTGGAAGCTTAAGAAACTTTATCCTACTTTTGATCCTTGAGGACAAATATCGGGTGAAGAGGAGGGGAGTGTTACAACATAGTAGCTACATCGCATAGTAGGAAGGTGAGAGGAGTAGAGTAGAAGAGAAGGGGGAAGAAGAGAGATGGGGAGAGAAGAGCTCGGTAGAGGGTAGGTGAGGAGAAGCGTGTTGAGGAAGTAAAGTAGGAACCAGAAGGGTCAGGAAGGCTCCAGAGGGGTAGGTGGGCGCGGAACCCAAGGCAAGGGTTGTATCTGAAGAGCAAAAGCAAGTAGAAGCCAGCTCAAGCCTGAGCCCATGATCTCCATGAAGAAGTGCAAAGCCAGCTCAAGCCTAAGCCCACCATATCCATGAGAAGTGCACAATCACGGAGGAGGGTGCAACCTTGTTACAAAAAGCCCACGACATAGCCCAATCATTTGGGTAGTTACAAGTTTGTTACAGGAAGCCCACGACACAGCCCAATCATTGGGTAGTTACAGTTTGTTACAAGAAGCCCACGACATAAACCCACAACCACTTGACAGTTACAACTGTTTGATCCAATTACTTACCTTTCACCTGTATTCTCAGTAATCAAGACATTAGTAGAAATAACAGAGATGTAAACCGTATCACATATGAAATGAAGCATTAAACTCTTTCTCAACTCAAACTCCCAAATCTCTTATCTCTCTTTCTCTCTCTAAACCTCCCATTCTCCCCAAATTTCCCTCAATTCCCTTTTCTACCATTAATCACCATTAATGGAGCTCATACCTTCTTAGATTGCAACCATTATCCTCACCGCCATCCAAGCCTCAAAGCAATCTCATCCTCGGCTGGTTGCGGATCGTCCGGGTTGCAACAGTATTGCAGCAGAATCAGTGTTAGGCGATGTTATTTTTCGATTCTTGTCGACCATCATTATTCTGATGTACTTATCTTTGATCATCTTGTAAGTCGATTGGTCGTCTTCTTAACTTCCGGCTTTTGATTTCTGCATCAATTCTGAGTCATCTCTAGTATTGTGTTTTTGAAGTTTGACTCCCTGCCAATATTCCGACTATCACTTTTTTTGAATTCCATACTGTAATTGTTTGCTATCCATTTAAAAAATTTCTGTTATGGTTCTGTGACTTGATCTTGCAGTAATTCTTGGAACGTTATAGAATGTGCAAATTCTTATGAAATTGAAGTATGAGAATCATTTTTTCTAACTTGAACTGATTGTAAATTGTAGTCTTTTTAAATGACAAGGAATGTAGCAATGGAAAAAACTAGCATGGATATGTGGATTTGTACTTTATTTGATAATTGAAACCTATGGATAACCCCTTAATTTATAAAAAAGCCTTCACTATACCCGTCAATTTATAAATAGACGGAAAGTATCAATTAACATCATGCTGATTTAGGTTAGGGTTTGATGTAGGTTTTGATTGTCTTGAAGGGTGTGAGTAAAGTGTAATGCAATACAACCAGGGAATATATTACTTTAAAGCCTTACTGCTAGAAAAAGATATAAACATAATTTGATTGTGATTAATTATCTAACTAATTTAGTGATAAAAATAAATTTGACTTACAGATAAACGCTAAAAATCTAAAATATTTGATCGATCTGGAAGCGTGTGTAGCACTGTCCTAAAGTATATTCCCGGCCTTACGTGCGTGATTAACCGAGAACACCACCCCAAGGTACGACTGTCTCGCTCTGGGATGAAAAAGCGGATTGTTTTTTTTTTTTTAATAAGATCAGAGTTCAAAACTTATCCCCAGGATGTGAGCAGATCCGACACGTGCATAAGGTTTCTCGGTCCAAACGGACTGAGTTTTTCCTATACACGCATGGCTAGGCAAAATACATCAGTGCAATAGACATATCTCATAATTCACTAAATTTAAAGACAATTACATTATTGAAACAATTAATCCAACATACGCTAATGATCCAGATAAGCATAGTAAAGTTAACAACTAGCATGGTATTAAGTCATAATCGATAATAACTGAAAACCGAAAATAATAAAGTAGTCAGGTCAGCAATCTAGCTAGCAATAGGGATGATTCTATCGTGTAACCCTTACATCAGCATCCCAACATCTCACTGTCCAACGGACCTAAAAAAGGTGTCAACTAGGGGGCGTCAGATACAACTGAATGTATCCCAGTGGATACAACGAGCTGGGGACCAGCAAATTGTACCTACTGGTATACAATAATCGACGGATAATATAATCAACATATATGATATGAAAGCAAGTAAATCATCAGGTATAAACGGAATAGTAAATGCTGGAATCAAAAGAGCTGTAATAAGAATAGGGTACTGACATAATATAAGAGATATGCAAAGCAATAGCAAGTAAGTCTAGTAATGAATAGTGATAAGCAACAACTATAAGTAAAGCAATGCATCAACTGGAATCCAAAGTACCCAGTCGTGCAACTGTTGGTCACAAGGACCTCAGGCTAATGCCATGGTCGTCACCTGTCGGGCTGATATAGCTCTGTACCCACTCGGTACTATCTGGGGCTCACGGGTCGAACATACCACTCTACCGGTAAAGAACACTATAGCAGGGGCCAGTCTGCCGGTTTACGTGACATGTACAGCTGGTGCATGGCGATCGCAATGCAGATACTCAATGCTCGCGGTCTAAAGACCAAAATACGATGATAAGTCGGAAACTCCCAAACGGGATCATGATCAATAATATCAATTCATGCAATATAATAAATCATTGATCTCCTACTCTATCATGCATATAAGAATCAGGAGAAAGCAATAGTATAGCATAATCATGAGCAATATATAAATCCAAGTATCAGGCTACCTAATGTCAGGTCGTATCGTAAAGCAAATCAGGTGTCATGTCAACTATGTGATGCGGAATCGAAAAAGTAATGTATAGTCATAATGAAAAGATCAGGGCTAGCAATGATCACTAAGGGTCCGATCGAGTACGGTACCTAATGAGGTTGTACTATGCTAATGCCCGGATCGAAATACCCATCTCAGTGCAGACGATCCAAGAATTCGCTACTTAGCTCTCGCGGAGACTCTTGACGGCTCGAACCTAAATCCAATCATCGAGTCAGATACAATCTCACTCAAACCCAACCCACTACTCACATAGTGACTAAATACCAAAACACGGACTTATGTCTAAGTTCGGGATCCGCCGGAATTTTCAAAAATCCGCTGAATAGTGCGTAGAAGCTACCGAATCAATCCAAACTTCATTCGCTACCCCGGAATGCTTCGTTTAAGGCGCCCGAGCAACAACATACAATATTGTGCCAATATAAAGTCGACTTGTTACAAAATTATTGAATCGACGTCCGAAATCGCTGATTTCGATTCCGGAAGTCACCAACGCAAATCCGATGTCTCTGGGTCAACCAAAACAGCGTTGGGATCAGTCAAGGACACTTGGCGATTGTTAATGGTCAGTTGGATTGCTCGTGATGCGGATTTCGCGCCGAAATGACGATAAACCGACGATTTTGCAGATTTACAATTCGTAAACTTATTTTTATCCGACGAAAGCAACCGAACCTCGGACAATCAGTCCAGAGGTCACGTGCACGCTACCCGAGGCAGCCCATGTGGCTGCAATTGCAACTAGACCCCTAGCATAGTTATATATTGCATAAAAACCATACAATAATGAAGTTTAGGGTTGCTACTTCAATCCAGGGGGTTTCGGACAAAACCAAAAGCGTCAGTAGATGGGCCTCAACTTGCTGGAACCCGTGCTCGCTGTTCGGGGTGCAACCGAAGTCCAGGAAGTGCGCCGGGCCAATCTACTAATAACATTGAAGTCCAACATTGGAGTTAATCCACATGCAGCCATCTAAGGGAGATCCAATGTGACGCCCCACTTCCCAGTGGGTCACCCATCCTAGAACTACTCTAGCTCTAGCACGCTTAACTCTCATAACCTCTTTGATCTTGCTACCATCCAAAATGCTATAGCCGGGTTAAGAGATTTAGTCCTATTATATCATTTATATATAGGACTAATCCAAATTCCGGGGGTGTCATATTCTTCCCCCCTTTTAGCCCTGACGTCCACGTCAGGCTCAAGCACACTCACAAGCACCAGGCGATGTGAGACTCGTCTCGCTAGCCTTAGCCGACCTTGTGGGGAGCTGCACTCCACCCACAACGGTCATTAGCCGGGGAGCCTCGCTCTACCCGCTATATAACCCTGGCTCAGCCGAGACTTATCTCACATTTCCGGCTGGTGAATGTCTCTGATACCAACTGTGACGCCCCACTTCCCAGTGGGTCACCCATCCTATAACTACTCTAGCTCTAGCACGCTTAACTCTCATAACCTCTTGGATCTTGCTACCATCCAAAATGCTATAGCCGGTTTAAGAGATGTAATCCTATTATATCATTTATATATAGGACTAATCCAAATTCTGGGGGTGTCACATCCAAGGTGAGCATCATGCTCAGGAGAGTCCAGAGGTGCGAAGGTTTGCTTACCTAGGGTCAGCGAGTCGTCGGAGCAACCACAACCAACTAAGAATAGAAGCTAGGCTTGGGCTTGTGCAACCTCACAGAGCTCCGGCACGGGTGCTACTGGCGCATGCAGAGGTAGGAGGAGGTCGAAGGGGAGTGTCAAGAGAGCAGCCAGGTTTCGGGCCGACGGCTAGGAGCAACGCCGGCCGAAGGGAAAGCGTGCGGACAACCTAGAGCTCGGCTAACTTGCAATGCATGAAGCTAGGGCTTTTTTTGTTTTTTTCGGCAATGGCCGGTCGGGGCGAGAGGGTTGGGGAAGGTACCTGGGCGCGACCAGGTGATCCCCTAGGCCTTCAAACTCGAGAGGAACCGGCGGAGGCGGCGTTGGTCAAGGTGCGACTAGATCTAGGGTTCCAGCATTGCAGGTTGCACCGGCGACTTTCCGGCGTTGGGGCTGCACAGGGAGAGTCTCTAAATGATGGAGATGATGCTGGTGTGGTCCAAGAGTAGCAAGATGCGGTTTGGTGACCTCGAGTGCACCCTAGCCCGAGAACAAGCAACAAGAAGGTGAGGTTTGCTTTTTCGGCGTCCAGAGGTGGCAGCCGGTGGCGGAGCTGCTCTGGGAGGCTTGCAGAGGAGGAAGGAGTGGCACAGAAGGGTTTTGGAGATTCGAGCTCGTGCGGCTAGGGTTAGGGCAAGAGGTCCCATGGTGTGCATATATAATGTATGGAAAAAGATGCTAATAAATCCATATCTTCTTGATATTTTTAACTAAGACCTTTGTTGGAGGTGTATTTTGCACAGAGAACCCTCCACGTTTGCACGATTCGGCGCATAAAATACAAGCACTTTTCCATAAAAACCCTGTAAAAATAGTGTTTTTTGGGTTTTTTCGTGGTTTCGGTCCGCCGAATTCAAAATCGGACTTTACCACGACGTTCAGCTCGACGAGACCGTTCAGGTAGCGATTTTATTTCGTCGCGTTCGGGTCTCGTTTCGTTACGTTAGTTGTTTCTCCGGAAACACCCCTTCGAAATTCGAATTTTTTGAATTTAAAACTCCATAATTCATTTGAATTTCAAATTTCAAAATCACAATTATTACAATGACCGGAATTCCTCCTCCTACGAGCACGATCGTGGCGGAGGTTGACGGAGATTCTTTCAACATCTAATATAAATGAGAAGAGAAATGAGAAAGAAGATGAAAATAACTTTTTTTAATTGTCCTGTTATATTTCCCTTTGCTATGTTAGAACAGAGGAGGGATATATATATAGCGTAGGGCTACTATACTCTTATGAGTATAGATCTTTTTGTACTCATAACTTTTTTCGCCCTTGGATGAAGAGATGTGCGGTTAGGATGATAGTGGTCCTCCTAGGATTTAGTAGGTTGTTGGTGAAATAGTATAGACCCTAGGGGACTACTATAATCCTAACCGCACATTCATTCATCTAAGGGCTGAAAACTTATGAGTACGAAGGGATCTATACTCATAAAAGTATAGTAGTCGGACTCTCTCTCTCTCTCTCTCTCTCTCTCTCTCTCTCTCTCTCTCTCTCTCTATATATATATATATATATATATATATATATATATATATATATATATATATATATATATATATATATATATATATATATGTATATAAAGAGGGAGACGAACGTTGAGTTGCGTTCGACCCACATTCTCTTTTCGTTAGGCGCAAGAACTGGAACGCTACGTTCTCTTTTCGTTAGGCGTAAGAACCGAAACGAGAAAAAACACCGACGCTCTTTTCTGTTGGGTTTTCTTTCGCGCCAAGAAAGAAATTAAAAAATAAATAAATAAAATAAATAAAATAAATAATAATAATAATAATAATAATAATAATAATAATAATAATAATAATAATAAATAAATAAATTATGAGTTTTCTATAACAATTCCCTACAAAACTCAAAATTTTTTAAAAATAAAATAATACCGGCTGTTTATACTGTGCAATGGGCGAGGTGTTTTAAAAGACTTAACCCCACTTAGTGTAAGCAACTTTCATCAGAAGGAACCAGAGTGAATCAGGTCTTGAACTACGTTCTTTTGGTCCTGACTTCAGCTACTATACACAGTATATAATTTTTCGTCACGAGTTAGTGCATTAATGGCCACGCACAATACCTTAATATTTCATAAGAGTTTCTATGGATAGCCCAACATCTCATAGCCGCGGTCATATATGGATATTCTGTCTTCTCCAGAGATGTGTATAGAGTCACATCTTGCGGAAATTACCGCTTTGAATCCCATTAAGAGTTATGAACTCAAGCTTAACCACTACACAGAGTACTACTCACCATAGGGATGGAATTGGAGCTAAAGTTTCTCTATAAAATTATAGAAAGTGCTCTTTGGCCAACCTGACAGCTTATTTTTACCACATTGAACCTTTTTTAAGAGATCTCCTATCCCAAGGGTTGGGTTCCCACTGCAGAAAGACCCTTTATAGGCAAAGTCCCATTCTTCTCGATGAGTTCAGGACCTTAGTCCTATTCATACCTTTCGTTAAGAAATCTCTAAGATTCTGCTCAGATCTGATAAAACTCAAAGAAATAACATCATAATAAAATAGCCATCTAACAAACTTTTGTCTCAATTTAATATATCTATCAGCTTTGGAATTCACCAATTTCTTTTTATAAAAATCAATTGCAGCTCGAGAATAGCACCGAATAGAAATAGATGGAATAGGAGTGGAATTCAAAAGAATAGATAATAATAGGTTCTTGAGCTATTCAGCTTCAAGACAAGTAGTGTCAAGGGTAACCAACTCAGCCTCTATCGTGCTTCTGGGTAAAGAGACTTATATGAAGACTTGATCAAGTGCAGTTGTGGGTTCAAATCTCACTTGAAACAAACTGTTTTTTTTTACTGTAGTTTTGTTTAGAGAAAAGAAATTTACTGTAGCAAACAAGTAATTTTTTTAAATTTATTGTAGCAAAAATAATTATTATATTGTAAAAAATAGTAATATTTTTTTTTTCAAATTACTGTAGCAAAAAACAATAAATAGAAAATAATTATACAGTAATAAAAACAATATTTTTTTAAAAAAAACTTAAGATATATCCTTTTATTTTAAAACGAATTAAAACATTTTTTTTTTAATTTAAGCAAAAAGGGATTTTATATGGTAGCAGAGCAGTAATTTTTTTTTTTAACCGTAGTTCACCCTAAATTATATATAATTAAGGATATGTAATTTAAACTATAAAGTTATGCAATTAAAATTTACAATGCTAATCCCGAAATATTTAAGTTATGATGTCAAACAAACAACAAAGTTATCTGACAAAATTATATGCAATATATAATTTTAAGATGGATTAGCACTCGTTAGAATTTTAATCACAATCAAATAGGGAATACACCTTAAATTGTTAGAAAAAGATATAAATAAAATTTGATTGTGATTAATTATCTAACTAATTTAGTGATAAAAATAAATTTGACTTACATATAAACGCTAAA
>CM055062.1:51341832-51440248 GCA_029204045.2 Tillandsia leiboldiana | reverse complement strand
AAGCAATGAACGAGATCAACGCAGGCAAGTATATATGGCAGTTCTCTGGAGTGATTGTATCCAAGTCTAAGGACCAGTTTGGTCCTGCTGCTACTTTCGCTTTTAGCTGCAGTTATCAGTAATAGAGTGTTTGACAATTATAACTATTGCAAATAAGGGAATAGAAACATTTACTGTACTGTCAATATTCTATAACAGCTGCTAGGCTGAGGGTAGCAGCGAACGAGAAAGCTGAAGCAGAGAAGATTCTTCAAATCAAGCGCGCCGAGGGGGAGGCAGAGTCCAAGTACTTAGCGGGCCTCGGGATTGCCCGGCAGCGCCAGGCAATCGTCGATGGGCTCAGGGACAGCGTGCTCGCCTTTTCTGAAAACGTGCCCGGTACTTCGGCAAAGGATGTTATGGACATGGTCTTAGTGACACAATACTTCGACACGATGAAGGAGATCGGCGCTGCTGCGAAGTCCACCTCAGTGTTCATCCCCCACGGGCCGGGCGCGGTTAGAGACGTTGCGGCGCAAATAAGAGATGGTCTCCTCCAGGCCAATAATACTCTCAACTGAGAGGATCATTCAGCTCAGTTGTTCATAGAGTGTGAACTTCTTTTGTTAGTTAGAATGATGGTTTCTTTCTGAGTTCTTATATATATATATATATATATAGGGTCCGGCTACTCTACTTTTATGAGTAAAAATTTTTTATACTCATAAGTTTTCATCCCTTGGATGAAGGAATATGTGGTTAGGATTATAGTAGTTCTTAAGATTTTTACTATTTTTTCAACAACCTAGTAAATTTTAGGAGAACTACTATCATTCTAACCGCGCATTCCTTCATCCAAGGATGAAAAAGTCATGAGTACAAAGAAGTTTATACTCATAAGAGAATAATAGCCCTACTCTATATATATATATATATATATATATATATATATATATATATATATATATATATATATATATATATATATATATATATATATTAGGCTAGAATACTATCGATAGCACCAAGTCATTGGTGCTATCAAGTTTTTAACTGTTGGATGAAAAAATATGCGGTTGGGATTATAATGGTCTCCTAGGGTTTACTAGGTGATTGGTTGAATAGTAAAACTATTAGGGGAACACTATAATCCCAACCGCATATCTTTTCATCCAACGGCTGAAAACACTATAGCATCAATTATTTGGTGTTATCGATAGTATTCTAGCCGGACTCTATATATATATATATATATATATATATATATATATATATATATATATATATATTATATATATATATATATGCAGTTTGCAATATGGTATTTGTCAAGGTGTGGATATGTCATTTGCATTTGGTACAAGATAATATTTATACAACTATTAGTCCCTTTTTTTGTATAGGTCAAAATACTTACAGATTTTTTTGTTTTGAATTTAACCTTTTGATTTGTTTGATTTAAGTTAGTCAAAGAACATTTTGACTTTAAATTTTAAATGTATTATTTATTTTTATAAATTTAATTAATATAAATTATGTAATTTTTACAACTATAAATTCACTAAAGTAAGAAATTAGGTTAGGTTTTATAAACAGTAAAATCAAACCTTTGGAAGGTCAGGTAGTTGGTTTAAAATAGTTTTTATTTTTGTGGTATTGTTGTAGATAATTATTGGTGTTGAAATTGTAGTATCACCACAACCGGGTCTTTTCTTAAAATAGTTTTATCAAATTATATATATATATATATATATATATATATATATATATATATATATATATATATATAATTGAGTTTCTATACTTGTAAAAGTAGTAAGTCATTAGTATTTGTGAATTTTTTATCTTTGTATGTAGAAATGTACGGTTAAAATTATAATGGTCTCCTAAAGTTTAATGGATGGTTGGTCGAATAGTATGACCTAAAGGATAGAATTAATCAAAGGGTTAAATTTAACGGTGAAAAACTTATAACCACCAAGTGCTTGGTGCTTTTAACAATACTGTAGTGGACTCTCTCTCTCTCTCTCTATGTATATATATATAGTCCGGCTATTATGCTTGTACAAACAACAAGCATTTTGTACTTATAAGTTTTCTACCGTTAGATCTATCATTTTGACTAATTTCATTCCTTTAATCATTTTATTCTACCAACAACTCATTTAACCCAAGGGGCTCACTATCATGCTAACTACACATCTTTTCATCCAAGACCTAAAAGCCTACAAGCACAAATCACTTGGTACTTATATATATATATATATATATATATATATATATAATTGAGCTCCTATGCCAGTAAAAGTATCAAATCATTAGTGTTTGTAAGTTTTTGGCCTTTAGATGTAGAAATGTGCGGTTAAAATAATAATGATCTTCTAAAATTTGGTGGGTGATTGGTGAAACAGTATAATCTAAAATGATGGAATTAATTAAAAGATTAGATCTAATGTCGAAAATTTTACTAGCCCTAAGTGCTTGTTACTTTTAAAGGCAACGTAGCCCGACTTTATATATATATATATATATATATATATATATATATATATATATATATATATATATATATATATATATAGTAGAGCTTGTATATTTTTAAAAGCACAAGAGAAACTATGTTTATGAATTTTTTAGTATTGGATTTGCATTGAGATTTGTGCAATCATAAAGTCAACTAAAGAGAGAGAAAGAAAAAGTACAATTGCACTAATCTCAATGCAAATTTAATGGTAAAAAATTCACAAGCATGGTTGGACTTGTATTTTTAAAAATATATAAGCTCTTCTCTCTCTCTCTCTCTCTCTATATATATATATAGAAAGAGAGAGAGATAGAGAGAGAGAGTCCGGCTACTATGCTATCGATAGCACCAACCCCTTAGATCAACTCGTTTGATCATTTTCACCCGTTAAATTTTACTATTTTTCCAACCACTGATTAAACCCAAGGGACCCACTATCATCTCAACCACATATCTTTTAATCTATGAGTTAAAAATTTAATAGCACCAATGACTTAGTGTTATTAATAGCATTCCAGCCTATATATATAAAATTGAGTTCAACTATTTTTATGAGTATGATCAACTTCGTACTCATAAGTTATTTTCAAGTTTTCAAATCGACAATTTATATCGTTAAATATAATTTAGAGTATTTAAAATTTTTAAAAACAAAATTTTATAATTTTTTAATCAAAATATTTTAAAATTAATAATTTTTAACCGCTGATATTAAATATTTGCTAGTTTAACGGTGTAAAAAAATCGGAATATATTGCATTTTTAATAGAAAATTTTATTCACTATCTAGATAGAGATCTATAACTCCGATCTTCTATTTTTAGAAAGTCGTCCGATTTTGATCATTCTTTTTATACTCATTTGATAAACTTTATTATAATTTTAAAAAAGTATGAAATTTTTTTTCTAGAAGTTTAAAGTACTTTAGATAACATTTAATAATATGCATCGTCAATTCAGAAACACTATCATCAAAAATAATTTATGAGTATGAAAGGGCCTATACTCATAATATTATAATAATCCTACTTATATATATATATATATATATATATATATAGTCCGACTACTGTGCATGTACAAGCACCAAGCAATTGGTGTTTGTAAATTTTCTACCGTTAGATCTAATCCTTTGATTAATTCTATCCCTTAGATCATACTATTCCACCAACCAGCCACTAAACCCAAGGGGCCCACCATCATCCTAACCGCACATTCCTACATCCAAGAGTAAAAAACTCACAAGCACAAATAACTTGGTACTAAGTCATTGATGCTTGTAAGTTTTCAGTCCTTAGATGAAAAGATGTGTAGTTAGAATGATAGTGAGTTCCTTGGATTTATGGGTGGTTAGTAGAATAGCATGATCTAAGAATTGAAATTGGTCAAAGAAATAGATCTAACGGTAGAAAACTTATAAGCATCAATTGCTTAGTGCTTGTACAAGTATAGTAGCTGAACTTTATATATATATATATATATATATATATATATATATATATATATATATATATATATATATATATATATATATATATATATATATATATATATAGTCCGGCTACTATACTATCGATAGCATCAAATATTTGGTGTTATCAAATTTTCTACTCTTAGATTAACTTCTTTGATCATTTTCATCCATTATATTTTACTGTTTTCCCAACCACCAATTAAACCCAAGAGGCCCACTATCATATCAATCACACATCTTTTAATTTAAGGATTAAAAACGTAATAGCATCAATGACTTGATGCTATTAATAATATTCCAGTGTAGCTCTTTCTCTCTCTCTCTCTCTCTCTCTCTCTCTATATATATATATATATATATATATATAAACTAAGCTCCTATATTTTCGAAAGCATATAGAGTTCGGCTACTATACTTAAAAAAGCACTAAATAATTGATCCTTATAATTTTTCTCCTTTTAGATCTATCCCTTGGATCATGTTATTCTACCAATCACCCATTAAATCCAAAGATCCCATTATTATTCTAGCTATACATCTTTTTATTCAAGAACTAAAAATCTATGATTATCATTGAGTTGATATTTTTAAAAGCATAGAGTCTCACTATTATACTATCGATAGCACTAACCACTTAGTGTTACCAAAATTTTCACTTAGATATATTCTTTTGATTATTTAATCTCTTAAATCATACTATTTTTTTCAACCACCCATTAAATCGGTTTTACTAATTAATAAATCACATATTTCTAAATTAATTTTATTAATTAATATTGTATAATTAAAATCTAATCCCGATGTGATCTAAATCACGTAAATTACCAACAAATATATTTTTCTAATATCAATATAGTAAAATTAAAATATATTTTAATATATGTGATTTACACAATATAAAAACTCTATAGATAAAAAAATTACAAAATTTAGATTTTAAAATTTTAAATTTTTTTGTACAAGATTTATGCAACACAGTGTATGAAACAATATCATCTTAGTTCTTACTATTTTATTTTCTTTTTATTTATTGATTTATTTAATTATTTCTCTATTTTTATTAATTTATTTAAATTATTTTAACAGATTTTTTTCAAATCGTTTTTACATAAATATTTATAATTTAATTACTAATAAGCCGGTATATATAAATTTACGTGGCATATATACCAATTTTAATTATTTTTATTTAAATAAATGAAATTGTTAAAATATTTTTATATAATTTTATTTAATAAATATCATACTAATAAAATTATATAAAAATATAAACTAAAATTTATTATTAAAATATTTTTATATCCGGGTCTTTCACTAATTTTAATTAAATTTTGGTTAAATTTTAAAATTATTTTAAATTAAAATAAATATTTAAAAGACAAAAAATCATTAACTATTATATATCCCCATCGAAATGGAATAATACGGGGCGTATATTCCTCTTTCTCTTTCCCACGATCTCAATCCAACGGTCATCAGTCCACGATCATGCAACATCGTACGGTCAATATTAACCGTCACGTTCAATATATATATATATATATATATATATATATATATATATATATATATATATTTTGCATATAGTCCCCAATTTTTTTTTTTTTTTTACAAATATTAGTCTCCTAAAATATAAAATTATAAGAATAATTTTATAGGCGTGTGTCACGTGAGCGCTAAACTATTCATTATATTTAGACACGTGTTTAAAATATGATACGAAATAAAATTAATTTTATAAAGAGCAATGCTACATGTACACTCCGAAGGGGTGTACATCATACACCTCCACCATTTTAATGGTGGCGATATTTTTTACGGGTCACATCGAGTGACCCATCATCACACCCCCACCCTTAGATGGGTGGGGTGTATAATGTACACCCCGAAAGGGGTGTACACATAGCATTTTCCTTTTATAAATATAAATTTTAAAAGAATAATTGTAAAATAAAAAATTATTGGGAGCTAATTGTAAAAGAAGTTCGAAAAAAATAAAAAAATGAGCCTAATTCGATCTCAACCGTCAAAATAAGCGAGCACTCTAATCGAACGGCTATGATCGTTCACGATAACACTGATATAATCCTATTAGCTCATTTCGTAATTTCTAAATTAATTAATATAAAAGTGTAGGGTTTCTAATTGCTGGGTCTCCGACGCATAAATTCTCCCTCCCATTTCATTTCCCCTCCGCGCCGCCGCTTCTTCGTCTCCGATCGGATTTTAGGGTTTCCTCTTTGATCTCGATCGAAAGGGATATGGGTCCGGGTCTCTACTTCGAGATCGGCAAGAAAGCGAGAGGTAATTCATACTAATTTCCCCTAATTTTTTGCATTAATCTGGTGCTGTTTTTCTTTTTTAATGCGATTTGATCTTTTTTGATCGATTTTTCGGTTTATTTTTGTCGATTTCGTATAGATCTTCTCTACAGGGACTACCACACGGATCAGAAGTTCACAGTCACGACCTACACCTCGACTGGAGTCGTGAGTGCTTATTCTTTTCTATTTTTTGATCATTTTTAGCTTACTTTTATAATTTTAGGGTGATCGGCGTTTTGCATTATGACTATTGTTGTGATCGATCTGTGGGAGATGTTTAGGGTTTTGTTCTTGTAATGATTGAGCTGCTTTATATATGCGAACAAATGGGTTACTTTTTGCGATTTTTTTTTGCGGTTTTGTGGGTAGGTCACTTTAAAATTTGTGGGAACTAAGAAATAAATGCTTGATTAATTGTTTGGCTCCAAAAAAAAATCATAAATTTAAGTGAGAATGTTTAGTAAGGATCGCTTTAATTGAATGTTCTGCTTAACTTTTATTACATGGTTACATTATGAAGATATAACTATTTGACTATTTCCTATCCAAAATCATTGTCTATGAGAAATTGTTCCAGTTGCAATCTGAGTATTTTCGGAAATGTTTAAAAGCCTAAATTTTCTGAATGGTGATCTTGGACTCTTATTGAAATATTTTGTTGTTCACAAATGTGTCTTGATTTCCTATATAACTGGTTTTGTGCATAAAGGTGAAAACATTTATAATGGTGACTTGGCAATCAGACCCATTGAAACGGATAATTCATCTTTTAAGCCGTCAAGGAATGTGAGCTGTAGTTATTCCTATTTTTATGGGTATCATAATTATGCTTAAATCAGAAAGGAATGCCATTATTTTACATGTATGCAGATCATACATATAAATTTTGACGTAGGGCATATTTAGTATGTTACTTATTATTATTTCGGAAGATTAAGCTTAAGGGCTTGCAGATGACACAGTCCATGCATTCCTAACTGTCGGAAATTGTTTTAAGTATTTGCTAATTCAAACATTTGATAGATCATCCATAAATTTGATGGCTGTAACAGATTGACTAAGAATTGCCTTTTGTGCTATGCTCTTGCTCATTTTAAATTCTTGTTGTCTGCTTATTGCCAATGCCAGTTTAGGATGAAGTCTGTGTAGAATAATGTCTACAGTGCATTACGAATGATAAGTGGTTTTCCTACTGGAAATGTATAAGTTATTGTATAAAAAACTGAAACATATCTAAAATACCTCGGAACTTCTGACTCATATTTCTTTTTTGTAGTAAGACTTGTATAAAATTCTTCTATACAAGCATGTCTTATATGGACATGCAACATATTTTTCTATTTTTTGTAGTTCATTTTATTGTGTATGAACTTGGTTTTTCCCTCAGGTGTGAATCATCTAATTGTCTTGTTGCCCACCGTACTTTATAGTCCAGCATTTAAATTATGCCCATCTTATAGTCCAGAACTCTCTCTCTCTCTCTCTCTCTCTCTCTCTCTCTCTCTCTCTCTCTCTCTCTCTCTCTCTCTCTCTCTCTCTCTCTCTCTCTCTCTCTCTCTCTCTCTCTCTCAACTAAATACATTCGAATGTCTAAATCTATCTTTTCATGCATTCTGCCTATTAGAAGTTGTAAAGTAAGGGCTCTTAGTATTTAACATATATTTTTAATGTTTTTTAATTAATATTTTTCCTTTTTTTTCTTGACATTGTAGTTTGTGTTTAAGATTTGTTTAGTTGATTTTCATATCTCCTTCTATCTGGATGTTGCTTTTTGACTTGTGTCGGTTATATAATATAGCCTTTTGTTACTCCTTGCAGGCAATTACTGCTTCAGGCACAAAGAAAAATGAGTTGATTTTTGGTGAGATCCAGTCGCAGCTAAAGAACAAAAATATCACAGTTGATGTCAAAGCAAACTCGGACTCAAGTGTAATGTCCCAACCTTCTCCCCTTCCCCCAGAAAAAGCTGTCTTTCTACTTTAGCTTTTTTATTATACCTACTTGCTATATGTCTGATACTTTGGCGCAATTTTCTAGTAACACACTTTTTTCTATAATGGATTATGTAGTAAAATATTTGAAGCATCATGTTCTTCAAAAATTTATCTAATCAAATACTAAATAGTTATTTATTTTGTACTTTCGACCAGCTTTTAGCAACAGTTACAATCGATGAGCTTGCCACACCAGGACTGAAGTCAGTTTTCAGCTTCGTGGTCCCAGATCAGAGGTCTGGAAAGGTAAGCTAACTTTCTTTTTCATTGTCAATTTCACAGATTCACAGATTGAATAAAATGTTCAATTAGTTGGCCCTATGGAATTCACTGTATCCCTCGCTATTTCAGGTTGAACTCCAGTATTTACATGACTATGCGGGAGTAAATGCTAGTATTGGATTGACCGCCAACCCGATTGTTAACCTTTCTAGTGTGGTTGGAACTAAAACTTTCGCTGTTGGTGCTGATGTTTCGTTTGATACTGCTAGCGGGAACTTCACCAAGTATAATGCTGGATTGAGCCTCACTAAGGAAGATCTTATTGCTGCTTTGACACTGTAAGTGACTCTGAAACATTCTGTGTTAGATTGTTTGTATGCTACACTCATGATTTGTATTATTTGGTAATATGGGGATGTTGAAGTTTTGAATTTATAATTAGTTCGAGTTGTTCACTGAAAATGTTTGCTGAAGAATGTGCTAAATCTATTGATAGTTCTTGAACTTTTGACTTGTTACAATTTCCTTTATAAATAATTTTTACTTAAACAGATTGGCCTAAATGTTATTTTATTTCTGCAATGTAATATCTGAATTTGTTTTCACTAAAGGGAAGACCTTAACGCGGAATACACACATTTGCCTGCACTTTGTTTAATAACTTTTAACTATAAACATGTCAAGTGCACATCTCCTAACAAAGACACAAGGGATTTTTGGACAAAATTGATCTCGAAATAACATTACAAAATCAGATCAGATTTGGACCTAATCATTTTTAGGTAAAACTTTCTCAGGGTCTTCATCTTGTATCACAATAAGACAAAAGGGCAGGGACTACTTGGCTGCTTGCCTATTTTATCCATGATGATTTTATATTAATACACATCCCATAATTTGTAATGATGAGCATTATATATGTTATCAGATTTTGCGGATGCTTAGCAATTTAATGTTGTTCGCGCGCTCACAAATTTGCTTACAGGAACAACAAAGGAGACAGCCTCGGCGCCTCCTACTACCACCTGGTGACCCCACTGTCGGGCACGGCGGTTGGGGCGGAGCTGACCCACAGCTTCTCTACCAACGAGAACACCCTCACCTTCGGGACCCAGCACATGCTGGACCCGCTCACCACGGTAAAAGCCCGTTTCAACAACTACGGCAAGGCGAGCGCGCTGATCCAGCACGAGTGGCGGCCCAAGTCGTTCTTCACCGTCTCGGCCGAGGTGGACACGAAGGCCATCGAGAAGAGCTCCAAGGTCGGCCTGTCTCTCGTGCTCAAGCCTTGATTTTTGGAAAAAACAAAAGAAGAATAGAAAATTGCAAAAAAAAAAAAGAAAAAGAAGAAGAAAATTTGGAACCATATTGGAATGTTGCTTCCATTTCAGCTTTGTGGTGGAATGGAATAAATTTGGTGGAAACAAAACCAAGGCCCCCCCCAAAGGGTTGTTATTTTCGGTGGCACCATTTTGATTTCTCATGATGAGCTTTCCATTTTTCTCTCCTCGGAAACTATTTTTTTTAAAAGCAATGCTGGGGCTTTGCATTTCTTGTTTCGAATGTCGGTGCTGTGAAATAATTCTGCATGCTACAAAGAGGATGATGGTTCCTTAAATTAAGTTCTCATCTTTCGACCTCAATTCTTGGTGAACTTGCCATGATACCTGACTTTTTATCGATATATTCTGATGCGCGTTTTTTCTTTTTTACTTTGATTGTTTTTCATCTTGACCTTTTATGAGGAGAATTTTGTAGTTTTCTGTCATCATGTTGAGTTGTGATTGCATGTTTGGATCCAGGAACAGCTAAGTAGTGCTTGATTGGTGATTTTGTTGGTTATTATAGCATAAATTATTGCTGTTGTTAAATATGGTTGTACCGTTCTAAGATGGTGCTAGATCTAAATGTGGAGATTTTTTTTTACTAATATTAGTTTAATATAAAATTATAATATTGTTTTTGATTAGTAAATTATGTTTTCCCTCATCTGTGCACTAATATTGTAAGTGTAAATCTTATATTCTGGTCCTTTTGTGGTTAGAATTAACTCACAAGTTTAGTTAGATTTTATTTTTTTTATTTTTTTTTTTTTTAAAAAAAACTAAACACCCAGATATTTTTCTTTAGACTTGAATTTTAGCTCTTTTGCAAAGTAGGTGTCTGAATTTTAAATATTTGAAATTAGACATCTAAAATTTTAAAAACTAATTTTATGGATCTTTCTCTCAACCAAAGTTGTTAATTATTTGATCATTTTGATTGGCCATCTATCTTGCACATAATTTTGTAAGCAAGAGTTCAGAATATAAAAGATAATTTGTTTTAATTTTACTTCCAATTTTAATTAAATTTATCTTTCGATTTCTATTGTCTTTTTTATTTCTTAGAATAGAAGAAACGAAATTTTCTTTTTATAAGATTATATACAAAATATACAGTTAAAACAATTGTGTAATATAAATTTTAGGGTCTAATTGCTAAAATTGAAAGTTTAGAGATATCAAAGAGCCAAAGTTCCTAGTACCTCAATATACCTTTTTTTTTTCTCTTTTCCATTTTGTTTCCTTGTATTTTTTTATTTTATTTTTTTTGTGTGTGTTTTAAAGTTGAAGTTATTACCTACTCTTGAACTTTACAACGGTAATAAAATAAAATTCAATCGATTGTGTGATAAAAAATTTAAAAATTAATATTCGAGATTTTAAATTGAAAACTTACTTACTTTACATTGAAAAGAAAAAAAAAAAAAAGCAGCACTGTTATTATTACAGCACTGCCACTACTACTTTCCAATTCTTCTTATCCCTTAACTCTGACACAACTGCAACACAAAACCATCTCTCTCTCTCTCTCTCTCTCTCTCTCATCTCCAATGGCCGCTGCCGCCGCAAACTCCGCCGTACGCCACATCCCCGCCGCCGCCGCCGCCGCCGCCGCCGCCGCTTCCCGCCGCCACGTAAGCATCTCATTCCCCTCCCTCTCTCTCTCTCTCTCTCTCTCTCTCTCTCGTTTCTGAATTTGGTTGGTGCTGACGTGGCAGGCGGCGGTGGCGATGTGTCGGCCGTGCTCCCTCTCGATGAACGGCTGCGGCGGCAGCGGCGGCGAGCAAACGCCGCTGGAGATCTGCGAGACGCGGACGCTCCCGGCGGCCTCCACCGCCGAGTCGGCGGCGGCGCAGCTCGGATCTGCGGTGGCGGCGCTCAACTCGGAGCCTCCGCACTCCGGCTCCGGCATTATTCGGGTCGAGGTAACAATGCGTCCCTCCACAATCCATTATCTTTTCTATGATGACAAGTGTGATTAAATATTATTATTTAAATTAAATGTATTATTATTATTTTATTTTAGAGTTACATTTAATATTTATCATAATATTAAATAAAATATAGTATTCAGACAAAATTATTACAGTGGACTAATTAGTATAGAAGAATAAAATTTATTATTAAGGTTTTAGGTAGAATATGATATATAACATGATCTGATTTATTATTAGAGCAATTGGAATTATTTGGAACCGGGCCAATAGGAATAAAATATTCGGGATAAGATATCCGCTCCGCTTTCTCTCCCGCGTCTTTACCTTATCCGTCCAATCTCGTTCCGTCTCGTTGGCGCTCTTTTGGGCGCGTATAATTGGTCGCGGAGGCAAGCATGTGGGTCCCACACCTTAATCTAATTGCTCAAAAATACATAACCAACAAATATATATATATATATATATATATATATATATATATATATATATATATATATATATATATTCCGATTATTATCCTTCTAATAAAAATATTAAATACTTGGTGTTTGTAAATTTTTTATTATTTTAATTAATTTTATTTTTTAAATCATACTATTTCACCAACCACTCACTAAATTTAAGAGACACGCTATTATTCTAACCATACATTTTATCATCTCAGGATTAAAAGTTCTCGAGCACCAATGCCTTGGTATTTTTAAAAATATAAAAAGTTAATTCTCTCTCTCTATATATATAGTACGACTGGAATACTATCGATTGATGTTACTAAGTTTTCAGTCCTTAAATGAAAGGATGAAAGAATATATATATATATATATATATATATATATATATATATATATATATATATATATATATATAAAATACCAATTACTTAGTAATTATAAGTTTTTCACTGTTGAATCTATTTTTTTAATTAATTCCACTCCTTACATCATGCTATTTCACCGAACATTTACTAAATCCTAAGAGCCCATTATTATTCTAATTATTTATCTTTTTATCTAAGGGCTCAAAACTTACAAACACCAATAACTTAATATTTTTAAAAATATAGGAACTCAACTATATATATAGTAGAGCTTATATAATTTTAAAAGAATAAGGCCAAAATATGTTTGTGAATTTTTTACTATAGAATTTGCATTGAGATTTGTGCTATTATAAAGTCAACTAAAGAGTGAGAAAGAAAAAATACAATAGTACAAATCTCAATACAAATCTAATGATAAAAAAATTACAATTATATTCGGACTTGTACTTTTGAAAGTATATAATTTTTTGGATGACGTGATTTGTGATTATGATAATAGTGGGTCCCTAGCGGGTGTTTAGTTTGGATAAAAAAAGGGTTATACCCTTTTTGTACCCAAACAAGATGGGATTAGGGGTTGGGGGGGGGGGGGGTGATACGTTTTTTTTTTTCTTCTTTATTTTTTATTATTTTTTTTATTTTTACGTTTTTTTTTTCTTTTTTTTTTATTTTTTTTATTTTTTTATTTTTACGGTTTTTTTTTCTTTTTATTTTTATTATTTTTTTTATTTTGTTTTTACACGCGTCCAGGGCGACTTTTTACCCCCTTTTTTTTACTTTATTAATTCTAAAAAATATTTAAATAAATTTTTTTATTTTATAAATTTTAAAATTTTTAACTTTATTTTTTAATATATTTAAATATTTTATTTTATTTTTTAAAAAATTTATTAATTTTAAAATTTTAAAATTTATTTTTTTTATTTTTACGTTTTTTTTTCTTCTTTTTATTTTTTTTATTTATTTTTTATTTTTTTATTTTTACGGTTTTTTTTTCTTTTTTTTTTATTATTTTTTTTATTTTGTTTTTACACGCGTCCAGGGCGACTTTTTACCCCCTTTTTTTTACTTTATTAATTCTAAAAGATATTTAAATAAATTTTTTTATTTTATAAATTTTAAAATTTTTAACTTTATTTTTTAATATATTTAAATATTTTATTTTATTTTTTAAAAAATTTATTAATTTTAAAATTTTAAAATTTATATAATTTTTTTATAAAATTTTTTAAATTTAAAAATTTAAATTTTTGCTCCCATTTAAAATTTAAAAATTAATTTTTTTTGCACACACTTAAAATTTTTATAAAAAAATTAAAATTTGAATAAATTTTTGAAACTTTAATTTATAAGAAAAAATTAAAAGAAGAAGAACATTTTAGTATTTTAACACAAAAGTCAACTTTCTATTTCTCTTATTCTTTAATCACTTCCAAACACTATTTTTCTTATATATAGAACTAAACTAAAATCCAACCAAACACAAATTTATAATTATTCCAGCTTGTTCCAAAAGTTATACTTATTCCTGATACTACTAAATCTCTCTTATATCTTAACCAAGCGAGGCCCTAGGATTTAGTGGGTAGGCTACTATATTATTAATAGCACCAAATCATTGGTGCTATTAAGTTTTTAACTCCTAGATGAAGTGATGTGTGGTTATGATGATAGTGGGCTCCTAGGGTTCAGTGGGCGGTTGAAAAAATAGTATGATCTAAGGGATGAAAATAATCAAAAGGGTAGATCTAGTGGTGCAAAACTTGATAGCACTAAATGTTTGGTATTATCGATAGCATAGTAGCCGGACTTATATATATATATATATATATATATATATATATATATATATATATATATATATATATATATATATATATATATATATATATATATATATAGAGAGAGAGAGAGAGAGAGAGAGAGAGAGAGAGAGAGAGAGAGTTTATATGCTTTTAAAAGCACAAGCTTTTACCATTAGATTTGTATTGGGATTTGTATTTTTTACTTTCTCTTTCTTTCTCTCTTTTTAGTTGACTTTACAAAAATACAAATCTCAATACAAATTTAATGGTAAAAAATTCACAAGCATGAATGTGCTTGTGCTTTTAAAAGCTCTACTCTCTCTCTTTCTCTCTCTCTCTCTCTTTCTATATATATATATATATATATATATATATATATATATATATATATATATATATAGTATGGCTGCTATGCTATCAATAGTACCAACCACTTGGTGCTACTAAGTTTTCCGCTGTTAGATTTACTCTTTTAATCATTTTTATCCTTTAGATCATATTATTTTTCCAACCATCTACTAAACTCTAGGGGTCTACTATCATCCTAACCACACATTGCTTTATTTAAGGGTAAAAAAAATTCAATAGTACTAATAACTTAGTGCTATTAATAATATAATATTATAGTACTAATAATTTAGTGCTATTAATAATGGAAAATGCTATGTGTACACCCCTTTCGGGGTGTACATCATACACCCCACCCATCTAAGGGTGGGGGTGTGATGATGGGTCACTCGATGTGACCCGTAAAAAATATCGGCACCATTAAAATGGTGGAGGTGTATGATATACACCCCTTCGGGGTGTACATGTAGCATTGCTCATTAATAATATAATATCTTAGTTATATATATATATATATATATATATATATATATATATATATATATATATGACTTATTTAAATTATAAATTAATTTGAATTAACTATCTAATTTTTCAAACTCGAAGAATTCTAAGTTTGCCGATTAGTTGAGTCGAATCAATGAGGCCCCTTAGATGAAGGGGGCCCCACAGGCACGAATCGGCGAGAATAACAAGACTACAAAATTTTGAATTTACTATTTAATATTTTAATTTATTTAATTTGAATCAGCCAGTATTATTTGAACTTTAAATTGAATGCATCATTTATTTTTATAGATTTGGTTAATATACTTAATGTAATTATCGCAACTATAAATTTATTGAAGTATTTAATTTTTAAAATTAAAATATTATTAATTTAGTCAAATTAAATAAATTAAAATGATAAAAAATAAAATAAAAATTTTAAAGAAAAATAATAAATTCTAAGTTGTCTATAGTTTGGAAAATCTTTATATGTTTTAGCTGAAAATAATTAATAAGATTCTTAGATATAAGTTTATAGTGTAAAATTTATATCTAAGTTCTCGGTGTATAGATAGGATTAGGGGTGGCAATCTAGCTCGCTGTTCGCGAGTCAGCTCGCGTTCGGCTCGAAATGAGTTCGAGATCGAATCGCTCGTTTAGTAAACGAGCCGAACACGAGCCGAAATTTTCAGCTCATTTAATAAACGAGCCGAACACGAGCTGGGATCAACTCGCTCGTGTTCGACTCGATAACCGCTCGAATATATATATATATATATATATATATATATATATATATATATATATATATATATATATATATATATATATATATATATATATATAAACTTTACTATTTAGATTTTAGACCATCAAGTTTTTATGAATTTTAATTATTAGATTAAAATTTTAATTTTTTAATTTTTTTTTAAACTTTACACCTAATAGTAGGAATGAAAATTAAATTTATTGTTCGCGAGCCAGCTCGTGTTCGGCTCGTTAATAAACGAGCCGAACACGAGCCGAATTTTTCAGCTCGATATTTAAACGAGCCACCTCGTGTTCGGCTCGTTTATTAAACGAGCCGAACACGAGCCGACCGGCTCGCTCTCTCGTTGACACCCCTAGATAGGATTGCTCATATCAATATTATTTTTAGTTGGGTGTACTGCAGATGCAACTAATATTATTTTTAATTTTATTACCAATTAGTAACACTAATATAAGCATAATATAGATATCAACAATACCAAATTTTTACTAATACTAGCTTAATTATTAGTGTTAATTTTATTGAATTTTAAATTAAAGCCAACGTGAATTAGTTCGAGACAAAAATTGATCTGAATCTTTCATGCTCATTTTAATTTCAAGTTGAATACCAGTCGAATCGAAATGCTTTCAAATTAATTTTGTGCTGATCCAACTCGCTTGTATTCGGATTGTTCACTTCTAATTACTTCGAACAATGGTACATAAAAATAATTTTGTGTTGCTCGTATCTTTATTTTTCCTTTATTTTTTTAGGTGTATAATTTTTTTGGAAATGAAGTTTGATTGAAACTATATAAAAATATGTATCTCTGTTTTACAAAGAGACCATAAAAATTAGGCTAATTTGTATAAAAAATTTATAGGTTTTGTATTTTTACAAAAGTGAGCTTTTTATATATATATATTTTTAATTTGTAGAGATTCGATCCGAATTTTTTAGAAATTATACAAAATACTGTTATTTTTTTTTTTCTCTTTTTCCTCTCGTTTATTTTTCTCCGCTTGAGTTTCTTTCCGAGCCCGTTGCCTCGCTCCCCACGCCATGCCACCTTTGCCCTGCGCAACGTCCAAACTGCCGCCGCCCCTACTGTCACGCCCCGGGGTCGAAACTGCGATCCGGGCTTGCCAACAGATCCGTCACCTATGCTAAAACCCGTATAGGCGAAGCGTCTAACCTGCAAAAAAATAGTACTATAGCTACACAAATATCAGAGCGGAAATGAAATGCTGTAAAATAAAATCCAATCACTGAACAGTATGAAATAAAGTACAATATCCATCTCCTCAAATACAGATAATCGTCATACAATGTCCTCAGTACAGCATCTCTCAACTATAAAAGGAGATAAACTAAAACTATAGTACATCAGTCTCAACATCAGTCTCTCCAAATACAAAAGATCTATCTCCAAAGAAAACAGTATAAAACCAGCCAACAGCTACCAGAAATCTCCAACCAGGGGATACAGCTACACTCCTCGGGTGATAAAGATCTAGCTCGTGACTTCCTCGCCTCGGACAACGACCGAAGATCAGCAACTCCCAAAGAGGACTCTGCAAAACAGGGGGGAAGAAAAGAAAGGAAAAACAACAATAGGGGTGAGAACCACTAGTAAACCAGTAGCCTCCCCCTGTGGGTAAAGCCTCAAGCTCCAGCGTACCCACTAAGTCTACTAGAGGCAAGAAAAGGGCAAATGGTAAAGCTGTGAACAGAACTACTGAATAGGAGGGAAAACCACTACTAGTATGCCTCTAAATGCAATACTGGAAGAAATAACTGTATGAATGCATCAGTATCTAGAAGCCTGCCAAGATAACCCAATCCGACCACCAGTGGGCACTGGTACTGCCTGCTCTGCCTGCCGCAACGGGTATGCCAGCCTATGCATAACACCGAAGCAAAGGAGTCTCAAGGACTCAAAGTCTGTCTGACGCACACTCCGGAGTGGCACTCGAGGGGAGCGACCCACACGAGTAAAGTATCACTGTATCAAGCATCTCTGTAACCACTGTCTCATAATAGCAGGACTGGATCATGACTATGATCAAAGTGGGAAACTCCGTCCACTAATGAAACCCGGACCCGATGCAATAGTACTCAAAAAGTGGGAAATACCATCCACTAGAGAAATCTGATACCCAATCTGATGCAATAATAAACATCCGGTCAACCGCCCAAAGTCCGCGGTCACCGCAATAACCCACAACCCACAATTGGATAAAATAACCAAGATCCGGTCAACCGCCTACTGTCCGCGGTTGCCGCAAGAACCCATAATCCAACATCAAGTACACCATGTTCCTGACCCTCAGGTCCCGGCTACACTATCCCAAACCTCTGCTCGAACTCGAGCAACACGACTCAAAAGTCTAAATAAGAAGGAGAAAGAAAGCCATCATGGTTTCTCCTAAGTCAAATCCCAATATGATAGTGTAGCAATAAAATAGTGGCCTATCTGGATGTCCAAATAAGCATGCAAAAGTCCTCAGCAATGTGAAAGGGAGAATATGTCCAATAACAGTTTTACAAGTGTAATAATTAATAATATCCACATGAATATAACAATCATGCTAAAATCATCAGTCAACTACACATGTATAACCCCTGATCCATAATAAATCCCAAGGTGAAACCCGCGCATGGATATGTCGTCATGTCCCCAACAATTAGTCCATTTAACCAATTCCCATAAGATTTATGTGATATTACGGCATGTTAATTATCACTATTAATACGTCTCCTGCAATCATGTTTCTTCGATAATATTATCCCAATACAATTCCAAACATGATATATCCACATAATTAATCTCAAATAATAGGCTCACATTTATTGCAGTCAAACATGCATGGTAATCAAATAATGAGTTCAATAGTGGGTTTCTCTACTAAACTTAGTGAGCAAGTCAGAAGTAGAGGCATGCAACAACCACCCACCTCGAAAAGCGCGCACAACACCAAAAGAGACCACTCGCTGCCCGCTGTCCTCTAACACAGCACTCCACCAAAATCTGTGTCCCACTGCACAGAACAATGCGCACAATTAAACTCAAAACTGTACAATTAACCACTGTCCAAAATCAGCCCCCAAAAAGGCTAAATATCACCTCTGTCCAGTCCTCAAGAAAATCCAGAAAATTCACGGTCGCGTTCCTCGCGAAAAGTAGCCCCAAAACGACTATTTAAACGCCCAGATCTGATACCTGTAGACCAAGATAAAAATAAAACACCGCTGCACCTCAAAACCTTCCAAATCAGAATTCCTGTAGCAATCAGTCCAAGAAAAGCTTAATTATCACCTTCTAAACAATTTCCAAAAATCTCAGAAAAATCACCACTGTGTTCCTCGCGACGAGTAGATCAAAATCGAGTCGTGAAACGCCTTGATCCGATGTTCCTAGGCTGAGATATAAAATCGACAAGCCGGTGCTGTCCAAAATCCATCACAGAAAAATGGGGGTCAAAGATGCCTCGGGAAACGTGCCAAAAGTGCGAAACGGAGCGAAGCGATCAGCACGAAAATCGAAGCCTTACCTCTTAGGAACACGCTGTCGAAGAAATCGTCCAAAAACTCCTCATGGTTTGCTCACAGCGAATTTCCGACTGAACTGTGACGGTAATTGGCCGAAATGGGGAGAAAACCGAGGCGAACTGTAAAATTGATGTCGCCGTTGCCGAGCTTCCAGAAATTCCGGGGATCCACCATTAGAACCAGAGCACCAAGGGGAACAAACTTCATATAGAACACTCCCTCCCATTCACTCTCTAAGCTTCGGAAAAAGGAGAGGAAGAGAGGGGGGGGGGGGGGGGGGGTGGAGGTATTTATAGGCCCACCAAAAGAAATCAAGAAATGCCCACTGTGTCCCCGGTTTCGGGCGCCCGAAACTTTCGGGCCCCCGAAACTTTCGGGCCCCGAAACCGGGCGCACACAGTGGCCCGGCCCAACTCGGCCCACGTCGCACACCCGATCCGGCCGGACCGCCTACCCGTCCGACCCGCTCCTCGCGCTGACACGTGCCCCCAAACACGGGACAGCTGATCCGACCGATCACCTCGCGCCGCGTGGCGCACCCTGGTCAACGGGGCAGTTGGCGCCCGCCAATGGCGGGCCGCCACGTGGCGCCCGCGTGCGCCACCTCCCCGCCGTGCCCGCCACGCCAGCCGGCCGCCGCCTGCCACGCCTGCCAACCGCCGCCTGCCACGCCACCTGCCCCGCCGCACGCGCACAGTGACGTGCCCAATCCCCGCACGCCACGTGTCCAGGCCACACACTCGCTGCACCCGGTGCACAACAACCCCAAACACCGAACCAATGATCTGCTGCCACGTGTCTTCCACCGGTCCACCGTGCACCACGAGGATTTCCATGAACCGCGCCTTGCAAGCCACCCAATAAGAGGACGCCACGTGTCACCCCGATCCGGTGCACGCCGGCCGCGTGGACTGCGCACCCGCGCGCCCACGCGCCCTGCCCGCCGCCGCTCTCCGCCGCTGCCCGCCGCCGCCGCCGCCGCCGGCGATCGCCGGAATCACTGTTCCGGCGGTGAACAGTAACCCGAGCTCAAAAATGACAAGTGGGTAGTCCATTTTGACCGTTTTCGCGCGCTGAATCCAAATTTGACGTCCGATTTGCCAAATTCCAACTCTAAAAATTGCCGAAGGCACCCGGAAATGTGTTCTTAGCCCAAATTTCGCGCGGAGCCCAATTTTAATATCCGTTTCGCGCGAAACCACTTCTAAACCCTCCACGGGATTCTCCGATCACTCACATGATCCATTTAAGCCCCGAAGTCCAACACTTATGCCCAATTATGCCCCAAACACCTCCAACACACCATGTAAGCCTCCAATAGCCACCCCAATGCACTGCAGCAGCTCTGCGGAGATCCGGGTCATCACACCTACCGCTGTAGTGAACTCCTACCGCTGTAGTGAACTCTGTCGGAGTGCCGCCCCTCGATGCCATGCCTGTGCCCACGCCCACACCCACGCTCGCGCCCGTGCATATCTGATGCGCACAAATTGCTGGCGCGGACGCGGGTGCGGGTACGGCAGGAGCAGGCGCGACTTCGAGGGGTGGCGCTTAGACGGGTTCATGGTGATGACGAGGGCGGCGACAGAGAAAAAAAATGTAAAGAATAGAAAAAAAAAAGAATAAAAAGAAAATTATTTTTTTGGGAAGATCTTTATATATTATCGCTACTACAAGAAAGGCAAAAAATTAGAGAAGAAAGAAGAAGAAGATGAAGTTATACTGTTTTAGTAGAATATTGCACTGTTTCAGAAAAATATTACACTATTTGAAATGAAAATTACACTCTTTAAAATGAAAGTTGTACTGTTTGAACAAAAAATATTCTATTTGAGATAAAAATTACACTCTTTAGCACAAAGTTATACTTTTTGCGCGAAAGTTGTATTGTTAAAACAAAAATTTCTTGCACTCTTTGGGAGTCCGAGGTGGACGCCATCGTCGCCCTTTCTTTCTACTTTTTTCTATCTCTCTAACTTTATTAAATCATCATCATCATCACGCTCTCTATCTTCTCTTCCTCCTCTTTCAAACCATCATCCTCCTCCACCTTTTCCGCACCCCAATCTAGGAAACAATCGATTGCTTCCGACCTGATTATTTTCCGCTCCGTCCCCCCCAACCGAGACCAAGTGGCGCACTGGCGACCGTCGCCTCCTTGCCGCGCTCCGCTTCGCCGCCGTTCCGCTTAGCGCCCACGCAATCAAGCAGGCCATTGACGCTGCCCTCGTCCTCACTGCTCGCACCCAGTCCTGCTGGAGCCACGCCGTTCTCCTCGTCCGCTGCAAGCCCATCCTCCTCAAGTTCGCTGCAGGAAAACTCTGTTGGCGCCACTGCCGCTACCTTCCACCCCCTTTATCTCCGTTTTTGCCAGTGGCTTTGAAAGGCGACGATCCGAATGGGTCCATGGTGGCGGCGAGAGTGAGGGCAGTGGCGGCTTGGATGTCGTGCAGGACGAGAGTGGCAGGGTGTGGGAGCGAGGCAGTGAACTCGAAAAAGTTGGGCTATCAAACATCATCTGTTTATTTTTTATAATATAAGCAATATTAAATCAAACTGCTTATTTATTTATTTATTTATTTATTTTTTGCACAAAACATAATCTGCTCGTAATTTAGGAACTCAAAGTATGAACTGTCTCACTTTGAGACTGTTCCTATTAAATTTATTTATTTTTGTAATGTTTTTAATCTAATTCAGCTATAATATTATTGATAGTAGAAAAATAATATTTACATTTTATTTTTCAGTCCTTCGCTTTATAGTAATTTAAATAGTAAATGTCACGCCCTGGGCTCGTTAATAGACCCGCCACGTGTGCGAGGACGCACGCTGTACACGCGAAGTGTTTAAAACTAATATGCAAAAGAACAAAAAGTCTACAACTAAACATGTATTAGAGTATAGGTAAAACTGTACTATTTGCTATCATTGTACAAAAATTCATATAAGATTAATACTCAAAATATAAATACAAATAAAAAATCCTGCCCTCACCAGTTTTAAGACACAGTGTAATCTCCAATCTCCAAACTACAAAATTGGTAGTTTACTTCTAAAATACCAAAATTAGTAAAAAGATTGTAGTGCACCGACTCCGCGAAATAGCGAAATGCGGTGAAATCGCTCGTAGCATGTTTAAAATGTGTTTACGAATGAATTCGGAGTGAAATGGATGTAACCGTACCTTTCGGATGTTGAGAGGTCATGCCCAATTGGTGGGTCTGTTGGCGTGTCCAAACCGGCCAAATAGGCGGTCTCGGAGCGTGACAAAGATATTATCTACGGTACGGTTCCCTTATCTCGATCCGGAGCTGACTCAAAAGGCTCTGAAAGATAGACTACAATAGGACATGAGAACTACAAAACAGTAGTTTCTAGTAAGTACGGTCGGCGAATACCACGACCTACCCGCTAGGTCTATTAAAGGTAAAATAGAGAGAAGCAATAAAAAACGAGTATCAGAATATAATGAAAAATTCCAACACAATACTATATTATCATACCTCTATATAAAAACCCAAAACAATACTAACCTTGTCAAGCAATCAGCGGAAAACCCTAAGGAAAAGCAAGTACTCACCTACCCAAACTCACAACATCTAACCAGGACACTGCCCGACTCAATAGTGCACGGAAACCCAAGCATGCACTGACCGACATAACAATTCGGTCAAAGCCTGCACCGCCTATTGTCTGGACTACACAGCCGCTGGTGCGCCTGTCAACAGATAGGCTACTGGCATCTGTCTATCTGGCTCATACCATTGCCTCCAACCCGGATACCATTCTTGCAGCTGGTTAGTCTTCTCAAAGGCAACATCTATCCTATATGCCTCCAGCCCGGATACCACTCCTGCAATTGGTCCGTCCTCGCAAAGGCAGGTACCCTAGTAAAACTCAAGTGGCTTGCAGGCTATGATCAAAACGACGATCCCTCATATCACCAACAACTCAAGATTAAGCCCCCGAAAGCATAAACACACAACTTGATCGCAGTGCCTCCGTCACACACATATGGGTCCACGGCCCGCCAACAGTCAGCTAATCACCAAGACTAAGATAGGGTATTACATATATCAAGGTGAGCTAACACATATATCATTATCTCTATATCACCGATCTCTATCTAACTAACATCGCAAAACAGAAATGCAAATCGGGTCACCTCCCATCAGAGATATCTCCTAATACACTAACTCCAAGGATGAATAATATTAATCTCCTGATAATTAAAATAAAATTCGATCATATTATAAATAATGCATATCCTGAAATCCGTACTATTAAATAATTCACAAACAATTAAATAAATGTACAAACTACCAAGCAGACATAAAAGATAATACGTAATTCTTGGCAACACGAAATTCACCTGAATTACAAATCTTGACAAAAAATGGAAGGTGGGATGACGACGAGCTCTGGGACAGCCTCCAAACCCCGTATAGTATCAACCCAACAATCCGACAGCACTGCGCCTCACCTGCATGACACCGAAAATCCCACTCCTAAATGTTGAGTACAAAATAAGCTCTAAACCTCAAATCTAACAAAAAAAAACTAATAATCTAAACCTACATCAATAAAGTCCTGCTGCGAAAATCTCAAACAAATAATATTAAAATCAAAACCAATATCAAAGTCGACGTCCTGAAAAACTCATACGAGCTTGTCTGTGCTCGATTCCTCTTCGTCTCCCTCGCTCTCTGCGTTTCTCTCTAAAAACAAACGGACACGAGCAAGAAAGAAGATGAAGAAAAAAAAAAGGTGGGCCTCTGTATATAAATAGTCAAAATAGGAGATTTGGATGCCCATTCGGGCGAACCAATCAACGCAAGACGGCCCGAGATTTTCGGCCGCTACAGTGCAACTTTTTAGCACTCAAAAGCGTGCTCGAAATCTAGCGCAAGTGGCAAAGGACTTGATGGTTGATACCCGAGATTTCGAGTTCAAAACCTAGTTACTTTACATTTCAATCTAAATTTATTTCAAAATAAACGAAGCGAATAACATACTATCTTTTTCTAAAAAAAAAAAAAAAAAAAAAAAATTCTCGCTACGTCGACACGTGGGCCACCTTCTCCCGTCACCACATGTCGCATCGCATCGACCGATGTTAGTGCGTGTCCCATCGGCCAATACCCTGATGCCGCATGTCCACCTACATCTGTGGCGTTGTCACGTCGCGCCCACCCACCAACCGAGTAACTATAGGCCGATTCGGGCGCCCGAATTCACGCCTGAAACACGCAGATTCGAAAAACTCGACTCTCTACTTAGTTTTCGCGCCATTTTTGTGCTAAGATGGTTCCGACTCGTCCTAACACTTCTCCTACGTACTGATCTTGCTTATTTGCAAAGATTCAGTACCTTACAGCAAAAATTATACATTCAAGATAATACTATTTTTATTTCTGTGCTGGCTGTTGATAGTATTCTATTTTTTTTTTTTTCTTCTCTTCCACTCTTTCACAATTCTCGACCAAAAAAAGAGAAAAAAAAAAAAAAAAAAAACTTTGAAAGGCGAGCTCCTTTAAATTGTTGCCAAGATTAGTTGTGTTTCTATTCAAACATTATAATCATTCCAAAGAGTACGAGTATTAAAAAATAAAATATGCAATCAATTCTTAAATAAAAAATAAAATATGCAGGTTCCGATCCGGCGGGGCGGGGAGGCGATCGAGTGGCTGCAGGCGCAGCGGGCGGCGCTGCTTCCGCGCTGCTTCTTCTCGGGGAGAGCAGCAGATCGCCAGGGAAGGAGGAGGAGGAGGAGGAGGGAAGACGGCAGCACCTCCCTCCCATTCTCCGAGAACGGCGGCAGCCTCCTCCGCCGCCAGCGCCGCCCCGCCGTCCTCAGCGTCGCCGGCGTCGGCTCCGCCGTCCACTTCCGCCGCTCCGACCCCTTCGCCTTCCGCGACTGGAGGTCTATCAAGCGGTACCCATCTCTCCAATTTATTATACAGAAATCAATGCTATATTTCTATGTCCACAACCCCCCACCCCCCCAACCCGCAAAAAAAAAAAAAAAAAAAAAAAAAAAAAAAAATGTTAGTATTTTATTTATTATTTTAATAAAAAAAGAAAAAAGAAACCAGGAAAAAAAAAGCAGGTAGAGAAAAAGTGGACTTTTTGGACTGTATCCTGCTGCAGTTAGCTGAGAAATTGATGTTTAGGGTTTAGGGTTTAGGGTTTAGGGTTTGATGTTTAGTATCAGATAAATAAATTTTATTTAACTGAGAACTTGATCGCTAGTATGATATTTTAAAATTCGAATTCTAATTAATTCATATTGATGGCTGAATTTATTTTTAAATAAATAAATAAATTTAAAAACTCGCTTTCTATCTCTCAAAATTTTTAAAAAAATTGATATTTTAGCAGTGGTAAAATTATGTAAAGGCCCCCTCATCTATATGAAACTCTGAAATAGCCCCCTCAACAATTTTTTTTTTTTTTTTTTTTTTTTTTTTTTTTTTTTTTTTTAATTGAGATTTGAGACCTCTCAACTTTAGGAGAATTTATCAAATTCATAGCGATTTTACCGGATTTATGACTTTAATAAAATTAGGTTAATTGATGGTTGATAATTAATCGAGTCATTAAATTTGATAAATTTTTTGACTTTTCTAAAAAAAAAAAAAAAAAAAAAAAAAAAATTGATAGGGCCATATGGGAATGGCCTAAAGTTGAGGGCATAATTAATCCGAGTCATTAAATTTGGTTGCTAGAGCATGTAAAGAAAAATAGATGTATTTGATTTACATAATATCAAAGCAGAACGTTTTGAGTTCAAATCTCATTAGGTTTCTACTCTCATTTATTTTTCTTGCATTTAATTTCAGTTTATGTCTTGGATCTGTTGATTGTTTGAATATATAATATTGTTGGCCTTAGTTGCCTGAACATTGTGCCGGCCCAAGTGCGGGCCACACCACATTACTGTCGTGAAAGACCATTCGGGTGTGCCATCTGGTAACTTAAGATTTTAGAGATAAACGGTTATTTCACAACTACTGCCAATTTAAGGTATACTCTAATTTTAGGTGAATATCTTGATGTTTTGGATTGAGGTTGATGCCACGACTTGAGCCGAACTAAAATTTACGGATCATAGTTTACAGATTCTCAACTCAGTTGATTTTTCAACATTATGATAGAGCTTACAGAAACAAAATATTGGCCCTTTGAGTGTTAAGTTTTGAAAATATTCTTAGTATTATTTTCAAATTCATTTAAATTTACGTTTTGGAAACAAATGTTGCTATGAACAAGTTTATCACTTGAATAAATCTGATAGTTAACAAAGATTCATCTTTGAAATAAAAAATATGTGCACTTGTTTGCGGATTCTGACAATGGTTGCAGCATATAACTTCTGGGCGCGCGAATCCGGGCCGAAATGACTGAAAACAAAAAATTCTTATCAACTAATGATTGTATGATCCGAGAATTTTCCTTAGCGGCATTGAAGGTTGTTTTCTCAAAATTAAAACATAAGGCCAGCAGGGTAGATCCTAAAATAACCACTTACAGAAGAAATCTTACTGATCAATGTCTCAAATAAGTATTGGTATAATCCATAAACATTAGCTGAAGCAAGTCATGAATGCTTTATTTTTCTTTACATTACTGACAGGATTTTCTTTTCCTTGTTCAATGCAGGTTCCTCTCTGCAGATTGTCCTCTCATTCGTGCTTATGGTGCCATCCGTTTTGATGCGTGCACCGTTGTATCGCCTGAATGGAGGGATTATGGCTCCTTTTACTTTGTCGTTCCGCAGGTGAATTTTCCTGTCTCTTCCTTAACTTTGCATAACTATAGTTACATTCGCATCATCGCATAGCCGTGTAAGGATTATTATCTATTTAACATGCTTAGTAATACCTGATCATCGATTTTTAGATTAAAACGAATGGCAGGTTGAGTTTGATGAGCTGGAAGAAGGCTCCATTCTTGCTATGACTATTGCTTGGGATGACTCCCTTCTTTGGACATGGCAGGAAGCAATGGATGAGCTTCAGGCAACCATGCTGCAGGTTTCCATTTGTGCGCTTTATTATCGGACTACAGGCCATTAGAGAGATCTCTCCCCTTTTTTTTTTTAATTTCTGTTTTTTTTAGGTTTACACTACTAACCATTGTTATTAATTTGAGTTAATTCCCTCAGTTGAATTGGGAATTCTGTTAAAATTAATGGCTTTGTTAGCTATCGGCTGCTGGTGAAAAGCAGGCATAACTGACAAATTCAATGGAATCCCCAGTTTTACTGATGGAAAAAGAGAAATCACAACAATCAAAAGTTAAGGAGGTGCCGGTCGAAAAATTAAAGTTGATGGACCAATCTCAACATGGTGTATGGTTGAGGGAGCATCCACAATTCGCCTTTGATATTTGATTCTGGATTTTGCCTGAAGTTCTAACCTTCCTCGTATTTGCAACACAGCAAAAGAGATTTACTTTTAACCTCCTAATTGTTATGCAGATCTCCCCACATTTTCTTAAATTAAATGACCCATGCCCAAAAGCGAGTATCATCAGTCTTAATCATGTGCCAACCAAAGCATCTTGGGGTGTTTCTGTCAGGAAAGCTCTTCAAATGATAAAAGAAAGCGACCAAGAGCTGGTGAAGGTATTAACTAAATTATTTACTACGAGAAAGAGTGCTGGCATAATTTTAATTACCCTCTTTTGTATTCAAAACTCACTATTTAAGTCGTAGCGTAAGCAATAGTGGTGGTACTTCTGCTGACAAAAAATTTTACCGAACTAACGGTTTTGCATAATAGTCTATGTTTTTGGTAAAAATCGACATCTTTGTTGGCTGTTGCGTTTCATTTAATGGTAGTTCTTTTTTCCAGGTTGTGTTGGCAAGATGTAGTAGATACATCACCGACATCGGAATTGATCCCATCGCATTATTAGCTTGCTTAAAAGTATGATCCTCCTCTGCTCACCTTTGTCTCTTTTTCTTATTTTTAACACATTATTTGTGATGGCTTAAATATTCACTTTTATAATAATCAGGCCGAGGGCCAAAATGCTTACCAGTTCTGCATCCAGCCACCTGATGCTCCAGCATTTATTGGAAATACTGTATGTTGATTAGATCGAGAGAAGTTTAATTCTGAATACTTTCCGTACATCGAACATCTGATCAAATTCTTAATCTTTTGTCTAATTATTATTCTGTATAGTTTCACTAGATAGAAAAAAAAAAAGAGAAAAAAAGAGAGCCAAAATCAGTAGGTAAAATATATTCTTGATAGCAGCATCAGTTAGTTAGTAACTTGAAATAATAGTTTTTCCGTGGATTATATTGGTGTATTTATATGTCTGCTCTAAGTAAAGGTTCGCTTATACAAAAACTTTCTGAATAGCCAGAGCAACTATTTCACCGAAAGTACTTGAGCATTGCGACTGAGGCTTTAGCCGGTACACGTGCAAGGGGTGTGACAAAGGCTGAAGATCTCCAAATTGGTCAAGATTTACTTTTCAGGTCATCTTCTTTCGCTCTTTAATTCAGCGAAGAGAAGTAGGCCTATGTATACTAATTTACGTGCGCCTGAAGTTTTTACGATGCGAACTACTTAGTATCATGTTTCCTTGCAGCCCTAAAGAAAATATCGAGTTTACCATTGTACGGGAGAGCATAAGAAAGAAACTGGAGGCAAGTTGAGTTTCGAGATTTCCATCGGAATGTTATATAAGTTATAACCCTATTCTTTTTTGATTTTCTGGTTGCTGCTGTTCGAGAAATCGGTTATTTGAAATATGATTTTGTGCAGATCCTGTGCAGTAAGATACTTGTCAAGCCCAGCAAATCCCTTCGGAAACTTCCTAGAGTACAACATTTGTCCGCCCAATTTTCAGCTACAATAAGGAATGAAGATGATGAGGTAAAATGGATAAGGAGAACATAATCATTCACAGAAACCTGTAGATCTTTTATGTCTTTAAGATTGGAAGTCACAAGATAGAGCTTTCGCCGCTTTAGGTGTGCCTTATACTTGTCTAGTCCTTGTATCAATACGACGAATTAAACCTTCTGGTATCAGTTATAGCTGCTAACTAACGTAGAGTGTTATATTGATTAGCATTGTGAAAGCTTAGTTTTTTTTTTTTTCGTGATTCTTTGCAGTTTGATATTTTGAAATCTATTCATCCAAGTCCAGCTGTTTGTGGATTGCCTACTGAAGAAGCACGGCGATTTATAGAAGTAAATGGTATATAGAGTTTAACTTGTTTTCGCCTTTCTGAAGCACATATGTTTCATTGAAATCTATGTTTGAACGAGAATCTTCGCTATATGCATTTATGAAATCCATGTGTGAATATCAATGTTGTAGTTGCTTATTTGTAAAGTCGGGCGGCATTTTTTTAACTATCAAATGAAATTCGAGACTAATTTTCTGTTCTAATTTATAGGAATGGTATAAAAGATTTGATAAACATAGCAATACTGTGCTGTTTAATAAAGGCAAATTCCTTTACGTTTTTATAGAAATGTTTGATAGAGGAATGTACGCCGGACCTGTCGGTTGGTTTGGAGGTGCAGAGAGTGAATTTGCTGTCGGTATTAGGTCAGCTTTACTCGGTAAAGTAAGTAACTCACCGTCTTTTTCTAATTGCTTAGTTTTAAGAATGTTGGCACTATTTCAGCTCTCGTAACTGTTAACAGTCAGCACTTCAATTTTGTTCTTCCAACATGCTCATTTTGAACTTTCTTTCAGTCGAAACTTGAAATTCGCAAAATGGATTTTCATATAGTCTAAAACTGATCAATAAAGACGCGCATAGATCAGACATCTGTTAAGCATTTCCCAAATTTAGATGTTCTTGTGAATTAAGCATAAACATGTTTATTTTTGGAACTTTATGTTTTACTTAGATTTGGGTGTTTGCAAACTAGAGATTTAGGTTAGCCATAAGATTGTAGACTGACAGTTCCGTTTCTTACTCAGTTTTAGATGCCTCTGACAGTTTGAACTGGTATGAGATGTAGTATTCTGCTTCTGTTGAGATTGTTTTCGCCGGGCAATGCCGAACATTGAAATCGTCTTCGTTTTAACACAGGGTTGCAGCATGTTAGTCTACGCCGGCGCAGGGATTGTAGAAGGAACTAATCCCACATCAGAGTGGAAGGAACTTGATTTAAAGGCATCCCAGGTCCACCCCCTCCCTCTCCTTCTCTCTCATGCAGCATCACTTGAATGAACTTGGGTTTAATTTCCTCGCATAAATGCAAAATTCACTTGTGCCTCATTTTCAGTTCACAAGATTGCTGCAGCATCTGGAGCCTTATATTTACTATCAAGAAGCTAAGAACATGGGAACTGCCATTTAAATAGGTAGGCAAATTACCTCTGCCATGTGTCTGTCCTTACATTAAATCTCACACTTTCCGAACGAACGACATAATCGACAACACTCCCATACTCTTGTGTTTTGTTTTAAAACCCTTTCTGAGCCTCCTCTCTCGCAGATCTCGAGGCTACAGGAGATGTTTGAATCGCGTAATCAGTTACAGCATAGTGTTATTTAAGAGAAATTTATCGAAGATGCGGCTCGAATTCAATTCCCTTGCTACTAGGTATGCAGCTTTGTTGTCCAAGTTTTGATGCATAAATTCTTTGTGTAAATGTCCCTGCAAACTTAGTATTTTGCTTGTGTGCCCTGCTATAGGCATGTAGGTAAAAAAATAGAGGTATCAATGCAACATGGTCTTTGCATGTATACCTGTAGTAGGGCATGTAATTAAAATACTAACTTTTGTAAGGACATTTACGCGATTTCACATATTTGTAGGGGTATTTGTAAACTTCTCTTGTTATTTGTTGATGCATGCAACTGCTATATTACTGTGTTAGTTGAGGTTTTTTTTTTGTACTACATACAAAACAATGGTATTGGACATTAATATATTAATGGGTTAATTGCATATGGCTCCCTATAAACATATCGAATAGCAGATATATTCCTACACAGTTCAACTTTTTATATTTATTCCTTCAAAAGTCCAATGTTATTCATATATATCCCTCCGGTTTATTATCGTTAGTTCACTATTTTTCAAAAATATTTTTTCAAAAAATAATGCAAAAATATCTGGAAGGGTAAAAAAGTAAATTTACCTCACTAACTAATAAAGATTAAGTATTTAACTAGATTTTTCTACCAGAGATAGAAGATAGGGATATATATGAATAACGTTGGACTTTTGAAGGGATAAATATGAAAAGTTAAACTTTGTAGGTATATATATCTACTATTCGATATGTTTACAGAGAGCCGTATGCAATTAATTCTATATTAATTTATTTATTGAGCTATGCTACTTGTACACCCCAACGTTATTCATATATATCCCTCGGTTTATTATCGTTAGTTCACTGTTTTTAAAAAATATTTCTTTAAAAAATAATACAGAAATATCTGGAAGGGTAAAAAGGTAAATTTACCTCACTAACTAATGAAGATTAAGTATTTAACTAGATTTTTCTAACAGAGATAGACGATAGGAATATATGAATAACGTTGGACTTTTGAAAGGATAAATATGAAAAGTTGAACTTTGTAGGTATATATCTACTATTCGATATGTTTACAGGGAGCCGTATGTTATTAATCCTATATTAATTTATTTATTGAGCTATGCTACTTGTACATCCCAAATAGAGTGTACATCATACACATTATTTATCCAAGGATGAAAATTTAGTTACAATTTACTTCGAAGTGACCGATAAAATTTATTTTATTTAGAATGTATACTTAATAATATTTATTTATTTATTTTGATACAACGCTACTTCAATATAAAAAAAATTTAAATTTTAGTCTGTTTGGATGGACATTGAACTTTCTAGTTGATAAGATGGACATTGAACTTTCTGTTAAAGGGGACATAGAATTTTCTGTTGAAAAGTTTAGGCATATAAAAATGGGAAAAACTAAGTTTACTTTTTTTTTTTTTTTTAAGGTATACATCTTACATTCCACCCCACCTCAGAATGAGGTGGCGTGTAAGATGTACACCCCCAAGGGGGTGGACATTGAACTTTCTATGAAATCCATGTTTGGATTGTGAACTTTAAAAAAATACTCTGTTTTAAATTTAAACTTTCAATACAAAAATTTAAATTTAAAAATATAAATTTTTAATTTTTAATTTTTAATTTTTAATTTTAAAATTTTAAAATTAGGATTTAAATTTTAAATTTTGAATTTTCAAAATTGAATTTGAATTTAAAAATTTAAAAATTTGAATGTGAAATTTTAAATTTCAATTTTCAAATTTAAAATTTAAAAATTCAAATATAAAATTAAAATTTAAAATTTAAAATTTAAATATAAAATATAAAATATAAAATTAAAAATTAAAAATAAAATATAAAATATAAAAAATAAAAAATAAAAAATAAAAAATGAAAATTGAAAAATAAAATTTTAAATTTTAAATTTTAAATTTAAAATATAAATTTAAAATTTAAAATTTAAAATTAAATATTAAATATTAAATATTAAAAATTTAAAATTAAAAATTAAAAATTAAAAATTAAAAATTAAAAATTAAAAATTAAAAATTTAAAAATCAAAAATCAAAAGGCAAAAATCAAAAATCAAAAATAAATTTTAAATTTTAAATTTTAAATTTTATTTTTAAAATTTAAAATTTAAAATTTAAAATTTAAAATTTTATATTTTTAAAGAGATGCCAAATGTGAAAAAGGGCGAGGGATAAGTCCTACGAGAAATAGAGAATTTTTTTTAGCCGGTTTAATTTTTTTTTTTTTTCCCAAAAATACTTCGAAACAGTAATTTTACTTTGTAATTTTATTCCATTGTTTGGTCATCCAAACAGGCTAACTAATAAAAAAATAGCACTTTTTAAAATACAGAGTAAAATCGCTTAAAATTATGTTTCGGTGATTTTCCAAACAGGCCTAGAATCTTTTTTCCCTAGAATCAGTTGTGTGGTTTCATTTTCAGGAATAAGACATTTTATTGTATGGGAGAACCATTTCAATGTCTCATTTAATTGTTTGATGCTGATGTTATATTTTTTTGTCGAAATATTAAGATTGTTAGAGATTCCGAATTTTGAAAAATACAAACAAATGTTAGATATATGCTTTATATGATGCAATTTAATCAGTAAAATTTGAACAATTGCCTCATTTAGCCTTCTTTTTAAAAAATATTCTCAATCGAACCTTCTTTTTAAAAATATTTTTAATTTAGCCTCATTTGGATTAGAAAAAAAAAAAAGTAATTTAGTAATATTTATCTGACTTTGTGTTAATTAGGTACCTAGGAGAATTTTTCTCTTGCTCTTCTCTCATCTTTTAAGGTACTATATATTTACTGTATAATTATATTACTTTTATCCTTATGTAATGTATAATCAAATTATTTTTATATTATATTAATTTTTTAGTTATGTCAATTATCACGTCAAGTGTGTAATTATAGCGAATAATTAATTATGTTAAATATATATAGTTATATTATTTTTAATCATATTAATATTATATTCCATGTGTAGTCATATTAAATATTTAATCATATTAAGTATGTAATAATAATAATAATAATAATAATAATAATAATAATAATAATAATAATAATATTATTATTATTATTATTATTATAATATTTATTTATATCTAGTGTATAATTATATTATTTTATATTATATTTGTTTTCAGTAATATTAAATTTTATTTTTTAATGTGTAGTTTTATTAGATATTTAATAATATTAATTTTATATTTTAATTAAATAATAATAATAATAATAATAATAAATTAAATTAATAAGTATTATTAAATAATTTAGGAAGTGGTGAAGGAGAGGCGAAGAAGAAAAAAAAAATCATCTAATTAACACAAACTCAAATAAATATTACTAAATTTTTTTTTTTTTTTTTTTTTTTTTTTTTTTTTGTAATTCATCAAAATGATGTTAGATTCGAAATTATTTTAAAAAGAATGATAGATTGAAATTTGTTATTTTCAATGAGACTAAATGAAGCATTAACTCGTAAAATTCATATAAAGCATTTTATATAAAGCATTGGCCCTCGGTTCTGCCCCATTTGTATCCCTTGAGAAATTTCATGCAGTTTTATCGAAAAATTTGATACCAAACTAATTGTGAGCATAGTTAGTTAATTCGGATTCGGCAAAAATTTGATAAGAATATAATACGGATAAAATTCGTATCATAATTTTAAAATTCGTTAAAAAATTTGGCTAAAAAACGGGCTCGTCAATTATTCGGATACGTGATTTATACGAAAATAATACGTTCACTAATTAAAAATTCGGAATCAAAAATTCGGCTATTAAATTTTTAAAAAATTAAAAAATTTATACTATTAGTATAAGCAATTATAATTTTTTAAAATAATTTAATCAATTTATTTAGAAATAAATAAAATATTCATTTAGAACAAAAAAAATATAATTTTAAATTATTCCTGACAAATAATTTTAATTCGGATTTTTAATAATTCGCGAATAATCCGCAAATTAACTAACTATGCTTTGAAAAAAACGAATTTTTCATCCAAAAATTCGTAATTCGTGAATAATTCGCGAATAATACTTTTTGATTCAAAAAATCACGAATTATTCCGAATTTTTGGAAAAAGTCGGAAACGGCACGTATAATTCGGATTCTCAATAATTCGCGAATAATTCGCGAACTAACTAACTATGGTCGTGAGTAGAATCCAGTAGAACTTAGTTGAAAGGAATTTAATTGTATTAATTTAGAACTAACAACTTAATTGAATTCATTTAGAACTAAAATTTTTTGGTTGGATTAAATGTATCATATTTTGTTGTTTGGTAAGAAATACAAAATTATTACTGGGGACTAATTAGTATAGAAGAATTAAATTTATTATTAAGGTCACAGTAGAATATGATATATCATCTCATTTATTATTAGAGCAATTGGAATTTGGAACCGGACCAGAAGGAATAAAATATTCCGGATAAGATATCCGGCCCGCTTACCTTGTCCGTCCGATCTCATTCCGTCTCATTGAGGTTACTCGATCACGAGATGAAATTATAAAATTATAAAATTTAATTTTTAGATTGTTTCAACTCTATAAATCATGTTTAACAAAATCGATCACCGAATTGAAAAAATTCGGCTACTATGTTATCGATAGCACCAAACACTTAGTGTGCTACCAAGTTTTTAGACATTAGATCTAATTCTTTGATTATTTTTACTCGTTAAATCATACTATTTTTCTAGTCATCCATTAAACTCTTGGAGTCCACTATCATCCTAATCGCACATCTTTCCATTCAAAGGTCAAGAATCTAATAGCACTAATGACTTGGTGCTATTAATAGTATAGTAGCCTAGGTCCCGAATTGAATACATATCATTAAAAATAACTTATAAATACGAAATATATATATATAACTATGCTACTATAGTATTGATAGCACCAAGTCATTGGCGCTATTAGGTTTTTAGTCATTGGATTAGAGAATGTGTGGTTAGAATGATAGTGGACTCTTAGGCTGCGTTTGGAATCGGGTTAAGGTAGAATTGGCTAAACCAGGGATAAGTATAAAGTACGGAATTAGAGCGAAAAAGCGTTTGGGATGGTTCCAGGGATAAGAGATTTTGTGTTTGGTTTAATAATGAGGAATAGGAGGAATAAAGAGGATAAGTTGGGTAAATTACCTTTTTGCCCTCAAGAGTTAATATGTGATAAAAGTTGTTAAAATCTAATTATTTCGTTTTAATTAATGGATTAATGGTTTAAAAAAATAGAAATAAAATTATAATCATAATTAAATTATATTATTTAAAAATAATATTTATTTTAATATTTTATTTTCTCAAATTAAAATTTAAATTTAAATAATAAAATTTCAACATTTTAATTTTAAGATTTAAAATTTTATAATATTTATTTTAAATAATAAATTTTTAACATAAAATTTTTTAAAAATTTGAAAAAATCGTATATTTGCTAAAATATTTGTAAATTTTTGCCCTCAAGCTTTATTATGTGATTAAAATTTTGTAAAATCATTTTTCTCGTTTTAATTAATGGATTAATGGTTTAAAAAAATAGAAATAAAATTATAATCATAATTAAATTATATTATTTAAAAATAATATTTAATTTAATATTTTATTTTCTCAAATTAAAATTTAAATTTAAAATATAAAATTTCAACATTTTAATTTTAAGATTTAAAATTTTATAATATTTATTTTAAATAATAAATTTTTAACATAATTTTTTTTTTAAAATTTGAAAAAATCGTATATTTGCTAAATATTTGTAAATTTTTGCCCTCAAGCTTTATTATGTGATTAAAATTTTGTAAAATCGTTTTTCTCGTTTTAATTAATGGATTAATGGTTTAAAAAAATAAAAATAAAATTATAATCATAATTAAATTATATTTTTTAAAAATAATATTTAATTTAATATTTTATTTTCTCAAATTAAAATTTAAATTTAAAATATAAAATTTCAACATTTTAATTTTAAAATTTAAAATTTTATAATATTTATTTTAAATAATAAATTTTTAACATAAAATTTTTTTTAAAATTTGGAAAAATCGTATATTTGCTAAATATTTGTAAATTTTTGCCCTCAAGCTTTATTATGTGATTAAAATTTTGTAAAATCGTTTTTCTCGTTTTAATTAATGGATTAATGGTTTAAAAAAATAGAAATAAAATTATAATCATAATTAAATTATATTATTTAAAAATAATATTTAATTTAATATTTTATTTTTTCAAATTAAATTTAAAATTATAAACATAAAATTTTAACATTTAAATTTTAATATTTAAAATTTTATAATATTAATTTGTGATGATGAGAGTGTATTGGGAAGAGAGAAAGGAGGTGGGATGAAGGAAAAGAGAGAGAGGAGAGAGGGATTTGTGATGATGAGAGTGTATTGGGAAGAGAGAAAGGAGGGGAGAGGTGAGAGAGTGAGGAGAGAGTTTTTATTAAAATAATATATTGGGAGGAGATAAAGTAGGGAAGGAGGGTAAAATGATAAAAAATATAATATTAAAATAATAAGTTGGGATTTGTTATACCAGCTATTCTGCCTGTTCTGGGTTAAGCAATACCAGATGGTTCCCGGAGCGTTTGGTAGAATAAGGGGGATAAACCCGCTATTTCCGGTTCTAGTCCCGAACCAAACGGACCCTTAGGTATCGTTTGGTAACGGAATAACCAGAACTAGCTATTCTGGGGATAGGTATAAAGTACGGAATAAGAGCGAAAAAGCGTTTGGTTCGGTTCCAGAGATAAGAGATTTTGTGTTTGGTATGAGAATGAGGAATAAAGTAGAATAAAGAGGTTGTGATGATGAGAGTGTATTGGGAAGGAAAAGAGAGAGAGGAGAGAGAGGGATTTGTGATGATGAGAGTGTATTGGAAAGAAAAAAAGAGAAAGGAGAGAGAGGAATTTGTGATGATGAGAGTGTATTGGAAAGAGAGAAAGGAGGGAAGGAGGGATAGTTTAATAAAAAAAAAAAGTATAAAATAATAGATAAGAACTGTTGTTTCAGCTTATTCTGCTTGTACTATAACTACTGTACCGAATAATTCTTGGTGCGTTTGGTAGAATAAGGGGGATAAACCTCTTATTCCCGGTTCTAGCCCCGAAACAAACGGTGCCTTAGGCTATGTTTGGTTGGGCGATAAAGGGAGGGATAACTCCTTTATCCCCCATTTATCCCCCAAACACAAAAAAAAAAAGAAGGAGGGACTTGTTATCCCTCCCTTAACGGGCTATTCTGGAATAGCCCGTTAATGAGGGGGATAACAATTCCCCTCATTGGTGGGAATAAGGTTGTTCCCACCCAAGAACAACTTTATTTCCATTTTTTTTAATTTTTTTAAATTTAAATTAAAGTTTATAAAATTTATAAAATTTTAAATTTAATTTTTTTTATTTTATAAATTTTAAAATTTTTAACTTTAATTTTTTTAAAATTTTAAAATTTATAAAAATTTTGTATACATAAATTTTTAATTTTTTTATAGAAATTTTTTAATTTATAAAAATTTAAAAATTAAAATTTTTGCATAATCTTTTACAGACTTTTTGAGATAATTAAAATTTAAAATTTAAAATTTAGAGAAATTTTAAATTTTATAACTTTTTAAATTTGTAACTTTAATTTTTAATAAATTTATAAATTTAATAAATTTTAAAATTTATACAAATTTTAAAATTTTAAAATTTATATAAATTTTAATTTTTTTAACTTTAATTTTAAAAAAAATTAAACAGATTATTTACTAAAATATAAATTTTAATTTATACAAATATTAATTATTATTTAATTAATATTTTATATTAATTAATTAGATAAAATATTATTATTTTAAAATTATAATTATTTTTATTTTTTCACTATTCTCGTTTATTCTAAGAAATGAACCAAATACAATTTCAGCTATTCCTAAGAATAACAGTTTTACAAACCAAGCACTAATTTTCTTTTATACCTCACTATTCCGGAATAACAAGCTATCTCAGGAATAAAAAAATTTATCCCAAAACTCATAATTCCCGAACCAAACATTACCTTAGAGTTTACTCGGTAGTTGGTGGAATAGTATGATCTACGGAATGAAAATGATCAAAAGGATAAATCTAACGGTAGAAAACTTGGTAGCACCAAGTGCTTGGTGCTATCAATAGTTTAGTAGTCGGACTATATATATATATATATATATATATATATATATATATATATATATATATATATATATATATATATATATATATATATATATATATTTGTAGAGAGAGAGAGAGAGAGAGAGAGAGAGAGAGAGAGAGTCCGCTGGAATACTATCGATAGCACCAAGCAATCGGTGCTATCAAGTTTATAGCCCTTGGATGAAAAGATGTGCGGTTGGAATTATAGTGGTTCCCTAGAATTTTTACCATTCAACCAACTACCCCCTAAACCCTAGAGGACTACTATCATCCTAACCGCACATCCCTTAATCTAAGGGCTATAAACTTGATAGCACCAATAACTTTGTGCTATCGATATATATATAGAACTAGCACCAAGTTATTGGTGCTATCAAGTTTATAGCCCTTGGATTAAGAGATGTGCGGTTATAATGATAGTGGTCTCCTAAGATTTAGTTGGTGGTTGGTTGAATAGTATAATCCAATGGGTGGAAATGATCAAAGAAACAGATCTAACGGTAAAAAAATTGATAGCATCAATTGCTTGGTGCTATCGATAGCATTCCAGCCGGACTCTCTCTCTCTCTCTCTCTCTCTCTCTCTCTCTCTCTCTCTCTCTCTCTATATATATATATATATATATATATATATATATATATATATATATATATATATATATATATATATATATATATATATATATAGAGAGAGAGAGAGAGAGAGAGAGAGAGAGAGAGAGAGAGAGAGAGTCCAGCTACTATGCTTGTATAAGTACCAAGCAATTGGTGCTTGTAAGTTTTCTACCGTTAGATTTACCCCTTTGATTAATTTCATTTCTTAGATCATTCTATTCCACCAACCACTCACTTAACCTAAGAGGCCCACTATCATCCTGTTGAGACCAAATTTTTTAGTCACCTGAGGAGGTGACACAGTGGCGTATACTATCGACTAAGGGTATCAGCCGATAGAAAAATAAGCCAATAGAGGAGAACCCGCGTCTTGACCAAGACCGGCCTCGGTCACGTGAGCGCACGACACGTGACGTACACCATTCGGCCAAAGGCATCAGCCGACAAGAAAAGCGGCCGAAATAAAAGGATTATCGCCTCATCCAGGATCGATTTCGACTGAAGACGAAAACCAGACCGCCCAGTTGAGTGACGAAGAAAGCAAAGCCAGAGTTAATTCTCGGCTGCTCGAGCTGAAGAAGGAAAGACTTTAAAAGGAAAGAGCGTGAGATTCGGGCGCAAATCTTGTAACTAACTCCGAAACGGCAATCGGCGCCCAGCATTGGAAATCGCCGAAAATCACGTTTCGACGCGTCGATAAGGGGATGAACTTGGACGGAAAAATGACTACTATCCTATTTGAGAAAGTTCGACTCAAAAGGAGGTAGTTGAGGAATTTACAATAATTCTCCCCAAATCAAGTCAATTATTCAAATCGGCGATTATACGCATGGTTCGGGAGTGTATAAATACCCGAACTATCGAAGAAATATGGGTCCTACAACCTCGCAAGCCAGTGACCGCCCCTACTTTTTCATATCTTTTACTATTTTTCTAGATAGATTTTCATATCTGTATTTACCGCACTTCCTAGGAGTAGGATTAATTGTAATTGACTGCCAGTTGTCCTTTGTTGAGACTAGAATTTTTGCCACTCAAGGAAGTAACACGTGGCGTGTAACGTCGGTTGAAGGCATCAGCCAATGAGGGGACGGGTCAGCCGAAGAAGGATCCGCGTCCTGATCCAGACCGATCTCAACAGCGTGAGAACGCAGCTACGCTCAAAACTGGAAAGCGCCGAGAATCACTCTCTGGCACGATAGCAAGGGGATGAACATGGACGAAAATTGATGACTATCCTATTTGAGGAATATTTTACTCCAAAGGAAGTGGTTGCTAAATGTCCGATAACTTTTTCTAAAATACACCGATAATTCAAATTAGTGCCTAATAATGTGATTCGGAAAGTGTATAAATATCCGAACCATCGAAGAAAAAGGGATCCGGCAACCTAATAAGCCCGAGACCATCCCCTGTTTTTTCATACCTTTAGGGTCCGTTTGACAATTATAGAAAAATAAAACAGAGTTTTATTTTACAACGTATTTGATAGTTTAAAAAATTCAATACTCTGTAAAAATATTACTCTGTTTTTACTGCTTGGATTGTGAACCTTAAAAAAAAACTGTTTTAAATTTAAATTTTCAATACAAAAAATTAAATTTAAAAATATAATTTTTTAATTTTTAATTTTAAAATTTTAAAATTAGGGTTTAAATTTTAAATTTCAAAATTTCAAAATTGAATTTAAATTTTAAAATTTTAAAATTTGAATGTGAAATTTTAAATTTTAAATTTCAAATTAAAAAATTTCAAATATTTAAAATTTAAAATTTAAATTAAAATTTAAAATTTAAATTAAAATTTAAAATATAAAATTAAAATTTAAAATATAAAATTAAAATTTAAAATATAAAATTAAAATTTAAAATATAAAATATAAAATTTAAATTAAAATTTTAAATTTAAAATTTTAATTAGAAAATTTAAAATTTAAATTTAAATTTAAATTTAATTTAAAATTTTAAATTTTAAATTTAATTTTAAATTAAAATAAAATTTTAAATTTTAAATTTTAAATTTCAAAGTTCAAATTTTTAAAAATGGGTGAAATGCGAAAGAGGGCGAGAGAAGTCGTACCGAGAAATAGGGAAATTTTTTTCGCCAGTCTGAGCTCTTTTTTTTTTCCCCCAAAAATACTCTGAAACCTCAATAATACGTCGTTATCTTTTTACGCTGTTAGGCCATCCAAACGGGCTGACTAATAAAAAAACAAGGCTTTTTAAAAAACAGAGTAAAGTGGTCCAAAACTCTATTTTGAAGGCTTCCCAAACGGGCCCTTATTGCTTTCCTATGAGTAGGTTAATTTACCTTTTACCGCTTTTCTTAGGAGTAGATTACTTGTAATTTCTATCTCTTTCCTCCTTCTTATATCCCCTCTTATGCGCAATACAATTCATAATCGGCTCCTTAGTCGTGTCAGATTATTGTCTCTTTGTGCCCGGTTCGACTACTCTAAATCGAACCCAACCTCTCTCTGCCTCCACATTCCATCTTCGACTATTCTAAGCCGAACGGTCACGAGAGCTACCAGAGAAGAACCCGACCGAGCATATCCCTCCTGGCCGATCGCTTGATCCTTTGGCACGCGGTGCATTCACATCAAGAGGGTCAACCGACACCCGAGGTCGATCCCTGACTGTTATTTTTGGCCCCAATGATTCTTTTGGCACGCCCGGTGGGACACTCAGATAACTTTTTATCTAATCCTATCATAAACATGTCAGGATTTCTTGAGACCAGCGAGAGGTTGCCACAGCCAGAATAGACATTATCAGGGATATGCAGGCAATTGACCCAAATAATGAGATCTCTCGAAAGGAGGGCTCGAGTCTGGGACGCCAATGCCGTGGTTTTAGACGAGAGCCTATCCTGGTTCGGGCAATTTCTTGCCCGAAAAGAGCCGAGCCACGGAAGCTTACCAGGACCTCCAGCTAACCTGCCCCAGCCACGGCTGACACAGCTGAGCCCGGTGGCATCGGCTACAACGGCAGCACAACTGCAAGACATTGTGCAACCGACGGCATCCTGCTAGGCGGTTCAACCGCTGAGGACAGATCAAGTGCCGATGACGACGCAGCAGGGTGGCCACCGTAGGCCACCGCTTACTTCGGCGCAGCCGGCGACTCCGGTACCTCAGGCCGGACTCGCCGAAATTACTGGGGGTAGGAATGACAGGCACGTCCCTACGCAAGGACCGCCTCAACTTCAGGCCGGCCATTACGGGCCGTCACCTCCGCCAATACAACAGGCGACTCCGGTGCCTCAGACCGAGTTCGCCGAGATGACTGGGGGCAGGGTTGACAGGCAGGTCTTTCAGCAAGGACTGCCTCAGGACCAGGTCGGCCAATATAGGCCGCCACCTTTATTAGCACAGCCGGCGGTTTCAGGACCACCAGCCGGTTTCACCGAGAGGGCTGGGGGCAGCAAGAACGATGGACAAGTCTCGAATCAGAGATTTGCCAGAATTAGGATGGCCAACCTGAGCCGTCCTCAGCGAGTTTGATACCGACGGTGTCACGCCCCGGGGTCGAAACTGCGACCCGGGCCCGGCAACAGATCCGCCACCTATGCCAAACCCTGCATAGGCGAAGCGTCCTACCTGCAAGAAAAGTACTACAGCTAAACAGATATCAGAGCTATACCATAAAAATGCGATAAAATTAAAACCATCCACCTGTACAACTGGAATAATGATATAAAATCCATCTCCCATAAGTGATAATCATACAATATCCTCAAATACAATAAGTCAGAACTCAGCAGGGAGGTAACCTGAAATAATATATCAGTGTACAGGCTCTCAATACAAGTAATAACCTCACTACAATAATCTCTCAAAAGCAGAAATAAACTGATCTACTGACTGTACTCAGGATCTCCAATGTAGGGGTACCGCTACTCTCCACAGACGGGTAGGGATCTAGCACGCGACTCCCTCACCTCGCACAACAACCACAGAATCAGCAACACCCGCTAAGACTCTGCAAAACAAAGAAGAGAAAGAAAGGGGAGGGGGAAAACCCCCAATGGGTGTGAGAACTACACCAAAAAGGGAGTTCTCAGTGGGTACCACCGCCAGGCCCGACGATCTGCCCACTAAGTCCACTAGAGGCATAAGATAACCAATGCAGTAAAAACTGAACAAAAAAGCTGGAGACACTCAACAGCTATCATGCCTCAATCTAAATGCTCAAATGGGGAAACTCTGATAAAGATATGAAACACTCGCACACGAGGTGCTCAATCGACCCAATCGAGCTGACTGCCACATCGGGTCCAGTCAAACCTGCGCCCACCTACAACCACCTCCCGCTGACGGGCAGGAATTACGTAGGGCGTCCAAACGGACTAACTCACTATCGAGTAGTGGCTCATGCAGGCTATAGTCGAAATCCATGCTCTCTCTCAGAACGGATAGACTTAAGATGCTCAACCTCTCACACAACGGTCAAAATACTCACAACGGCACGGGACAATCGTCAAACCAAACGACTCCCAACAACACTAGCACTGGTCTAAACACAGCTACTAGACTCCACTCAGCCCTCAGGAACGAGTGCAACAATAAAAGTACCTGACCGAACAAACCCAATCGAATGAACCGGTATAAAATCCGGTACTGCCTGCTCTGTCATCAATCTCACGAACTCAGTATCTCCACTGTCCAAATGACCGGAACCCAACACGGTCTGACCGGAACCCAACACGGTCTAAAGCCTACTCCGGAGTGGCACTCGAGGGGAGCGACCCACACGAGTAAAGTATCTCAGTAACCAGTATCATATGTATCATAATATAGCAGGACTGGACCACGGCTCTGATCAAAGTGGAAAAACCCATCCACTAGAGGGAAACTCGATCCCTAATCTGATACAACAGTAAACAATAAGTGGGAAACTCCCTCCACTAAAGGAAAATCTAGTACCCAATCTGATGCGCAAGTACAAATCCGGTCAACCGCCCAATATCCGCGGTCGCCGCAAAACCCCACAAGTCCACAACTAATCCAACCTGTCCCAGACACAAAGTCCCGACTACACTATCCCAAACTCCTGCTCGAATCCGAGCAACACGAATCTAGAAAGGAAGGAGAAAGAACAAACATGATTTCTCCTAAGTCAGATTCCAACATGATAGTGTAGCAATAAAATATGGCCTATCTAGATGTCCATACAAGCATGCATTTGTCCTCAAGGAAATGAAAGGGAGTAAATCACATAATAGCTCCATAATCCAGGGTCCATCAAAAGAATGATCAGAATAATACCCGCACATAGATCTAGCCTCCTACTCCATCGAGTAATCATATCATAAAAGACTATGTGCAACATGGCATGCTAAAAGATCACTACTATAGTACAACAATCTGCATGATCTAGGCCATTCCTCAAGATTTCATCTCGATGCTAAATATTGTACAATTAAACAAGCATGCTAATAATCACATAAGGTAAATCCCTTTAGGTAAGCTTTTTCTATTTATTTTCATGGATATACAAATCTAGCAAGTCCTCAATAATATATAGCATGAATATTCACTTGCAATTCCTTGTACAACTATCATCCTTAAGCTTACCCCTTAATCACAAATATTGTACCCTAAACATGCATGCATTCAAACATACAGAATTAGAGAACCGTCCACCGGTTCTGGAGATGAAGCAACCCACTTGAAACGCTTTCCGCAGGCAAAGCCGAAGTCGGTGAAGTGCGTAGTCGCACGTTATCCAAAATCCACTGAAACTGCACCATCGGTAATCAGTCGCACAAGCCTCTGTTCCAACCTACAACATTACCAACAATCAATAACCAACACCACAACACTCCCCAAAAACAGCACATGCTGTTTTTACAACCAGAACAGAAAACAGGGAATTTTCACCTGCGTGCAGTCCTCTAAAAATTTTAGAAAAATCACGGTTGCGATCCTCGCGACGAGTAGCCCCAAAACGAGTATTTATATTACTCATTCCGACACCTGTAGGCCAAGAAACAATTAGAATAACATTGGAAGCCACTTCCACAAGAACACAATCTTGCTGGAAAAACAGTAGCAAAGAAGCTTAATTACCACCTTCGAAACCACCTCAGAAAAATCTAGTAAAAATACAAGTGCGTTCCTCTCAAAGAGGAGATATCAATCGAGTCCTTAAACGCCTTATTCCGATGCTTGTAGGTCAAGATAGAAAATCGACAAGCCTCCACTGTCCAAAATCTCACAGCAGAAAAGGGGTTACCAAAACACCTCGAGAACTGTGCCAAAAACTCGAAATGCGGAGAAGTGATCAACACGGAAAACGAAGCCTTACCTCTCATGAACGCGCTGCCGCGAAAATCGGCTCAAAATTCCATCGGGGTGATCCAGGGTGCTTCGAGGACCAAAAAGTGACGGTGGAAGCCAAAATCCAAGAAACGTCGCAGTGCGCCGCGTCGGAGAAAGCACGGATATCGATGCCTCCAAAAAATCTGGGAATCCATCACGAGATGTACGACAAAATGAAGAACAAATTTGCTTGAGGCTTTACTGGGAGATGAGCTCGGGAAGAAGGCCAAAACGCGCTGCAAAGAAGTCCTATTTATAGCCAAGCAAAACAATTCAGATAATGCCATCCATATCCCCACATTCGGGTGCCCGAATTATTTCGGGCGCGCACAGTGCGCCCGCTTCGCTGCGCCCGAATCCGCTAGGATCCACCACGTCGCCCCGAACAGCAAACAACGGAACCAGCCGCCCGCATTGCGTCGCGTGGCCCGCGCCCGTGCTGACGCGTGGCGCGCCCGCGCGTCAACGCTGCCGCGCCGTACGGCCACCTACCCCCGGTCACCTGCTCCACTCCTTGCGTGGACCGAGTGCACGTGGACCGGCCAACCAGAGGCCGCCACGTGTCCCGCTTCTGTCCACCGTACACCCCGCGCGTCCCGTGGACCGCGCCCCGTGAACCGGCCCAATCTTATGCTGCCACGCGTCCAGCCGCCGGTGCACGCCCGCCCCGTGGACCGGGCGGCCCACGCCTCTTCCCAGACGCTGCTCGCGGCCGCTCCGCCGCGCTCCGCCGCCTGCCCATTGCCGCCGGCCGCCGGAACAGTACAATGCTGCCTCAAAATCCGTGCCAGGTCATCCGGCCTCCGAAAAATACAAGTAAATAGCCCATTTCGATCGTTTTCGCGCGCTGAATCCAAATCCGCTGTCCGTTTTGCCAAATTCCATTTCTAAAAATTGCCGAAGGCATCCGAAAAAGTGTTCTTAATCCAAATTTTCGCGCTGAGTCTAATTTTGATTTCCGTTTCACGCGAAACCACTTCTAAACATTCGACGGGGTCATCCGATTACCCACGTGATCCATTTTAAGCCCTAGGTCCATCACTTATGTCCAATTGGTGCACAAACACCGCCGACACGCCACATGGGCCTCAAGAAGCTGCTGGTCACACTGTAAAAGCCCTGTAGAGATCCGGGTCACAACATCCTCCCCCACTAAAAGAAAGTTTCGTCCTCAAAACTAACGCAACTCAAAAGGGAGTCTCAAAACTAGGGTTGGTACTCAACACCGCCGTCTCCAGCTCTCAAGTCACCTGTCACTCCCCGTGATTACTTCTCAGCAACAACGACCAGTACGGCATGGCCCAATTGCGTAATTCCCTCATCTCACGAGCCAGAATTCGCGACGGGCGTCCCTCGTACTCCAAACTCTCACAGATCTCAAAAGAAACGAGTCAATCACGGGCGAGGGATCCAAAAGCGAAACACTCCTGAGCTGAGACGTGGAGAAACCTCAGGGACTCCAACAAAAGGATGGGGGAAAAGGAAAGAAGAACAGTACAACACACATCAACACCACACCCTGGTGCCAACTCGACCAGTGCAACCCAAAACACCCCCACGCGATCATCCAAGAAGGGAAAAAGCCTTAACAAGGAGGGGTCCTTACTCGGTCACTCTCGAATCTTGACCATCCGAGTGAACTACTCAGCTGCGGTCTATCATCCAAAGGAACCTTCAGGGACACAACCACAAGCCATGCTTGCCTCAACAGTCCACACTGCGCCAGCTGTGGAATCCTCAAACTCAACCCCAAAAGCCCTCATGTTCCAGGTATCCGCCACCACAGTGGCCTTGTCGGGGTGACACTGGATTCTCACAAATAAACCAATGGTAACTCCACAGCCACCATGGGAGGCATCGCTATAACTCGCAAGTCCATCACCCAACACTAGCAATGCAAAAGTCGGCGCTGATATCAGTCTCATCATTCGATTGCTAAGCTCTCCTGGCACTGCCCAGTCCAAGAAACTCCTCACCTCGACAACAATTATCGATCTCGGCCAATTCCCAAATAGTATCCATATTGACCGGATTTCCACCGCCGCCCCTACGGCTCGAACAAGGTGACCCAAGAAGGTATGCTCTCGAAGCTAAAACTTGTATCTCAATAACTAGGGATACAGCTTCGTCCACACAGGCATGGTAGCACATCCACAAGTGTTCCTCGTAATCCAAGTCACTCAGGGAGTAAATCATAATATCCTTGGGGAACACCACTCTCAATCCGTCCAAGTACAACTGGAACACACAATTCCTCAAATCTTGAAGACAACAGGGCATTAATTATTCCATTTGGCCTCACTATGAGCTCATAATGCCCCTACCGTGTCCTGAACGCCGTCTTGGCAAAATACTCAGCTGTATAATTCCAAATAGGTACTCGCATCATACAATAACTGCCGGAGTATAGCTCCACCAAAAGGTCCTAAATAAAGCCCGGACTTGCCTGCACTCTAGCCGCAGTAAAACCTCACTGTCGTATATCACTGACGTGGCATCACCACCGTGCATCAACGGCGTGGCACTAGGTCAAACAGACCCCTCGATCCATCAGATCCTGCGACTGCGCCGTCAGCTCTCTAACTGCTCCACTGGCGATATCCAATGAGGTGCGGTCGAGGGTGGTGCGGTTCCCCGAACCATGTCAAACGCAATCTCTATCTCCCTAACCGGTGGCATCATCAACAGCTCAGGTGAATTCACACCCGGGATCTCGTGGGCAACTGGGATATCCTTGAGTCCCGGTGCCGCCGTAAGCACCTCTCACACTGTCGCTATAACCTGTGTGCTCTAACAAACTCAACCACCAAGCCTCCTCCACATGCACCATACCAACAGGAACCTGTACCTCTAGTGCACGTGGCCACAACTCTATCTCTAGTCCATGCAGGAATGCATCATGCTCCAACTCCGACTGCTGTGATGAAATCACACCTGCGACAACCCGATCCGCTGCTGTGGCGCCCTCCAACCGGGCGGCACAGATTATTCGCCCAATGCAAATGGTCGTCGCTCAGTCTGCAAGGAAAATCTAGACCAATCACAAAGGGAGAACGACCTCTGTCTCTGCTCACACTGAGGCGACGAATATGGTCCTCCGCAGATAACAAATCCACGCTACCGCCGTGCCACTCCGATGTAGATGCTGAAGCTGCTATCGGGGTCCACCTGATCTCTGGCATCTCGAAAATTCGCTATCCAGGAAAAGAAATCAGAAATGTCTCTGCTGGCCGATCTGTCCTCCATCACCCGGCGTCAAGCACCAATATCCAGAACTCGCCTCCGGCGGCAGATCCCTATCCAAAGGAACTGCAGCGCCACGCTTCATACACAACGCCTACACCATCGAGGCATCAATAATACATAACGGAGGGACCAACTAAACTGAAAGGTATCTTGGCGCAATCCACTCTCAGCCACACATATCCTATGCGCCTCGTCCCTTAAACCTGGAGCGCGCAGTTCAGCAACTGCGTAAACCCTTGACACAAGGAGGCTCTCAAATAGTCTCTCCAATACCACCAACCACGATTCTGCCTCCAAAGGCTCCAAGCTCAATCCTATGAATCGGGGTGGTTCATCTGTCAAAACTGGTTCAATAGATCGATCACGTCCCCCCAGCTCACCAGCTGTCAACTATCCACCCTACCTCGGTGCCTCAACACTAAACATTGGCACGGAGGGGGCTACTCAGTGCTCCGACAACTATGTCACCAAAACCAGCTACTCACTCCGCTGCTGACATGCCTCTGACGATCCTGTCATCTGGGTCCGAAGCTCTCTGACCTCAATCCGGGTATCCGGCCCAAAACCAACCGCTCAAGCTCAACTGCTATGACAGGATGCACACGGGTCCCAAACCCAGCGTCGGGGAGACACCGCTCGCCACGACGAAACAACAAAACAGCACACAACAACACTCGACCCAATCCAGCGAAAGTCTAAAGCATGTCACCCGTTCCACAGCATTATGTTGTCTGCAGCCAATATAATCACTTAGGAGAAAAAACATGCCGATCACTCCTCCCGTCCCTTGGGAGAGGTATATAACTCGATCAGGACTCTCGCTATAAATCACGACTCTCACGAAGTCATCCAAGGGTCAAACCACAAGCCTAGGGTTTCTAAGTCCACTATGACCTACAACCTAGGCTCTGATACCACTCTAATCTGTCACGCCCCGGGGTCGAAACTGCGACCCGGGCCCGCCAATAGATCCGCCACCTATGCCAAACACTGCATAGGCGAAGCGTCCTACCTGCAAAAAAAGTACTACAGCTAGACAGATATCAGAGCTATACCATAAAAGTGCGATAAAATTAAAACCATCCACCTGTACAACTGGAATAATGATATAAAATCCATCTCCCATAAGTGATAATCATACAATATCCTCAAATATAATAAGTCAGAACTCAGCAGGGAGGTAACCTGAAATAATACATCAGTGTACAGGCTCTCAATACAAGTAATAACCTCACTACAATAATCTCTCAAAAGCAGAAATAAACTGATCTACTGACTGTACTCAGGATCTTCAATGTAGGGGTACCGCTACTCTCCACAGACGGGTAGGTATCTAGCACGCGACTCCCTCACCTCGCACAACAACCGCAGAATCAGCAACACCCGCTAAGACTCTGCAAAACAAAGGAGAGAAAGAAAGGGGAGGGGGAAAACCCCCAATGGGTGTGAGAACTACACCAAAAAGGGAGTTCTCAGTGGGTACCACCGCCAGGCCCGACGATCTGCCCACTAAGTCCACTAGAGGCATAAGATAACTAATGCAGTAAAAACTGAACAAGAAAGCTGGAGACACTCAACAGCTATCATGCCTCAATCTAAATGCTCAAATGGAAAAACTCTGATAAAGATATGCAACACTCGCACACGAGGTGCTCGACCCAATCGAGCTGACTGCCACATCGGGTCCAGTTAAACCTGCGCCCACCCACAACCACCTCCCGCTGACGGGCAGGAATTACGTAGGGTGTCCAAACGGACTAACTCACTATCGAGTAGTGGCTCATGCAGGCTACAGTCGAAATCCACGCTCTCTCAGAACGGATAGACTTAAGATGCTCAACCTCTCACACAACGGTCAAAGTACTCACAACGGCACGGAACCACCGTCAAACCAAACGGCTCCCAACAACACTAGCACTGGTCTAAACACAGCTACTAGACTCCACTCAGCCCCCAGGCACGAGTGCAACAATAAAAGTATCTGACCGAACAAACCCAATCGAATGAACCGGTATAAAACCCGGTACTGCCTGTGTGAGGACCCGAATCTCCACTTAAGGATTTATTGATGGAATAGTGGCTTCTGGAAGTGTGTGTGCGCGTGTCGGGCCCAAGAATTGGATTTCGGGTGAAATTGGAGCTTGTTTGCTTTTCTGGAAGCCCATTAGGGTGATCGAGGGTTTTGCGCGCTTATTGGAACCAAGGATTTGATCCGGCATGAAAAACGGATCAAGTTTACTTTTCCGGGAATTTTTGGGAAATTTCAGAAGTGGAATTTGGCCAATCGGACTTCGGATTTGGATTCAGTGCGCGAAAGCGGTCAAGATGGACTATTTACTTGAATTTTTCGGAGCCCGGACGCGAAAACACGGATTTCGAGGCTTAGGGTTACTGTTCCGGCGGCCGGAACGGCGCCGGCGGCGGCGGAGCGCGGCGGCGGGCGGCAACGCAGGCGCGCGGTCCACCGCGGGAGGCGTGCACCGGGCGCTGGCCACGTGGCGCGCTCCGGTTGGCCGGCGCAGCAGGCACGGTCCATGGGCCTTGGCGGGTTGCACGGTGGACTGTAGTCATGCCACGTGGCGTGATGGTATTGGCCGGTCTTGGTGCGAGCGGTCCATGCTGTGGGTCGGGTGCACGGTGGACCGGGGTGGACACGTGGCGGTTCTGGATTGGTGCGGTCTAGCGCGCTCGGTCCACGGAGTGCAGTGCGGTGGCCTCGAGATCCGCGCCCGACAGCGCGGCGTGCGCGCACGCGGGCGCGCGTTGACGCGTTGTTCCCGCGCGCGGCGGGCCACGTGGCGGCGCCCGCGGCTGCCACGTGTTGCCGGCGGAGTGGCCGGCTTCCCTGTTTGCTGTTCGGCGCCACGTGTCGGCTTGTGAGTGGGTGGCTCACGTGGTCCAGGCGCACCGAGAAAATTCCGGGACATGGATGGCATTTCTCCAATTGTTTTGTTTGGTTGGCTTAATTTTTGAACCCGAGCTGCCTTCACCTCGGTTTTTCTCCACCTTCCCGAGCTCCCCAACCCTTGCACCCTTTAGGAAAGTTGTAGACCTCCGAGTGCTCGATCTTCCTGCAGAGTTTTGGGATTTTTAGGAGCACGCATCCCGAGGTTCCAGATTTTACGGCGCGGAGCGACGTTTCATCTTCGGTGTTCTTCTTCGTCGCAGATCGGTGTGAAATTCCCCCTGGGTTACCCCGACCTCCTTTTTTAGTGATTCTTGCGCCGACTTACTCCTAAGAGGTAAGGCTTCATCTTTCTTATTGATCGCGCTTTTCCGTTCTGAGTGTTTGGCACGGATCCCGAGGTGCCATTGTGACCCTTTTTCTGTGAGGAATTTTGGGGCAGCATCGGAGTGTTTTGACGTTATCTTCGCGCACGAGCGTCAGACGGAAACGTGCTTATACAACTTTTTCATCTACAGATCCCAAGGAACGCGCTCGTATTTTCTTGGATTTTTCAGAGATTTATTTGGAGGTGAAAATCCCTGTTTCCCTGTGTACAGTGCTACAGTTTTTGATGCAGAAATTGTTTGAGTGCACCACCTTGCCGAATTTATATCTTGACCTACCGAACTCGGTTTTGGACGTACATGTATCCGTTTCGAAGGTATCGACGCGAGGATCACCGTCATATTTTTACTGGAATTTTTGGAGGCTGTTTTACAGGTGAAAATTTCGCAGAAAGAAGACTGTTCATCGCAAATTGTTAAATTGTGGAATTTAGTGGAATTAAGTGTAATTTTTGGAGGTATTTTGTACCCAGGATGCTGTAAACACTACTTTGGTACTGTGGGCACGGTGATTTTGCTGGTATATCTGTTTCTGGGCTTTATTAACTGTGCGACCCTGGACAGTTGTGCACCTTCAGGTGGGTGGCCTTGTCTCCAAGACTTATGGAACGTTCATTAAATCTGCTATAGTAGGACTATGCATAATAGTGATACACTTGTGTAGTATGCTAGAAAGTGATAGCTGATAATTCTAGCGTTATCTGATGATCACGCAATCTCTTGTTTCCTACTATCTGTAAATTATTGTCGTCTTGGAACTTGACCTAGCACCCTTGTCATATGCAGCATGTGTAACCAGACCAGTAGAAAACTCCAACTTGGGCTAGGTTTATTCTGCTTTAGACATCCACACTTCTTTTCTTTCCTGGACATAGTGTTTTACTCGTCCGGGTAGTGGGCCGAGTGGTTGGGTTTCTTTTAGTGTGGGATGCATTCTTGCACTCATGCTTGGGAGCAGAGTGGAGTCTGGTAGATATAGTTGATCGTTCATATGTGGCGGGAGCCGTTTGGTAGACGGCGGTCCCGAGATGTTTTGGTTTCTTGTTTATTTGTCGCCACTGTGTCAGTGGCAGCTTGTACCAGTGATAGCAGGACCTTGAACCCAGAACTGTTTTTGGACACGCACATGATTTTAGTTAACCAATGTTTTCTTCCGAGCATCGTAGAGTCGTCGAGTTTGTTCTTGTTTGATTGGACAAAGACATTAGCTCTACGAGGCTTGGATATAAAACTTGTTTTTAATTGTTTTCCTAAAAAAAACTAAAAATCATTAAATATGGATTTCTTTCAGATCAAATGGCTTTCAATAAGAAATATCACTTTTTCCGATAAATTTAACCACCCGAGATGATTCGAGTGGTCTGGGTTCCATGGTCTGCCTTTTTCCTTTGGGACGAGAACAACGAGAGGCTATGCCTAGAGCCTGTTCTTGTTTGATTAGGGTTGTAGGTTCTAGTCTTCCGAGGTTCCCGGACCCTTTATTGTGTCTGTTGGGGAGTTATCCTGTCAGTGATGCCTGTTTTAGGGAGCCGTTGGGTTGACAGCGGTCCCGACTGTCGAGTGTTCCTTGTTGCTCGGGTTAGAGAGCAGGGATGGGGGATAGTATAGCTATATTGTTGAGTCGGGTGGGATTGCACCAGATTATCGACTCGGGTTAATTTTTCGGTAACCGCGAACTGTGGGCGGTTTGACCGATTAGTGTTATACATCAGTTGGGGCTGGGTTTTTGCATTGTGGATTGAGTGAGTCTTCACTTTGAGCATAGTGTCGACTTTTGCCCGATTGACTGAGATGCATGACAGAGCTGTTGGACATGGGTTACTTATGGACTCGAGCGGGTCGCTCCCCTTGAGTGCCACTCCGGAGTAGGCGAGACTGGGTTGTTGTAACCGGCGTTGAGATTGAGCTTTAGACCAGATTGTTGTAACCGGCGTTGAGATTGAGCTTTAGACCGGGTTGTTGTAACCGGCGTGAGATTGAGTTCTTCTATCGTGACTTGTCGACGCCGCCCCTCTGGCTGGCCCAGATGTGGCAGTCATGGACACCCTACGGTAGACCGTCCTGTTGAGGATGTGCAGCAGTAGGTGGGCGCAGGTTTGACTGGACCCTATGTGGCAGTCAATATAGTTTTGGGTTACTGTACCTGAGAGTTAATAGATGCATCATGTTATCATCTGTTCCACTTTTTGAGCATCTAGATAGGGGCATAGTAGCTGTAGAGTTATTCATTTCCAGCTCTTTCCTTCAGTATTTCATTTATTACCTTATGCCTCTAGTAGACTTAGTGGGCAGACTGTTGGGCTTGTTGACGGCACCCACTGAGAACTACTGTGGGATGTAGTTCTCACACCCGTCGTGGTGTATTTTTTTCCAGGGACGTCTACTCCTGTTTCTGCTGCTCCAGTTGCTGCTTCTTCGGATCGAGGTGAGGGAGTCACGAGCTAGATCCCTACCAGTCGTTGTCCTGAGAGTAGATGTACCCTTTTTATATTTTGAGAGTTACTTGTTGAGAGACCTTGTAGTGAGGTGTAGAGTTGTACTTTTATTTCAGAGTTGAGCGACTTTTGTACTTGTGGTGAGGACTTGGAGTTGTATATATTTTATTTTTAGCAGTTACTTCCAGCTCTGATATCTGTTTAGTATAGCATCTTTCTTTTGCAGGTAGACGCTTCGTCTATACGGGGTTCACCGTATGGGCGGCGGATCTGTTGGCGAGCCCGGGTCGCAGTTTCGGCCCCGGGGCGTGACAGTCTGCTCTGTCATCAATCTCACGAACTCAGTATCTCCACTGTCCAAATGACCGGAACCCAACACGGTCTGACCGGAACCCAACACGGTCTTAAGCCTACTCCGGAGTGGCACTCGAGGGGAGCGACCCACACGAGTAAAGTATCTCAGTAACCAGTATCATATGTATCATAATATAGCAGGACTGGATCACGACTCTGATCAAAGTGGAAAAACCTATCCACTAGAGGGAAACTCGATCCCTAATATGATACAACAGTAAACAATAAGTGGGAAACTCCCTCCACTAAAGGGAAATCTAGTACCCAATCTTATGCACAAGTACAAATCCGGTCAACCGCCCAATATCAGCGGTCGCCGCAAAACCCCACAAATCCACAACTAATCCAATTTGTCCCAGACACAAAGTCCCGACTACACTATCCCAAATTCCTGCTCGAATCCGAGAAACACGAATCTAGAAAGGAAGGAGAAAGAACAAACATGGTTTCTCCTAAGTCAGATTCCAACATGATAGTGTAGCAATAAAATATGGCCTATCTAGATATCCATACAAGCATGCATTTGTCCTCAAGGAAATGAAATGGAGTAAATCACATAATAGATCCATAATCCAGGGTCCATCAAAAGAATGATCAGAATAATACCCGCACATAGATCTAGTGTCATGCCCCGGGGTCGAAACTGCGACCCGGGCTCGCCAACAGATCCGCCACCTATGCCAAACCCGCATAGGCGAAGCGTCCTACCTGCAAGAAAAGTTCTACAGCTAAACAGATATCAGAGCTAAAAGATAAAACTGCTGTAAAATTAAAACCAATGATCTGTACAACTGGAACTAAAGGTACAAAGTCCATCTCCTATAAAAGATAATCATACAAACCTCAAATATAAAACTCTGGACTCAACAGGGAGGTAATCCTGAATAAATAAAAGATACATTAGTGTACAGACTCACAGTACAAGTCAGATCCTCACAATACATCAGTCTCTCAAAGAGAAAATAAAAACACTAATCTACCGACTGTACTGAAGATCTCCTCTGAAAGGGGTACCGCTACTCTCCAAAGATAGGTAGGGATCTAGCTCGCGATTCCCTCGCCTCGAACAGCAACCGCAGAATCAGCAACACCCGCTAAGACTCTGCAAAACAAAGGAGAGAAGGGACAAAAAAGGGGGGAGAACCCCCAACGGGTGTGAGAACTACACCAAAAAGGGAGTTCGCAGTGGGTATCGCCACCAGGCCCGACGATCTGCCCACCAAGTCCTCAAGAGGCAATAAAATAACTAATGCAGTAAAAACTAAACAAGAAAGCCGGAGACTCTCAACGGCTACCATGCCTCTATCTAAATGCTCAAAAGGGAAAAACTCTGATAAAGATATGTAACACTCGCACACGAGGTGCTCAATCGACCCAATCGAGCTGACTGCCACACCGGGTCCAGTCAAACCTGCGCCCACCTACAACCACCTCCCGCTGATGGGCAGGAATTACGTAGGGCGTCCAAACGGACTAACTCGCTATCGAGTTGTGGCTCATGCAGGCTATAGTCGGAATCCACGCTCTCTCCCTCAGAATGAATAGCCTCAAAATCACCAAACCTCTCGTACAACGGTCGGCTAACCCGCAACAACCTCGGGACCACCGTCAAACCATACGGCTCCCACCAACACTGGCACTGGTCTAAACACAGCTACTAGACTCCGCTCGGCCCCCAGGCACGAGTGCAACAATAAAAGTACCTGCCCGTATAAACCCAATCAAATGAACCGGTGTAAAACCCGGTACTGCCTGCTCTGCTGTCGAACTCAAGATCTGAGTAGCGGAATTTGCACACACGGCTCGAATCCGCGGGATCGGCCCACAAGCTCGCATCCCAAAATCTGAGTAGCGGAATCTGCACACACGGCTCGAATCCGCGGGATCGGCCTACAAGCTCGCATCCCAAAATGAGTATCAGACCTGCGCACATGGCTCGGTCTAAGGCCTACCTCCGGAGTGGCACTCGAGGGGAGCGACCCACACGAGTAAAGTAACTCTGTCATCAGTATCATAGGTATCACAATATAGCAGGACTGGATCACGACTCTGATCAAAGTGGGAAAGCTCAACTACTAAAGAAAGCCTCGGCCCTCACTCAGATGCAAAATTACTCAAATAGTGGGAAACCCCGTCCACTAGAGAAATCTGATACCCAATCTGATGCACAGATAAATATCCGGTCAACCGCCCAATATCCGCGGATGCCGCAAAGTCCCACAGCTAAACCAACCTGTCCCAGATACAAAGTCCCGACTACACTACCCAGACCCCTGCTCGAACCCGAGCAACACTGACCGCCTGACTAACAAAGAAGGAGAAAAGAAAAGCATGGTTTCTCCTAAGTCAAGTTCCAATAAGTAGTGTAGCAATAAAAGGGGGCCTAACTATATGTCCATACAAGCATGCATTGTCTTCAAAGAAGAAATAAGAAAATAAACCTCATACCAAAATTAACAATGACTATACCTGTCCATAATCCTCGATCCATAACCGCTCGCTCCTCAGAGTAGAACCTGCACATAACTACATAATCCTATCCCATTGCATAAACCAGCCTCATAAAAGGTTATGTGCTAACATGGCATGATAATTAATCACATAGGGTAACCTTGCCTTAGGTAAGCTTCCACTAATCATCAACATGAATATTCGATTAATACCATTGTCATAATATGAATAATTAACTTGCAATTCCCATAAAATCAACATTATTAAGCTTACCGATCAATCCCAGGTATTGTACCCTACACCTGCATGCAATTCTAACATATAGAATTAGAGAACCGTCCACCGGTTCTCGGAACAAAGCACCCACCTGAAACGCATTCCGCAGGCAAAGCCGAAGTCGGTGAAGTATGCAGCCACACGAAATCCAAAATCTGCCGGAACCGCACCCTCGGTAATCAGTCGCACAAACCACTGTTCCAACAAACAACATCGAAGCCGAGAATCAATTACATCACAACCAAGACTCTCAAAAACAGCATATGCTGTTTTTACCAACCAGCAGAGAGAAGAAGCCTTTTCACCTGTATACAGACCTCCAAAAATTCCACAAAAATCACGGTTGCGATCCTCGCGACGAGTAGCCCCAAATCGACTATTTAAACGCCCCGTTCTGATACCTGTAGGCCAAGAAACAATTCGGACAACGTCGGAAGCCATTCCCTCAAGAACACAGTTCTGCTGAAAAGATAGCAGCAAAGAAGCTTAATTCTCACCCTCGAAATGACCCCATAAAAATCCAATAAAAATACAGGCGCGTTCCTCTCGAAGAGTAGATATCAATCGAGTCTTTAAACATCTCGTTCCGATGCATGAGCACCGAGATAAAAATCCGACAAGCCTCCGCTGTCCAAAAATCCACCAGCAAAACAGTGGCTCAGAGATGCCTCGTAAACCGTGCCAAGAACTCAAATCGAGACAAAGTGATCAACACGAGAATCGAAGGCGTACCTCTCATGAACGCGCTGCCACAAAAATCAGCTCAAAATACCATCGGGGTGATCCGGGGTGCTTCGCGGACCGAAAAGTGACGGTGAAAGCCAAAATCCAAGAAACGTGGCAGTGCGCCGCGTCGCAGAAAGCGCGCATCTCGAGGCTTTCAAAAAATCTGGAAATCCCTCAGTAGATAGAGAACAGGATGATGATCAATTTCACTTCAAGCCTCAGCTGAAAATGTGCTCGGGAAAAGGGCTCAAATCCGCGGCCCAAAAGGAGCTATATATAGCCCAAACCAAACAATTGCCAAAATACCATCTGTGTCCTACTTTTCGGGCGCCTGAATGATTCGGGCTGCTGCAGGGACCCGAAAATGCACCCCAAACCGTCGAGTCCGAAACGTCCCTGGAGCGCCATGTGTCCCAAAATAGCAAACACGAAAACCGGCCAATCTGTGAGCGCCACGTGGCACACCGGACAGCGCACAGCGGCGCCAGCCGCTGCGGTCGTGCCACGTGGACCACTCCCGTGCTGACACGTGGCGTGCACATCGTCAACACCCGCCATGCCGTCCGGTCACCTGCCTGCCGTACGACACCTGCCCCGGTCACCTGCTCCCCTGCGCTGTGTACACCCGGCATACGAAGACCAGCCAACCACAAGATGCCACGTGTCCCTCCCCTGGTGCACGCCTCGCCCGTGGACCGCGCGCCTGCCCGCGCCCGCGCGCCTGCCCGCCGCCGCTCCGCCGCCTGCCCGAGCCCGCGCCGCCACGCTCTGCCGCTGCCCGCAGCCGGCCGGTCGCCGGAATCACTGTTCCGGCCGTGAACAGTAATTTTACTGTTCTAAATTCCGAAAAATGCAAGTAAATAGTCCATTTTGATCGTTTTCACGTGCTGAGTCCAAATCCGGTGTCCGATTTGCCAAATTCCATTCCTAAAAATTACCGAAGGCGTCCGGAAAGGTGTTTCTTGGTCCAAACTTCGCACTGAGTCCATTTTTAATATCCGCTTCGCGCGAAATTACTTCTAAACATCCAACGGGGTCCTCCGATCACTTATATGATCCATTTAACACCCGAAGTCCAACACTTGCGTCCAAATTAGTGCAGAAACACCGCCGACACGCCACATAGGCCTCCAGAAGCTGCTGGTAACACTGTAGAAGTCCTGCAGAGATCCGGATCACCACATCTAGCCTCCTACTCCATCGAGTAATCATATCATAAAAGACTATGTGCAACATGGCATGCTAAAAGATCACTACTATAGTACAACAATTTGCATGATCTAGGCCATTCCTCAAGCTTTCATCTCGATGCTAAATATTGTACAATTAAACAAGCATGCTAATAATCACATAAGGTAAATCCCTTCAGGTAAGCTTTTTCTATTTATTTCCATGGATATACAAATCTAGCAAGTCCTCAATAATATATAGCATGAATATTCACTTGCAATTCCTTGTACAACTGTCATCCCTAAGCTTACCCCTTAATCACAAATATTGTACCCTAAACATGCATGCATTCAAACATACAGAATTAGAGAACCGTCCACCGGTTCTGGAGATAAAGCAACCCACCTGAAATGCTTTCCGCAGGCAAAGCCGAAGTCGGTGAAGTGCGTAGTCACACGTTATCCAAAATCCACTGAAACTGCACCCTCGGTAATCTGTCGCACAAGCCTCTGTTCCAACCAACAACATCACCAACAATCAATAACCAACACCACAACACTCCCCAAAAACAGCACATGCTGTTTTTACAACCAGCACAGAAAACAGGGAATTTTCACCTGCGTGCAGTCCTCTAAAAATTTTAGAAAAATCACGGTTGCGATCCTTGCGACGAGTAGCCCCAAAACGAGTATTTATACTACTCATTCCGACACCTGTAGGCCAAGAAACAATTAGAATAACATTGGAAGCCACTTCCACAAGAACACAATCCTGCTGGAAAAACAGTAGCAAAGAAGCTTAATTACCACCTTCGAAATCACCTCAAAAAAATCCAGTAAAAATACAAGTGCGTTCCTCTCGAAGAGTAGATATCAATCGAGTCCTTAAACGCCTTATTCCGATGCTCGTAGGTCAAGATAGAAAATCGACAAGCCTCCGCTGTCCAAAATCTCACAGCAGAAATGGGGTCACCAAAACACCTCGGGGACTGTGCCAAAAACTCGAAATGCGGTGAAGTGATCAACACGGAAAACGAAGCCTTACCTCTCATGAACGCGCTGCCGTGAAAATTGGCTCAAAATCCCATCGGGGTGATCCAGGGTGCTTCGAGGACCAAAAAGTGACGGTGGAAGCCAAATTCCAAGAAACGTCGCAGTGCGCCGCGTCGCAGAAAGCGCGGATATCGAGGCCTCCAAAAAATCTGGGAATCCATCACGAGATGTACGACAAAATGAAGAACAAATTTGCTTGAGGCTTCACAGGGAGATGAGCTCGGGAAGAAGGCCAAAACGCGCTGCAAAGAAGTCCTATTTATAGCCAAACAAAACAATTCAGATAATGCCATCCATATCCCCACATTAGGGCACCCGAATTATTTCGGGTGCGCACAGTGCGCCCTGAGTAATACTTATCCCCACATTTAAAGCACAACCCAGCTGCTCTTCTCTGTTCTATCAATTGTCTGTTAGCACCAGGTTGCCAAGTTGGATTTCTGTAATTAGTGGCTTTACTATCCTCAGCTCCTTTTGTGATGCCTTTTTGATTGAAAGCTTTGGGTGCTTGATACCCAGGGTTTGGTACATTGCCAGATCTGTACATATTCTTGTGCCTTTTCCACATCATTGATATGGCTTGCTCATGGAGTTTAGCTTGCTCAAATACCTCTTCCAATGTAGTTGGGTTTGAGAGATCAATAAAGGGGACTAGCTCTTCCTTGAGCCCACTGATGTAGCTCTGAATGAAGTGTTCTTCATTTAGTGTGGGGTTCAAATACAACATTCTAGCCCTTAGATCCTCAAACCTCTCCTGATAAGCCTCTACACTTGTAGTTTGTTCTAGTTTGTGGAATTCTCTGACCAATTTCTTTATAGAAGGCCCCACAAACCTCCTGCATACTGCATCTACAAATTCTCCCCAATCCAACTCAGATTTGTCAATCATGTAACCCTCCTTCCATCTGTGGGCCTTTCCAACAAAATGCATGGTAGCTATTTCAACCAACTGCTCCACTGGAATCTGATACAACTTGTAGAACTGCTCGCTCCTGCTTAGCCATTCTCTTGGCTCTTCACCCCCAAATGTGGGGTAATCCAATTTAGGATACGGAACATAATGTTGCTGCCTGTGATTTTGATGGATTGGCTGATTTCCTGTTCCCACTTGGGGTGTGGGCAGTACTCCTTTGCCCCTGTCTTCTCTGTAAGTATTTTTTGTGCTACTACCAGGCATTCCTGAGCACCCCACTCTACCTTCCTTAATCTGGAGGGTTGGCATTGGTTCAGTTTTGTGGGCATGGGCTTGAGAGCCAAACATGTGGTGACCCGGATCTCTGCAGGGCTTCTACAGTGTGACCAGCAGCTTCTGGAGGCCTATGTGGCGTGTCGGCGGTGTTTCTGCACTAATTTGGACACAAGTGTTGGACTTCGGGTGTAAATGGATCATATAGGTGATCGGAGGACCCCGTTGGATGTGTAGAAGTAATTTCGTGCGAAGCGGATATTAAAATTGGACTCAGCGCGAAGTTTGGACCAAGAAACACCTTTCCGGATGCCTTCGGCAATTTTTAGGAATGGAATTTGGCAAATCGGACACCGGATTTGGACCAGCGCGCGAAAACGATCAAAATGGACTATTTACATGCATTTTTCGGAGTTTGCTACAGTAAATTACTGTTCACTGGCCGGAACAGTGTTCCCGGCGATCGCCGGCGGCGGCGGGCAGCGGCGGAAGGCGGCGGCACAGGCTCGGGCAGGCGGCGCGCGGCCGCGGGCAGGCGCACGGGCGCGCGGGCAGGGGCGCGGGCGCGCGGGCAGGTGCGCGGTCCACGGGCGAGGCGTGCATCAGGGGAGGACACGTGGCGGCTTGCTATTGGAGCGGTGTTGTGCGCGCAGTCCACGCAGCGCAGCGGAGTAGGTGACCGGGGCAGGTGACCGTACGGCGGGCAGGTGACCGAACGGCGTGGCCTGTGTTGACTTTTGGGCTGCCACGTGTCGGCACAGGATTGGGCCACGTGGCGCGACCGCAGCGGCTGGCGCCGCTGTGCGCTGTGCGGTGTGCCACGTGGCGCTCGGGGATTGGCTCTTTTTGGTGTTTACTGTTTTGGGACACGTGGCGCTCCAGGGACGTTTCGGGCTCGACGGTTTGGGGTGCATTTTGGGGTCCCTGTAGCAGCCCGAATCATTCGGGCGCCCGAAAAATAGGACACAGATGTCATTTTTGGAATTGTTGAGTTGGGCCTATATAAGGCCGAATTCAAGGATGGTTTCGGGCTTCTTCTGGGCCTCATCTCTCCGAGAGCTGTATACAAGAGTTGTTCACCTTCCTGTGGAGCATCTCTTGGAGAAGTTTGGGAATTTTTGGTGGCACGCACTTCGAGGTTTGCGGCTTTTCGGCGCAGTGCGACTTTCCTTCACCGGTGATCCCCTTCGTTGCGTTTCGGTGCGCAGGCTCCCTTGGCTTACTCAGACCATCGTTTTCGACGATTTTTGCGGCAGCGCGTTCACGAGAGGTAAGGCTTCGTTTTTCGTGTTGATTACTTCTCCGCATTTTGAGTTTTGGCACAGTTCCCGAGGCATCTCTGAGCCACTATTTTTCTGTGGGGATTTTGGACAGCATGAGCTTGTTGGATTTATTTCTCAGCCTACAGACATCTGATTGAGGTGTTTAAAGACTCGATTGATATCTACTCTTCGAGAGGAACGCACCCGTATTTTTATTGGATTTTTATGAGGTCATTTCGAGGGTGAGAATTAAGCTTCTTTACTGCTATCTTTTCAGCAGAACTGTGTTCTTGAGGGAATGGCTCCCAATGTTGTCCGAATTGTTTCTTGGCCTACAGGTATCAGAACGGGGCGTTTAAAGAGTCGATTTGGGGCTACTCGTCGCGAGGATCGCAACCGTGATTTTTTGGGAATTTTTGGAGGTCTGTATGCAGGTGGAAATCCCCCTCCTCTCTGCTGGTTGGTAAAAACAGCGTGTGCTGTTTTTGGGAATGTGTGGTATTTGGTTATTAATTGTTGGTGATGTTGTTGATTGGAACAGAGGTTGGGGCGGCTGTTTACCGAGGGAGCGGATCCGGCAGATTTTGGATTTCGTGTGGCTGCGTACTTCACCGACTTCGGCTTTGCCTGCGGAATGCGTTTCAGGTGGGTGCTTTGTTCCGAGAACCGGTGGACGGTTCTCTAACTCTATATGTTAGAATTGCATGCAGGTGTAGGGTACAATACCTGGGATTGATTGGTAAGCTTAACAATGTTGATTTATGGGAATTGCAAGTTAATTATTCATATTATGACAATGGTATTAATCAGACATTTATGTTGATGTCTAGTGGAAGCTTACCTAAGGCAAGGTTACCCTATATGATTAATTATCATGCCATGTTAGCACATAACCTTTTACGAGGCTGGTTTATGCAATGGGATAGGACTTTGTAGTTATGTGCAGGTTCTACTCTGAGGAGCGATTATGGATCGAGGATTATGGACAGGTATAGTCATCGATAATTCTGGCAATGAGGTTTATTTTCTTTATTCTTCTTTGAGGACAAATGCATGCTTGTATGGACATATAGTTAGGCCATCTTTTACTGCTGCACTACATATTGGAACTTGACTTAGGAGAAACCATGTTATTCCTTTCTCCTTCTTGTTAGTCAGGCGGTCTGTGTTGCTCTAGTGCGAGCAGGGGTCTGGGGTAGTGTAGCAGGGACATTGGTGACAGGGACGGGTTGTGCTGGATTGCGGCTGGCAGGGTTTTGGCGGTGACCGCGGACTTTGGGCGGTTGATCGGAGGTCGGTTATAGTACTTGGTTATGGACGGCAGGGTATTGCGGCAACCGCGGATATTGGGCGGTTGACCGGATATTTATTGAGGTATCAGATTGGGTATTAGACTTTTCTCTAGTGGATGGAGTTTCCACTTATCGTTTACTGTTGTATCAGTTTGGGGATCGGGTTTCCCTTTGGTGGATGAGTTTTTCCACTTTGATCAGAGTCGTGATCCAGTCCTGCTATACAGTGATACTCGATACAGAGATACTTGTGATACTGATGACAGAGTTACTTTACTCGTGTGGGTCGCTCCCCTCGAGTGCCACTCCGGAGTAGGCGATTTATATATGGCCAGTGAGTGCCAGACATTGTCTATGGCCAGTGAGAGCCAGACCTTGAGTATCGGTCAGTGAGTACCGATTTGTTAGCAGATACTTGAGACAGTTTGAGCAGGCAGTGCCAGTTTTTACTGGTCCATCGATTGGGTTTATTCAGGAGATACTTTTTGTTACACTCGTGCCTGGGGGACCGAGCGGAGTCTAGTAGCTGTGTTTAGACCAGTGCTAGTGTTGTTGGGAACTGTTTGGGGATTGACGGTGGTCCTGAGGTTGTTGCGGGTTAGTCGACCGTTGTGCGAGAGGTTTGGTGATCTTGAGGCTATTCGTTCTGAGAGAGAGAGCATGGATTCCGACCATAGCCTGCATGAGCCACTACTCGATAGCGAGTTAGTCCGTTTGGACGCCCTACGTAATTCCTGCCCGTCAGCGGGAGGTGGTTGTAGGTGGGCGCAGGTTTGACTGGACCCGGTGTGGCAGTCAGCTCGATTGGGTCGATTGAGCACCTCGTATGCGAGTGTTGCATATCTTTATCAGAGTTTTTCCCTTTTGAGCATTTATATAGAGGCATGGTAGCTGTTGAGAGTCTCCAGCTTTTTTGTTCAGTTTTTACTGCATTAGTTATTTTATTGCCTCTAGAGGACTTGGTGGGCAGATCGTCGGGCATGGTGGCGATACCCACTGAGAACTCCCTTTTTGGTGTAGTTCTCACACCCGTTGGGGGTTTTCCCCCATTTTGTCCCCTCTCTCCCTTGTTTTGCAGAGTCTTAGCGGGTGTTGCTGTTTCTGCGGTTGCTGTTCGAGGCGAGGGAGTCGCGAGCTAGATCCCTACCTATCTTTGGAGAGTAGCGGTACCCCTTCCGGAGGAGATCTCCAGTACAGTCGGTAGATTAGTATTTTTATTTTCTCTTTGAGAGACTGATGTATTGTGAGGATCTGACTTGTACTGAGAGTCTGTACACTGTTGTATCATTTATTTATTCAGGATTACCTCCCTGTCGAGTCCAGAGTTTGTATTTGAGGTTATTGTATGATTATCATTATGGGAGATGGACTTGTACCTTTAGTTCCAGTTGTACAGATATTGGTTTTAATTTTACAGCAGTTTTATCTTTTAGCTCTGATATCTGTTTAGCTGTAGCACTTTTCTTGCAGGTAGGACGCTTCGCCTATGCGGGTTTGGCATAGGTGGCGGATCTGTTGGCGAGCCCGGGTCGCAGTTTCGACCCCGGGGCGTGACAGATTAGGTGGTATCAGAGCCTAGGTTGTAGGTCATGGTGGACTTAGAAACCCTAGGCTTGTGGTTGGACCCTAGGATGACTTCGTGAGAGTCGTGATTTGTAGCGAGAGTCCTGATTGAGTTTTTCACCTCTCCCAAGGGACGGGATAAGTGATTGGCATGTTTATTCTCCTCAGTAGTTATGTTGGCTGCAGACAACATAACGCTGTGGAATGGGTGACATGCTCTAGACTTTCGTTGGATTGGGTCGAGCGTTGTTGTGTGCTGATTTGTGGTTTCGTCGTGGCGAGCGGTGTCTCCCCGACGCTGGGTTTGGGACCCTTGTGCATCCTGTCATGGCAGTTGAGCTTGAGCGGTTGGTTTTGGGCCGGATACCCGGATTGAGGTCAGAGAGCTTCGGACCCAGATGACTGGATCATCAGAGGCATATCAGCGGCAGAGTGAGCAGCTGGTCTGGGTGACACAGTTGTCGGAGCACTGAGTGGCCCCCTCCGTGCCAATGCTTAGTGTCGAGGCACCGAGGCAGGGTGGATATTTGACAACCGAGGAGCTGTGGGGCATGTTTGATTAGGTGAGCCAGATTTGGCAGGTGAACCACCCCGACTCGTAAGATTGAGTTTGGAGCCTTTGGAGGCCGAGTCGTGGCTGGTGGTGATGGAGTGATCAACTGGGAGCCTCCCTGTGCTAGAGAGTTATGCAGTTGTTGAACTGCACGCTTCGGGTTTCGAGGGACGAGGCGCATAGGATATGTGAGACTGGGAGTGGATTGCGCCAGGATACCTTTCAGCTTATTCGGTCCCTCCTGTACAGATTTTGGATTGTGGATGCCTTGATAGAGTAGGCATTGTGTTTGGAGCTGGGCGCTGCAGTTCCTTTGGATGGGGATCTGCCGCTGGAAGCGTGTTCGGGACGGTGGCGCTAGGTGATGGAGGACAGATCGGCCGGCAGAGGCATTTTCGTTTTGCTTTCCTGGAGGGTGGATATCCTTGTGGATGGTTGATGTAAAGCTTACCCGAGAGAATGTTACCCTTGTGATTGATAGCATGCATTTGGGGTATAATAGATGTGATTGAGGGGTGAGCTAGTAAGGATAATTGTATAAGGAATGGCGTGAGTTATTTGTGTTTTGTCAGATGACGGTTGCAATAATGGATTTCTGAGGTGTCGGAGATCGGCTGGACCCCGATGGCAGCATCAACATCCCTATCAAGTAGCGCAGCGGTAGCGTGATTTTGTTATCTGCGGAGGACCCTATTCGTCGCCGCAGTGTGAGCAGGGATGGATGTCGTACTCCCTTTGTGATTGGTTTGGATATTTTCTGGCAGACTGGGGGACAACCGCTTGCTTTATGTGGATGAGATTGTGACGCATGGTTATAGAGCGCCATGGTAGTGGATTGGGTTGTTGCGGGTGTGATTTCATCACAGCAGTCGGAGTTAGTGCACTTTGCGTTCCGGCATGGACTAGAGGCAGAGTTGTTACCACGTGCACTAGAGGTACAGGATACCGTCGGGTTGTGCATGTGAAGGAGGTTTGTGGATCATGTCCAGTGCCATTGAGACCATGAGTTATACCGGCAAACCTATTGGTATGGGTGGCAGTTCGGTGTTTTGACCCAGTGCTTGGGATTGGTTGGCACAATACCACTGGATGGTTAAGTGCGGAGGTAGTGATGACTGTGACATTCTGCGAGGCAGACAAAAGGATGCTGTTGTAGGGAGACTGTTAGAGCACACTGGTTTTAGCGATAGTGTGAGAGGAGTTTTTGGCCGCACCGGGACTAAAGGATATTTCTATTGCTGCGAAATCCCAGGTGTGAGTCCACTCGAGCCGATGATTATGCCACCAGTTAGGGAGATTGAGATTGCGATTGACGTGGTTCTGAAAACCGCGCCAACCTCAATAGCACCTCATGGGTATCATCTGTAAGAGCTGGGAGAGTTGATGGCACCGGTTCAGGGATCTGATAGATCGAGGGTCTGCTTGACCTCGTGACACGTTGTTGATACACGACTGTGAGAGCTCTTTTGTGGTTTGAGCACAGGCAGGTCCGGGTATTATTTAGGACCTTTTGATGGAGTTATACTCCGGCGGTTGTTGACGGATGCATGTACAGATTTTGGAATCATTCAGCTGAGTGTTTCGCCTGATGGCGTTCGGGACACGGTAAGGCATTATGAGCTCATAGTGAGGCCAAATGGAATGATTAATGCCCTATTGTCCTCGAGATTTGAGGAATGGTGTGCTCTAGTTGTATTTGGACAGATTGAGGGTGGTGTTCCCCTAGGATATTATGACTTACTCCCTGAGGTATCGTTTGGTTCGGGGATTAGTGAGAATTAGTAGTACCAGGTATAAGTATAAAGTTGAGTATAAGATAGGATAAATGAAAATAGTGTTTGGTTGGGATATAGGTTAGTACCAGGTATAAGAAAAAATAGTGTTTGGTTGGGATTGTAGAATAAGAGGGATAAATAGTTGACTTTTGAGTAAAAAGACGAAAATGCCCTTATCTTTTTATATGTATTAAAAATTGATAAATAAATATTGTATTATAAATTTTTAAATATAATAATTGTAATATATATTATGTAATTAATTAGACAATATATAAAATTAGTGTTAATTATTTATATGTAAAAAATGATTACTATTATATAAAAATTATAATAAATTTTTCTGGTAAGATATATAATGTTAAAAAATTAATAATTAGTGTTAATTAGTGTTAAAATTAGTGTTAATTATTTTTTATTCTAAAAGGTGTATTAATTATTTATTTTGCGTTGGGAACCAGGATGCGATACGGGGGAGAGGTTTTTTACCCGGCGGCGACGAAGAGCTACAGGGAAGGCCGAGAGGCAGCGACGGCGACGATAATAATAAGTATTTATTATTTATTTTGTTTTTTTAAATAAATATTGTAATATCTATTAATTAATAAATTAAATGGTATATAAAATGAGTGTTAATTATTTATATTTAAAAATTGATTAATATTATCTAAAAATTATAATAATTTTTCATGGTAATGTATAAAATTTTAAAAAATCAATAATTAGTGTTAATTAGTGTTAAAATTAGTGCAGGGTTGCTTGGCCTCGGTTGGGAGAGGAGATGGGAGAAGAGGAGAGATGAGATGGGAGAAGATGAGTAGGAAAGTGTGCAAGGGTATAATAGAGGAGAGAGAAATTAGTGTAATTCGGGCCTTGGGGGTGAGTTCCTTGGCTTGTACCGGGACAAAAGGCAAAAGGGGGGATAAGAAATCCCCCATTGTTCAAAAGTGTTTGGGTACAAAGGGGGGGATATCCCCCTTTGTACCCATACCAAACAAAGCCTGAGTGACCTGGAATAAGAGGAGCACTTGTGGATGTGCTATAACACTTGGGTGGAGGAAGCTGTATGCCGTGTTATTGGACTACAAGTTTTAGCTTCTGAAGCTTACCTTCTTGGGTCACTTTGTGCTTGCCGTAGGGGCGGCGGTGGAAAATCCGGCCAATATGGATACTATCTGGGGATTGGCCGAGATCAATATTTATGGTCAGGGTATAGAGCTTCTTGGACCTGGCAGTGCCAGGAGAGCATGACTAATGGATAATGACACTGATATCAGCGCCGATTTTTGCTTTGCTAGTGCCGAGTGATGGACTGGCGAGTTGTAGCAATGCCTTCCATGGTGGCGATGGAGTTACCGTTGGTTTACTTTTGAGCATTCTGGATCACCCTGATAGGGCCACTGTGTTGGCGGATACATGGAGCAGGAAAGCTGTCTGGAGTTGAGTTGGAATTCCACAGCTGGCGCTGTGTGGGACCATTATGGTGTACCAGGTTGGAGGTTGTGTCCCTGTGGGTCCCTTTTGACGGTAGACTGCGGTAAAGCAGTCCATGCGGATAGTCGTGACCCAAGAGTGATTGAGCGAGGACCCTAGCCGAGTAGGGCTTCCTTTCTTTGGATGACCGTATGGGTATGTTTCGGACTGCCTGGTTGAGCTGGCACCAGAGAGCGGTTTTGGTGCGTGCTACTTTGGTTGTTCTTTCGTTTCCCCCAGCCTTTTGTTGGAGCTCTTGATGGTTCTTCCACGTCTCAGCTCAGGAGTGATAGGCTTGTGGATTTCTCGCCCGTGACGGACTTGTTTTCTATGAGATCTGCGAGTATTTGTAGTACGAGGGACGCCCGTTGCGAATTCTGGCTCGTGAGATGAGAGAATTACGCAATTGGGTCATGCCGTACTGGTTGTTGTTGTTGCTGAGGAGTAGTCACGGGGAGTGAGTGGTGACCTGGGAGCTGGAGATGATGTTGCTGGGTACCTACCCTGGTTTTGGAGACCTCCTTTTGAGTTGCTTTAGTTTCGAGGACGAAACTTTCCTTTAGTGGGGGAGGATGTGGTGACCCGGATCTCTGCAGGGCTTCTACAGTGTGACCAGCAGCTTCTGGAGGCCTATGTGGCGTGTCGGCGGTGTTTCTGCACTAATTTGGACACAAGTGCTGGACTTCGGGTGTAAATGGATCATATAGGTGATCGGAGGACCCCGTTGGATGTGTAGAAGTAATTTCATGCGAAGCGGATATTAAAATTGGACTCAGCGCGAAGTTTGGACCAAGAAACACCTTTCCGGATGCCTTCGGCAATTTTTAGGAATGGAATTTGACAAATCGGACACCGGATTTGGACTCAGCGCGCGAAAACGATCAAAATCTGCTTGATTCTGTTGCTCGTGAGCTCTTGTTTGCTATGATCCTCAGATCTGTGGGTTGTTGATCCAATCTATTGCTTATTGCCTCGATTTGTTGCTTGTTGCCTCGATTGGTTGCTTGTTGCCTCGATTTGTTGCTTGTTGCCTCGAATGTTGCTAGTTGCTCACGATCCCTGGGATCGGAACAGCTCTGATACCAATTTGTAACACTCTTGACGATCCGCAGCCGATCGATGAAGATAGTGCTCTGAGATCTGGCTTGGCGGTGAGGATGATAGCTTGAACCGGACGATCCGTCGCCCGATCGAGGATGATCTTGCTCTGAGATCGGCGTCGGTGAGGATGATGGTAGTTCCAATTTGATCCAGATGATCGAATTGGAGCTTTGATCTGTGCGCTGGAGGGGAATTTGGGGGATTTGGAGGAAGATTTGGAGAAGTTTAGAAGAGGGTTTGGTGAGATCTGGGGAGATGAGAGAGAAAGGAAGATTTGGAGGGAAGGATTTAAAGAGAGAAGTGAAGCAATTCATATATTCGTTGCCTTCTCAATCATACATTGTGCTATTTATATTGTTCAGTTAATTGAGGGTCTATTTGCAATTATGTAATAACTAGGGTAGTTATCAGTAAAATTGTATTATGCAACTGGGCCTCGAATTGGGCTTGATTCGTAGCTCCTGTGGGCCATTGGGCTGGGCCGTTCTTCGGTACAGTGCAGCTCCTCTGCATGTTGGGTTCTTCCTCCGCAACTCTGCCCGATCCACAGAAGGATCCAGAATCGGGTCCCGCTCCGCTCCTCTTGCCCGATCCGTCGAAGACTCCCGAAGCTCTGACGAGCGGTCGCTTCTCACCTACCCAGTACGAAACCCTAACCCCCCCACAGCTTCACTCTGGTTAGTTTCATCCTTTTCCCCCTTCTTCATCTCTGCTTCTCCAACCCTACTACGCCCACTCCGCTCTCCTCTTCTGCGCACTATACTACTCCTTCTTCTTCTCCACAAACCATACTACTCCAGATTGTAACAGCACCCTGCGAACCTAAACATATACACACACCGTGTGTTAGCAAAAATTTCTACAAGTACACTAACTCGACCGACACGACAATATTGCACCGAAATGCATCGTAACATACTCAGAACATTGGTTTTGCAAACTAACTTGCAAAACTAAACCAACCCTTGAGCAAACTCTACAAGAGTCTAACCAACTCCTAACAATAAACTGATATCCACCTGCAATATTAAGTCACCAATAATATGAATCGATGCGATCGAAATATCGATTTCTTTAATTGATTTTCGAATCTCGCCAAACCTACCGAGACCTTTAACTAACTTCCTTGGAGTGACTCGAGACATACCATAGGTTCCTTTAGACCACCCGCTGTCCCAAAACACACTAATTTAGGTGTTGGGACAACAACACATGAGGTGCACACTAATAGAGGTAGAAACACCCATATTGGTTGATTTCAACCGGTGAGAACTCTCAGAAACATATCCCACTAGTTCTAGTCTCCAAGTGCACAAGCAGCGTGCCAAAACTGAGTAGTCTCAACCCGACTAGTCCCTAGGTTGCCGATTTTGGCAATAGGATAAAACTCGACCACATAATCACCCTCAAAGAGTCTTTTCCACTTAGAAAGTGACTACGACAGGGCTTTGGCTAGCAACAAATCTGGTCGCACACTCGAACCTAACCATTATGCCAAAAAGGCCCAACACAAAATTCTAAGCACCACTTTGGTGTTGAAATGCATGCACGACCTGTGGTCAGCCCGCTCCATAACCACGTCACCAACATCTAAGTGACCCAAAGTTACTTTACTCACAACCGAATACAATCGGACAATCGGTTATTTTTGTCGATTCCCCAAACCTGCCAAAAACTCATCGGAACACTTATGAACCCTCGAAGTGTCCTGGAGGCTATCAATCATTACTGTAGACCACCTGCTGCCCCGAAACGCACCAATTTGGGTGTTCAGGCAGCAACGCAAGCGAAGGCAACCATCCAAGAAGGCTTGACGACTTTAATAAGGCATTCACATCGATTTATCGCGAATCCCAAATCAAATCGCGATCGATCGACTGATTTTGCCGATAATCGCAACAGAAGCTCATTCGAGCTTCGCGAAAGCAACCGGACCTAGGACGACCAGTCCAGAGGTCCAACACGCGTAATACACACTGCCCAATACAACCTATGATGCACAATTACATACAAAACCCAAACATCCCAATTAGTTGCATTACTTGTAAAGAAAAAATAGAGTTTTAGTTCGTTACCATCGATTTTGCGTTTCAAAATCCGACCAGCAGCACAAACTAAAGGGTCTTGTTGTCTTAAACACCATGTTCGCTGTTCAAAGCACAACCGAGCACCGAGGAGCCCGTCGGAGCAATATTTTCTTTCGATTTTGGGGTCTCTAAGAGCGACGCTATCAAATCACCAATCAGAGATCAATCCAACCACAACGAAGAGGAGTACAGTGATGTGGGGGCACTCAGAAGGGTCGTGCTCCACTGCGGCAAGGTCGCTCACGGCTAGGTGGCCAGAATAGGGACCACGACCACAGCAAGCTTCAGCCCGTAGCAGCAGAGCAATAGGAAGCTCCCTTTCTCTTGTGCGGCCAGGGGTGGCCCCCGCCTGCCGGGGTGGGGCAAGGCTAACAGATGGGAGGCCCAGGGTGCGATGGCCGACGGTGAGGAGCGGTAGCGGCGCGGGGAGGAGCAGATCTAGCTGCGGCCATCTTGGGCTAGAGTTGGGATCCGACTCGAGAAACCTTTAGAGGTGGTGGGGTAGGTCGGAGGGGGTCGCCGGAGGCCTAGGAGACCGGCGGCAACGACGGGAAGCGGCGGCGGTGGCCAGATCTAAAGTCACGACCAAATCTTCACCAACGCGAGCTCTAGCTGGGAACCAAGCTCGAGGAAGGCTAGGGGCAGTGGGACAGGTCGAAGGGAGGTTGTCGGTGTGTTAGGAGGCTAGCGGCACGTCCTGAGGCGACGCGACCGACGATGGAGGCCGCGGACTAGTGGGATCTGGGGGGATTGGGGATGGAGCTCAAGGGTTGGTCGGGGTTCTGATGGCGGGAGCAGGCTCACCAGAGGCAAGGTCGTCGTCGGCGATGATAAGAAGAGAGAGAGTGACGGCTGGGGGTGAGGGGAGAGAAAGAGAGGAGAAATAAAATTCGAAAATTCTAGACACACTGTCATGCCCCAGGGTCGAAACTGCGACCCGGACCCGCCAACAGATTCGCCGCCCATACGGGAAGCCCCGTATAGACGAAGCGTCTAACCTGCAAAAGAAGGATACTAAAGCTATACAGATATGGGAGCTGAAAAGTAAACTACTGAAATAAATATATGCAACTCCTCAAATAGTACATGCCAGGTCCTCACAATACAAAAATCTCTCCAAAAACTAAAACTCTCAAAAGTAAAAAGTACATGATACACCCCACAATCACTCACAGTACTAGTACATCACCAAAAGGGTACATCTACTCTCACTGGAAGAAGACTGGTAGGGATCTAGCTCGCGACTCCCTTACCTCGATCAGCAGGATCATCAACTGGAGCAGTAGGAACTGGAGTAGAGGTCCGTGGGGAAAAGTCACCACGGCGGGTGTGAGAACTACATCCCACAGTAGTTCTCAGTGGGTGCCGCCAACAAGCCCGACGGTCTGCCAACTAAGTCTACTAGAGGCATAAAGTAACAAATGCAATACTGAAAGGAAAAGAGCTGGAAAATAACTCTACAGGTACTATGCCTCTATCTAAATGCTCAAGAAGTGGGACAGATGGAAACATGATGCATATACTATATCTCAAATATAATCATCCAATCTATACTGACTGTCACATAGGGTCCAGTCAAATCTGCGCCCACCTACGGCCGTTACATCCAAGGAGGATCGGACTTACGTAGGGCGTCCGTGACTGCCAAAACTGGCCCAGCCAGATGGACTGCGTCGACAAATCGCGATAGCAAAGTAACAGGCCCAACTCCGGAGTGGCACTTGAGGGGCGCGACCCCACCGAGAAAAGTATCTGCGCATCTCTGTCGAGCTCAATATGGCTCATGCAGGCTATAGTCCAATCCACGATCAACAAGATCGACAGTACCCAAATCACCTCTCTAACTCACTAACAGGAACCACTCGAACAGTCGGAACCGCTGTCAACCCAACGGCTCCCCAAAAAGAACATCAACTCCACATGTAAACTCACTAGCTGGGTATACTCCACAGACAACAACAAAGAAGGGTCCGGGAACCCCGAAAGACTAGAACCTACAACCCAAATCAAACAAGAACAGGCTCTGGGCATAGCCTTTCGTTGTTCTCGACCCAAAGAAAAAGGTAGTCCTTAGAACCCAGACCACTCGAATCCTCTCGAGTGGAGAAGTTTACAGAAAAAAAATGTGACATTTATTACTGAAAACCATTTTTCACTCAACCCACGCGGGGTGAGGACTAAAAGTAGTTATTTTTTGAAAAACCATCTTGTTTTGAGAAATACCTATTTTTAATGATTTTTAGTTCTTTTAGAAAAAACAGTTGGAAAACAAATTTTTATACCCAAACCCCGAAGGGCTAATGCATTCGTCCAATCAAACAAGAACAGACTCCGGCGACCATTCGATGTTTGGAAAAAAATATTGGTCGACTAAAATCATGTGTGTGTCCAAAAAGGTTCTGGGTTCAAGGTCCTGCTATCACTGGTATACTACTGCCACTAACATAGTGGCGACACATAAAACAGAGAAACAATACATCCCGGGACCGCCGTTCACCCAAACGGCTCCCGCCACAGATAAAAGACCAGCTATGTCACCAGACTCCACTCTGCCCCCAGGCACGAGTGTAACATGCATCCCACACTAAGAGAAATCCCGACCACTCGACCCACTACCTGGGTGAGGATAACACTATGTCCAGGAATAAAATAAGAAGTGTGGATGTCTAAAGCATAAATAAACCTAGCCCAAGTGAAAGTTTTCTACTGGTCTGGTTACACATGCAACATATGACAGGGTGCTAGGTCAAGTTCCAATAGTGGTACTTAAGTTAACACAGATAGGAAGCATACATCAACATGATCATGATAACAACGCGAGAACATCCTCTCTATATCTAACATGCTTCATAACACATCTAACAATCATGTATGATTACTACACGATAGAATTAATGAATAGTCTACCGATTTTGGAGGCGAAGCAACCCACCTGAAGCGCGCGTCAATCCAAGATCCAAAAAGGCTGAAACTGAACAGGGAACAATCCTCGGATTTCCACAATTCCAATGGGTCCCAAAACACCCAAAGACACCTCCTGGGTACAAAGACATAGCCCAAACATTGCAATCAACACAAAATTCTAAGTTTACAAACTGCTGAAAAATCAGTCCTGAAAATGCTTAAATACCACCTGCGAGCTAATCTCCAAAAATTCCAATAAAAATACGACGGCGATCCTCGCGAAGAGTAGATGTCGATCGAGTCCTCACATGTTGAAATCTGATACCCAAGTACAGAGATAAAAATCTGACAAGCCTCCGCTGTACAAGAAAACCACCAGCAGAAAAGGGGTTCAAAGATGTTCCAGAAACCCCAATAAAAACCCAAAATTGAGAGGAGCGGAAAACACGAAAAATGGAGATCTACCTCTCGTGAAACCGACACCATGAAGATCGTCCAAAAATTCCTTCGGAGTAGCTCTATGGACCTCGTGGACCAAAACGCGACGGAAATGGGCCACCGAAGAAGAAACGTCGCACTGCGCCAAGATGCCGAAGTCGTCGATGTTGCGCCTTCCAAAAAATCCGAAACTCCTTCGCAAGATGCAGCACAAGAAGAGGAACAACTTCACTTGAGGGCTCAGTCGCAGAAGAACTCAGGAAAGCCTTCAAAAATAAGCCCAAAGGGGCTATTTATAGCCCAGCTCACCAAGGAGGGAAAAAATCCAGATTCGAGCGCCCGAAATTGGGCCGGCCCGTTACTGTGCACGCCCGGATCCACCACGGCCCGCCACGTCGCCCGTCCGCGCCCCGCGCGCCCGGTGCACGCGCCCCCGCGAATCGCGGCGCGCCGCGTGGCGATACGGTCCACGGCGGGGACCGTGGGCCGCGGTTCACGGCGGCCCAGCCGGGTCGCTGCGCCCGCCAATGGGCGGGCGACATGTGGCCTGGCGGGGTCCACGGTGCGCCGTGCCAGGCATGCTGTCGCGCGTGCGTTGACCGCCCAATCAGCGCGCGACACGTGGCACGGCCTCTGCTGGCTGGTCCCGGTGCACGCCAAAACATGTGGACCGCCCTGCCCGCCACCGCGCACGCGCCGCTGCCCGCGCCCGCGTCGCCGCGCTCCGCCGCTGCCCGTCGCCGCCGGCGCTGCCCTGGCCTGCCGGAACAGTAAATCATGCCTCGAAATCCGTGTTTTGGCGTCCGGGCTCCAAAAATCACATGTAGTCAATTTTCATCGTTTTCGCGCGCTGAGTCCAAATCCGATCTTCGTTTTGTCAAATTACACTTCTAAAATTTGTCGAAGGCATCCGGACAGGTATTCTTAATTCAAATTTCGCGCTGGGTCCAAATCTGAAGTCTGATTTGCGCGCAACCAACTCCAACACACATCATAGGCCTCCAGAAGGCACAATTCACACTGCAGAAGCTCTGCGGAGATCGGGGTCATCACACACAGAGTTTAGAAATTTAGAAAAATTATGATTTACTTCTTCAAGGTCTAAATTTTTTATCCAAAACTTTTGAACACGTGTAATTCATACAGTAACACCTCTTCATTGATTTTGTTAAGATGCCCACTAATGTGATGACAATAACATGCGACTGAATCGCCTGCCTTACACTATGCGATCTTCCCCCTTGCTCCTGAAAATCAAAAGCATTCATTGACGACTGACCGGTTCACATGATGACGTCTAATTAGATCTCGTTTAACGTATCTTTCTGCATCAAAAATTACGTCAGCTTTCTCTCTCTCTCTCTCTCTCTCTCTCTCTATATATATATATATATATATTATTTTCAATATTTTTAAAATTTTAGGATAGTTTGAAAATTAGATTGTAAAATTGTATTAAAATAATATATTATTTTGTATTTCAACATCTATATAATTTTCAACTTAAAAATTAATAAAAATAATTAAATAAATAAGATCTTATATTTTACTAATATTATTAAAACTGAAGAGTTAATAAAATAATTTATTCAAGTTATATGGCAGCATTAATTATAACTAGCTTGGTCAAGCAACTTATTTTGCTAAATTTTTGCTATTAAATTTAATAAACATACTGAATTTTTAAATCTACTAAAAGAAATAGCAAAGTGCAGGAAATAATTAACATAGCTTTTAATATATGATGGCTATGGAGAGTACAATAGGTGGAAAGAGGGTTATTTTTTTTATTTGTAATTTAGCACGTAAATGAATAATCCAAATGAACTTAAGTGGCATGAAAAGACCAAATGAAAGCTACAATACAGGAAAATTTATTGCATATGTTGATCACTGCATTCTTAAAAATCTTATGATAAATATCCTAAAATCAAAATCTAAGTCATTATAATTGTTTCATAACATTTAATTATAAGGCGTGCAAGTGGAAAATCAAACAAATTTTTTATCGTAGAATTTTAGAATTAGTTATTGTCTTAGTAATATATTTTTAAATATTGTGAATTTTTATAAGGCTTTTAAGTTTTTCCATAGTATAAATTGTTAGATCCGTATTAATGCGAAATAACCTAAGAAACACATGTAAATTATTGGATAATCGTTCATCTATTTGAAAATATTATAAATGCCATGCATGATGAAACGCGTTCTCAGATTTCATCGTTTCTCAAACACCGACAATAAAATCATCTCGATTGAATGCTTCCAAGTCTAGATTCGTTGTCTAATTAATTTTGCTCTGAATGGAGCAGGATAAATTGACGGCAGGAATCCGACTCGGGATCACAACCTTTTTATATTCTTTATAAACTATGTTTAATTAGAGTTCCATAAACCCTAATTAGACTTGTATTGAGTTTCTACACATTAATAATCCATACCCAATAGATATTTCCAAGATCACTTAATGATCCTACTAAATTAGATAGCCCATAATATAATTATAAATTTATATGTTAGTCTATATATAGAAAAAATTAAATTCAACATCAATTGTATTTATAAGTATTTTCTAGATCTAATTATCGCTTATTTCACTTCTTGAACACACCTACAAATAATTTCAGAGCAGGTGTTAATGCTAATAAAGAGAAAGTGATGGTGACAAGAACAGGTTGGACCCAGCCACGGAAAAAGTACATGTTAATTCTTTTTCTATTATATCGAGATTTCACTACAAATAATTAAGCAGAGTTTCAAGGGGGGGGGGGGGACAATAATTTCTCCACACTCCTGTGCACATATCTCTCCTCTATTTATACATTATTGGCTCGAGCACAAATAAAGTAACCACACACACACACATAACCTGTTTTTTTCTCTACAACTCATTTTACTCTTCTTGCTACTTTTGACTCCTCATAGAATAATAATAATAATAAATATGTCCGGAGACAAGAAGGTTAGTTCTTTTTGTTTAATTTTTTTTGGCAACAATTAATTTGGTTATATTTTCATATTTGTTTTTTCCAAAATTTTTGAATTTGTTGCGATTCTGATTCCATGATTGTTATAATTACGCAGAAGATAATCCTGCAGGTGAATTTGCATGACAGTAAGGAGAAGCAGAAGGCATTAAAAGTAGTCTCCAAACTTCATGGTATCATCACCTTTTGCCCATATATATATATATATATATATATATATATATATATATATATATATATATATATATATATCATCCTTAATTTATTTTTTTATTATTTTCTTTATCTTTCTCTAAAAAGTTATAATTACATCATGCAACTCCTTTCCTGGGTGAACGTCAGTTTTTTTTTTTGTTTTCACTTTTCTGGGTAGTTTAGTTACCTTTTTTTTTTTCAGGATTCTTTCATACACCTTTTTAGAATTTAGAATTGTATTGAAATATTATTAATAGTAAGTATATAAATAGGGTTTATTATTTTTAATATGTAAGGTAAAAAAGTCTCCCCCTGCTTATTAGTACTGAGTCCTTAAATTTTCGTAATTTGCCTCTTGATATTATTGTTTTTTGTTTTACTTTTCTTAAGTAGAATTTCTATATAAAAGAGTATAAGAGAAAACAGTAGATTGTTTGTTTGCAAGAATTTGTTCAACAACAACAAAAAAAAAAAAATAAATACAAATTTAAAAATAAATTTATTGTATTTTTAATTTTTTTTTTTTTTTTTTTGAGAGAAATATAGCATGCTATCCGCTTGGTAAACTTAACTGGAAATGTGAAGCAACTAGACTTCAAACTCGTCGTATAGCAAATTATATAGAATTTACATTTTAAAAAAAAATTAAAATAAAAGAGAGGAAAAAAAATTAAAATAAATAATAGAGAGATTAAATTTCAGATATTATCCAACTGCGCTAAATAGTAATGTTAAATCATTTTCTATAAAAACAAAAGCCCTTTTTTGAATATAGTTGTACTCTTAATTCTTGGGCCACTCTTAAAATATTTATTTATTAAAAAAAAAAAATCAACAACAGAAGAGTGTTTGGTTTAGATTCAAAATAGTGATTTTAAGACCAAAAATAATTTTTCCCTCAACAGATTCTGTTTGGTAACCTGTTTTTAAAAATTTGATTCTGATTTTTAGAATCAATTTTATAATTTTAGAGACCCAAAGTTCTAATTTTAATTTTAGACTCAATTTTCAAATTTAAATTAAAATTTTAGATTCAAAATTTTAATTTAAATTCATATTTTAAAGTTTCAGTTTGAATTTCAAATTCTAAATTTTAAATTTTAAATTTTTAAGTTTTCAATTTTAAATTTTAAATTTCAGTTAAATGTTTTAAATATCCAAAATTTTGCATTTAACATTAAATTTTAAATTTTAAAACACAAAATTTAAAATTTTAACTTTCAACTTTCAAGTTTAAGATAAAATTTAAAATTTATATTTATATTATTTTAATTTTTAAATTTTAAGTTTGAATTTTTAAATTTAAAATTTAAAGTTTAAATTTAAATTTTGAATTTTGTATTTTAAATTTCAATATTCAATTTTAGATTTTAGATTTTAAATTTTACATTTAAGATTTTAAATTTTCAAAATCAAATTCAAATTTTGAATTCAAATTTAGCAAAATTTTATTATTATTTACAAAAAAAATTAAAAAAGAATTGTCAAATAAATTTATAATTTTTTTGAAAAAACTATTTTTCTCCTTATTTAATCTAAGATAAACATTCTATAATTTTTAATCAAAATCCAAAAGTCACATTTCTAGAATCTGGACCAAACATGATTCGGGTTTATCTATGGACGGCAATATGAATCAAGGATACAATTGCAAAAAGGCAAAAAAATTCTTTGCAGGAAAAACTATAAAAGTTTCGCTTTATCCTAATAAATTCTTGAGCAATGCTATTCGCACACCCCAAATAAAATTTACGATATATATCCTATTCATTCTAGGACAGGGATTCTTTTACTCGTCACTTTGAAGTGACGAATAAAATTTATTTCATTTTAGAATTAAATAGAATGTAATATATATACTCTATTTGAAATCTACAAAAAGTATTTTTCTAAATTCTCCAATAAAACCCATGTAGACGCAAACCTGATCTCTACACTTTGCCGACTACACATCAACAGGGATTGATTCCATCTCCATGGACATGAAGGATAAGAAGCTCACCGTTGTCGGGGACGTCGACCCGGTGTCCGTCGCGTATAGGCTGAGGAGGTTCTGGAAGGCCGAAATTTCCAAAGTCGAGTCGGCCAAGGAGCCGGAGAAGACGAAAGACGAGCCCAAGAAAGACGGCGACAAGAAGGATAAGGACGGCCCCGCAACTACTCCATATATTGTCATACCTTCTTATGTACAAGTTACCGAGGACTACTACCCTCAATGCTGCGTGATCTGCTAAGGCGAAAGCGTACGGAGCATTCCGAAATGGGTCCTGTTGTAAAATATTTATCTTTTCAAGATAATTCTTTTAAATCTTCAAGATAATTCTGATTGGTGGATAGATACTGGAGCTAATGTCCATGCTTGTTCTGATCGGTCGTGGTTTTCCACTTATCAGGACGCGTGTGGAGGATCGGTGAACATGGGGAATGCTGCCTCTTCTCGCGTGCTTGGGACAGGTCGAGTGGATTTGAGGTTGACCTCTGGGAAGACCTTAACCTTGCACGGAGTCCATCATGTTCCCAATATTAGGAAGAATTTGATTAGTGGTTCTCTTTTAGTTCAGCAGGGTTTTAAATTAGTTTTTGAATGTAATAGGATAGTGATAACAAAAGGTGTGAATTTTGTAGGGAAGGGTTTTTTGAGTGATGGTTTGTTTAAACTTTTTGTATCTTCATTTCCAATGAATAAAAATGTTGTTGTTTTGAATGTTGTTTCTACTAATATTTGGCATGGAAGATTAGGACGTGTGAATTTCAATACTATCAAAAGATTGATGCATCTTGATTTGATTCCCAAATCTGATTTACCTGATCATAGATGTGAAATATGTGTACAAGCTAAGGAACCTAGAAAACCTTTTAAATCTGTGGATAGAGATAGTGATCTTTTAGAACTTGTGCACAGTGATGTTTGTGACGGAAGTAGACTTAGTAGAGGTGGAAATAAGTATTTTGTGACTTTTATAGATGATCATTCGAAATTTTGTTATGTCTACTTGATTAAATCAAAAGATGAGGTTCTTAGCAGATTCAAAATTTATAAAGCTGAAGTAGAAAATCAGTTGGATAAGAAAATCAAAATTTTGAGATCTGATCGAGGTGGTGAATACACTTCAAATGAGATGACTAATTTTTGTCGAGAATTTGGAATTGTACATCAAGTGACTGCTCCCTATACACCTCAATCTAATGGAGTTGCTGAACGTAAGAATAGGACTTTGATGGATATGATAAACTCGATGATTATTAGTTCAGGCGCACCTGAGAACTTGTGGGGGGAAGCTTTGATTTCTGCATGTATGATTTTAAATAGGATTCCTCACAAGAATTCTGATGTATCTCCCTATGAGCTTTGGAAAGGTAGGAAGCCTAATTTGAATTATTTTAAAGTGTGGGGGTGCCTAGCTAAAGTGAAGATATCTGAGAATAAGAAAAGAAAGATTGGACCTAAGACTGTCGATACAATTTGTGTGGGTTATGTAATGTACCAGATTTATGGTATATAAATGATACAAATAAAAATGGTATGAAATACTATTTTTATTGAATTCAGAGAAAAGTGAGTTGGAGTTGAGAATATAAAGCTTCAATTGTGAAGCTCAGGTCCTTGTTTGGCGATTTTCGCGAAATGGCGAAACTCAGTAAAAATACTTGTAACACAATTCAAATGTAATTACAAGTGAGTTGTAAGCATTTCGAATCGACGCAAAAGCCGTTGAGTCGAAAAGTGAGTTGGAGTTGAGAATATGAAGCTTCAATTGTGAAGCTTAGGTCCTTGTTTGGCGATTTTCGCGAAATGGCGAAACTCAGCAAAAATACTTGTAACACATTTCAAATGTAATTACAAGTGAGTTAGAAGCATTTCGAATCGATGCAAAAGTCATCGAGTCGAAAAGTGAGTTGTAGTTGGAAATCGAAGCTTCAAGCTTGTAAAATGTGGACCCGAGTTCGCCGATTTCGCAAAATGTCGAAATGCGGCGAAAAGACTCGTAACGTATTTTAAATATGATTACAGTCGAGTTCGGTGCGTTTCGGACCGACGCGAAGGGCATCGGGTCGAAAAGTGAGTTGAAGCCCCAGAGACTTAGCAAAATTCAGAAATTCTGAATTCTGTGATCGCGAAGCTTTTTCGGAGCCCTGTTTCGAAGACTTAGAGTAATCAAAAAATTCAAAAGAAATCGTGGAGTGTCTCAGAAAAATTTGCTGATTAAAAGGGGTGAAGTGCCGAGGTGGGCGATTAAGGGAAAATAGGAGAACTAAGAAGAAAAATGCTTCGTGAATTCTGAAACTGCAGTTTTTGACAGTGCAGTTGATCGCGAAGCTTTTTCGGGGCTCTCTTTCGAGGGATTAGAGTATCCCAAAAATTTAAAAGAAATCGTGGGGTGTCTCACAAAAATTTTCCGATTAAAAGGGGTGAAAAACCGAGGTGAGCGATTAAAGAAAAATTGGAGAACGAAGCGAGGAAAAATGCTTCAAGAATTCTGAAACTGCAGTTTTTAACAGTGCAGTTTATCACGAAGCTTTTTTGGGGCTCTCTTTCGAGAGCTTAGAGTAGCCCAAAAATTTAAAATAAATAGTGGAGAGCTTAAGAAAAATTTGTTGAATAAAGGGGAGAAGAAAAATTACAGTTTCGATTTCCCAGTTGGCGGCAAAACGCGGAGAAAGAGGGCTATCCGAATTTTTTTTCTGCAGGAGAAAAACTGCAGGATTGAGGGCAGTTTTGGGAATCTCTTTTGTAAGTTGGGGCAAATGTGTAAATTCACACTCACCCCCCAACCACCCCTGCAGAGACATTAAATGTTCTCTTCTCTCTCTCCCTCTTGAAAGCCCACGTTCTCTCTCTTTCTCCCTGCTACACCAGAGAAGAAAAGAAAGAAAGAAAAGGAAAGCAAAGGAGAAGAAGATGGTAGCAGCAGCAAGCCTTCTCTTGGCTGCTGCTGCTGGTTGCATCTCGAGGCTTGGGGGGTAGCTTGAAGAGAGCATTTAGAAGCCCTCCAAAGTGTGCTCCCACTCCTCTTCATCCTTCCCTCTTGATCAAAGACATCAAAAGAGGTAATATTTAAAAGCTAGGGTTGAATTTTTATTCTTTTCTTGGGTTCAAGAGCTTGGGAAAATATCCCAAATAGGTTCTTCTCCAATTTTTAGGGCATTTTCTCTAAGTTAAAGAGATCAAAATTTCTCTTTATAAGAACATGTCAAGAATGAAAATTTCATCCCCTTTTCTTTCGTTTGGTTCAAAAAGCCCATCAAGAGAGTAAAGAGTAAACCTAGGGTTTCTCGTTTATGGTTTTTATGAGGTTAAAAGAGCATAGAATTATTCCTTAATGGTTTCATTATTGGATTTAGGAGCTTTTTGGATTTAAAGAGAATGAAAAATCATGCTAAGTGAATTATCTCTACATGTAGGTTTTCTTGTAAACCTAATTGAGGGTATTTTGGAGCATGTTAAAGTGAAACATTAGCTTTTATTGCTTCTCTTTTGATCAAGAGAATATCCAAAGAGGTAAGGTTAAAATTCTAGAGTTCTAGTCTTTGAACTCTTGTGGAATTAAAATGACAATAAGATAATTTCCTTCATGGTTATATCATGTTTAGGATTTTCTTTTTAAAGATCAAAATATTAAAGAGATCAAAATATTCCTATTACAAGAGTATACTAATAAGGGATTTTTGCAACTTTCTTTCTTTATTGGTCAAAATGAACCCATAGAAAGAAATGAAGAGTAAACCTAGGTTTCTCTTTTATAGTTGTGTGGAATTAAAAAGAGTATGGAAGTGATTCCTAATTGGTTTCATTATGAATTTAGGGCTTTCTTGGAGAATAGAAGGTCAACCCATCTTATCCTTGCAAGAGCGACTAAAGGTGGGGGATTCTGCCGAAATTGGGTGACCTCTCCCCTTGCTCCTTTGCTTTTCGATCCAGAAGCATGATAGTAGCCTGTTAGAGGCGTTAGGGAATCATGATAATAGTGGCATGCGTAGGAGATAAATATTATTTTATAATGAATATGAAAATAATTGCATGTGTAGATGTAATCAATTGTTGTGATCATGTTAGGGTGTAACCCTAGGAATCATGTGAAAGCATAAGGAAAAGGAAATGCATGTTGGTAGTAAGACTTAGGAAAAAACCTAGATTTAGGTTTAACGAGTGGCATGATGACCTAGGAGATACACCTAGGTGGACGAGTGGCATTAACTTAGGGAATAATCTAAGGTTAAGAATAGAGTGTTAAACATAGAGTCAGAGAACTCTAGGTTAAACAAGTTATGGAACTTAGGTAAAGGAACCTAAGATGAACTAATAGGGTTAAACTCTAGTGATGAAATAGAGTTAGTGCAACCCTAGGTTAAACATGGAACAGGAAAATAGAGTTAGTAAAACTCTAGGATTCAGTGAGAAATCAGGAAACAGGGGGATTAGATTCTCAAGTTAAAGAATTAAATAATGTAACCCCAGAAAGTCATAGGACGTCTGGGTAAATGGATCAATTAGTTTAACTTCGATCTGAGTTAAATAAAAGAGAATGGAAATAGGGTTAATAAGCTCTAAGTTAGATAAAACTGAAAGTAACTAGTGTCCTAGTGACATAGTGCAGTGATATAGTGCAACCTTAAGGGTAATTGAAGCTTAGGGTTGTGAATTGAGAACAAATAAGGAAAGTGTAAAAGTGGCTAGGAAACTAAAGATATTGCCAAGTGGCAAAATAAGTGGAAATGGAAATGAACAAGTTGTTCAAACTTAAATTGGTGTTAGAGACACCCAAATTATCCTAGGATAAAGAACTTAGGATAAAAGAAATAAAGCTTAAATGAAAGCCAAAAGTGGCTAATGAGCAAGACAAGCAAATTGCTCGAGAGAGAGCTAAAAGTGGTTAATAAGTAAGACAAGCAAATCTCTTGAAATAAACGAGAAAAGTAAAAGAGAAGCATTGAGGCATGAATGTTAACGGAAGGGTTGAGCATATGTCAACTCCCGGGGAGATGAGTGCCAAGGTGCCTTAAACTCATCTGAACCTAAAGTGGAAAGAAAATGGTTAAAGAAAGAGAATGATTAATGAAAGGTAAAAAGGATAAGATAAACTACATTGGGCCGAGCACTACGGGAGGCGATGCTACAACCTGTTCTTGTTTGATTGGGGTTGTAGGCATCCGTCTTTTGGAACCCTCGGACCCTGTAAAGGAAAAGCCTAAATGGCCATTGGGAGGGTTGAGCATATGTCACTCCCAAGTGAATTAAAGTGTTAAAGCTAAGTTGCCAACGGGAGGGTTGAGCATATGTCACTCCCGGGGGAAGTGTGTGAGCAAGACTCAGCTTCCCAAGTAAAGGCAAAACAAAGAGCTAAAGGCAAAAGAAAAGATAAAGATAAAACGGGCGGACCTACGGTGAGAAACGCGGCCCATGTTGGAGTTGCAGGCAGCGCCCCTCTCTCGGGTAGAGACCCGTTCGGGACGTTTCTTCCGTAGGACGGGATAACACTTGCGGGTGTTATCGGCAACCTTAGAAATCTTATCTTATGGTAGCAGGACTACCGGGCTGGGGCCCATTGGATAAGAATTTCTGAGGGTTAACTTGAACTAAAGCACCAGAATTTAAAGAATAAAGAGAAATTAGAGTGACCAAGGTGGCCGAGTTAGTTTGACCCTGTATACAGCGGCATAGTGGCCGAGTTGGTGCTTAGGAACCTAGTGTGGCTAGACAGAGTAGTGCTGGGTCGATGAGTATACGCAGATAGTGTAGCGATATATTATATTGCATAGCTGCATTTTGATATTGAGGATTTTAGTTTCCTAGCACTATTATTATTGCTTCCATTGGACCAAGTGGTGTAGGACACTTTTTCTCGGTGGTTGAACCCACTGGGAACTCTGTCGGAGTTCTCACACCCCTTGGGTGACCCCCCCCACAGGTTCGGGTATGGATACAGCGGACGAGACGGTTCAGATGCAGACGGCGAGGCATACGACAGGGGGCAAGGGCCCAGCAGCATAGAGACCTAGAGGGTCTAGCAGAGGTATCCCTTTTATATGTTTCTTGAGTGAACTTTGTATGGTGAGAAATTTATGTAAAAGAATTGTAATAAATTTATTTGCAAGTTCAGAGATGTGAAGTGTAATAAATTTAAGTTATGGTTCACTCTTGTATGCTTTCATTATCGCTTAAACTGGTTGTTTATAAAATGAAAGTTCAAATTTATAGTGATTTTTAGTACTCTGATATTGAGCTTCCGCATACACTTGTTGTGTTATTATGGATGTTACCGTTCCTTTCGGGTAGTGAAAGGTCATACCCGATTGGCGGGTCTGTTGCCGTGCCCGAACCGTACAAATTGGCGGACTCGGGGCGTGACAGATTAGAGTGGTATCAGAGCCTAGGAATAGTCCTAGGTGGTTAGCAAACCTTAGGGAGACCCTAGGGATTAGCACGAGAGAGTGTGTGGATTATTGGCGGAAGTATTCAATTGGTTATTGTTGTTCCCAAAAAGGATGTTGGGACTGATCGAGGGCGACGAGCTTTCATTCTTCGGATATTACGTTGGCGGCCGACAACGTAATGTTGGAGATGAAAAGAAGTACCCTCTTATACTTTCGCATGATTGGGTTGACGAGCTTCTTTGTCGGTATATAGACTGCGCGTTGCTCAAACGGCTAAGTTTGGGCTGGTTGTTTCGTTGTGGTGTGCATATTAGCGATGACACCACATAGGGAGACACATCTGTATTGACTCGAGTCACGAGAGGGCTCGGGGTCAAACGAGGTACACGAGCTGCGATAGCAGGTGACCGCACTTGTTGGTGTGGTCCAGCAACAGGTCAAACTTCTTGCCGTCAGCGGAAATTCCCCGCCGACAGGAAGACAGGTTCCGACGCCTAAGAGTGGCGTCAGGGTGACAGCCGGAGCAGAACAATAGGCTCCAGTGGCTGATAGCACAGCAAGCTGAGGCTGCATAAATGACGCATGAGTATACGGCGTCGCCGCGTTTAGGGGCGACAGTAGAGAGAGTGGCAGTGGCCGCCGAACTTTTGTCGGCGCACCCTGCACCTTCGGCATACGGTGTTTTGTGCTTGTGTCAGCTGGATTGCTGGCAAAGTGTGGTTAGTAGGGTCCAGTGAGAGACCGACTCATAAGGTAAATGGGGATCGCTATGTTGCGAGAACCAAGTTATTGTGCCCTAAGGATTTGGGCAAGAAAGATTTATGGGCCAGGCGGCGTGAGTTCGCCCCTGATGACGGTAGTGACCGTGTGGAGTGTTGATTGTGGCTAGGTTGCCGCATAGTAGTGTTGGTGAGGCCTAGAGTAGGCTTCAAGATGCGGGAACCTCTCGAAAGAGCGAGAGTTTTGTGGCGCCGTTCTGATGGATCGGTGTAATGGCGAGGATTGCCACCGCAGGATTTGCGGGTTAATCACCAGAGTTGGTGGACAGTTATTTGTGGTGCCTCAACCTAGTTGGGGGAGGTGTACAGGAGTCATACGCGTGTATAAGCAAGTTGCTTAACACTAGATTTTTACGAGTTAGCGTGGGGGCGTAGGACGCCCAACTGTTTGGGTGCTCATGGAGCACAGGTATCGTTTAGCTAGAGAGAGCTGCTTAGGTGGCATATTAGCCTTTGCCCAGTGTGGCCAGAGTTGATAGAGAGTTCGGGTCGTGGATTGACGACTTGTTAGTTGGTTTTGCTCAGTGAGCATAGTGGTCGCGTGGCGACGATTAGCGGGTTCGCTTGGGGACGATCCGTGCCTGGACCATGTTTGTGGACTGTGGGCCTGTAGCCCAGTGGGCAGGCGCAGTCGGCTGTGAGAGACAGCGGCCCGAGACCTGATGGCGGGGCATGATAGAGATTTGGTCGGGACGGTAGTCCGAGCGATGACCCGGGAACGTGGAATGCCACGTGTGAGCATTGAGGCTATTAGTACACTGAGAGTGTGATATGACCAGGCCATAGAGCTAGTGGTGATTGAGGTACTGTAGCTCCTAGTGGGAGTGTTAGTGTAGTAATCCTAAGTGAGGATCTACCCGTATGACGATTGGGTCTGTGTGCTAGTGAGAGCCATTATACAGAGTTGGACTAGTTGGGCTATAGGCCCCTATTTGACCGTGGTCTGTGAACCTATTAGTAGTCCGAGATGTCGGGTTAGCTGATAACCCGTGGACTTAGAGCACTAGCAGCATGTGTGATAGTTGAGGACTTGTGGATTGACCTTTGCACTCCACATTAGGCAGCGGAGCGATCGGAAAGAAAATGCGATAAGTGTAAGTGGTTGCAGATGCAACCTCGTTGTGAAAAAGTAATGGCGGAATTAAAGTGAAGATTTCGCAAGAGAAGACTGGGTCATTCGTGGCAATTGAGAGAGCAAGTGCTCAAATGTGTCTCTCACCTACTTGGTGAAAGTGGCCAGACACCAGGTCTGAGTTTGTCCCTGGATTGAGTAAGGGATTCATGAATGAGTTGCTCGTGTAGTCTCGGCGAGCAGGCAATTTGATGCCGGTCATGATATACAGTGAGCCCAGTAGTGAGGGCAAGATTTTCTCCCTCTCGATCAAGTAGGAGTCGAGATGTGATTCAAGTTTCGAGGACGAAACTTATTTTAAGGGGGGTAGAATGTAATGTACCAGATTTATGGTATATAAATGATACAAATAAAAATGGTATGAAATACTATTTTTATTGAATTCAGAGAAAAGTGAGTTGGAGTTGAGAATATAAAGCTTCAATTGTGAAGCTCAGGTCCTTGTTTGGCGATTTTCGCGAAATGGCGAAACTCAGTAAAAATACTTGTAACACAATTCAAATGTAATTACAAGTGAGTTGTAAGCATTTCGAATCGACGCAAAAGCCGTTGAGTCGAAAAGTGAGTTGGAGTTGAGAATATGAAGCTTCAATTGTGAAGCTTAGGTCCTTGTTTGGCGATTTTCGCGAAATGGCGAAACTCAGCAAAAATACTTGGAACACATTTCAAATGTAATTACAAGTGAGTTGGAAGCATTTCGAATCGATGCAAAAGTCATCGAGTCGAAAAGTGAGTTGTAGTTGGAAATCGAAGCTTCAAGCTTGTAAAATGTGGACCCGAGTTCGCCGATTTCGCAAAATGTCGAAATGCGGCGAAAAGACTCGTAACGTATTTTAAATATGATTACAGTCGAGTTCGGTGCGTTTCGGACCGATGCGAAGGGCATCGGGTCGAAAAGTGAGTTGAAGCCCCAGAGACTTAGCAAAATTCAGAAATTCTGAATTCTGTGATCGCGAAGCTTTTTCGGAGCCCTGTTTCGAAGACTTAGAGTAATCAAAAAATTCAAAAGAAATCGTGGAGTGTCTCAGAAAAATTTGCTGATTAAAAGGGGTGAAGTGCCGAGGTGGGCGATTAAGGGAAAATAGGAGAACTAAGCGAAGAAAAATGCTTCGTGAATTCTGAAACTGCAGTTTTTGACAGTGCAGTTGATCGCGAAGCTTTTTCGGGGCTCTCTTTCGAGGGATTAGAGTATCCCAAAAATTTAAAAGAAATCGTGGGGTGTCTCACAAAAATTTTTCGATTAAAAGGGGTGAAAAACCGAGGTGAGCGATTAAAGGAAAATTGGAGAACGAAGCGAGGAAAAATGCTTCAAGAATTCTGAAACTGCAGTTTTTAACAGTGCAGTTTATCACGAAGCTTTTTTGGGGCTCTCTTTCGAGAGCTTAGAGTAGCCCAAAAATTTAAAATAAATAGTGGAGAGCTTAAGAAAAATTTGTTGAATAAAGGGGAGAAGAAAAATTACAGTTTCGATTTCCCAGTTGGCGGCAAAACGCGGAGAAAGAGGGCTATCCGAATTTTCTTTCTGCAGGAGAAAAACTGCAGGATTGAGGGCAGTTTTGGGAATCTCTTTTGTAAGTTGGGGCAAATGTGTAAATTCACACTCACCCCCCAACCACCCCTGCAGAGACATTAAATGTTCTCTTCTCTCTCTCCCTCTTGAAAGCCCACGTTCTCTCTCTTTCTCCCTGCTACACCAGAGAAGAAAAGAAAGAAAGAAAAGGAAAGCAAAGGAGAAGAAGATGGTAGCAGCAGCAAGCCTTCTCTTGGCTGCTGCTGCTGGTTGCATCTCGAGGCTTGGGGGGTAGCTTGAAGAGAGCATTTAGAAGCCCTCCAAAGTGTGCTCCCACTCCTCTTCATCCTTCCCTCTTGATCAAAGACATCAAAAGAGGTAATATTTAAAAGCTAGGGTTGAATTTTTATTCTTTTCTTGGGTTCAAGAGCTTGGGAAAATATCCCAAATAGGTTCTTATCCAATTTTTAGGGCATTTTCTCTAAGTTAAAGAGATCAAAATTTCTCTTTATAAGAACATGTCAAGAATGAAAATTTCATCCCCTTTTCTTTCGTTTGGTTCAAAAAGCCCATCAAGAGAGTAAAGAGTAAACCTAGGGTTTCTCGTTTATGGTTTTTATGAGGTTAAAAGAGCATAGAATTATTCCTTAAGGCTCTGTTTGGGAGCGGTATAAAGGGGGGATATCCCCCCTTTATACCCAAACGGTTTGGGGATATCCCCGTTTGGGGATATCCCCGCCAAACGGGGATATCCCCCAAACCCAGGGGATATCCCACCCCCGGTTTATCCCACTCTCTCTCTCCTCCCCCTAACACCCGTGATGAATCCCCTTTCTCTCCCCCCGAGGGAGCCTCCACAGCACTCAGCTCCTTCATCTCCTTCGTCCCCTTCTCCTCGCTGCCGATCTGTGTGTGTGTGTGCTTTAAACCACTGGCTCTCCTCCCTCTCTCGTCCGTGCTTTGAGCCGGTCTCTCTGTGCTCCCCGGTCGCCGCTCCCGATCTCCGTGGGCTCCCCGCTTCTTTGCTCCCGATCTGTGTGTGTGTGTGCTTTGAGCCTCTCTCTGTGTGCTCCCCGGTCGCCGCTCCAGATCTGTTTGTGCTCCCCGGTCGCCGCTCCCGATCTTCGTGGGCTCCCCGCTCCTCGCTCCCGATCTGTGTGTGTGTGCTTTAAACCACTGGCTCTCCTCCCTCTCTCGTCCGTGCTTTGAGCCGATCTCTCTGTGCTCCCCGGTCGCCGCTCCCGATCTCCGTGGGCTCCCCGCTCGGAGCTCCCGATCTGTGTGTGTGTGTGCTTTGAGCCGATCTCTCTGTGCTCCCCGGTCGCCGCTCCCGATCTCCGTGGGCTCCCCGCTCCGAGCTCCCGATCTGTGTGTGTGTGTGCTTTGAGCCTATCTCTGTGTGCTCCCCGGTCGCCGCTCCAGAACTGTGTGTGCTCCCCGGTCGCCGCTCCCGATCTTCGTGGGCTCCCCGCTCGGACCTCCCGATCTCTGTGTGCTTTGAGCCGATCTTTGTGTGCTCCCCGGTCGCCGCTCGAGATCTTTGTGTGCTCCCCGCTCGGTGCTCCCGATCTCTGTGTGCTTTGAGCCGATCTTGGTGGTCCCCGCTCCCGATCTCGTTGTGCTCCCGATCTCTGTGCGTCTGCTTCCTGAGATCTTGGTGCTCCCCTCTGTGTGCGCTCCCGATCTCTGTGTAAGCTCCCGATCTCTGTGTGCGCTCTCGATATCTGTGTGTGCTCGGAGCTCCCGATCTGTGTTTGCTCCCCGCTCCCCGCTCCCGATCTGTGTGTGTGCTCCCCGCTCCCGATCTCTGTTGTGTGGTGCCGATCTCTGTGAGGTCCCGCTCCCGATCTGTGTGTGCTCCCCGCTCCCGATCTCTGTGTGGTCCCGATCTGTGTGAGGTCCCCGCTCCCGATCTCTGTGTTCATACCCGCAGTTGTGACTGTGAGCTCCCCCTCGTCGTCGCCGGAGCCCAAGATCTGGTTATTTTTCTGGTGGTTGCCCCATCTCTGTATTTTTTTTGCCTTGGCTGCTGTTGATCTGTGATCACTGTACTGTGCTTGCCCCGAGCATCATCTCTGCTCCCTCCCTGTACCGCGGTTCCCCTACGGTTGCTCTCTGTCCCCTCTACCGAGCTACCTCTCTGCTCCCTGTTCCGAGGTTGCCCTCGGTTGAGCTCTGCTCCCTGTACCGAGCTTGGTCTCTGCTCCCTGTAATCAGGCTGCTCTCTCCTCTTTCTGCCATCGAAGGTGCAACCCTTTCGTTTTCTTCCAGTTCAGATATTAGTTGATATAATGCTGCCATAGGCTTTCATGATAAATGACTATGCTATCTCATTACAAAAATATGTTTTGATGGCTGCGGAATATGTATGTTTCATCGGTTAAGTTATGTGATGAAAATATATATGTTGGCGATGATGACGGTTACCATAGGCATTTGTTGGATGGCATGGATGTATAATCCACTGCAACCCCATGCTTGTTGGAAACCAATTGAGCCCGTCTACATAATAAGGCGATGATGACGGTTACCATAGGCATTTGCTGGATGGCATGGATGTATAATCCACTGCAACCCCATGCTTGTTGGAAACCAATTGAGCCCGTGTACTTAATAAGGCGATGATGACGGTTGCCATATGCGTTTGATGGATGGCATGGATTTATAATCCACTGCAACCCCATACATATTGGAAACCACATGAGCCCTTGTACATAATAAACCCCCTATTCCAATTTTGTGTAAATGAAAAACATTTAGCCAACATTTATCTTTACTTGTATGCCTCAACCGCCATTTTTTACAATATTACTATATTATGTATTTCCCTATTTACCATGCAAATTATGACATCCCATCCCCTGTTATGCAATTAGTAATATGGTAAGCATGACATGTCTTCCTAATTGAATGCCAATTATATTATTGATTTGAGGGTAATGCCAAAAAATTATAATATATTGTGTTATGCCAAATTATATAAAGTAGAACATACATTATGTACAGATGCGGCCTTTTAAGAGAGGTGTTCAACGCCGGTCAATCTAGCCGCTCAAACACGGCCAACATCCAAGACAATACCATTCAAAATGAGGGTGGTAGTCGTTCTCGCGCCCAACAAACGCCCCGAACATCAAACTGGACTGAGGCCATGGATGCAAGTCTGTTATCGTTGTTGACGGAGGAACATACTCTCGGCAACAACGTTAATGGATCATTCACTAACCTCGCGTGGGTTAGGATTGTTGCGGAATTAAATAGTCGAAATGGTTTACACCTAAAAAAGGAGCAGGTCAAGAATAGGTTGAAGGTGTTGAAGCGCACTTTTGCATTGTACCATTCCTTGGCCAACAAGAGTGGTTGGGGATGGGATTTTATCCGCCACATTCCCACGGCTGGCGATAGTTGTGACTGGGATGGCGTCATCTTGGTAACGATTGTTAATTTACCTGTCATTAAAATTTTTTCCATATTTATTAGCCTTACCAATATAATTAACGTACGTCAGGACAATCCAGCTTATGCCAAATGTAGGGATAGGCCATTCCCTTTGTATAAGGATCTGGAGTTTCTAACTGAGAAGACCACCGCAACGGGTTGCATATGGTTTTTCTTCACTCCAGCCTCCCACAAGAACAATAGTTAGCTCCTCCTCATCATCCCCTGGTGAGGATGATACAAACAGACCTTTTCAATTTGAAGCAGGGTCCTCTGGGCCATATATGAATGAATTCATGCCTAGTCCACCACCAGAAAGGTCACCCAGCCCTCACCTTCGAAACAAGACAACTAGTGGGTCGGGGTACAGCTCGGCAGGCAAAAGGGCTCGTTCCCCAGTACCCGAGCCTAGCCAACGGACCAACCGTCCGTCAACTGGTGGTCGGCGTAAAAAAGCTGAGGGCATATCTGAATGCGTCGCCGGCATGCTTGAGCTGGGCAAAGAAAAATTAGATCTGGTGAGGCAGATGTATAATAAGGAAGCAAGAGGTCGACAATCCATTCCGGTCATCGGGGATTGTTTGCAGCGCCTATATAATATGCAGGGGCTCATTGATGACCATGTCTTGGCTGCCGCCGAGGCTTTGAAGGATCCGCAAAATCGTCAAATTTTCATGTCAATGAATGACAATCTTGCTTACAAGTGGGCACAGCGGCAGATAGCAAACCAGGTTCAGATGTATCGTCAAAATTTCCCTGGTCCTTAGTGCATATTTAATAATTAGTTTGTAATTTCAGGACTTTAAAAACTAGCTTTGTAATAATTAGTATCTAAACTTTATGTACTTTTTTGTATAGTTGTATGTAATTTATTATCCCGTACTGTTACTAGTCAATTTGTAATTTATTATTCCGCACCGTATTTTCCTCTTAAATCTTGCTTTGAAGCCATCTATACATGTTAAGTGATGTCTACTTAGTATGATAGTTCCCTAAATTGGTACAATATCGTTGCAGATATAATGGATGAATCAATTTATGAATCCTTATGTTGCTCCCGCTTTCTTGCAATGTTGTTGAGTATATTAGATGATGATGAAGATTTTTGGGAGGAACTACTACTCATGCTCAGTGTCGAAGGATTACATCGATGATCTCAACTTTTAAATTATTTTATGTACTATTTTATTCTGTATTTTGCTGCTTAAAACGCCGAGATGAATGTTTGAGCTGAATTTAAATAACAATTATATCATTTATGCGTACTATCAATATTTGCTCACTGCCATAAATTAACGTACAGTTGTAATGGATGATTCTATTTATCGACAAGTCTTTTCCTCGCAATTCCATGTCAATTTGTTCGATATATTGGATGATGATGATGAATATTGGGAGCAACTCTTAATTATGCTTATTGACGGAGGATGTCTAGATGAAACAAGTACAATTAGCAGACAACCATGTCGTACCCGTCCGTTTACGGGACATCAATTTATTTGTGATATTTTGAACGGCCATCCAGATCGGGGGTACACTCAATTTAGAATGACGACAACTACATTCATTGCTCCTCCGCGAAGACCTTGTTGGGAAGGGCCTTTTAAAAGGTACACGCAATCGGACTGTGTTGAGAACAGTTGGGATTTTTCTATATTGTATAGGACACGGTGTTGCAAAAGGGTGCTGCTGAAACCTTTCAACTTCGGGGGGGGAAAACGATAAGTCGTCATTTTACAATGTACTCGGGGCATTATTCAATAAAAGATGAATCTTTATGTATGCCGCCAAAGTAATGTGGAGTGAATCCAAGATTAGTGGAATCCGAATTTCATCCGTCAAGGTAAGAGACGATAATTTTCAACAAGTATATGTAAATTTTATTTGCTGCCTTGGTAATGTCCTATGTTGGGACATTAACTATGTAGAATGCAATTGGGGCGATAGATGGACGTCAATTCCGGTTATGGTAGATAGGGAGAAACAACCACAACGATTTCGTTGTCGCAAAGGATATACATCGCAAAATATGATGGCAGCTGTATTCCTTTGATCATATGTTGTTTTATGTATGCAACGGTTGGGAAGGCTTGCAGCGGATATGCGGGTACTCAGAGGGGCATGTGACAGGGGAAGGTTTACAGGCAGAGTAACACTTTATGGGAGTAAGTGTTTTATGCTATCTTCATTGATTGGTTTAATTAAATTATTACAAGTTATATACCCTTCTGATTTATATACAGAAAAATATAGATCGGGAAATTCGGTTTCGCGAATACCGATCGATTTCTGGCGCAGTATAGAGACGGGGAAAAGAGGAGCGTTAGACAGAAATCTGTGTGGAATGTTGACTGGTTTCTATTCGTGGTTTGTTATGCATGTGTTGGGGAGGCAAGGACTTGTATAAGCATCTGGCATGCCCAACTAAGGAATGTGGTAGAGAAGACATTGGAATTTTAAAGAAGCGATTCAAAATTTTAACTGTTGCTAAATTTTCCTTATAGAGTGCAGTGTTAAAATAGATGGCTTGTTATGTGATCCACAATTTTATCGACGGCAACACGGAGATGATAGATATTTTATGAACCAGTAGAGCCAGGCCTCCAGAGGTTGACGTGGAAGCGACCACTACAAACTATAGTACATCAGACTCTAAACGGGGAAACGACCTCGCAGACCCTACTACGATGAGTTGTGGTTGATAGAAGTAGATAATCATTGTAATGACTAAAAGTTTGTAAATATTAGATTTACTGGTGTACTATTATGTTAGTCAGCTTGTAAAAAAGTTTTATTGTATATGTAAGTTAAGTGGACGATGTTCCTTGAGAACCTCCTATTTTTCGGGTATGATGTAATTTGAAATATTCTTGTGAGTTCGTTATGTAATGCTAATTTCCCTCTTTCGTCGTAAATTTTAATTAAAAAACCGATATGTGTGATGCTATTTTTTAAAATTGTTTGTTCGTTAATGGTATATTAAATCTTTGTTAGATGATTGATTTTGTCTAATTATTAACTTCAATCTGTATTGAGCAAAGATGTTGTAAATATTATTAAACCGATTTATTAATAATATAATTTTTAATATAAATAAAATGTTAAAACAATTTTAATCATGAAATATAATA
>CM055062.1:51298181-51341732 GCA_029204045.2 Tillandsia leiboldiana | reverse complement strand
AAAAATACTTGGAACACATTTCAATGTAATTACAAGTGAGTTGAAGCATTTCGAATCGATGCAAAAAGTCATCGAGTCGAAAGTGAGTTGTAGTTGGAAATCGAAGCTTCAAGCTTGTAAAATGTGGACCCAGTTCGCCGATTTCGCAAAATGTCGAATGCGGCGAAAAGACTCGTAACGTATTTAAATATGATATTACAGTCGAGTTCGGTGCGTTTCGGACCGATGCGAAGGGCATCGGGTCGAAAAGTGAGTTGAAGCCCCAGAGACTTAGCAAAATTCAGAATTCTGAATTCTGTGATCGCGAAGCTTTTTCGGAGCCCTGTTTCGAAGACTTAGAGTAATCAAAAAATTCAAAAGAATCGTGGAGTGTCTCAGAAAAATTTGCTGATTAAAAGGGTGAAGTGCCGAGGTGGCGATTAAGGGAAAATAGGAGAACTAAGCGAAGAAAAATGCTTCGTGAATCTGAAACTGCATTGTTTGACAGTGCATTGATCGCGAAGCTTTTTCGGGCTCTCTTTCGAGGGATAGAGTATCCCAAAAATTTAAAAGAAATCGTGGGGTCTCACAAAAATTTTCGATTAAAAGGGGTGAAAAACCGAGGTGAGCGATTAAAGGAAAATTGGAGAACGAAGCGAGGAAAAATGCTTCAAGAATTCTGAAACTGCAGTTTTAACCAGTGCAGTTTATCACGAAGCTTTTTGGGGCTCTCTTTCGAGAGCTTAGAGTAGCCCAAAAATTTAAAATAAATAGTGGAGGCTTAAGAAAAATTTTGAATAAAGGGGAGAAGAAAATTACAGTTTCGATTTCCCAGTTGGCGGCAAAACGCGGAAAAGAGGGCTATCCGAATTTTCTTTCTGCAGGAGAAAAACTGCAGGATTGAGGGCATTTTTGGGATCTCTTTTGTAAGTTGGGGCAAATGTGTAATTCACACTCACCCCCCAACCACCCTGCAGAGACATTAAATGTTCTCTTCTCTCCTCCCTCTTGAAGCCCACGTTCTCTCTCTTTCTCCCTGCACACCAGAGAAGAAAAGAAAGAAAGAAAAGGAAAGCAAAGGAGAAGAAGATGGTAGCAGCAGCAAGCCTTCTCTTGGCTGCTGCTGCTGGTTGCATCTCGAGGCTTGGGGGGTAGCTTGAAGAGAGCATTTAGAAGCCCTCCAAAGTGTGCTCCCACTCCTCTTCATCATTCCCTCTTGATCAAAGACATCAAAAGATAATATTTAAAAGCTAGGGTTGAATTTTTATTCTTTTCTTGGGTTCAAGAGCTTGGGAAATATCCCAATAGGTTCTTATCCAATTTTTAGGGCATTTTTCTCTAAGTTAAAGAGATCAAAATTTCTCTTTATAAGAACATGTCAAGAATGAAAATTTCATCCCCTTTTCTTTCGTTTGGTTCAAAAAGCCCATCAAGAGAGTAAAGAGTAAACCTAGGGTTTCTCGTTTATGGTTTTTATGAGGTTAAAAGAGCATAGATTATTCCTTAAGGCTCTGTTTGGGAGCGGTAAAGGGGGATATCCCCCCTTTATACCCAAACGTTTTGGGATATCCCCGTTTGGGGATATCCCCGCCAAACGGGGATATCCCCCAAACCCAGGGGATATCCCACCCCGTTTTATCCCACTCTCTCTCTCCTCCCCCTAACACCCGTGATGAATCCCTTTCTCTCCCCCCGAGGGAGCCTCCACAGCACTCAGCTCCTTCATCTCCTTCGTCCCTTCTCCTCGCTGCCGATCTGTGTGTTGTGTGCTTTAAACCACTGCTCTCCTCCTCCCTCTCTCCGTCCGCTTTGAGCCGGTCTCTCTGTGCTCCCCCGTCGCCGCTCCCGATCTCCGTGGGCTCCCCGCTTCTTTGCTCCCGATCTGTGTGTGTGTGTGCTTTGAGCCTCTCTCTGTGTGCTCCCCGGTCGCCGCTCCAGATCTGTTTGTGCTCCCCCGGTCGCCGCTCCCGATCTTCGTGGGCTCCCCGCTCCTCGCTCCCGATCTTGTGTGTGTGCTTAAACCACTGGCTCTCCTCCTCTCTCTCGTCCGTGCTTTGAGCCGATCTCTCTGTGCTCCCCGGTCGCCGCTCCCGATCTCCGTGGGCTCCCCGCTCGGAGCTCCCGATCTGTGTGTGTTGTGCTTTGAGCCGATCTCTCTGTGCTCCCCGGTCGCCGCTCCCGATCTCCGTGGGCTCCCCGCTCCGAGCTCCCGATCTGTGTGTGTGTGTGCTTTGAGCCTATCTCTGTGTGCTCCCCGGTCGCCGCTCCAGAACTGTGTGTGCTCCCCGGTCGCCGCTCCCGATCTTCGTGGGCTCCCCGCTCGGACCTCCCGATCCTGTGTGCTTTGAGCCGATCTTGTGTGCTCCCCGTCGCCGCTCGAGATCTTTGTGTGCTCCCCCTCGGTGCTCCCGATCTCTGTGTGCTTTGAGCCGATCTTGTGGTCCCCGCTCCCGATCTCGTTGTGCTCCCGATCTCTGTGCGTCTGCTTCCTGAGATCTTGGTGCTCCCCTCTGTGTGCGCTCCCGATCTCTGTGTAAGCTCCCGATCTCTGTGTGCGCTCTCGATATCTGTGTGTGCTCGGAGCTCCCGATCTGTGTTTGCTCCCCGCTCCCCGCTCCCGATCTGTGTGTGTGCTCCCCGCTCCCGATCTCTGTTGTGTGGTGCCGATCTCTGTGAGGTCCCGCTCCCGATCTGTGTGTGCTCCCCGCTCCCGATCTCTGTGTGGTCCCGATCTGTGTGAGGTCCCCGCTCCCGATCTCTGTGTTCATACCCGCAGTTGTGACTGTGAGCTCCCCCTCGTCGTCGCCGGAGCCCAAGATCTGGTTATTTTTCTGGTGGTTGCCCCATCTCTGTATTTTTTTTGCCTTGGCTGCTGTTGATCTGTGATCACTGTACTGTGCTTGCCCCGAGCATCATCTCTGCTCCCTCCCTGTACCGCGGTTCCCCCTACGGTTGCTCTCTGTCCCCTCTACCGAGCTACCTCTCTGCTCCCTGTTCCGAGGTTGCCCTCGGTTGAGCTCTGCTCCCTGTACCGAGCTTGGTCTCTGCTCCCTGTAATCAGGCTGCTCCTCTTCCTCTTTCTGCCATCGAAGGTGCAACCCTTTCGTTTTCTTCCAGTTCAGATATTAGTTGATATAATGCTGCCATAGGCTTTCATGATAAATGACTATGCTATCTCATTACAAAATATGTTTTGATGGCTGCGGAATATGTATGTTTCATCGGTTAAGTTATGTGATGAAAATATATATGTTGGCGATGATGACGGTTACCATAGGCATTTGTTGGATGGCATGGATGTATAATCCACTGCAACCCAATGCTTGTTGGAAACCAATTGAGCCCGTCTACATAATAAGGCGATGATGACGGTTACCATAGGCATTTGCTGGATGGCATGGATGTATAATCCACTGCAACCCCATGCTTGTTGGAAACCAATTGAGCCCGTGTACTTATAAGGCGATGATGACGGTTGCCATATGCGTTTGATGGATGGCATGGATTTATAATCCACTGCAACCCCATACATATTGGAAACCACATGAGCCCTGTACATAATAAACCCCCTATTCCAATTTTGTGTAAATGAAAAACATTTAGCCAACATTTATCTTTACTTGTATGCCTCAACCGCCATTTTTACAATATTACTATATTATGTATTTCCCTATTTACCATGCAAATTATGACATCCCATCCCCTGTTATGCAATTAGTAATATGGTAGCATGACATGTCTTCCTAATTGAATGCCAATTATATTATTGATTTGAGGGTAATGCCAAAAAAATTATAAATATATTGTGTTATGCCAAATTATATAAAGTAGAACATACATTATGTACAGATGCGGCCTTTTAAGAGAGTGTTCAACGCCGGTCAAATCTAGCCGCTCACAAACACGGCCAACATCCAAGACAATACCATTCAAAATGAGGGTGGTAGTCGTTCTCGCGCCCAACAAACGCCCCGAACATCAAACTGGACTGAGGCCATGGATGCAAGTCTGTTATCGTTGTTGACGGAGGAACATACTCTCGGCAACAACGTTAATGGATCATTCACTAACCTCGCGTGGGTTAGGATTGTTGCGGAATTAAATAGTCGAAATGGTTTACACCTAAAAAAGGAGCAGGTCAAGAATAGGTTGAAGGTGTTGAAGCGCACTTTTGCATTGTACCATTCCTTGGCCAACAAGAGTGGTTGGGGATGGGATTTTATCCGCCACATTCCACGGCTGGCGATAGTTGTGACTGGGATGGCGTCATCTTGGTAACGATTGTTATTTACCTGTCATTAAAATTTTTTCCATATTTATTAGCCTTACCAATATAATTAACGTACGTTCAGGACAATCCAGCTTATGCCAAATGTAGGGATAGGCCATTCCCTTTGTATAAGGATCTGGAGTTTCTAACTGAGAAGACCACCGCAACGGGTGCATATGGTTTTTCTTCACTCCAGCCTCCCACAAGAACAATAGTTAGCTCCTCCTCATCATCCCCTGGTGAGGATGATACAAACAGACCTTTTCAATTTGAAGCAGGGTCCTCTGGGCCATATATGAATGAATTCATGCCTAGTCCACCACCAGAAAGGTCACCCAGCCCTCACCTTCGAAACAAGACAACTAGTGGGTCGGGGTACAGCTCGGCAGGCAAAAGGGCTCGTTCCCCAGTACCCGAGCCTAGCCAACGGACCAACCGTCCGTCAACTGGTGGTCGGCGTAAAAAAGCTGAGGGCATATCTGAATGCGTCGCCGGCATGCTTGAGCTGGGCAAAGAAAAATTAGATCTGGTGAGGCAGATGTATAATAAGGAAGCAGAAGGTCGACAATCCATTCCGGTCATCGGGGATTGTTTGCAGCGCCTATATAATATGCAGGGGCTCATTGATGACCATGTCTTGGCTGCCGCCGAGGCTTTGAAGGATCCGCAAAATCGTCAAATTTTCATGTCAATGAATGACAATCTTGCTTACAAGTGGGCACAGCGGCAGATAGCAAACCAGGTTCAGATGTATCGTCAAAATTTCCCTGGTCCTTAGTGCATATTTAAATAATTAGTTTGTAATTTCAGGACTTTAAAAACTAGCTTTGTAATAATTAGTATCTAAACTTTATGTACTTTTTTGTATAGTTGTATGTAATTTATTATCCCGTACTGTTACTAGTCAATTTGTAATTTATTATTCCGCACCGTATTTTCCTCTTAAATCTTGCTTTGAAGCCATCTATACATGTTAAGTGATGTCTACTTAGTATGATAGTTCCCTAAATTGGTACAATATCGTTGCAGATATAATGGATGAATCAATTTATGAATCCTTATGTTGCTCCCGCTTTCTTGCAATGTTGTTGAGTATATTAGATGATGATGAAGATTTTTGGGAGGAACTACTACTCATGCTCATTGTCGAAGGATACATCGATGATCTCAACTTTTAAATTATTTTATGTACTATTTTATTCTGTATTTGCTTGCTTAAAACGCCGAGATGAATGTTTGAGCTGAATTTAAATAACAATTATATCATTTATGCGTACTATCAATATTTGCTCACTGCCATAAATTAACGTACAGTTGTAATGGATGATTCTATTTATCGACAAGTCTTTTCCTCGCAATTCCATGTCAATTTGTTCGATATATTGGATGATGATGATGAATATTGGGAGCAACTCTTAATTATGCTTATTGACGGAGGATGTCTAGATGAAACAAGTACAATTAGCAGACAACCATGTCGTACCCGTCCGTTTACGGGACATCAATTTATTTGTGATATTTTGAACGGCCATCCAGATCGGGGGTACACTCAATTTAGAATGACGACAACTACATTCATTGCTCTCCGCGAAGACCTTGTTGGGAAGGGCCTTTTAAAAGGTACACGCAATCTGACTGTTGACGAACAGTTGGGAATTTTTCTATATTGTATAGGACACGGTGTTGCAAATAGGGTGCTTGCTGAAACCTTTCAACATTCGGGGGAAACGATAAGTCGTCATTTTAACAATGTACTCCGGGCCATTATTCAAATAAAAGATGAATATTTATGTATGCCGCCAAGTAATTGTGGAGTGAATCCAAGAATTAGTGGAAATCCGAATTTTCATCCGTTCAAGGTAAGAGACGATAATTTTTCAACAAGTAATATGTAAATTTTATTTGCTGCATTGGTAATGTACTATGTTGTGACATTAACATATGTAGAATGCAATTGGGGCGATAGATGGTACGCATATTCCGGTTATGGTAGATAGGGAGAAACAACCACGATTTCGTTGTCGCAAAGGATATACATCGCAAAATATGATGGCAGCTGTATCCTTTGATCATATGTTTTTTATGTATGCACCGGTTGGGAAGGCTCTGCAGCTGATATGCGGGTACTCAGATGGGCATGTGAAAGTGGAGGTTTTACAGTTCCAGAAGGTAAAATTTATGGAGTAAGTTTTTTATTGCTATCTTCATTATTATTGGTTTAATTAATTTATTACAAGTTATATACCCTTCTGATTTATATACAGAAAAATATTATCTGGTCAATTCCGGTTACGCGAATACCGATCGATTTCTGGCGCCGTATAGAGCCGAGCGTTACCATCTGAGTCAATTTGACAGTAACTCACGTAGTCGTATACATAATTCGGCGAAGGACTTGTATAATCATCGGCATGCCCAACTAAGGAATGTGGTAGAGAAGACATTTGGAATTTTAAAGAAGAGATTCAAAATTTTAACTGTTGCTACACCGTTTCCTTATAGAGTGCAGTGTAAAATAGCTATGGCTTGTTATGTGATCCACAATTTTATTCGACGGCAACAAGGAGATGATAGATATTTTACCGAACCAGTAGAGCCAGAGCCTCCAGAGGTTGACGTGGAAGCGACCACTACAAACTATAGTACATCAGACTCTCAACGGGGAAACGACCTTCGCACACGTATTACCGATGAGTTGTGGAATAATAGAAGTTAGATAAATCATTGTAACTGACTAAAAGTTTGTAAATATTAGATTTACTGGTGTAATATTATGTTAGTCAGCTTGTAAAAAAGTTTTATTTGTTTATATGTAATGTTAAGTGGACTGTTAATTGAGAACTCATATTTTTCGGGTATGATGTAATTTGAAATATTATTGTGAGTTCGTTATTGTATCATGCTAATTTCCCTCTTTGTTCGTAAATTTTAATTAAAAAATCGATATTGTTTGATGCTAATTTTTTAAAATTGTTTGTTCGTTAATGGTAATTATTAAATCTTTGTTAGACTGATTGATTTTGTCTAATTATTAACTTCAATCTGTATTGAGCAACAGATTGTTGTAAATATTATTAAAATAGATTTATTAATAATATAATTTTTAATATAAATAAAATTTAAAACAATTTTTAATCATGAAATATAATAATTTTTAAACGTTATAAATTATATTTAAGACAAATTAAAATTAAATAAATTTTTATATAGTATATAAATAATTAAATATCATATATAATTTATTCTATATGTATTCTATTTAATTAAGAAATAAAATAATTTTGTACTTATTATTTCAATATAGTCAATTTATAATATTTCAACTTGTTGAATAAATCAGACGTCAAATATTAATTTTATTATTTTAAAAAAAATTAATAATCGTTAAATATTAAATTGGTAAAGAATCGTTAAATAATCGTTAGAAAATATTAATAATCGTTATTGTTTCAAATTATATTAAATTTTTAATCGTTAAATATTATAATTTTTAATCGTTAAAGATAATTTTTAAGACCAAATTAAAAAAAATTAGAATTTTATATAGTATATAATTAATTAAATATAATATAAAAGATTTGTTTTAATTAAATTATTCTAATACATTATCCTATTATCACATTAATAATATACATAAAAGTAAAGGTCACATCGTCATTAATAAACAACAAAAGTCAACTTTATACCTCTTATTCATCATTACACATCCAAACACCTATTTTCTTATACCAGGTTTAAACCAGGTTTAAGCCTCATTCACATCCAAACACATTTTAGGTTTAAACCAGGTTTATCCCTTACTTTAAACCTATACCTGGTATAACTAAACCAGGTATAAGCCACATCCAAACGCTACCTAATGGTTTCATTATTGGATTTAGGAGCTTTTTGGATTTAAAGAAAATGAAAAATCATGCTAAGTGAATGATCTCTACATGTAGGTTTTCTTGTAAACCTAATTGAGGGTATTTTGGAGCATGTTAAAGTGAAACATTAGCTTTTATTGCTTCTCTTTTGGTCAAGAGAATATCCAAAGAGGTAAGGTTAAAATTCTAGAGTTCTAGTCTTTGAACTCTTGTGGAATTAAAATGACAATAAGATAATTTCCTTCATGGTTATATCATGTTTAGGATTTTCTTTTTAAAGATCAAAATATTAAAGAGATCAAAATATTCCTATTACAAGAGTATACTAATAAGGGATTTTTGCAACTTTCTTTCTTTATTGGTCAAAATGAACCCATAGAAAGAAATGAAGAGTAAACCTAGGTTTCTCTTTTATAGTTGTGTGGAATTAAAAAGAGTATGGAAGTGATTCCTAATTGGTTTCATTATGAATTTAGGGCTTTCTTGGAGAATAGAAGGTCAACCCATCTTATCCTTGCAAGAGCGACTAAAGGTGGGGGATTCTGCCGAAATTGGGTGACCTCTCCCCTTGCTCCTTTGCTTTTCGATCCAGAAGCATGATAGTAGCCTGTTAGAGGCGTTAGGGAATCATGATAATAGTGGCATGCGTAGGAGATAAATATTATTTTATAATGAATATGAAAATAATTGCATGTGTAGATGTAATCAATTGTTGTGATCATGTTAGGGTGTAACCCTAGGAATCATGTGAAAGCATAAGGAAAAGGAAATGCATGTTGGTAGTAAGACTTAGGAGAAAACCTAGATTTAGGTTTAACGAGTGGCATGATGACCTAGGAGATACACCTAGGTGGACGAGTGGCATTAACTTAGGGAATAATCTAAGGTTAAGAATAGAGTGTTAAACATAGAGTCAGAGAACTCTAGGTTAAACAAGTTATGGAACTTAGGTAAAGGAACCTAAGATGAACTAATAGGGTTAAACTCTAGTGATGAAATAGAGTTAGTGCAACCCTAGGTTAAACATGGAACAGGAAAATAGAGTTAGTAAAACTCTAGGATTCAGTGAGAAATCAGGAAACAGGGGGATTAGATTCTCAAGTTAAAGAATTAAATAATGTAACCCCAGAAAGTCATAGGACGTCTGGGTAAATGGATCAATTAGTTTAACTTCGATCTGAGTTAAATAAAAGAGAATGGAAATAGGGTTAATAAGCTCTAAGTTAGATAAAACTGAAAGTAACTAGTGTCCTAGTGACATAGTGCAGTGATATAGTGCAACCTTAAGGGTAATTGAAGCTTAGGGTTGTGAATTGAGAACAAATAAGGAAAGTGTAAAAGTGGCTAGGAAACTAAAGATATTGCCAAGTGGCAAAATAAGTGGAAATGGAAATGAACAAGTTGTTCAAACTTAAATTGGTGTTAGAGACACCCAAATTATCCTAGGATAAAGAACTTAGGATAAAAGAAATAAAGCTTAAATGAAAGCCAAAAGTGGCTAATGAGCAAGACAAGCAAATTGCTCGAAAGAGAGCTAAAAGTGGTTAATAAGTAAGACAAGCAAATCTCTTGAAATAAACGAGAAAAGTAAAAGAGAAGCATTGAGGCATGAATGTTAACGGAAGGGTTGAGCATATGTCAACTCCCGGGGAGATGAGTGCCAAGGTGCCTTAAACTCATCTGAACCTAAAGTGGAAAGAAAATGGTTAAAGAAAGAGAATGATTAATGAAAGGTAAAAAGGATAAGATAAACTACATTGGGCCGAGCACTACGGGAGGCGATGCTACAACCTGTTCTTGTTTGATTGGGGTTGTAGGCATCCGTCTTTTGGAACCCTCGGACCCTGTAAAGGAAAAGCCTAAATGGCCATTGGGAGGGTTGAGCATATGTCACTCCCAAGTGAATTAAAGTGTTAAAGCTAAGTTGCCAACGGGAGGGTTGAGCATATGTCACTCCCGGGGGAAGTGTGTGAGCAAGACTCAGCTTCCCAAGTAAAGGCAAAACAAAGAGCTAAAGGCAAAAGAAAAGATAAAGATAAAACGGGCGGACCTACGGTGAGAAACGCGGCCCATGTTGGAGTTGCAGGCAGCGCCCCTCTCCCGGGTAGAGACCCGTTCGGGACGTTTCTTCCGTAGGACGGGGTAACACTTGCGGGTGTTATCGGCAACCTTAGAAATCTTATCTTATGGTAGCAGGACTACCGGGCTGGGGCCCATTGGATAAGAATTTCTGAGGGTTAACTTGAACTAAAGCACCAGAATTTAAAGAATAAAGAGAAATTAGAGTGGCCAAGGTGGCCGAGTTAGTTTGACCCTGTATACAGCGGCATAGTGGCCGAGTTGGTGCTTAGCAGCCTAGTGTGGCTAGACAGAGTAGTGCTGGGTCGATGAGTATACGCAGATAGTGTAGCGATATATTATATTGCATAGCTGCATTTTGATATTGAGGATTTTAGTTTCCTAGCACTATTATTATTGCTTCCATTGGACCAAGTGGTGTAGGACACTTTTTCTCGGTGGTTGAACCCACTGGGAACTCTGTCGGAGTTCTCACACCCCTTGGGTGACCCCCCCCACAGGTTCGGGTATGGATACAGCGGACGAGACGGTTCAGATGCAGACGGCGAGGCATACGACAGGGGGCAAGGGCCCAGCAGCATAGAGACCTAGAGGGTCTAGCAGAGGTATCCCTTTTATATGTTTCTTGAGTGAACTTTGTATGGTGAGGAATTTATGTAAAAGAATTGTAATAAATTTATTTGCAAGTTCAGAGATGTGAAGTGTAATAAATTTAAGTTATGGTTCACTCTTGTATGCTTTCATTATCGCTTAAACTGGTTGTTTATAAAATGAAAGTTCAAATTTATAGTGATTTTTAGTACTCTGATATTGAGCTTCCGCATACACTTGTTGTGTTATTATGGATGTTACCGTTCCTTTCGGGTAGTGAAAGGTCATACCCGATTGGCGGGTCTGTTGCCGTGCCCGAACCGTACAAATTGGCGGACTCGGGGCGTGACAGGTTATGCTCAGGATAGTAATGCCAGCAGATTTCTAGTGGTGAATTCTGAAATTAGTGAGATTTCTAACAATACAATCATTGAGGCTAGAGATGCTGTGTACTTCGAGGATGTTTTTCCGTTTAAGGCTAGAGTAGATAGATCTATTCCTGCTGAACTAGTTGGTAGCTCTAGCAGACCTAGTGTCAGTGAACCGATAGAAGAGATTGAGCCTAGAAGAAGTAAGCGTCCTAGAGTAGAGAAGACTTTTGGAGATGATTTTTGTGTCCTACTTGTAGAAGACACCCCATCTACCTTTGACCAAGCTATGACGTCTGTAGATGCATCGTTTTGGAAAGAGGCTATTAATCTTGAGATGCAGTCTATTCTACAGAATCATACTTGGGAGTTATCTGATTTACCTCTAGGATGTAAGCCTGTAGGCTGTAGGTGGATTTTTAAGAAGAAGTTGAAACCTGATGGATCTGTGGATAAGTATAAGGCTAGATTAGTGGCACAGGGTTTTGCACAGAAGCCTGGGGTAGATTATTTTGATGTTTATGCTCCTGTTGTTAGGATTACCTCTATTAGAGTGCTGATTGCTTTAGCCTCCATTCTTGATCTGGTTGTTCATCAAATGGATGTTAAGACAGCCTTTCTAAATGGTGATTTAGATGAAGAGATCTATATGAAGCAACCTGAAGGATTTGTGGTTTCTGGACATGAGAACAAAGTGTGCAAATTGACTAGATCTTTATATGGATTAAAGCAAGCTCCTAAACAGTGGCATTTAAAATTTGATTCTTTGGTTGTTTCAAATGGTTTTCATGTGAACATGTCTGATGAGTGCGTATATTCGAAAGAGTATGATGGACAGATTGTGATCTTATGTTTGTACGTTGATGATATTTTGATCTTTGGTATAAACATGATTGTGATAAATGATGTGAAGAAATTGTTGAATAAAAATTTTGACATGAAAGATCTTGGACAAGCAGATGTGATTCTCAATATGAAGATCATTAGAAAGTCGAAAGAAATTATTATGAGCCAATCTCACTACAGTGAACAATTATTGAAGAAGTTTGGATATTCTGATATTAAACCTGTAGTGACACCTTATGATTCTAGCGTTCATCTTAAGAAGAATAGAGGAGATCCAATAGGCCAGAATAGATATTCACAGATTATCGGATCCTTAGAATATCTAGTGGATTACACTAGACCTGATTTGGCTTATGCTGTAAATCGATTGAGAAGATATACCCATAATCCGAACAGAGAGCATTGGAATGCTTTAGAAAGAGTGTTGAGATATTTGAAAGGGACTGTATCCTATGGATTGCATTATAGTGGTTTTCCTGCAGTATTAGAAAGTTATAGTGATGCGAATTGGATTAGTGATACAGCTGATGTGAAGTCTACTACAGGATTTGTATTTCTCCTAGGAGGAGCAGCTGTTTCTTGGAAGTCAACTAACAGTCATTGATTTCTAGAAGTACTATGGAATCTAAATTGATAGCTTTAGATACTACTGTAACAGAGGCTAAGTGGTTGAGAGAATTTCTTTTTGATCTGCCACTGTTGGAGCAACCTTTAGCACATGTGTCTATTCATTGTGATTGTAGAGTTGCAATTGATAAATGTGCCCAAGAGAATGTGGAGACTAAGATGAACAGATTTATGAAATTGAGACAGAAGTTCATTCGACAGAATTTGAAAGAAAATGTGGTTGCATTGGAATTTGTGAGATCTGCAAGAAACTTGGCTGATCAGCTCACCAAGGGTTTGTCTAGGACCGTGATCATAGAATCGTCGAGGGGGATAGGGCTTAGCCCACAATAGAAGTTACCGGCGATGGCAACCCAACCTGTTGCAGGTTCAATGGGTAGTAACAAGTCGAACAGGTAGCTTGAGGAGCACTGTTTTTGTATCCTCATCCCTATGGCGACAGTGCTCATTTCTGCAAGTGGATAGGAAGGGCTTTGGCCCTAAATGGTTCCAAGACCCATGAGGCAGGGTACGACCTTGCAGATACCCTTTGAGGACCTACTATATGTGTGGAGTCATGAGGCCGCGACTGTGGAAAGCGGGCGGTTTCCTAAAACACACATGAATCGATACCAGCGCATGGCCATTATAGCGCTCACCCGCTTTGAACCCTAACGACTGTACCATGTATGCGGTTTGTGGAAATCCGATTCACCGGCCTTGGTTCAAGGCGTAGTCCACCATTGTGCCCTCGGATGTACATAGACAGGCACTAAGTGAAGGTTCAAACCCGAAAGGTGCCTTCGCCGAATACGTGGTATAAGAGATCCAGCGTTCTTTTGTGTTGCTTTGCATCTCAGTATTTATTTGAAGTTTTAAATCATGTGGGGGATTGTTGGATTTTATTTGGAATTTTTATTTTGGTGATTTAAAACTTATTTAAAAATTATTATCCGGTTCATTATATTTTTCTTTTATTTTTTATATTCGAAAATTTGGTTGATTTCTCCGTAAGTCTTGGGCGCTTACGGGCTTATCTTGCGGAGCCTGGATATCCTGCCGTTAGAACACGATCGTGGATATCCTGCCGTTAGAGCACGATCGCTCGCTTCGGGGTTTAAGAGGAGTTTAAAACCCGAACGTCATTTTGAATTTTAAACGGTGCCAGTGCCATTTTTCCTTTTTCCCAATTCTTTCTTACAAATTTATTTTGTTGAATATGCTGAGTTTAAATTATTTAAAAGAATTATCTTGAAGATTTAAAAGAATTATCTTGAAAAGATAAATATTTTACAACAATCTAGAAACGAGATTGCCCCTCTACGTGCGAGGCCTCCCGGCAATCCCTTCCAGTGATACAACGTCCACGTTCCACCCCGTTGGCACGATTTCAAGGTGGCGCAAAAATGAACCGGCAAACTTTCAGGGATCCAGCAAAATCGACAGAAAGAACAAAGTGAAAATGGTAAAATCTGGAATAGTAGAATTGGAAAAAAGAATTAGGAAAAAAGGAAAAATGGCACTGGCCCCCATTCAAAATTCAAAATGACGTTCGGGTTTTAAACTCCTCTTAAACCCCGAAGCGAGCGATCGTGCTCTAACGGCAGGATATCCAGGCTCCGCAAGATAAGCCCGTAAGCGCCCAAGACTTACGGAGAAATCAACCAAATTTTCGAATATAAAAAATAAAAGAAAAATATAATGAACCGGATAATAATTTTTAAATAATTTTTAAATAAGTTTTAAATCACCAAAATAAAAATTCCAAATAAAATCCAACAGGTCCTTCTTTCAAAACCAATGGCTCTGTGTTAGCTTACGAGTGAATCCCAAATTTAACTAAAACAAGCAAAACTCGAGGGAGGATTGTCAATAAAGAAGAATGAAGTTCAGGGGTCGGCCTCAAAATGGTATGGTAATTAGTTACTAGTTGAGGTTGCTACAGTTAAATAACTAAGGATTCGTCACTATGATTTTTAAAAAAATGAATAAATAAAGTTGAGGGGGGTGGGGTCGGGTCTATTTTAAAATGGTATGTAATAGTTAGCTGATGCAGCTACAGTTTTATATATAAGGATAATACGGTGTGGTCTACTGTTTACGCGACCCTACGGGCTTGTTTGGATTCGGTGTAGAACCGGAAATAGGAGGATATTCCTACGCATCAGGAATTAATCGGTATAGCTTGTTCCAGTGCAATTAAAATAAGTGAGAATTACTGTTCTCACTCTTCCCAACCACCCTCTTATTTTTTTTTCTTAAATATTTTCCGACGTCTACCGAGACATCATCTCTCACCTTATTATTATATAATAAAGTATGAGGACAAAAAGATAATTTATTATAATTAAAACTCTTTTATTCCTTTTATTCCTCATTCTCATACCAAATACAAAATCTCTTATTCCTGGAACCATTCCAAACGCTTTTTTACACTAGTTTCGTATTTTATACTTATTCTTGGAATAGCTAGTTCTATCTTATTCCGTTACCAAACTGGCCAAGTACACATGAATAACTAGCGAAATCCCGCAGAATTAGTAGATTTTAATTAAATTTTATATATATATATATATATATATTCGGATTATATATATTCGGATTTTGATAGAAACTTATCCATCAATCATAATTTGGAGTTGAATATATTAACTATATATATGAATTTTTAACCCTTTTACTGAGATGGTATTACTTTGGAGGGACTTGGGTCCACCTTATTATTTTTTTTTTTCTTATAAATTGGGTGGAATCGGCGTATCATCTCTCTCTCAACCTTCTCTTCTTCTCATCTTCCCATCGGCCTCCCTACTTTCCTATCCGCGACCCCATCTCCTCCTCCTCCTCCTCTCTCTCTCTCTCTCTCTCTCTCTCTCTCTCTCTCTCTTTCTTAATTTTTTCTGAACCTTTCTCCTTTCTCTCCGGCAAGCAGTGGAAGAGGAGCTTGGCAGCGAACGCCATGAATCAATACCAAAAAGTGGAGAAGCCGTGGCCGAAGTCGGCCATAAACGAGAACGAGATTCGAATCACCTAGCTAGCTATGCCATGTAGTAACCGAGAATTTTAAAAAGTTTAAATAAATTTCTGGATTTACAAATAGCAGAAAATAAATAAATAAAACCCCAAAAATATCAATTTTTGATCGGGGTCTGGCCTCGAAAATCCGAGTTCACCATTGCGACCGTCTCGTCGAAACATGAAAAATTCATATTCACTTGTCGATGATCCAACGGTCGGATCTTCCAGAAAACAGCAAAGAAATTGCGGGCCCCGCAACTTAAGTGTGAATAGTAAACCCTGGTTTCCGATTCCCTCTCGTTCGACCGAAGGCCAATCCACTATCTGCAAATTAAGTCTAGCAGTATGAGTAGTCGATCCTAGCTAATTTCGACGTTCTGAACGCAATGGCACTGGCGGTTTTCGTGTTTGGCGATCCGGGTAAATCGAAATGCGTGCGTCGGATTGCGACTTACAGAACTAGATGGCCCGAGAATTCATTTGTGCACCAAATCGAACAAATGAATAGCCTATCTTGAAGGTCTCGACGAGCCGGACGTTGTGGCGAAGTCTGTTTCGCATTTCGTCGAGCAAATTGTCTCGAAATGCGTGAAAATGCCGAATTATCATTTTTCTTCAAGTATGTTGGGGGTTCTTGGGCCAAAGCTTTTGGAACATTGTGGTTGGGCTTTTGCCAACTTGTGAAGCCCACGAAATGTTGCTGTGCAGAGCTTGGTGGCTGGGGGTTGTGTGTGAACCCGGGTTGTGCAAAAGAGTCTTGCATTTATTGTGTATGCCTCTTGGTCTACCTTGAGCCAGAGCTCGAGGGGTCTGTGGGGAGGATTCAAAGCATCAGCTCCTCTGTATCATCCCAGACCAGCCCGGAGTGTGGGAGGCCGAGGGACACTATTCCATAGTGAGAGAATCCGAGAGAGAGAGTGAGAGAGAAAGGTTGGGACCAAACCTCACCAAAGTTGGATTGGAGTGTTCCTGTGGTGTTCCCCGGAGTCTGTGGACCTTGCTGGAGCTTGCTGTGGCCGCGCGTGAAGAAAGGACCAAGAACCGGCTTCTTCCTCCTCCACCAACTCCGGCCAAGGTGAGATCACCCTATCCACCGGTTGTTAGCACCCTAGACCCCTAGCAGTAGTATAATGAGGCTCTTAGCATGCCTCCTGCACAAGCCCGAGCCCCCATGCACGTTGCATGGCCCGCGGGAGCAAAAGATGGCCGGAAACCTAGCCATGCTCCGCCGCCATTTTTCTCGGCAACCTGTGGACCAACTCGGGAACCAAAATGATGGGTTTGGACTGTTGGAGCTGAGGATCAACTCCACCAAATTTGGTGGAGTTTGATCAAGCCATTCTGAAAGATGGGCAAAAGGGCATATTCTATGGTTTGTATTAACATCAATTATATAGTACATGAGAAGGTATTTCTATGGTAACAATGATAACCATAGTAATAATATAACTAGGATTACATGCTATATAATCCTACGCTATAGATGGTAAGTAATATATAGTATAACAACCATAGTAATAATATAACTAGGATTACATGCTATATAATCCTACGCTATAGATGGTAAGTAATATATAGTATAGAAACAATAAAGATAATACTAAATATATCGTAACATTCCCCCGCAAGCTAAGCATCAAGTGGACGGATGCGAAGATTGAGCCGTAATATCGAAAACCGAGAGGGTGGCAAGGGCTTGGTGAAAATATCAGCAAGTTGTTTATCAGAAGAGATATGAACCAACTCTAAATCACCAGTCTGAACTTTTTCGCGCAAGAATTGATGATGAAGTTCAATATGCTTTGTGCGAGCATGAAGAACAGGATTTGCCGCTAGATAAGTAGTGCTTAGATTATCACAGTAGATGCTAATAGGTCGCCAGAGGAAAACACAAAGATCACGAAGTAGACGACGGATCCATATCGTCTCCGCAAGCGCGTAGGCGACAGCACGGTATTCTGCTTCGGAACTAGAGCGAGAAATGGTGGGCTGCTTTTTGGCGGACCAGGAGATAAGATTGGGCCCAAAAAATATACAATATCCAGAAGTAGATCAACGTGTATCTGGACAACCGACCCAATCAGCATCTGCAAATGCGACAAGAGAGGGATTGACACAGCGAGATATAGGCAGTCCATAAGTCAGCGTGCCCCGAATATATCGTAGAATGCGCTTAGCCGCTTGCATGTGTGGTTCACGAGGAGCATGTAGATACTGGGCAACAGAGTTGACAGCATATGATATATCCGGTTGGGTGAAAGTAAGATACTGGAGAGCACCAACAAGCTGACGATAGTTATAGGGATCCTCAAGAAGTTGCCCTTCATGAGAGGATAGACGAGAGGTTGGAGAGAGAGGACTAAAGACGGGCTTACTATCAAGAAAACCATGGCGCTGAAGCAGCTGATGCGCATATTTGTGCTGAGTCAGATGAAAATCAGAAGATGACCTATTTATCTCAATGCCCAAGAAATAATGCAGCGGCCCGAGATCCTTCATTGCAAATTCCTTCTGTAAGGTGGTAATAAGAGCCCTTAGAAGAGATGAGGAACTGCTAGTGACAATAATATCATCAACATATAATAGAAGAATAAGAGTGCCAGAAGAGGAGTGACAGATGAACATTGAAGGATCAGCAGTGCTCCCAACAAAACCAATTTCAGATAGAAAGGACGTAAACCGTTGAAACCAAGCCCGAGGTGCTTGCTTAAGACCATAGATGGCTTTGCGTAGACGACAAATATGATGCGGAAAAGAGGGATGCACAAAACCAGGCGGTTGTCTCATATAAACTTCTTCAGAGAGTGTGCCATGAAGAAAAGCATTCTTCACATCAAGTTGTCGAAGAGACCACCCTGAGGAGAGGGCCACCGAAAGAACAGTGCGAATAGTGGTCGACTTGACAACGGGAGAAAATGTCTCATCAAAATCAATGCCTTGTTGCTGTTTATAACCTTGAGCCACAAGCCGAGCTTTGAGACGCTCAAGAGACCCATCCGCCTTCTGTTTTACTTTGTATACCCATTTACAACCAATAAGATTAACAGGCGAATGAGGTACAAGATCCCAAGTAGCATTTGTCAGGAGGGCATCAAACTCCTCAGCCATGGCAGCGCGCCAACCTGCATCCTGAAATGCCTCATGAAATGAGTTAGGCTCAGTAGGCAGAGCAGAATCCGTAGAGGCCAGTAAGGAGGTAGACTCAGTTAAACCCTTAGTCATAGATCGAGTGCGCATAGGATGTATGCGGGGAGGTGAAGAAGGCTCAGACGGCACTATAGTAGGCTGAGGGGAGGGCGGACGATCAGAGGTGGACGGTGGTGGTTCAACAATAGTAGGTGTAGTAGCAGCAGATCGTGTAATGTGTCGTCTGGTATAGACACGGAGTTCTGATGGACCAACGGCAGTGGCATCGTTCCCATTCCTAACCTGTGAGTCATCAGAATTCAAGGTAGAAGGAAACGTTGATAAATTCTCAGACGATGAAACAGGTGGACGTGTACCGGAACCACTCTCAGCAGAGGGGCGTGTGAAGGAGAAGCCAGAGATTGCATCAATGGTAGAAGGATTCTCACCCAGCAAAGGAGGATTTGAAATAAATTTTTGAAACATATCAAGGTTGGAAAAAGTAGAGGAAGGAGAAGAAAAGAATTTAGAAAGACAAGAAAACGGAAAAACAGTTTCCACAAAGGTAACATGTCGAGAAATAAAAACCTTGCCAGTGCTGGGATGGAGACATCGAAAACCTTTATGTTTATCAGAGAGTCCTAAGAAGACGCAAGGAAGCGACCGAGGAGAGAGCTCATGAGCTGCAATATCCTGCACATCAGGATAACACAAACATCCAAAAACTTTGACAAGTTGCAAGTCAGGGGAAGAGCAACCATACAGAATTTCATATGGCGATTGTCCTTTTAAAACAATAAGAGAGGGAATTCGATTCACAAGAAATACAGCAGTTTGAATGGCATCAGCCCAAAAACGAGAAGGCATACAAGCTTGAAATAGTAAACTTCTAACAATGTTAGTTAAATGTATATGCTTCCTTTCGGCGAGGCCGTCTTGTTGAGGAGTATAAGGACAAGAAAAACGGTGAAAAATTCCATTTTGTGAACAAAGGTTGGAAAACTTATCATTTACAAACTACGTACCATTATCAGATTGGAAAATCTTGATTGAGCTATGAAATCTGTTTTCCACCATTGGTTTAAATTCGAGAAATTTGTCAAAAACTTCGTGTTTAAATTTCAAAAGATAAAGCCAAGAAAACCGAAAATAATCATCAATAAATATAACATAATATTTATAACCAGAAACAGATGGAACAGGTGATTGCCACACATCAGAATGCACAATATGAAAGGGAAAAGCAGATTTAGATTCCGAATCAGAAAATGAGAGTTTAACATGTTTTTCCATGTTACAAGCATTACAAATAGATAATGTCAAAGCAGAATTACCATCAGAAACAATGTTATTATTTTTAATAAATGCCGAAAGAACAGGAAGACTGGGATGACCTAATCGTCTATGCCAAACATCGCTACTAAATCTAGATGCAACAAGACCAATATGTTGCTTATTCCCTACACTTGCAACTTTAGAAGGAATTGGATAGAGTGATGTTCCCGAGCTAGGGCAGTGCAGAAGCTCCGTCCTTGTTACCTTGTCCTTCACAGAAAAATCAGAAGAGTCAAATTCAAGAACAGAATTATTGTCACGACAGAATTGACGCACCGAAAGTAAATTTCTCTTGATGGAAGGAACAACAAGAACATTTTTAAGAGCAAAGGATTTAGAAGATGTATTCAATTGAGTTTCACCTGTCTGAGTAATATCAAGTAAATTTTCATTACCAACTAGAATTTTCTCATGGCCAGTATAAGGTTTGGAAGAGGAAAGAATACCAGAATTCGCGGTCATGTGATTGGAAGCTCCAGTGTCTGGATACCATACTTCCTCAGCAGGTTCATAGAGATTCATAGCAGCAAAAGTTTGAGGGACATCATCGGCCACGAATGAGTGATTGAAGCGTTGTCTGCATTGAAGAGCAGAATGGCTGTACTTTCCACAGATCTGACACTGTGTGCCAGACTTCAAAAAATAAGATTGTTGATTTGGAGTATAAGGTTGAGGAAGATTATTGGGTGAAGAATGTGGATAGATTTCAGGAGATCCACGACCATGATATGAGTTGTGTCTACCGCGATGTCCTCGACCACCGCGATATCTGCCTCCATGACCTCCACGATTTCCTCGTCCATCATTTGCATAGAGAGCTTCGCTGTCGATAGTGGGAATGGCAGGTGACGTTGTTGAACTAGTACGACGTTGTACTTCTGTTTCTTCTTGCATCAAAAGTGGACGAAGTTGATCAAAAGTAGGCTTGTTTCGGTGTGTATTAAGGGCACTGACGAAACCTCTATATTCTTCTGGTAACCCGAGAAGAACAGTCATGACCAAGTTATGGTCTGACTCAGTTTCACCAATCGCTTGCAGGGCATCGCCAATAGATTTAATCTTTTGCATATAATCGGTCATATTCATTGAACCTTTCTTGATGCTTCGTAATTCAGACTTTAGATAGAAAGTGGTGGAAGCAGTTTTATCAAGAAAATATGTTTCGATAATTTTCCAAGCATCATAAGCAGTTTTAGGAAAGCTAGAAACAATCATCTGTAATATGCTAAGCGAAAGGGTGGCATTAATCCACGAGAGTATAGTGGTGTCTTCTTTTTTCCAATTTAGATATTCCGGGTTCATAATTGTTTTCTTTTCAGAAGTGTCAATAGTCTGAGGCGGTATAATACCAGTTCCGTCCATATGTGGAGTAACACCAAAACTCTCCAAAACATTAAGAAATATTTGTTTCCACACAAGATATGTGGAATCTGTTAGTTCAAGTGGTATGAGAGTTTTGATATTAACCACTGGTAAATTTGAGAAAGAAGACATGTTACCACAAAAAGAAAATATCACCACGAGAGAGTAACCGAGACAAATCCGACAAGTAGAAAAAAAATACCTAGTTACAAATCCAGAATAAAGATAAGTCAGATTAGAACCCGATGGAAAAAGCTGAACGAATCAAAATTGACCTTGATTGCACGAGAGAAGAACCAAACTACACCAGGGAGCAAGTACGCATCTGAACGACACCAGAATAATGAAGAGGCCGAAATTACTGTAGCGCTGGTACTGTAGCGCCGGTACTGTAGCAGCGGTACTGTAGCAGCGGCACTGTAGCAGCAGTTGTGATGGAGAGAGAAATCCAAAGAGAAAAAAAAAAAAAAAAAAATTATGGAAGAAGATGAGGCTCGTGGTAGATGGTGGCTAAGGATCGATATTCCTAATATTAGGGTTCCCGCTCTGATACCATGAAAGATGGGCAAAAGGGCATATTCTATGGTTTGTATTAACATCAATTATATAGTACATGAGAAGGTATTTCTATGGTAACAATGACAACCATAGTAATAATATAACTAGGATTACATGCTATATAATCCTACGCTATAGATGGTAAGTAATATATAGTATAACAACCATAGTAATAATATAACTAGGATTACATGCTATATAATCCTACGCTATAGATGGTAAGTAATATATAGTATAGAAACAATAAAGATAATACTAAATATATCGTAACACATTCACTCGCAGAATGGAACCCTAGTTTTCGGGTTACATGCACTTGGCCGAGCTTGCTGCTCCGGCGCCGGCGCGCCTCCCCGTCGCCGGCCACTTGCCCAGAAACCTTCCTGGGTGTGTGAGGAGTGCATCCATGCACTTGCATGCTGTCCATGCAGCATCGGAGGGTGGCGGCCATTGTTGACCCGAAATGGGGACTTGTTGCGGCCGCCGGCGCTCCGGCCAACTCCGGCCTGGGAGGGAAGGTCGGGAAGCTTCCTATGGACCAGAGTAACAAGTCCATCCAAGTTGGAGGACTCCATGTTGCCTCTGCTGAAATCCACCATTAATGGTGTTGGAGCTCGAAGTAGAGCTTGGCTCCGCCGCGCCGCCGTCGTGCCCTGTCGCCGGGCACAGGCACAGAAAGATTCCCAGAGTGATTTAGCACCCAATTGGTCAAGTCATTTGATCTTAGATGCCCTGGGTTGCTGGTCACGAATTTCAAAGCCAAGGGGGTCATCTTCTTCCCCGAGCTTGTGGCCAACCTGGGTGTTGAGCTTGTTCCAGGTTGCTGGAAAAGTTCCTGCAACCTGGAGGAGTTTATTCCCTCAAGTTTTCCAGGGTCTGGTACTGTGAATGCAGAGATCCAACCTTGGGTTGGGTTGTGGGTGTTGTTAGAAATGGTGCACACCATGTGTTTGTAGAATTGCCACAAAGAAGAAATAGAGGGATTCAGACTTCGAGCAGAATATGAAACTTGCTCACAAATGTCCCCTGAGCTTGATGCTCACTTCAGATCAAGAAGGATCTATGTGGACCAGTGTTTGGAGCATTGTGAACTTGTAAGTGTGCAAGGTTTTGGATCTGGGTGATCCAGCAGTGCTGGGCTGCAAATAGAGCAAGCCCAGTGATTCTTGAGGCATTTTGAGCATGTGGCTAAAGCAGAATTTATTTTGGCACACTAGAGGTTAAGATTTAGTGTTGTCAAGCTCTAAAGATAATGTTATGACCCAAACACTGAACTGGTCTGTTTGAAATATTGCAACAGTGTACTCCTGGCTAAATTGGGAGGGGTCACTGGACGCGATGCTCGCGTTTATTTTGGGTTTTGATGAGCCGAAGAAACGAAAATGCGTTTCGGCTAGGTTAGAGAAGTAATTCATGGCCCGAAATTTTCCTCGGGTATTGTGCTGCCACAAATGGGTGAGCACGGTGTTCAGCAAGTCGAATGTCACCTACTGGAGGTGACGGTTCGTAAAAATAATTCTCCGTTTAAGAGAACGAGCCAAAACGGGGTTTATTTAGTGTATAAAACACATTCTGAATAAACCCGAGGGGCTTGCTGCAATTGTAACAATGTGGAAAAGCTAGGTGAATATTCTAAAACATTATTGAACCTTCGGTGGGTTCCCGGGGTTCTTGAAAAGCTAAATATGCTTAATATTGCGTTAATCGACGAAATTGTCGATACGCGCTAGTTGCACTTTGAGGATTTGGTAGATTCTGAGTTGTCACCTGGTATTGTTGTAGGCCCCAGTCATCAGGAGCCAGCCCGTGATCCGTCTTGTGGTTATCGCGACCGTCTACCTTCTGGTGGAGTCGTTGTTCCTCCTATATACAGGTGGGTTTATCTTCGGTCCGCGTTTTATCAGGTCGGTCCTATTGAGTGCCGTGGTAGGTCGGACCCCTGTTCTTGGTGTAGCCCTGAACCTATGCTTTAGCCTTACTATATGCTTTCATTCCCGCATTCAGTCATTACAGCTATATTGCTTGATTATACTGATGAGCCTTTCGTTATACTCTATTCTTCACTGCATGTTTAGAATAGGAGTTCTAGTCTCAGTATCTGGCATGATTTGCATCAGTATCGATATCCCGATGGGGATTTCCTCGGCTTCTCGCCGACTGTCCGGTCTACCGACCGTGGATTGAGATTTAGCATTATGATTGCTATTGAGTTATACCTGCTCTTACTACTTGCTTGCATATCAGCACAAAATCCTTACATCTGCATAACCTTGATCCCACAGATGAGCTTTTATTATGCCTTAATTTCCAGCAGTAGTTATACATCATGCTTATATTCCAGCAGTTGCTTGTTTATCATATTGAGATATATCATGCTCTTCAGCAGTAGATAGGCATTTCCTGGACACATGCCATGCTTGATTGGTCACTAGCATAGTTCTATACCTGTCTCTATTCTTCATTGCATATTTAGAATAGGAGATACTACTTCAGTATGTGGCATGTTATACTTGTATCCCGGTGGGGATTTTCCTCGGCTTCTTGCCGTCTATATGGTCAGTGGACCATGGTTTGAGCATCAGCATTATGATCGCCGTGTCGAGCCAGCTTTCAGTCGCGCACACCGGCGGATTAGCTACCCGTGTGGGTGTTCTTTACCGGTAGAGAGGTCTGATTGACCCGTGAGCCCAGTGGGGTTATGATAGCTTGCAGGGTGTCCAAAAATGGCTTTAGGCCTGAGGCCCCAATGACCAACAGTGGTAGTTGCCTGAGGTCATATGCTCCATGGTAGTTTAGCCTGAGGCCCTTGTGGCCAAAAGTGGCATTTGATTGGGTATATTTGTGGTACTACCTTTGATGCATTTTCTTGATATTCATACTTGTTTGATTACCTGCATTTCATATCTGTTATAAATTTATCATGCATAGTATGATTGTGTTATGTATATGCATACCCTGTTCTATTGATCCATGTATGATCTTACTTAGACTGTTTACCTGCTTTTGATCTTCAGTATATCCTACTTCTGTTTTCGCTTATTATTGTATCCAGCAGGTACGGCTTGCTATTTCCCGGCCCGTCGTGCCCACTGGGATACACTCCGGTGTGTCTCACACCCTCGGGTGACTGTTTTTCAGGTCCTTCGGGTGCGGGGACCTTTGGACGTTCTGTGTAAGGACGTGTGGTAGATTATCCCTGGTAGGATGTAGTACCCTTTTGATTTAGCAAAACATTATACTGTTATTTCCATTTTGAGAACTGGATGTATTGAACTTATGAACCTTGTGGTTGCAATAGAGTAGAACTTATTTAGTTTAGCTATCTCGTATCTACTCTGATTGACTGTATCTGTTAGCCGAGCACATATAGGAAAGGCTCTGTTTGATGTACAGAGACTTTTCTATATGTGTGGCGGTCTGTTCACGCCTTGGAAAAAACAAGATTTTTAACTCTGATTTAAAAAAAAAAAAAATTTTGACCCGCTTTTGAATCTCGGGGCGTGACATGCCACTAGTCTTCTTTAGCTGAATCCCCCTCTTTTTCCGTCTTTGAATTCGTTTTAGACAGAGTCCTAAATTCGATTTTGATTTCACGGTGTATTGCTGAATTTGTTCAGTGTTTAGTTGATAGTTGGCTTAACGACCCATATCTTAAAGAAATTTGTTTGTATAGTTACGATAGATTGGATACGAGTTTAACTATAATAATATCTATCTGCTGCATCGCAATTAAGATGGATAAATTTTTTAACACTTTGATGACCGACAGAAGAGAGAGATTAAAATAACTTGAATCTCAAAGCTAAATCCCGACAGAAGAGAGATTAAAATAACTTGAATACTAAATCCCATACATCTACAGTACATTGGACGATCTTTTTGGTGGCAAACTTTATATAATAAACTAGTTTATTCATATAACTAAAATTTAAATATAATTTCAGTAGTTCGTCATTGGATATATTGAAATTAATGTGGGGACAGAGTTAGTTATTTGTCAAAAAAATTTAAAAAATTAATAGTTTTTAAAATTAACAATGTTAAAATTAATAGTTTTTAAAATTAATAGTGTTAAAATTACTACTGTTTGTTAGATAACAAATTCAAATATTTCAATTTTTTTGATAGGTTGGCCCACAATGAACTAAGTGCAGGTAGGCAGGTGTTGTCCCTAGTAAGGAGAAAATATTCAATGAACTCAGCTACCTAGGTAAATCTCATATATAACACTAGTAAAACTCCATAATATATATTTTAATAAAATCTAACTATTTGGATATATTATTCTTAGAAATTCAAAAATACCTAAGAGAATCATAAATTTTCAATTTTAGCATTTAACAATACATAGAATAGTCATCAACCAAACCTAGTGCAGCCCAAGTTCGAAACCTAATTACTTCGTATTTCTAAAAAAAAAAAAAACCGAAGCGAATAGCTTATTATCTCTCTCAAAAAAAGTATTACAGTTAAATTTTCAAATCTTACTTTGATGCATAAGTAATAGACTTTTGAAACATATAAGTTTTTATACAGAAATTTTTTAGATACTATAGATTGCATTTGACGAATTAAATCATCAAATATTATATGTTGTGCATGAATAACACATATACATACCTTGTGCACGCAACTGTTTCTCCTAAGTAAGATGTGGAGTGGAAGAGAAATTATTGGCACCGCATCCAATTTTGATGATTCATATCTTATTAAAATTAAATTGATGTTCTATGTATGAAAAACCACAAGTGTGATGACCCGGATCTCCGCAGAGCTGCTGCGGTGCGTTGGGGTGGCTATTGGAGGCCTACATGGTGCATTGGAGGTGTTTGGGGCACAATTGGGCACAAGTGTTGGACGTCGGGCTTATTTGGATCTTGTGGGTGACCGGAGGACCCCGGGGAGGGTTTAGAAGTGGTTTCGCGCGAATCAGATATTAAAATTGGGCTTCGCGCGAAATTCGGGCTAAGAATACACTTCCGGGAGCCTCCGGCAAATTTTAGAGTTGGAATTTGGCAAAATGGACGTCAAATTCGGATTCAGCGCGCGAAAACGGTCAAAATGGACTACCCACATGTCATTTCTGAGCTAGGGTTACTGTTCACCGCCGGAACAGTGTTTCCGGCGATCGCCGGCGGCGGCCGGCAGCGGCGGACGGCGGCGGCGCGGCCTCGGGCAGGCGGAAAGCGGCAGCGGGCAGGGCGCGTGGCCGCGGGCAGGGCGCGCGGTTGCGCGGTCCACGCGGCAGGCGTGCACCGGAGCGGGGCCCACGTGGCGTCTTCCCATTGGGTGGTTCACTGGTCCCGGTCTACGGAGCTGTGCGGTGTACGGTGGACTGGGCGGGAAGACACGTGGCACCTTCTTATTGGCTCGGTGCAGTGGACGCGGCGCACGCGAGTGCGCGGGCAGGCCGGGCAGGCCGGGCAGGTGTGCGGGCAGGCGCAGGGGGTACAGGCTGGTGGTGTGCCACGTGGTAGCGTTCTATTGGCCAAGAGGTTGACACGTGGCAGAGCGGGGTTCGTCAGGTGCACGGAGTGGGTGCACCGGGTGCAGCGAGTGGGGGGCCGTGACACGTGGCGCGCGAGGATTGGGTGTGCTACTGTGCGCGTGCGGCGGGGCAGGTGGCGTGGCAGGCGGCGGTGGCAGGCACGGCAGGCGGCGGCCGGCTGGCGTGGCGGGCACGGCGGCAAGGTGGCGCACGCGGGCGCCACGTGGCGGCCCGCCATTGGCGGGCGCCAACTGCCCCGTTGACCAGGGTGCGCCACGTGGCGTGAGAGGAGCGGTCGGATCCGCTGTTTCGTGTTCGGGGACACGTGTCGGTGCGTGGAGCGGGTCGGACGGGTGCGCGGTCCGACCGGATCGGGTGTGCGGGTGTGGGCTGTGTGGGCCGAGTTACTGTGCGCGCCCGAAACCGGGGCCCGAAAGATTCGGGCGCCCGGAAGTTGGGACCAAATGGGAATTTTCCCAATTGTTTCCCTCAGCCTATAAATACCAACCCGAGCCCCTTCTTTTCGAGTTTTTCTCCCATTTTCGAGCCTCTTCTGCCCGAGCCACCTTAAGGAGATTTGTTCACCTCTTGATCCTTGATCTTCCTGCCAAGTCCTAGGATTTTTGGAGCACGCATCCCGAGGTTCTCCATTTTACGGCGCGGCGCGACGTTGCATTTCCTGTTTCCTTCTTCGGCGCAGCAGTGATGTTTTAGCTCCCCTGGGCTACCCCGAGGTCCTTTTTCGATGATTCTTGCGCCGGCTGACTCCTTACAAGTAGGGCTTCAACTTTCATTTTGAGCGCGCTTTTCCGTTTCGAGGTTTTGGCACGGATCCCGAGGCATTGTTGTGACCCCTTTTTCTGTGGTGATTGTTGGGACAGCACGGAGTATTTCGACCATATCTTCGCGCACGAGCGTCACACGGAGACGAGCTTATACAACTTTTTCATCTACGGATCGCAAGGAACGCGCTCGTATTTTTCTTGGATTTTTCAGAGATTTATTTCGAGGTGATAATCACTGTTTTCTCAGTGTACTGTGTACAGTTTTTCTTCACAGTTTGTTGATTGGATTACCACCTTGACGAATTTATAACTTGGCTTACCGAACTCTGATTTGGGCGTGCAAGGTACCGTTGCGAAGCTATCGACGCGAGGATCGCCGTGATATTTTTCTGGGAATTTTCTGGGCACTTTCTGCAGGTGATAATTTAACAGTTCTGGGACTGTTGTTGTATGTATTTGTAAGCGCATTATTTGGGAGCCTAAGTGTTTTTAGTGGACTTGGTGTTGTGCCAGGAGTGTTGCGGGTGTGCTGACCTTGTTGGAGCAAGGGATTGGAGTTTTGGGTATTTTCAGCTGTACGGACCCGGACAGTTAGCGCTTCAGGTGGGTGGTTGTTGCTTGCCTCTACATCTGACTTACTCAGTAAGTTTATTAGAAAACCCCCAATGTTGAGCATATTGATTGAGTATCCTGCATGTTTGACTGTTATAGATGTGAGCCTAGCATCTGAGATTTCTTTGGTGGATATAGCATGTTGGGGATATTACTGGGGCAATACTGCTGTAGGAACATGATCATTGGAGTAATTTATTATTGATAATTGACATGCTACTTTAGCACCCAGATTTTATGAAAATGGATTAAATAGATTAATTGGTGGGACATAATGATTTATCATTGTGCGGGTTTCACTCTGGGGATTTATTATGGATCAGGGATCATATACATGTGTAGTTGACTAATGATTTTAGCATGATTGTTATATTTATGTGGATATTATTAATTGTTACGCATGTAAAACCTTTATTTGACATATTCTCTCTTTCACATTGCATGAGGACTTTTGCATGCTTATTTGGACATCTAGATAGGCCACTATTTTATTGCTACACTATCATATTGGGATTTGACTTAGGAGAAACCATGATTGCTTTCTTTCTCCTTTTATTTAGACTTTCGAGTCATGTTGCTCGAGTTTGAGCAGAGGTATGGGATAGTGTAGCCGGGACCTGAGGGTCAGTGACAGGGTGTACTTGATGTTGGATTGTGGGTTATTGCGGCAACCGCGGACAGTAGGCGGTTGACCGGATCTTGATTATTTTACCCAATTGCGGGTTGTGGGTTATTGCGGTGACCGCGGACTTTGGGCGGTTGACCGGATGTTTACTATTGCATCAGATTGGGTATCAGTTTTCTCTAGTGGATGGTGTTTCCCACTTTTGAGTACTATTGCATTTGATTGGGGATTGAGGTTTCATTAGTGGACGGAGTTTCCCACTTTGATCATAGTCATGATCCAGTCCTGCTATTATGAGACAGTGGTTACAGAGATACTTGATACAGTGATACTTTACTCGTGTGGGTCGCTCCCCTCGAGTGCCACTCCGGAGTAGGCTTTAGACCGTGTTGGGTTCCGGTCATTTGGACAGTGGAGATACTGAGTTCTTGAGTTCGACAGCAGAGCAGGCAGTACCAGTTTTACTGGTGGCACTAGATTGGGTCTATTTGGTCAGATACTGTTTTCTGATACATTCATACCGTCATTTCCTTCGGTATTGCATTTAGAGGCATACTTGTTGTGGTTTCCCCTTTTATTCAGTAGTTCTGTTTACAGTTTTACCACTTGCCCTTTTCTTGCCTCTAGTAGACTTAGTGGGTACGCCAGAGCTTGAGGCTTTACCCACAGGGGGAGGCTACTGGTTTACTAGTGGTTCTCACCCCCATTGTTGTTGTTTCCCCTTTTTCTCCCCCCTGTTTTGCAGTGTCCTTTTCGGGAGTTGCTGATCTTCGATCGTTGTTCGAGGCGATGGAGTCACGAGCTAGATCTTTACCACCCGAGGAGTGTAGCTGTATCCCCTGGTTGGAGATTCCTGGTAGCTGTTGGCTGGTTTTACTGTTTTATTTGGAGGGAGATCTTTTGTATTTTGAGAGACTGATGTTGAGACTGATGTACTATAGTTTTAGTTTATCTCCTTTTATAGTTGAGAGATGCTGTACTGAGGACATTGTATGATGATTATCTGTATTTGAGGAGATGGATATTGTACTTTATTTCATACTGTTCACTGATTGGATTTTATTTTACAGCATTTCATTTCCGCTCTGATATTTGTGTAGCTATAGTACTATCTTTTGCAGGTTAGACGCTTCGCCTATGCGGGTTTTAGCATAGGTGACGGATCTGTTGGCGAGCCCGGGTCGCAGTTTCGACCCCGGGGCGTGACAGATTAGGTTGGTATCAGAGCTTAGGGATAGGTCAGTTGGGACCGTAGGAACCCTAGGCTTATGGTCGGACCCTAGGATGACTTCGAGAGAGTCGTGATTTTTTTAGCGAGAGCCTGATTGAGTTTTATACCTCTCCCGAGTGATGGGATGGGTGATTGGCATGTTTATTCTCCTAAGCAATTATGTTGGCTGCAGACAACATAATGCGGCGGAACGGTTGACATGCTCTAGACTCTCGCGGGATTGGGTCGAGTTTTGTTTTGTGCTGTGGTGCAGTTGGTCGTGGTGAGCGATGTCTCCCCGACGCGTTGTGTGGATTGGTGTGCACTCGTCGCAGCGGTGGAGCTTGAGCAGATTGTTTTGGGGCCGGATATCCGGATTGAGGTTAGAGAGCTTCAGGCCCCGATGGCAGGATTGTCAGAGGTATACCAGCGACAGAGTGAGCCGCTGGTCGGGGTGACACAGTTGTCGGAGCAGTGGGCAGCCCGACAGTGTCTTTCTTCTGAGACCACCTGGTTACAGTATTCTCAGCGGTAGTGATTTCTGAGGCGCCGATGGAGCGAGTGGCCCCTCCGTGCTAATGTTTTGTGTTGCAGCACCGAGGCGGGGTGGATTGCTGATAGTGGATGAGTTGTGGGACATCATTGATGGATGGAGCCGGTTTTGGCAGATGAACCACCCCGATTTATGGATTTGAGTGGAGCCTTTGGAGGCAGAATCGTGGTTGGTGGTGATGGAGTGATCAATTGAGGGTCCCCCTGTGCTGGGGAGTTGAGACAGTTGTTGAGCTGTACGCTCCAGGTTTTGAGGGACGAGGCGCTTAGGGTATGTGTGCTTTGTAGTGGATTGCGTCAGAATACCCTTTTTTTTTTGCTTATCTGATCCCTCTGTTTTGGATTTTGAATTCTGGATGCCTCGATGGAGTAGGCAGTGTGTTTGGAGCGTACTGTTGCAGTTCCTTTGGATAGGAATCTGCCGCCAGAAACGAGTTCTGGATAGAGGCGCCTGGCGCTAAGTGTTGGGGGACAGATCGGTTAGCTGTGGCACTTTCGTTTTTCCTTTCTTGGATGGTGGATATCCTTGTGGACGGATTATGTAAGCTTACCCATGGGAATGCTACCCTTTGTAATGGATAACCTGCACGTTTGGGGTACAATATATGTGATTGAGGGGTGAGCTTAGTAAGAATAATGGTATGAGGAATTGCATGAATCAACTGTGTTTTGTCATATGACGATTGCAATAATGGATTTTCTGAGGTGTCAGAGGTCAGGTGGACCCCGGTGGTAGCATCAGCATCGTTATCAGAGTGGCGCAGCGGTAGCGTGGATTTGTTGTCTGCGGAGGACCGTATTCATCGCCTCAGTGTGAGCAAAGGCAGAGAATTGTGCTCCTTTTGTGGATAGCCTTGATTTTCAGACGACCACCTACATTGAGCAGTTGAGACTGTGCTGCCTAGGTGGAGGGCACCAAGGCAGTGGATTGGGTCGTCGCAGGTGTGATTTTATCACCGCAGTCGGAGTTAGAGCATGTTGCTTTCCTGCATGGACTAGAGGCAGATTTGTTACCACATGCACTAGAGGTACAGGTTCCTGTTGGGGTGGTGCATGTGGAGGAGGGTTGTGGATCATGTCCAGTGCAGTTGAGACCTCGAGTGGTATCGGCAGACTTATTGGTACTTGTACCTGGTCAGTGTTTGACCCAGTGCGTGGGATTGGTTGGCACAGTGCCACATAGCGTATGACTGCGGAGAGAGAAGATTATGATCTTCTGCAAGCAGACATTAGAGACTTGTTCATTGAGACAGTCAGAGCACACAGGTTGCAGTAACGATGCGCGAGGTGCTTACGGCGGCACCGGGACGCAAGGATATCCCTGTTATCGTGAGATCCCGGGTGTGATTCCACCGGAGCTGATAATGATGCCGCCGGTTAGGGAGATTGAGATTGCGGTTGACGTGGTTCAGGGAACCACGCCAACCCCGATAGCACCTCATTGGTTATCACCTGTAGAGCTGACAGAGCTGATGGCGCAGTCGCAGGATCTGATGGATCGAGGGTCTGTTCGATCTAGTGCCACGTCGTTGGCACAGGACAGTGAGGGTCCGTGTGTGGGGTGACTGCAGGCAGGTCTGGATATTATTTAGGACCTTTTGATGGAGTCATACCCCGACAGTGGTCTGCTTAGGACGCAGGTATCTTTCTGGGATCATACAGTTGTGTATCCCGCCAAGATGGTGTTCAGGACCCGGTAGGGGCATTATGGGTACTGTGAGGACAAATGGAATGACTATGGCCCTATCGTCTTAGGATTTGAGGAATTGTGTGTTCCAGCTGCACTTGGGAAGAATTATTGGGGGTATTCTTCTGGGATATTTTGATTTTTACCCCATCTCTGTATGGTTTAGAGCCGGTGGAGCACTTGTAGATGGTGTGGCAAGGTCTGTGAAAATGAAGCTGTATGCCAAGTTGTTGTGGTGCAAGTTTTAGCTTCGAGAGCATATCTTTTTGGATCACTTAGTCTAGCCATAAGAGGCGATGGTGGAAATTCGGCCAAAATGGATGCTATGCGAGAATGGCTGAGACCGGCAGTTTTTGTTAAGGTGAGAAGCTTGTGAGCCGGATAGTGCCAGCAGAGCTTGACGAATTGGTGATGAGATTGATACCAGCCCTGATTTCAGCATCGCCAGTGTTGGGAGATGGATTTGTGAGATACAGTGATGCCTCCTTTAGTAGCTATGAAGTTACAGTTGGATTTGTGGCAAGCATCCAAATTCACCCGATAGGGCCACTGTGGTGGCGGATATTTGGAGTAGGTACCCTTTTTCGAGCCTGGAAGATTGGATTTACCGGCTGTAAGGGTACTGGATCTTCTCGAAGATTGATTTGCGATCTGGTGCTTTCGACTGCTTATCGTTGTGTGCTGATGCCCGAGTGTTGGGGAGGGTGTTGCTACACCCTGATGGTTTTTGGATTAGAGATCAGAGTCTATGTGATCAGCTGGAAGTGTCACGCCCCGGGGTCGAAACTGCGACCCGGGCTCGCCAACAGATCCGCCATCTGTACGGAAACTGCCGTACAGACGAAGCGTCTACCCTGCAAGTCAGATCTATAGCTATAATGTATCAGAGCTGAAAGAAAACCAAATAGCTACAGAAATACACTGAACATCTGATATAATAAAAATCTCAATACAAAGTCTCTCAGCTACAAAAGTACAAGAATCCTCACTGATCTCTCAGAATGTCCAGTACAAAAGTGGAGTCATAAAATACCCAAGGTACATCTACCTCTGACTCTCAGTGCTGGTAAGGAACTAAATGGCCACGTCCTCACCTCGATCAGCTGTCTCCGCGCGAGCTAAGCCGGAACAGCAGCCTCAGGAAACCTGTCACCGCAGCGGGTGTGAGAACTACTGCAAAGGTAGTTCCCAGTGGGTACCGTCTCAATATCCACGGTATGCCCACTAAGTCTACTGGAGGCACAACAGATAGGTATGCAGATAGATAGAATAAAAGCTGAAAGCAGGAAAGGAACTACAACTAGCATATACCACATCATGCTCAAGAAAACTCAACTCTGATCCTGCTATGCATACACCCTCACTACTAACATGCCTCAAGTATCATGCTCAAAGGAAAAAACTCATCTAGGAACATGCTATGAAACTCACTCAAACATATCACCCAATCCCAATGACTGTCCCTCTTTGGACCAGTCAAACAAGCCTGCGCTCATCTACTGCCGCGCATCCCGTAGGAACGGACTTACGTAGGCATCCACTGCCGCACATCCCGGAGGAACGGACTTACGTAGGGTGTCCCTCTAGGACCATCTCAGTAATCACATCGCAGCCTCGTCAGGCTCGGTATCATCATCGCACCCGGGGCGTAGCTCGAGGGGAGCGACCCCACCGAACTCAAGTATCTCAAGTATCTCAAGTATCTCATAACTGGCATAAAAAGCCAGGCTCAGCAGGCTATAATCCGCGATCAAACAGATCGGATCTCAATGCTCAACTAGCATAACTCAGTCGGAGGAAGACTCCACGACTCGAACAGAATAGCCCAAACACTCTCACAGCTATGTCGGAGAACCCTCAACGACTCAAGGCTAAAATACACGATCAAACAGATCGGATCTCAATGCTCAACAAGCATACTCAGTCGTAGAAAGACTCCACGACTCGTACAGAATAGCCCAAACACTCTCACAGCTATGTCGGAGAACCCTCAACGACTCAAGGCTAAAATACACGATCAAACAGATCGGATCTCAATGCTCAACAAGCATACTCAGTCGTAGAAAGACTCCACGACTCGTACAGAATAGCCCAAACACTCTCACAGCTATGTCGGAGAACCCTCAACGACTCAAGGCTAAAATACACGATCAAACAGATCGGATCTCAATGCTCAACTAGCATAACTCAGTCGGAGAAAGACTCCACGACTCGATCTGCCAGAGCCCCCAAAACTCTCAAGGCTAAGTGGGAGAACCATCTCCACCACTAAATCAGAACACGACCCATGATCTAGAGTAACCCAATCAGGGAATACATCCTCAATACCCCGCGAACTCAAGTATCTCAAAACTCTCTCATGACACTAGAAAGTCATCTCATAATGCTCTAAAAATCCACTCGGCCCTCTGGCACGAGAACACATGCATCCTGAACCTACTCAACCCCTCGGGAAGATCTCAATATTTTAAAACTCTTTTCAAAACCCAGTTTTCATTAAAACAGGTCCGACGATTTTTAAAACGGTTCAGATGCCAATATAAAGCCAACTAAACATGCAGTCTAGTGTCAAATCACTTCTAGATCATGCTAAAAATATCTGGGGCTTGCAATTGTATTCCTACAATTTTCTAGGCAACTATCAGATTTACCAGCTATGCAAATAATTAAGCTAAACATGATCAACATGCATTCAATAGCTTTAAAGGGCATTCCATACATCTTGAAGAAATTCCAACCCACCTCAAATGCTTTCCGAAGGCCGCGCCGAAATCGGTGAAGAAACGGGCGAAAAACTGATGAAACTGCACTGTGCCTCCCACGCGCGCGCGCGCCGTCGCGCGTCGGAAAAATCCACGGAGCTCCGATCAATCCTCTATCACACTCCCAAAGGTCCCAGCATGCCTCTGCTCAGCTCAAAAGGGTCCCTCACACGCGCGCATGAAGCAGACAAAACCTCGGATTTGCGCAGTAACCTCCCTGCTTGCACCCGAGAGCACAGGGAGAGAGGGAGAGAAAGGATGGAAATTAAGCTCAACTCTCAATCAATTCCATCAATAAAACCCAAGAGGAGAAATAACGAATCCAAATCCACAATCTCCAACAATTAATTTACCTCAATTTGCCCTCGCGCGCGCACGTTGACCCGGTCAACTCTCACAAGCAGCTCCGATGGACACCCTGCTTCATCTCCTTCTACTTCCCCTTCTTCTTCTTCTCTGGCAGCAAGAAAGGAAGAGGATGGATGAGAGATGGGAGATGGGTGAGGGAGCTGGTGTTCAGGGGTATATAACATGACGGGAGTGGTTGGAAGCCCATACCTCAACACTGTGCACCAATCCGAGCTAATTCTGGGCATTCCCCGAGTCTGTGTACCGGTACCAGCATGTGGGTACCGGTACACCCACCTTGGTTCCGGAACTAGGTAGCTTGTTCCGGAACCAAGCCACCCAAAAACCAAAACAGCAGCCTGAAGCTTCCAACCTCGCGCCGACAACTCACTTTCTCGCCTCGGGTCTCCCGCATCACCCCGAAACCAACCGAACACCTCTGTAAAATCATAATACACATGTCCCAAGGGATCAACTCACATCAAACCCATCCATGAAACCAATGCTCGACCCGCAAGCTCTCAATCCGACGCCAACTCACTTTTCTACAAAAAAGCTTCCGCGTAGCTCCGGGACCACCCGAACCTCTCTGTAAATACAAACAGAAACTGCTAAAGGTATTTTCACAATACCAGGCTGCCACGTGGAGTCGGCACACTGCCCGAAGCTCCGGTACTCTACACTCTCCCCTCCTTTTAACGGTTTCGTCCTCGAAACCCCAAAACTCCAAAACTCAGGAGGGTGACTCAAATAAGTGGGGATATGAAACTCTCAGCTCAAACTCAGGCTCCCATGTGGCCTCTCGCTCCTCATGATGACTCCATAGGACCTTTACAAAAGGTATGATCCGGTTGCGCAATTCTCTCGTCTCTCGAGCAAGAATCCGCACCGGTCGCTCCTGATAGTCCAAGTCCTCATCTGACTCCAAAGAAACGAAGTCCAAATCATGAAAGGAATCCAAATCCATACTTCCCTCAGAACGGATACACCAACGTCCTCGTGGGTACTTGCCAAATCATGGCGGTAGCGCAACTCGGTGAACAGCTAATCCAATGCGCTCTAACTCCTCGAATATGCCAATAATTTGCGGATTCAACTTCCCGCGAAATCTCAAATCTACACATTTCTGCGGATAGTGATTCTCAGAAGTCACCAAAACTCCCTGCTTCCAGTTGGCATAACTTTTCCGTTGCTCCTTAGCAACCACAATGCTGAGAGCTTCACAAAAGCATTCTTACATCCATCTACAGGGTAAGAAGTCCAACATCGGGAACAACACTCAACCCCTAACTCTCAAAATCAGCTCTCGGATCTCGGAATCCACGGGCACACAGATGCGGTCCTTGTACTTCAGTACTCCCGCTGCATTCACTGAGAAGTTCCCTCTCAATCCCGTCCACGGAGTGGGCTACGAGTCCAAAACACAAGTTTTTGTCACATTCCCGGGGAACACCACCTTAATCTCAACTCGCCTCAATTACTCTTTCAGCGGCATTGCCCCAAATCAAATTCCTTCTGAGTAACCCAGTACCTCAGGTTCTAGGATCGATAGATATCTCAAATCTCTCTCTATCTCAAGCAACTATTCACAATGATGTCAATACCATCCACAGCTTGAACTCCTCAAGGTTATGCTGGCACTGCTTAATCCACAACTCTGGACCTCTGTCACTATCATGGGTCCAAGCCGAACCTAAACGGCAACACTCTTCGCCGGGTCCACTGTCACTCCTGCGGCTGTAATAACATGGCCTAACCACAAAATCTTTCGAAGTCTAAGAGCAAATTCTCTTACAACTCGGCATCAACTTCTTCTCATAGAAGTTGCAGCACTATCCTTAAGTGCTCTTCGTGCTTAAACTCATCTCGGAAACCAAATCCGATAGAATCAAATCAACTGGCCTTGTATAAATTTAACTCAACTACTAGCACGGCAACTCACTGTAGAGCTCAAACTCACACTGGTTCTAATGCCCGGTCCAAGTACCGCCGGAACACACAAGTCCTCAAATCCAAAAGGCCGCAGGGCCTTAGTCAATCCGCTTGACCTCACTGTTTGCTCAAAATGTCTCTATCGGGTTCAGACTCTATCTGGCGCAGCCCTCAGCTGTAGGGTTCCACAAAGCCTTCAATGTCCCGCAAGGCATCGACCCAACACGATCCAAATCTAACTGTGCTCGAATCGTCACAGCACTCTCACCGTTGTGCACTCACAACGTGGCATCACTGCCGTATACCAACGGCATGGCATCACCACCGTGTATCAACGGCGTGGCATCCCACCGTGTATCAACGGTGTGGCAACACATCCAAAACTACCAATCTCTCGGATCTCGGTCTCACTAAACGGCGGCATCAACATCAGACCAGGTAAACTCCTGTCCGGGATCACACAGGCGATAAAGATATTCCTTTAGTCCCGGTGCTGCAGTAGGCACCTCTCCTACCGTCGCTAGCAAAGCGACACGACCACGACTCAACCTCTGCCGTGCTCTAGCATCCTCTATAACCACACTCCTCCTGGCCAGGTCCACGGAGGGTCATTGTCCACTCTCGACAATCCAAGATAACACAACATTGGGATAACCAATCCCTATCCAACCTTATATCAACATCTCGGAGCTGATGTAGGACTAACAACTCTAGGATCAAATCCAAGGTATTATCTGCACTGGAGGACTGGCAACACTCATCCATGTGCTATACGTGATCTGGAACCTGATCCTCACGTGCACAAGCCAACAGTCCCACCTCCGGCCACACGCAACTATCTTTGCTCTAGTAAAGCACACACCAGCGGTGTTGGCATCAACATGCTCTAACTCCGATGACCATAAGCAACCAAACTTGATAAGACGCGATCCACTATCCGGCGTCCTCTAATCGGCTGCACAATTCATCCACAAGATGATGGTGGCCATCGCCCAATCTGCCTCGGCATCTCGGCTCAATCAGCCTACCGGTAAGTCGGATGAACCGCTGCATCCTGAAGGGGTAGTGGGGTGCCGTCGCAGGCGGCAAATCCAAGAACACCACTCTGGGACCCTCTGCCTGAAGAGTCCTAACTAAGCACATGAAAAACATCGCCCTCATCCCGAAGTCACTCTATGGCGAAGAATGCGGCTCCCCGTAAGACATACTCATCCTAGCACTGCTGCCGGTGCCTCGGCTGTCGAGAACCTCCTAGTCTCTGTCTCCTCTGAGACTCATGATCCTGTGACTGGAATCATGGCAACCTCGATCCACTCGACTATCCCAAAATCAGGCGATACTAGACATCTCTCTCTGGAGCTAGTCCCCTCGCTCTCCGTCCCACTCGGACATGATCACTGACCTTAGTCAATCCATCGGCATGCACAACCGCTGCATCTGAAGTCGCTCGTCGAGAATATCCAAAATGATAACGTCTCGAAGCAGTCCCCTCTCAAACATAATCACTATCTGGGCCTCATCCTGGCAACATGGGGCACACTGCTCAACCGTCGAAGAAACTCGCTCCAAGTCCTCGACCGCTCTCCCGGTGGTTCAATAGGACAACTCGAAGCCACAACTCTCGGCGTCCTATCCAAAGTGCATAACCAAGTGCACCCGATGCTTGTCCTGGATAACAAGTCCTCAAACACTTCCAAAGCGGCAATCCAGTTCTCGGCCTCTCGAGGCTCCAACTCTGCCCTGAAATCTTTAGGGGATGGAACTGGCGGATGCACAACTATCAATCAGCAATCTCTCGCTGCTCCCCCGCACTACTCACAGTGCAACCTGGGTCGAAATCGCCAATGTCGCGGCCGGAAGTACTACGGCGATACCTCAAACGATACTCTCTGCTCAAACATGCGCATCACGCGCTCCGTGTTCTCTTCCTGGCGCCGCATCGCCTACACAACTGAACTACCTGGGCCCGTAACTCGCAGACCTCGCTCTGCTCTGTCCAATCAGCCACCCGTTGTTTGGGCTCCTCATCCAAGGTCAACCACTGCCCTCGCCGCTGCACGGCATCAAAGGGCCACAAGAGGAACAGTCACGGCCAACCAAACCACAAACACTCTCGACCCAATCAAGCGAAAGTCTATAACATGTTAACCGTTCTAAAGTATTATGTTGTCTGCAGCCAACATAATCACTTTAGAGAATAAACATGCAAAATCACTCGCCCCAATCCTCGGGGGAGGTACAAACTCAATCAGGACTCCCGCTAATATCACGTCTCTCACGACAGTCATCCTACTGTCCAACCAATAGCCTAGGGTCACTAAGTCCTCAACGACCTATATTCCTAGGCTCTGATACCACCCTAATCTGTCACGCCCCGGGGTCGAAAACTGCGACCCGGGCTCGCCAACAGATCCGCCATCTGTACGGAAACTGCCGTACAGACGAAGCGTCTACCCTGCAAGTCAGATCTATAGCTATAATGTATCAGAGCTGAAAGAAAACCAAATAGCTACAGAAAATACACTGAACATCTGATATAATAAAATCTCAATACAAAGTCTCTCAGCTACAAAAGTACAAGAATCCTCACTGATCTCTCAGAATGGTCCATACAAAAGTGGAGTCATAAAATACCCAAGGTACATCTACCTCTGACTCTCAGTGCTGGTAAGGAACTAAATGGCCACGTCCTCACCTCGATCAGCTGTCTCCGCGCGAGCTAAGCCGGAACAGCAGCCTCAGGAAACCTGTCACCGCAGCGGGTGTGAGAACTACTGCAAAGGTAGTTCCCAGTGGGTACCGTCTCAATATCCACGGTATGCCCACTAAGTCTACTGGAGGCACAACAGATAGGTATGCAGATAGATAGAATAAAAGCTGAAAGCAGGAAAGGAACTACAACTAGCATATACCACATCATGCTCAGAAAACTCAACTCTGATCCTGCTATGCATACACCCTCACTACTAACATGCCTCAAGTATCATGCTCAAAGGAAAAACTCATCTAGGAACATGCTATGAAACTCACTCAAACATATCACCCAATCCCAATGACTGTCCCTCTTTGGACCAGTCAAACAAGCCTGCGCTCATCTACTGCCGCGCATCCCGTAGGAACGGACTTACGTAGGCATCCACTGCCGCACATCCCGGAGGAACGGACTTACGTAGGGTGTCCCTCTAGGACCATCTCAGTAATCACATCGCAGCCTCGTCAGGCTCGGTATCATCATCGCACCCGGGGCGTAGCTCGAGGGGAGCGACCCCACCGAACTCAAGTATCTCAAGTATCTCAAGTATCTCATAACTGGCATAAAAGCCAGGCTCAGCAGGCTATAATCCGCGATCAAACAGATCGGATCTCAATGCTCAACTAGCATAACTCAGTCGGAGGAAGACTCCACGACTCGAACAGAATAGCCCAAACACTCTCACAGCTATGTCGGAGAACCCTCACGACTCAAGGCTAAAATACACGATCAAACAGATCGGATCTCAATGCTCAACAAGCATACTCAGTCGTAGAAAGACTCCACGACTCGTACAGAATAGCCCAAACACTCTCACAGCTATGTCGGAGAACCCTCAACGACTCAAGGCTAAAATACACGATCAAACAGATCGGATCTCAATGCTCAACAAGCATACTCAGTCGTAGAAAGACTCCACGACTCGTACAGAATAGCCCAAACACTCTCAAGCTATGTCGGAGAACCCTCAACGACTCAAGGCTAAATACACGATCAAACAGATCGGATCTCAATGCTCAACTAGCATAACTCAGTCGGAGAAAGACTCCACGACTCGATCTGCCAGAGCCCCCAAAACTCTCAAGGCTAAGTGGAGAACCATCTCCACCACTAAATCAGAACACGACCCATGATCTAGAGTAACCCAATCAGGGAATACATCCTCAATACCCCGCGAACTCAAGTATCTCAAAACTCTCTCATGACACTAGAAAGTCATCTCATAATGCTCTAAAAATCCACTCGGCCCTCTGGCACGAGAACACATGCATCCTGAACCTACTCAACCCCTCGGGAAGATCTCAATATTTTAAAACTCTTTTCAAAACCCAGTTTTCATTAAAACAGGTCCGACGATTTTAACACGGTTCATGATGCCAATATAAAGCCAACTAAACATGCAGTCTAGTGTCAAATCACTTCTAGATCATGCTAAAAATATCTGGGGCTTGCAATTGTATTCCTACAATTTTCTAGGCAACTATCAGATTTACCAGCTATGCAAATAATTAAGCTAAACATGATCAACATGCATTCAATAGCTTTAAAGGGCATTCATACATCTTGAAGAAATTCCAACCCACCTCAAATGCTTTCCGAAGGCCGCGCCGAAATCGGTGAAGAAACGGTGCGAAAAACTGATGAAACTGCACTGTGCCTCCCACCGCGCCCGTGCGCGCGCGTCGCGCGTCGGGAAAAATCCACGGAGCTCCGATCAATCCTCTATCACACTCCCAAAGGTCCCAGCATGCCTCTGCTCAGCTCAAAAGGGTCCCTCACACGCGCGCATGAAGCAGACAAAACCTCGGATTTGCGCAGTAACCTCCCTGCTTGCACCGAGAGCACAGGGAGAGGGGAGAGAAAGGATGGAAATTAAGCTCAACTCTCAATCAATTCCATCAATAAAACCAAGAGGAGAAATAACGAATCCAAATCCACAATCTCCAACAATTAATTTACCTCAATTTGCCCTCGCGCGCGCACGTTGACCCGGTCAACTCTCACAAGCAGCTCCGATGGACACCCTGCTTCATCTCCTTCTACTTCCCCTTCTTCTTCTTCTCTGGCAGCAAGAAAGGAAGAGGATGGATGAGAGATGGGAGATGGGTGAGGGAGCTGGTGTTCAGGGGTATATAACATGACGGGAGTGGTTGGAAGCCCATACCCTCAACACTGTGCACCAATCCGAGCTAATTCTGGGCATTCCCCGAGTCTGTGTACCGGTACCAGCATGTGGGTACCGGTACACCCACCTTGTTCCGGAACTAGGTAGCTTGTTCCGGAACCAAGCCACCCAAAAACCAAAACAGCAGCCTGAAGCTTCCAACCTCGCGCCGACAACTCACTTTCTCGCCTCGGGTCTCCCGCATCACCCCGAAACCAACCGAACACCTCTGTAAAATCATAATACACATGTCCCAAGGGATCAACTCACATCAAACCCATCCATGAAACCAATGCTCGACCCGCAAGCTCTCAATCCGACGCCAACCCACTTTTCTACAAAAAGCTTCCGCGTAGCTCCGGGACCACCCGAACCTCTCTGTAAACTACAAACAGAAACTGCTAAAGGTATTTTCACAATACCAGGCTGCCACGTGGAGTCGGCACACTGCCCGAAGCTCCGGTACTCTACACTCTCCCCTCCTTTTAACGGTTTCGTCCTCGAAACCCCAAAACTCCAAAACTCAGGAGGGTGACTCAAATAAGTGGGGATATGAAACTCTCAGCTCAAACTCAGGCTCCCATGTGGCCTCTCGCTCCCTCATGATGACTCCATAGACCTTTACAAAAG